>CM071567.1:26703671-27075758 GCA_036426205.1 Ascaphus truei | reverse complement strand
GTTTTTTTAAGGTTTCTCTCACCCTTTCTTCTCAATAACAAGACAAAGAGATATCACAACAAATAGAACAAGGACATTTTTTCAGCGAAAAGTACACGCAAATGAGATTTCGTTTGTACAGATATTTCTGCAGGAGTAGTTTTTACTAAACACAGCAAGAAACGTTTATTTTTTATCGCATTAAATTGCTTTCAATTATGGAAGCATTGCCACTAAGAGAGGGGACGAGAGGCAGCCAGTGGACCCCATCTATCAGGGCTTGGCTTGTCCCTCCTCTTCTGGGGCCTGTTGTTGCAGCGACAGACTCCCGAATTCCCCCCGAGAATAGCCAGAGTGCCTTTAGCACCTCTCGTCCCTGCTCAACAACATAGAGGCACTTCTACCCATCCCCGATCAACTCAAAGGTGCCCAATTACTGGGTGGATTCCTGAGCCCACTGGACGCTCAAAGTGGGGCTCATTTCAAATTCCAGTTTAATGAATATGCCCCAATGAGTTATGTGCACAGATGTAGGATGTAGTATACTCCAGGCTATCAAAGGGAATGTTACAATACTTGGATTTGGAAAAATAACATCTAATAATTTTGTGGAAATTTAGTCTATCCAGCTAAAACGACATAATCAGACGTGCCCCCTTTTGTTATTGATACTGATGTCGCTGCAACTAAAAATTGTCCTTTCTTACTGCTTACCTGAGGCTCACTCTCATAAGAAGGTTGTAGCACCAAACTTGCCACCTCAAAGTTAGAGTGTCATCTTTTTAAAATTCCATTATTAGGTTTTCGGACTAGATAACACCAATAGCATCATCAATAGAGTTGGCAAGCACATTTTATTCTGCATGGCACACAATGAAAGTATACTGTACTTTTACATGTTTAGCCCGACTACTAAAAATTATTTATTTATAAAATATTTTACCAGCAAAAATACATTCAGCTACTTTGCATTTTCAAGAATGTCCCAGTCACAAAATAAAGTTCACAACATTACAAGTTACAGTTACAAACGTGTGTAATCCCTCTAATTTTACCTCAGACTTACACCTATAGCTGAGGTGGGGGCCTGACTCATCCTTCTTATATACGTTACCCCACCTGTAGGCGTAGGTCAGACAAAGGGAGGCAGACTACGGTAATGTTTATAGCCCAAAGATATTTATATGTCTTCCAAATAACCCATATGATCCTCAATCAGAGGATCTTTCAATGCACATCACATAAGAACATAAACAATTCCCACAAAACGGGAAAAGTGTGTATCCTTTACTCTCTCTTTAATACCTCCCAACCCTAGGTAGACGGTCCTGTGTGAAAGTGCTGACACACCATTGGAGCTCTTATTTGGTGTAGTTACATAACAGGCCTGTACTTTGCAAATGCTTTGTACCTTTATTTTTCTTCCAATTAGGGTCCCCTCTGATGATGCGTTTGCCTCCTACTCTGTACCGATATATTCTGCTGCCTGATTCTGGATCCTCACCGGTAGTCCTGAGATCCCTGAAGAGGCAGAAGCTCTGCAACCGGGTGCTCCACCCTGGCCTCTTACAGACTCCTCTCCCTCTTAGTCCATTCTCTCTCAAGTACATTGTCATTGGCTGATGCCATGCCCATCATGAGTCACATGCTGAGCACACATTGGAGAGTCTGGCAAGGGGCAGTGTGTGTGAGTGCTAAATGCAGTTTGCAAGGGCTCACATTCTCCGCCTGCTAAAGAAGTCGATGTCCCCATCAAATCTTGTCAGGAATAGAGTTGGGCACATTTTTTTGGCAGATTTGGATCCACCACGGATTGGCTACTTCCTTTGGTCCACGGATTTCAGCAGATCAGTCTCAAAACTGGCGATTTAAAAAAATAAATAAACGACATTTTATCTGATTGTTAAAATCTACCAGCGGATTGTATTCAATGGCGGTTTTAGATTAATCCGTGCGGATTGAAACTGTAACAATCTGTCGGCAGATTTTACACAGCAGCAGCACAGATTTTGAATGGCAAATTTGGACAAATCTGGGAAATGGATTTGGACTGCTTTACCCATCCCTAGTCTTAAATAGTCTAAAAAATGCCTCCTATCTAAGTAAATAATATCATAGGCAGAGTGGAACCCAGACACATACAGTTTTCACGCTGTTAGGACACATTATCCCGATCATATCACATTCTAAAACCAGGCCCTCATAATGATTAACAAACACACACAGTCCCTGTAAACTCAGAACTCAAATCCACCACATCGTATATATTGTGTCAAAAAGAGTACTACTAGGATTGTGACCTCATGAACACAACAAAAAGACGAAAAGGCCTAGTGCTGCATCTAACGTGACATATTATATAGTTAAATGCATATCTGTTTATAAGCAAGGGTCATTTAGTTAAATTCTTTGGCCAGAGTATTTTAAGCCTACAACCACGTCACGTTATGGCCCATCTGTAGGTCCTAACATTGCTGCACCTGCACAAAGCTCTCATAACGTCTCTAATGGAGGGAGAGCTGTCTTTAATAGACTGGTCATTCACAGGTGCTTAGCAATAACTGCAATTAAAAAGGTGAAATGAGTGAGCTTGGAAGCAGGGAGGAGGGGTCACTAACCTCCAAGTTGCTCTATCAACTGAAATAAACAAACACATACAGCCCCTGTAAGCTCAGAACCCAAATCCACCACATCGTATATATTGTGTCAAAAAAAGAGTGCTACTAAGATTGTGAGCTCATGTACAGATATACAACAAAAAGACAAAAAGTCCTAGTGCTTGTAAGAGATATGTGCAGAGGTAGACTCATGGAGACCGATTTGAATGAAATTAAAACATGGCTTTATTTAGCCTGTCCCTTTAAACAATGCACAGCACAAAATATAAAAGGAAACCTACTCCATTTTGGAGAATAATTTAACAGTATATGTCCTAACTATTTGTGACTGGCTGGATAGGCCAGTTCCCTGTCCCCAAAACATAGAACAATTTATCAGGGAGCAATATATATGAAAGTCTAATCTGACTGTGCTGGTCCGGTGTTTCCGTTTTCTCCAGTTGCAAGCGTTGCCGTCAAGCCGCTACCAGCAATATAAGTCTGGTCTTAGTGTGTCTTGTTGTCAGCACAGCCTTTGTGCTCAAGACATCATCTTCTCGTCATGTCAGCCCAGATATATGCTAAGGAGTCTCTCCTAGCAGTTTCCCACAGGAGGCTTTTCTAGAGCTCTGATTAGCCAGGGGGAGCTTGGTTAATTGACTGTCAGCAATTAACCAGCTCCTTGCTGAATTCCTCAGACAATTTAGAGGCAGCCTTATTTACACCGGGGTAAGTCCCTGTTACAATGCTACATTTAACTTGACATATTATAAAGTTAAATACTTATCTGTTTATAAGCATGGGTCATTTAGTTCAATTCTTTGGCAACATTTCCTGTAAATAGATAAGTATGTAACTATATAATAAGTCCCCATTTTCCAGTGGTTGGCTATTTTATGCTTGCCAGGTATACTCAGATTCCTGATGAGAACTCTGTTATGCACTTGTAATTTTTGGCCATGCACCCTTTTATCATACACGCCTTTGCGGTACTTCCCCGGTTGGTGGTGTCAGCCGCTGCAGTGACCAGTTTATATGCCTCTCGCAATTGTTCTTTGAGCCTTTTCACTTTTGCATGTACTGTAGGTTGTAGAGGATGTGCCATCTGCTGCCACTCCGAAACACCGATAGATTGGCAGCCAGGCTTCCTACCCAAACAGCAGGTAATACGGAGAGTACCCTGTAGTGTCATTATAGGTACAATTGTATATAAACCCAAAAAAGGGGCGTAAATGCACTCAGGTGATAAATATCACAGCTAAGTCACAGAATATAAACAATTGACCTTACAGATGAGGTAACTAAAATTTCAATCTAATACTTGATTGTAGATATCCAGTAGATGATCTCACGTAATACATGTAGAGGAAAAATAAAATATAGTGCAATATGTCTTGATTCTATCTTAATATAAAATAGATCAGGGGTAAAAAGCACACTCACATGGTTCAATCAGGCATTGATGGGTTAAACCCCACAGGTGTAATGGTGGCACACATGATTCTAATGCAATCTCCTCTGTAATGTAGTCAGATCAACTCTCCATAGAATTAGAAGAAAAGGCAGAAAATGGTGTAAAAGGAGTCCTTGGGGGAAATGGAATGTGTGCTGCTCTCTTGCCATAGAAGTCTGCATAGAGACTTTCTGCACACGGGCAGGGCCGCCGTCATGGGGAGACAGCGGGGACAAGTGTCCCAGGCCCGGGGGCTGCGGGGGGCCTGGTGGACAGACAAAGTAGTAGCCGCCGGGCACTGGCTCTCTCCCAGCTGTGGGTCTCTCCCTCACGCCGAGCTTCTGCTGCGCGATGAGTCTCTATGACGTTAGCACACCAGAAGTAAGCTTGGCCCACTTCCGGCACGCGCTGGCATGAGAGGTAGGCCTGGTACGCGCTGACGTTGGACAGAGTAGGCGTGGGACAGAGTGTGGGAGAGGCCCGCAGCTGTAGGCGAGCTGGGGCCCGGCTGCCGGTCCTGTAGTTGCCTCTCCTCCCTTCTGCGGGCCTCTCCCTCACTCTTTCCCCCGCAGTCAAACGGGCCTGGCATGAGACCATCCCAAAGGTAAGCCTGTCTTTTTATATGTATTCGGGTGGGTAGTGTATTTTTGTATGTATTGTTGAGATGGCTAGTGTATTTTTATATGTATTGGGGGGCAGGGGTTGTATTTTTATATGTGTTTGGGGGGTGGGTGTATTTTTATTATGTATTGGGGGTGGGTTTATTTTTAATATGTATTGAGGGGTGTATTTAAATATGTATTGGGGGGTGTATTTTTAATATGTATTGACGAGTGGGTGTATTTTTTATTATGTATTGGGGTGGTGTCTTTTTTATTATGTATTGGGGGGTGGACGTATTTTTTATATATATTGGGGGGCTATATTTTTTATTATGTTTTATAATGTTTGTAAGGTTATGCATTTGGGAAACAAGAATAAACAGGCGGTTTACAAATTAAATGGGGAGAAATTAGAGGAATCCTTGATGGAGAAGGATTTAAGAGTGCTTGTAGACAGCGGGCTTAGCAATAGTGCCCAATGTCATGCAGTAGCTGCAAAGGCAAACAAGATCTTAACTTGCAATGGATGGGAGGGAAGTAAACATAATTATGCCCCTTTAGAAAGTGTTGGTAAGACCACACCTTGAATATGGAGTACAATTTTGGGCACATTCCTTAGAAAATATATTATGGAACTAGAGAGAGTGCAGAGAAGAGCCACCAAATTAATAAAGGATATGGACAATTTAACTTATGAGGATAGGCTAATTAAATTAGATTTCTTTACATTAGAAAAAGGCATCTAAGAGGGGATATGATAACTATATATATAAATATGTTCGGGGACAGTACAAGGAAATTTCAAAAGAACTATTCATCTTAAGGGCAGTGCAAAGGACACAGGTCATCCCTTAATATTGGAGACAAGGAGATTTCACCAGCAACAAAGGAAAGGGTTCTTTACAGTAAGGGCAGTTAAAATGTGGAATCCATTACTCATGGAGACTGTAATGGCAGATACAATAGATTTGTTTAAAAAAAAGCTTGGCCATCTTTATAAAAAGGAAAGGTATACAGGTATATACTAAATAAGTAAACATGGGAAGGATGTTGATCCAAGGAGTAATCTGATTGCTAATTCTTGGAGTCAGGAAGGAATTTATTTTCCTGTTATGAGATATCATTGGATGATATTTCACTGGGGTTTTTTGTTTGCCTTCCTCTGGATCAAAATACTGTTCTGTAAGTACGGATATAGTATCAGTCATCTAAATTTAGCATAGGTTGAACTTGATGGACTCGTCTGTTTTCAACGTCATGTACTATGTAACTATGTATTAGGGGAGTGGGTGTATTTTTTATTATGTATTTCGGTGTGGGTGTATTTTTTATTATGTATTGGGGGGAGTGTATTTGTATATGTATTGGGGGGTGGGTGTATTTTTATTATGTATTGGGGGGAGTGTATTTGTATATGTATTGGGGGCTAGGTGTATTTTTTATTATATATTGGGGGTGGGTATATTTTTTATTATGTACTGGGGGTGTATTTTTATATGTATTGGGGGGTGGTTATGTTTTTTATTATGTATTGGGGTGGTGGGTGTATTTTATATTGTGTACTTGATCCAATTGCTGGCTGCTGGTTCCGAACTCCTCCTAGTATGTAATTGACAAAAAGGAAAAGACCATTGCGCAGCCACAAGAATCCACAAATAACACCACAACAGATTAAAGTAATGAACTTACAGACTTGCTGTGTTATTGTTCCTTTGAGACAATCTGTGCTTTTAACCTCTTCTCTTCCAGATATCACGAATCCCACGTGTTGTATGTCTATCCTCCAGGTTTTCTGTCTGTTCACAGCATTACAACTGATGAAGTGACCACATTGCGTCACGAAACGCGTATGGAGAGGGAGGAGCTAGAACTGACACGGTCTTCAGAAGCAGGAGCATAGACGGCAGTTACCCAGAGAGGTGAGCAGAGCACATTCTGCAGTGCTGACCACCTCAAGCTGAGATAGAAGAAGCTATAGCAAATAGAGGGGGCGAATCTCGCAGAGTAACTACTGAGAGTTAGACGCCACTTCAGGGTTTGCAAACAACAATAGCACCATCCTCCCAGAAGCCTGCCTACCTGATTGTATCAAGCTGCGGACGGCACGTTGTCAGCTGTTTTTACACAGCCTGGTTTATGTGAGTAAGCCCTTGGCTGTTTTTTATTTTTATTGTAATACATTTTTATCAATCTGCACCATCATCTTTCATGTTATTTCCTTTCTGGGAACACATGGGAACTATGTCCAAGTGGTAATGCTGTGAACAGACAGAAAACCTGGAGGATAGACATACAACACGTGGGATTCGTGATATCTGGAAGAGAAGAGGTTAAAAACACAGATTGTCTCAAAGGAACAATAACACAGCAAGTCTGTAAGTTCATTACTTTAATCTGTTGTGGAGTTATTTGTGGATTCTTGTGGCTGCGCAATGGTCTTTTCCTTTTTGTCCATTACATACTAGGAGGAGTTCGGAACCAGCACAGATACCTGGAATGCGCCGCTCCTCACCTCTGACAAGCCCCGTTGCGTTTGCCTTCCCAGCCTGGGTTCATGCCTGGCTGACGGGCGGCTGATCTGTTAAATGATAATGATTAGGATTTAATAGGCTGCAATGCTTCGCGTGTCTACCAGATGGCATAAATTCATGAATTGTAATGCAGTATATATATATATACTGTGCAGTATTGCAGCCAGCGGGAATAAAATGCTTCAATCCCTGCCTGGAAAATACCTCAATGCACTCGGGCAGAAAACAGTCACAAACCTCAATACCCGGGTGTATTGAGGTTTGTGGCTAAAATTATTTATTCCTTGTCATTACAGAGCGTACCCCATGAATATGGACGCAAACAAAATCAAAAGAGTGGTCCAGGTCCAGGCATGGATCGACAGTGGGGAAACTTTCCAGGATTGCATCTTCACTGACGAGTCTACTGTGTCGCTGGAGAGATTTGCAAGCTTTGCATTCCACAAAAAAGGCCGCATAATCTCTGAAGCCGCGGCCAAAACACCCCGTGAAGCTGCATGTGTGGGGTGCCATCTCTAGGCGTGGACCAGGATGCATTGTCATCTTTGAAGGTAAAATATATGAAATATAATGTAGCCTTATGCACTGTACTTTACTAGTGTAGCCTTACTGTATGCACTGTACTGTACTATTGCGCAGTTTTTTGAGCACTTTTCTTTTCTTGCTATAGGAATCATGAATAAAGCTTTCTTCCAAGACAACATTGTCCCTGAGATAGTGCAATACATCACACGCAAGTTCCCGAATGGTCACCGCTTCTGCCAGGACAACGATCCGAAGCACACCGCGTCAACAGCGCATATCCTTGAGCGCGGTATCAACTGGGTGAAGACGCCAGCGGAGTAAGTGCGGTAACCGTGTCTCATTTGTTTCCCACAGTTTTTACTGTGTACTGTATCTCTTAAACTATTTGTCCTTTTTTTCCAATGACAGATCGCCAGACTTCAATCCGATCGAAATGGTCTGGCATCAGCTGAAAGACCATATCCGGAAAGTGGCGAAACCCTCCAAAAGGACGAGTTGTTGAAAGGCATAATGAGTTTTTGGAACGATGTACTCACCGTGGAACGCTGCAATAAATATATAGACCGTATTGCCACGTAATGGGCAAGCATCAGGAAAGTAGTACTGTGCTGTAGTATTGTAAGTACAGTATGATACAGGTAAGTATGGCACAGATTTTTTCTTTCCCAATAGTCAGAGTATACAGTAGTTACAGTTTTTTCTTTACAGAGAGAGCAGCACCAGCCATCAGGTTACAGTACATAGTATTTAACAGTAGTCAGAGTATACAGTAGTTCCAGTATAGACTAGTTTGACAGTACTACAGTAACTGCCTACTAACTGCTCAATTTTTTTCTTTCCAGAGAAAGCAGCACCAGCCATTTACAGTAGTACTACACATCACACAATGCCATAATACAGTACGCACATAACTGCACTAATTTTTTGTTTTCTTGTCGTTTCAGGAAAAAAGGGTGGCCTGGGGAGGTGGGGATTTGTGTCCAGTCTAATCTGTTTGTACAGTAAAATGTACAGTATATAAACAGCAGTAATGATGTACACAAAACCTCTCCCCTCTCAATGAACTACTGTACTGTACACAGAATGAGGAACAAGATAAAGACGGAAAAAATAAATATACTATATATATATATTATACATTACAGTATATATTATTAAATAATATTCTTATAAATGTGCATTATTCATGTTTCCCCATGTTTTAGAAATGTTTTCTAAATGTTTATCCAATTTCAATCTGCCAGAAGAACTTAATAAAGACTGCATTATGTATTAGTCATGATTATTTTTATATTTGTATTTTTTGGTTCCTGATAAAATAAAATAAATATTTATTCACATTCCTGCTAGTCATAATCATTTACAACAACCCCAACCCCCCCCCCACCCCTACAGTACAGCAATGAATCAGTTATTGGTTTTTTTAACTCTGAATTCTCACAATGCTGTGCAAATCGGATTTACATTTCAAAATCAAGAAGGGATTTTCCAAAGCGTTACAGTAAACAAAGCCTCAAAGGGTTGGGGGAGGGGGGGGAGATTACACGCAGGCGCACTGAGGCTTTGTAGGTCGACTATGGACGGATTAAGAACACAATGGCAATATTCAGAAAATTAACGACTCTGTGGAGAGAGGGGTTTGGTGACTCATGCGCAGTAAGCAGCAAACTCCCATCGCTAAAAGGATTAGAGTACACGCAGGCGCAGTGAGGTGATTGACGCTCGGCTAGGGATGGATTCAAAACACAATGACTAACTAATTTCAGAAAATGAATGACTCTGTGGAGGTGTCTGTCAATAAGAGTTTGTGTGTGCATGGGGGAGGAATGAAGGATTAGTTGTGCAGCAGTTCAAAGAAATAACATACTGTACTGTACTGTAGAGTACAGTAATTTCAAAAGGCAGTTCATCATAATACTGTAATTTGATCCCTACACCCCCCAAATACAGTACATAAAAAGCACACAAATCAACCATGTGCAGGCAAACGCACAGATTTAATATTGTAATATCAAGATTGTTTTTGCAGGCTTGTGGATAAAATAACAGTTAAAAAATCATAGTTAAAAAATTTTTTGGGGGCACTCAAGCTAGCAGTGGTGGGTGAAGTTACAGGCGCATCGCAAAGAGAATTACACGCAGGCGCAGTGAGGCTTTGTAGGGCGGCATATGGATGGATTCAGAACACAATGGCAAGATTCAGTAAATTAACGACTCTGTGGAGAGGGGGGGGGGGGTTGGGTGACTCATGCGCCGTAAGCAGCTAGCTCCCATCTCTAAAAGGATTACACGCAGGCGCAGTGAGGCTTTGTAGGCCGGCTATGGACGGATTAAGAACACAATGGCAAGATTCAGTAAATTAACGACTCCGTGGAATTTCAAATCCTTGAGCTAGCGTTTGTGGGGAGGGGGCTGCAGGGTACAGCTGCATGAAGTTCAAAGCTAAAGACATACTTTGATTTCAAAAGGCAGTTCAACATAATAATACACCCCCAAATACAGTACGTAAAAAGCACACAAATCAACCATGTGCAGTCAAACGCACAGGGTCACAGTCAAAAGCTACAGCAATTTTAGTTATAAATGGAGCCCTAACAACATTAAATACCTAGGGATCAGAATCGCAAATTCTTATGCTGCCTTATTTAAATATAATTTCCCCCCCTTATTTACAGAAATTAAAAAAAACCTACAGTGCTGGAACAAGTACCACATTTCATGGCTAGGAAGAGTGACATCTGTTAAGATGAACATCCTTCACAGGCTACTGTACGTCTTCCAGACCCTCCCGGTCTGTGTTCCGCTGGCAGACCTCAAAAGCATTCAAAATAGTATTTTCCAATTCATCTGGAAGGACAAAAAGCCGCGAGTGGCTAGATCGGTAATGTTGGCACCACGGGAATGTGGAGGTCTGGGAGTACCAGATATAATTAATTATTATCAAGCGACCCACCTAAAACAAGCGATAGTTTGGAACAACGATCCAGTGTCTTGCGGCTGGTTGGAAATTGAGTCCTCCTGTGTCGCTCCCCTCTCACTCGGGGCAATACTTTGGTCCGGAGGGGGAGAGAAGATAATATTGGACAGAACAGGCCTGGGAGCAATGAGATGCACGTGGAAAATTTGGACAAAAACAAGAAATAAATATAAACTGACGTCCTCCCCCTCCATACTCACTCCCATTTTTGGTAACCCTGAATTCCCTCCGGGTTGTGTCCCAGCGAACCTTAAAGCATTTAGTTTGGCTAACATCAAATCAGCAAGAGATCTAATAGACAAAGGGACTCTTATTCCGTTACTTGATTTACAGGAGAAATGCCTCCCCA
Organism: Ascaphus truei; assembly: GCA_036426205.1. Classification (NCBI taxonomy): domain Eukaryota; kingdom Metazoa; phylum Chordata; class Amphibia; order Anura; family Ascaphidae; genus Ascaphus; species Ascaphus truei. The sequence goes on along the minus strand of CM071567.1, from coordinate 27,064,745 downwards.
TGAAACTCCCACTTTATGGTTATCTTCAGATCAGACACTTTCTCCTAACAATTTCCCAAACATCCAAATTTGAAGGTCCAACGTCTTTTGAAAAGATGTGTATGGTGGGCACATACCGGAAGGGTCTGATCTCAGAGATTTACGCAGGGCTAGCACGATCCAGGAGTCCCGTCAACCACAATTATATGTTGAAATGGGCTGAAGACCTCAATCTTGATATAGACAGAGATGAATGGGAGGATATTTGGGAAGCAGCAGCCAAAACTTCTATTTGCACTACTACTAAGGAAAATATATATAAGATTCTATTTCAATGGTACTTAATCCCGAGTAGGCTGAGCCGGATCTTCCCTGGCCTGTCTGACCTCTGTTGGAGGGGGTGCGGCCAGAGAGGAGATCTGGTGCATATATGGTGGACATGCCCAAAGATCCAGACTTTCTGGAATATGATATGCTCATTGGTTGAGGAGACGGTAGGAGTTGAGGTCCGGATGGACCCGCTGATATGCCTACTCGCGAAACCCATCGAAGATATCTCTGTCCCTCTTAAAAAACTGGCCTCGTTCATTCTGACTGCGGCTCGCTGCTCAATAGCAGGTAATTGGAAAAAGATTAAACCCCCTTCTAAGCAAATAAATACACATAAAATCAATAATATCATTGCCCTAAGGACCTAAATAATAAGTAGTGAAATTTAGGATATATAAGAAGCATAAAAGTATTAGAGAGGTTCTGAACATATTGAGCAGCAGAATGAAATGTAATGAAAATAGTTAAAATGATTACAATGTCTAGAGGCATATTATAAAATAGAATAAAAGGACATAATATAATATAAAAAAAATTTGGACTTAAAAAAGAGTTACTTATGATAAATGATTAATACAGAGACCAAATATCTATGTCCTCATTTAAACCTCCTGGATACAAGGTGTTTAATTTATGTATCCAGAAGGTTTCTTGCCTGGATAATTCCTTAACCCTGTCCCCCCCTCTCCTATTCTTTGGAATATGTTTAATCCCTTTAAAAAGGAGGGTTGAGGGATCACTGTTATGGCATGTTGCATAGTGTTTAGAGAGACTGTGTTTCATGAACCCCAGTTTAATGTTCCTCAAATGTTCTAAAATACGTACTTTTAGAGCACGTTTTGTGCGTCCCACATAGAAAAGACCACAGGGGCATTCTAATAAATACACTACATGGTCAGTGTTACAAAGAATAAATAGTCCCTGAAGAAGAAACGTTCCGTTTCGAAACGCGTAGGACAAGGTTTACCAGTGTTCTAGCCTCATACTAGCACCCCAGTGCGCGACTTTGACTGTTTGTGAGCGGCGCCGAAATCCCCGTGGTGACGTCACGATCCAGGAAGCGCTTCACACGGAGGAGAGCGCTGGCGCCCAGCTGATGCCAAAGACTGCCCTGCTGAAGCACTGCAGGAATCAGCATCTCCCAGCCTACCTGTGCTTAGGGGAGCAAGGAACAGCAGAGGTTGTACACCAACTTCAATAGGACCCTGCAATATCGAGGACAGCAGCATCACTCCTGCAAGGACACCTATTCTGGTCTCCGGAGGCGTTGGGTAAAATATCCCGAAACTGCTCGTTATTATTGCATTTGATGTACGCACATTACTCACCCATTTATTATATATGTCAATAATATTTTGTAATGCACTATGAGCGTTGTGCGCTGTGTCTTTTTTGTATCCATTTGCTAGCTCCAGGGGGATCCTGAGCACCCCCATTCCATCACAGCTGCAGACGCTCAATTCTAGGTTAAGTTATTTATTTATCCATTTATTTCACATATCCTTCACTTATGGTTAAGTTATTTATTTATCCATTTATTTCACATATCCTTCACTTATTACGTCACGATTTAGTTTTGCGCACTATTATCTTTTTGTTCACTTATCTGTACTAAAGCTCTGATGCTGTGAACACCTTATTGAAGTTTTTCAAAACTCAAATCAAGTCTCCTGTGTGCTCCTCCTTTCCTTCATTTTTGTCCCCCATAGGGGGAATATAAAGTATTATACTAAGCAATTGGTGATAACATTATTGGCTATTCGCGTCTAATGCAAATATGCTGCTTATTACAGATGTCGGGAACTGCAAGGCATGACCGTGAGATGGCGCAGCAGTCTAAAAAAAACCTTGCCGGCTGCACAGATCCCGTTGAGAAGCTGCGTCTCCAGTGTCTGTCCAGGGGTTCCGCTGGCATCAAAGGTTTGGGCAGGTAAAGGAAAGTTACATTTTGCAGTCTAGTGAACCATAGTTCATGTACTATACAGTGAGCATTCAGGGCTTTGTGCTTCAGATAAACAAAACAGAAGTCTTGGTAGGTCTAGTTTATTTGTAGAGGTCATTGGATATATATACATCTTTTTTTTTTTTACTGCAACAAACACTATGTATGTGTCCAACTAGAGCAGTTCGTGATTGACATGAAAGGTCACCAAGAAACTATAGGCCATGCATGAGGCCTCTAATGGAAAGAGCAACATAAATAATGAACAATTAAACAATCAAGAAACGATACACAAGGTTCTCGTGTGTAATTTAGGTCACTGTCCCAACCTACAAAAAAATATATCAGTTTAACAGTTTTGCTAAACAGCCTTTATTTCAGCACAAACACATATGTGCAGAGCTTGCAAGAGGCTTACTTACATATGGTATCAAGCTCTAGTGACATCTCTAACACTACTGCTTTGACTCTGGAACTTTTTCCCCTGGCTTTCCCCAAGTGCTGCTGTTCTCTGCCTTTTGTTCTACAGCAGGACTAATCAGCACTCATCAGTGTGCTTCCACAGTGGCTCACAGCATGGCATTGTGTAATAGAACTGGGCCAGTGTGGCTAAAAATAAAGAAGGCAGTAAGTAGCATGACAGGTCAATTTATAAGTAGCATCTCATCAGATGCTGCTAAGACTTGTTACTGCATCATGCTTTGAAAGCAAAACATAGTAAAGGTGTTTAGTCTGAGGAAGGGAATCTGTGTCCAGAAACGTTACCTTGTTATTGGCTCTGATGTATTAATACACTTGGAAGTCTTTTGATACTACCAAAGTCTTTTGTGTGCTCCTTCTATTTTTTGTTCATTACTATTACCTAGGATCCAGCTTTGGGACGCCGGGATCAGCAGGAAGTAAGCACCAAAAGTGAATACTTTGTCAATTTATTTACTTTGAAACAGTGGTGTGCCATTTATACCTCCTCTTGTACTGAAAGAAAAAAAGTGCTGAGCAATATTTCATCATATACTGTACTAGTGTAGAACATACAAAGTGCAACCGACAACTGCCAACTGGCAGGTAGATGGCCCGGTGAGGCTTCCAATGTTTGCATTAGTAAATAATCAGAAGGTGACACTGCCTACGGTGAGTGACATTTTCCCCTGCAAAATTGGAACTTCTCAAGTGGTGCTCGTGTCCAATAGAACTTCGGTGCACACATTATACGTAGGCCTGTGATAAAAGCAGTGTGGCGCCCCATGACAGCACTATTAACTGTGACAAAAAACACAAAATAGATCAAAATATGCTTGGTCCTGTGTATTTATTTACTCCCCCTCCCTCCTCTCTCACTCTCCCCCCTCTCACTCAATCCATGGAAATTAATGCTCACAGTCGCATATTGAGAAATGTGTTGAGAGAATGTCAGGTCTCTGAAGTGTATATGAATTAGCAGGAAGAGACTAAAATAAATGCGCCCATATTGGTGGTTATACATTAAAATGCGATAGTTCAGATCGGAACACAATGCCAAGGAAACTCCCTTTACATAACTCTATATAGAAGTTGCATGCAGATGTTGTACTATACACGAGCACCCGCCACCCAGCAATGCTTGAGGAGATCCGATTTGTGCAACGCCCCAGTTAGACATGAATTAATGGGTTATTTCCTGGCATTCATTCTCTCTCATTCATTCTCTCTCATTCATTCTCTCTCATTCATTCTCTCTCTCTCTCTCTCTCTCTCTCTCTCTCTCTCTCTCTCTCTCTCTCTCCAGCAAAAGTAAAATTTCAGGGTCTGGATAGGAGAAATGCCAAGATTGACATAATCTTAAATTATGGGAAGATAACGTTAAGCCTATTTGCATATAATTAGCTAGAGTACTTAAAAGTACTGTCAATCCTCAAAGAATACCATATAAGTCGTCGCTACCATAATCATGACAAACAAAAGATATAATTAATACACCAGGGAATTATGAATGAGACTTTCTGACTTGAAATCTAAACTTTTTAAGAAAAAAAGTTTTTCTACATCTAGATGTTTAGACTCAAAGGGACCTATTCTAGTAGGTTTGATAACTTTGCTGCTATCTTGAACGATGTGGCATGCCGCTGGCTCCCACCGAACGGTTTGTCATTTGTGTCATTTCACAAAGAATCTGAAGCCGGCAGGTAGGAAAATGCCAATACCGCTCGGGGTAGCAGTAATGTGATCTCAGTTTTTTTCTAAGTTCTCCCTCTGCGATCTTCTCACAATCTGAGCTACATAGAGAGCTGCACAGTGAGAGCCGCCTCTCCCTGCACAGCTCTCACATGCGATTGCAGTGTTTTTATTTAAATTTGAATACTAGTGCGCGGGAGCAGGGGGTCTCTGGAGCTGAAACACATTAATTTCAGGTCAGGGGATCCCCTGCTTCCCGAGTTACAGGTCCCGGTATGGGGTGCCGGTATCTCCTATGTGTTTAAATGTCCCAGACACGTGACGCGGGAGATTTAAACATTGCAGAGGGATACCGGTACCCCATAACGGGGCCTGTAACTCGAGAAGCAGGGGTCCCGAACCTGAAATCAATGCGGTTCAGCTCCAAAGACCCCCTGATCCCTCACACTAGTATTTAAATTTAAATCAAAACAGCTTAATTCCCTTAGTGGCTAGCCACTAAGGCAATTAAGGAGGTAAACCTGAGTACCCTGTTTATTGGTGGCAGAGGGGGTGGATGAAGGGGTAGTTGCCCCAGGGTGGGTGGTTAGGCCTGCCGGGAAGGTTGCGGGAGGAGTTAACCCCCTTTACTACGATAGTTTTTCTGTGCAAAATAGTTTGTCATTTCCACCCTTGGGCAAAAAACACAAAATAGATCAAAATATGCTTGGTCCTGTGTATTTATTTACTCCCCCTCCCTCCTCTCTCACTCTCCCCCCTCTCACTCAATCCATGGAAATTAATGCTCACAGTCGCATATTGAGAAATGTGTTGAGAGAATGTCAGGTCTCTGAAGTGTATATGAATTAGCAGGAAGAGACTAAAATAAATGCGCCCATATTGGTGGTTATACATTAAAATGCGATAGTTCAGATCGGAACACAATGCCAAGGAAACTCCCTTCAAAGTCAGTGTGATCATCTGTGCGATATTCCCCCAAACAACACTGTCTCAGTTAATTCAATTTCCCCATTTGTGTATTCATCCAATGTGAGTGTCAATAGCCATGTCTCCTGTGCTTATGTTGTACCATGTATAAGTATGGCCCTTTGCTTTCTGCTTAAGAGTTTTGCTTGTCAATTTTAACCACGTACATATTATTAGTGAATGGTGAGAAGGAGTGGCTCGGTGAGTAAAGACACTGACTGGCACTGAGTTTGAAGCAGGGGAACCTGGTTCAATTCCCGGTGTCGGCTCCTTGTGACCTTGGGCAAGTCACTTTATCTCCCTGTGCCTCAGGCACCAAAAACACAGATTGTAAGCTCCACAGGGCAGGGACCTTTGCCTGCAAAATGTCTCTGTAAAGTGCTGCGTAAAACTAGCAGCGCTATACAAGAACATGCTATTATTATTATAAATCTTAGCACTTTATCCTTGCACTCATATAAAATCATATGCTCCACCCATAAATGGTATAATATGGCATTTTTAAGGAGGAAAATGGGACCAGTTTATGTTTGCCATTCTGTCATTTCCAAATTTAGCTTAGCTTCTATTGGTCTCAAGTACTTGTCAAAACATTATAACAGTAAAGGTAATTTGGAACAGAGCTTACACCGTTTTAGACAACAGTGTTATAACAGTGGAAATTTCAGTATTTAATTAAAATCATTTGGGCTGTGTAAGAACCAACACACAGAAAACAGAAGAAAAGAAAAACAGAAGAAAAGTAGAATAAAGATGTTATCTACTACAAAGGTTGTTTTATTTAAAATGTGTACACTGCAGCCACCTATATTTAACGTACGTCTAGTTCTTGTGAGATTATTGTTTTACGCTGAGTGATTGCCATGTTAAACATTCTTTTTTTTAAAGCATTAGACTATGATTTAAAAATATAATGTGTGAATTTAATGACATGTGAATAAAGCAATGAGGCTTGGCATTTCACAGTAACCCTTAGTAGAAGTCAGCCTCAAGGAATATTGTCCAGCTTGATTGAGAAAACAGGAGAAATGTAATTAGGGTTGTGTCGTTGTTTGCAAACTCACAAACACGGGTCGTTGAAAATGAGTAGTTTATTGTAAAATATAGTATGATCATACATCTTCAAAAGTCAATAAGACTCTCTGCCAAAAGAGTGTCCAAGCAGGCTTATTATACATTTTTGATTCCTTTGTTCAAAATAGGTTACCAGGCAGATTATACTAACCACTCCTTAATTCTTAAACCAGTCATTTTACAGATCATTAAGACCTGGTTAAAACTGGATGAAGAGAGAAGGTATCCCATGGGGGGAAGTGCAAACAGTGCACATCTTGCTGAACCGAAATGAAAGCGACGGTGGCTGGATCAAAAATTGGTAAAAAATACTCTTTATTTGGTCACATCACATCACAAAAACACTCACAAAGCCCTGTGAGAGGAACCTCTAACAAAGGGCAGGCCAGCGTCAGAGGTTCCACTCACAGGACTTTGTGAGTGTTTTTGTGATGTGACCAAATAAAGAGTATTTTTTTACCACTTTTTTACACTTCAACCCCACGGGATACCTTCTCTCTTAATTTACGGAACAGCTGCACGATGATTACAGGACATATTACTGCCAAGTGTGAGTACTCTAAACGTCAAGCAGTTTATATCTCTCTAGTACTCTTACGTTTACCCAGTCTAGCACCAGGGGAATGATTTTGACATTGGGTGTTTGGTGGTGGGGGCCGGTTGTTCATTTAAATTGGTCAGCCTGGTCATCCCATTGCCTTTATTTGGTCGTGTCTCCCCTTTATTGGAGCATTATATATGACTGGATACACTGGCAAGTATTTCACTTAGAAGATACCTGTATCGTTGCTGATATCTTGCTAGACCATGATTATTTGAAAATGCTACATTGTTTCTGCATCAAGATGTTTTATGCTCACTTTTAGGAGCACAGATTCGGAGCTCTCCTCCATTTTTTCTATTAAAACTGGATTAAAACTGCTCTGTAAAAGGAACCAGGTACAACCTTATACTAGTATAGCCAGTGTCCCTCCGGTCCCCCTGTCTCCCGGTTTCTTTCCCCCTTGCGGGTGTGCTGCTGCGGGGGTTTCCGGCGACCTCGGTGATAGGGCGCCGTCATCTTTGTGTTCGCGCGTGCGCGGAGGCTTGCGCATGCAGAGAAGTGATGCGGTGGTTATGTTAGGGTTGGCGCGCAGAGTCGCGCGTGTACAGGGCGTCGTACACGCGCAGATGCCTAAGCAGCGGCCATTACATGTAGAGCCTGAGCAGTGGAGTGTCAGGGAAGTAGCGGCGGCCATTACAGGGTTATACAGGTGCGGCAGACATAGCGCACGCGACCCCAATGTTAAAGAGGACTATAACGGACTACAACTCCCAGCAGCCTCTGGGGACGGCCCTTTCACCCACATCACATGCAGCCACACAGCAAATAGAGTTTGCAGCTTCTCCTGTTGGAGAAGGATACAATGTTGCACAGAGACCACGCTAGTCAGTTGGTGCTGGAATAAGGTAGGGGAAGGGTGTGTAGGTGCAGGGAGCAATTGGCCCCTTGCACTCGGCCAGAAACCCCCCCTTAGGCCCCAGATAGACCCCACTCCCCTTCAGTTTGTGACTGCTTTAGCGAAGTCCCCTTAGGTAGAGACCTTGCCCTGTTAGCAGTCAGCTTAGTTAGGGACACAGCTGCAGTGCTGTGTGCTCTGACAAGAAGGGTCAGTGTTGCTGTGAATCATTCTCTGCAGAGCAGAGACAGAGACTGTCTGAGCGGTGAGCTTGCTCAGAAGGAGTCCCCCATCGTTGAGGCTTCGGCGCTGGACACAGACGGGTCCATTTCCACAGTTCTGCGGTACCCAGTTGCAGGAGAGCCGGGCAGGTATTATTCAAGTCACCAAGTGCACCACCTATACATTTCATCTTAGTGGGCAGCGCTGTCCCACATGTGAGTGGGGTTGTGGGACTCTTGGGACTTTGGGTACAAGGACTTTGGGAATACTGTGTGGGGTTAAGGTCCTGCGAGGTGTGTGGATAGTTGTGCTTAGTAGTGTAACAGGGTGACACTGAAGTTATGTTCTGTTGATGTCATATTGTTGATGCATGTGTATTGTGTTATCTGCCCATATAGTAAACCTGTGTTATATATACCTTGGTGTATGTGGGTCCTGTGTAGGGGACATTGTACACTCTTAGAATCCTGCACAGGTGGAGGCGCTGTAATTATAAGATCGTTCCAGAGGATTCACCACAGGCTCTCACTAGCGGAGGCTCAGACCTCCTGTGGGCCTGACAGGTATATTACACCACACCTGGTAACATATAGGTTCCCCCTCACACTCTATATGCGATTGGGTGGGGGAATACCCGTTACACTAGGAATGTGGGCGTAAACTACAGGCACAGTCGTAAATCTGCCAAGAGCAAAACTCACTCACACCCCATTCTTACACACTAAATCAGGGGTGGGGAACCTTTTTTCTGCCAAGGGCCATTTTGATATTTATAAAATCATTCGAGGGCCATGCAAAATTATCAACTTAAAAATTAGCCTGCTATATTTGGTCAAACATTTAATTAACTCACCACTAATGTGATGGCTGGAACTGCTTCTTTTTGGGTGACTGACTGACTCTTGGGTGGTGCGTGACTATGACTGACTGCACACGTACACACACGTACACCGGGCAGGGGGTAGGGAAATCAGACTCTCAGACCCACTCTCAGACTCTCAGACCCACTCTCAGACTCTCAGACCCGCTCTCAGACTCTCAGACCCACTCTCAGACTCTCAGACCCGCTCTCAGACTCTCAGACCCACTCTCAGACTCTCAGACTCTCAGACCCGCTCTCAGACCCACTTTCAGACTCTCAGACCCACACTCAGACTCTCAGACCCACACTCAGACTCTCAGACCCACACTGAGACTCTCAGACCCACACCCAGACTCTCAGACCCACACCCAGACTTTCAGACCCACACCCAGACTCTCAGACCCACTCTCAGACTCTCAGACCCACTCTCAGACCCACTCTCAGACTCTCAGACCCACTCTCAGAACCTCAGACCCACTTTCAGACTCTCAGACCCACTCTCAGACACTCAGACCCACTCTCAGACACTCAGACCCACTTTCAGACTCTCAGACCCGCTCTCAGACTCTCAGACCCACACTCAGACTCTCAGACCCACACCCAGACTCTCAGACCCGCTCTCAGACTCTCAGACCCGCTCTCAGACTCTCAGACCCACTCTCAGACTCTCAGACCCGCTCTCAGACCCTCAGACCCACTTTCAGACTCTCAGACTCTCAGACCCGCTCTCAGACCCACTTTCAGACTCTCAGACCCACACTCAGACTCTCAGACCCACACTCAGACTCTCAGACCCACACCGAGACTCTCAGACCCACACCCAGACTCTCAGACCCATACCCAGACTTTCAGACCCACACCCAGACTCTCAGACCCACTCTCAGACTCTCAGACCCACTCCCAGATCCACTCTCAGACCCTCAGACCTACTCTCAGACTCTCAGACCCACTCTCAGACCCACTCTCAGACTCTCAGACCCACTCTCAGAACCTCAGACCCACTTTCAGACTCTCAGACCCACTCTCAGACACTCAGACCCACTTTCAGACTCTCAGACCCGCTCTCAGACTCTCAGACCCACACTCAGACTCTCAGACCCACACCCAGACTCTCAGACCCAGACTCTCAGACCCAGACTCTCAGACCCACACTCACTCTCAGACCCACTCTCAGACCCTCAGACCCACTTTCAGACTCTCAAACCCACTCTCACTCTCAGACCCACTCTCAGACTCTCAGACCCCCATCTGTAGTAAGGCCACTTAACTTTTCAAATGTTATCTCAAGTTTTTTCATTGATATAAAACAAGTCTCTCAAACAAGTCCTCACCTCTTGTAGTGCCATGCATGGCTTCCAGTGACAGCAGTTCCTCTCGCGTGTCAAACTCTGCAGTTATCCCACGAACGAAAACGCGATTATTTTGCTTTGAACGCTGTTCTCCTGTGTGAAGCTTTTTAGTCAGATCTGGAAGAAAGCAGTATATGTTATTTTGGTGTAGGTATAGGGCAGTTAAGATAAGCCAAAGTGTGGGTGGAAGAGAGAGGGTGACAGAGTCGGTGTGGGGGGTGGGTGGTGACTGACACTTGGGTGACTGACTGACACTCGGGTGACTGACTGACACTCGGGTGACTGACTGACTTTGGGTTGTGGGTGACTATGACTGACTGTGGGTTGGTCTCTGTATTCACACTCACATTCTCAGACACACCAGACACACACACCTGAGTGGGGGGAGGTTCGGGGAAATCACACACACAAAATCACCCACACACACACTCACCCACACACACAATCACCCACACACCCTCACCCAAACACACACAATATCAACCACAAAATCACCCACACACACCCTCACCCACCCACACAATCACCCACCCACACACAATCACCCACACACCCTCACCCACCCCCACACACTAAATCACCCACACACTCAATTACCCACATACTCACCCACAAAATCACCCACACACACAATCACACACTCACCCACACACAATCACCCACCCACACACACAATCACACACTCACACAATCACACACTCACCCACCAAATATCACCCACACTCACCCACACACAAAATCACACACTCACCCACCCAATATCACCCACACACAATCACCCACACACATACTCACCCACACACACACACTCACCCACAATCGCACACACCCAATCGCACACACCCAATCGCACACACCCAATCGCACACACTAAACAAGAATGACAATCAGCTGCAAGAAGTGACAACTTGAGATGCATGAGATCACACAGTCATTTTATGGGGGGTCTGCAAAAGTTAATCATACAACTTGTATTGAAGTCAAGGAGACCAATGATGCTGCCAGCAGTTCATCACCGGGTAGCTGTATGGAGTAGCGATTGCCGTCGGAGGGGACCCTCAATGGTTGAAGTTAAAGTGCTAGCTAATTATTTTGTGAAGGCCTGCTACACTTTGTTGCATTAAAGAGCTCCGATGGTGTGGCGACACCATCACATAGACCTAGATACCCAGGTATTGGGTAGCCGTATCATCACTAACACTGACATACACCTGCGCAGCGTTTAAGTGTAGTGTTATGTTGATGTGCTCTTAAATGACTGTGCTGATCCTTTGTTAAGGATCAAGAGGATCTCTAGTATCTATCTTAAAGTATCTATACAATCCATTATATTACGCCCGCATTGTGTTTGTTTAGCCATTAAGGACTCGGGCCCCACGTCCGCAACAGGCATCAGTCTGGGGGTACTAAAAAGAGGTGTTGCGTAGTTACATATAGTTACATAGTAGATGAGGTTGAAAAAAGACATACGTCCATCACGTTCAACCTAGGCTAAATTTAGACGACAGATACTTACAATATCCTATATTTTTATTTACAGTATATTACATTAATATGTGAGCTTATTGAAAATAAACTTATCTTCTGTGTGAAAATACAGATTCTTTGTCTGAATAAATTGGTCTTGCAGTTTCCAAAGGATTTATTCTACTAGAGGCAGTTACAATAAGCTTCAAGCCAATTCCGTCAGGGGCAGGTTAAAAATGGAGAACAGTCTTGGGCTATGTATTTCTTTTCTGTTCTGACGCATATATTCTCAAACAGGATTCATATAGTAATTCCTAGCTACTAATTTATCCTATACATACATAGCTTGTTAGCATGAAACAAAAATATAATTAAACGATCCTTGGAAAAGTCTGGGCACAAAGACTATACTCTTATCTTGGCCTTGGACAGACTTCATCATGTACCCAAAATGTGCTATAAACAATTCACTTGATCGAACTTTCCTACAAATCAATTGTCTTCCTTAAATGTGTTTTTCTTATATTTCACAATCTTTCTCAGTTCAGTCTGAGGAAACAAAATGGATTCTAACAGACAACATGGATTCCGAATCATTTGATTTCCATTTACACTCATTCTGTTTGTGTAAAGTGCTGTTTGGCCAAGCTCTGCAGTGTAGGTTACAAATCCCTTAGCGTTTCATGCTTTTATTCTATTTCCCTGAAGTGGTTTTCATGACTTTCAATGAGTGTTGATCAAAAAGATAAAGAAAAGCTCCCTATACGCCGCACTAGAGATCACCTATATCTATGTTAAAACTTAATATTTATTTGTAACCAATTAAAATGTGTTTATTGTAGCAGTAATGTGAACCAAAGTAATTAAAATGATTGAAATAAAAACGGAGAGGTGAACTGTGTACCTAATAGAGATGACAGTGTAGATCAAAACCACTATTGTCAATTGGAGTGTCCCACCACTATATAATTATACTAGAGGTGGTAGTGATTATGCTACAGTATTATGTCATATGAAACCTACTCCTAGATGGTAGTGAGGGGTGTAACCTGAATTAATGTGTACACTTGGTTTGACAGGTGGATTCAATGATAGATCAGGTATACATACACATTTGTGCCAGACCGTCAGGTTCAATATTTAGTGAGCCTGTGGGTCTGTCATGGTGAACACTAGCAGTTGTTGCAAGATCACAAAGTATGTGTCTTGTACTGTGAACCATGAACCATACAGTAGTTAAGGAGTAGTCAGAGTGTTGTGCTTCCTAATGAAGTCTCCGAAACACTCTGAAAGGAATAGGCAACAGACCTCTCCGATATTGCCAGCGTACTAGGTGGTAACGCTTAGCATGCCCTACATATGTTTCACCTGTAGTGGCTTCATCGGGGGCAAAGACAGAGTGATTCCCTTGCTTATTTATACACTTTATTGTTACCTTATTGGTTAATGGGTTCCAGGCTCTGATTGGTCCTCAGACAAATGTATCACACCCATACTTCAGAAACATGAAGGAAAAGGCTCTGATTGGCCCTGTCAGATCACATGGCCAGTCACATATCTGTGTACTTCTGGTCATGTGTGCCAAAGTTCCTTTTCCAATGGTGGCTGGGAGTTGCGTCGCGTCATCAGCGCGCGACATCCCAATAATTTCGGCAAACTGCAATGTGTTAAATGTCACTAGCTCTAAACTGACCGTATCCAGTGTAGAATAAGCTGTCATGGCATAATGTCATGGGACTATACTGTATCCCTGGATTGATATGATTTGGATGTTTACTGCCCGTGATATCTCAAGCCTATTGGTGGGAAGTAGCGTCGCGTCATCAATGCGCGACGTCACCATCAGTGGTGTTTACATTTCACTCAAGGTTCCTTCCCACGTTAGTATGTTTGTGGTGTGGTTACCATAACTACCCGCGATGCTCTGTCCTGATTGGTCAGAGGTTCCGTCGCGTCATCGAGGCCCGATTTTAGTTTCAACCTTACAACTAGATGCCACTGCGATCGATATGCTTAATGGTCAAGTCAGTACATTTAGAAAGTTGTAAATCGCTAGCATGTTACCCCACAAATTTGGAATATAGTGTAGTGAGGTGGCAGATGTTGTTATGATGGTACTTCATAATGCCTTCATTCCCTAGCTGATAAATGTGTCCTGTTGGACAGGGAGGGCTACTAGTCTGCACTCATGTACACTCTACATTTCATGTCAGTGTTTTTCTTTCATGTACCAATAAAATCATATAGCGCAATTGTGTGTTTCTTAATGACCATTTATGTAATGTGACATCAGTTAGAGCTAATTTTCAATGAGTGTGCTTCAATCCTCTGTAAAAAAAAAAAGAATAAATGCTTAAAAAAAAAGCACTTGGATTGCCAATTTAAGAAGCAGCTGGTAACATCTACATACACTGACAATCCAGGAGTTTATTGTGTTATGGAGTAGATTGTAGTAACGAGACTGTCTTTGAAATAGGTGAACTCGGTTGAAATCCTAGTCTAAGCTGTCTATGTGACTTTGGGCAAGTCCCTGTATCTTCTTGTGTCTCAAGCAACAACAAATCTTTAATATATAAAATTGAAATTTGTGGGGTTGTTGCTAGATGTGGTGAATCTGATTGGTCCGTGGGTCTGTCACTCAGCCTCTGGCCAATCAGATTGGTCCGTATCCCCGCCCCGCACGCCTCTCATTGGCCTGCGTGGCTCTATGATGTCACCCAACTGCCACTCTCTTCTCCTCCTCGCCCGCAGCTCACCTTCCCCCTCGGCCTCACCCAACTGCCACACACACGCACAACCACCCGGCCACTGCCCTCTTCACCCAGCGGCCCGGACCACCGGCTCCCCCCCCATCCATCACCCCCCCAGCTCACCTCCCCGCCGGCTCCCCCCATCACCCGCATCTCACCCCCACATCTTCCAGCCCCTACCCTCACAGACTCCTGACTTGTGGCAATGCTCTGCGCCAGCACGGGTGCGGGGCTGATTCCCACATTCCGCTTCCTGACTGGGCAGTCCTTCCACTCCTCTGTCCAATCGTGCAACGGCGGCCAGCGGGGGGGGGAGTGGATAGGAACAGGGCAATGGCGGCCGCGCGGGACATGCCCTTCCCTCTGGTCCTCTTCCCCACGGCGCTCCCTTGCTTGCCTGCATTGGGAGGGAGATGGGCGCGGGGGGTGGGGTGGTGGTGCGCAGTCACGGCTGGCGGGAGGTGGGGTGCCGCCTGTTCGGATCGCCGGACATTCCACTCTCCCTACCCCCCCACCTCCTGTCCACTGTGTGTGTGTGTGTGTGTGTGTGTATGGGAGACTGTGAGTGTGTGTGTCTCACTTTGTGTGTCACTGTGTGTGTGTGTCACACTGTGTGTGTGCGTCACACTGTGTGTGTGTGTGTGTCACTGTTTATGTGTGTGACACTGTGTGTGTGTGACACTGTGTGTGTGTTTCACACTGTGTGTATGTGACACTGTGTGCTGCGCAGAGGGGGGGGGACCAGAGCTACGCAGGTGGGACCAGAGCTGCGCAGGGGGGGGGGCCAGAGCTGTGCAGAGGGGGGGCGGGGGGGGGGAGCGGAGAGAGAGGGGAAGCGGAGAAAGACTGGGGGAGCGGAGAAAGACAGGGGGAGTGGAGTGAGGAGGGAGCGTGAAATTTTAATCCCGGGCAACGCCGGGTCTCTTAGCTAGTAGATTATAAAATCATTGGACCTGCAAAATTCTATGCACAGTGCTGCATACACTATCAGTGCAGCTATCCAGGATGTTTGTGGGGAGTGCAGATAAATATATATGTGGAAAGAAAAACACAAGTGTAGCCCTTTTTGTGAAATCCTGCTCTAAAGGAACTACTGGTGTTGTATATACCTGTGGCTTCAGGAGCTGTGAGCCTCCGCTGTTGGGGAGCCTGGGGTCATACCCTTACTTATCATGGTGCAGCGCCTCCACTTACCCAGGATCCCCGTGTTAGAGAATCTACCCTGAGCAAGAAACATAACAACGATATTGTGCAACAGGCAACCTTTTACTATTGAGATAAACTATTGGAAACTAGCAAAGCATACATGACATGTCTAAGATCCTTATACTCTACCTAACATAACACACACACCGTGGCTCGGCCACACCTGGTTAGGAATAATGTTCTGTACACCTGTGGCTCTGCCACTCTCCCAAGGAGTATGTCCTGCAACTATTTAGCTGTATGGTATAGTGTGATGGCACACTAGTGGCTCCAATTAGTTAGTGGGAGGCGGGATCAGCGCCTGATGACCGGTGTAGGTGCACTTCTTTACTAACGATACCTTCCGGTCACTGCGGTGACCACACCACTTCACACAGGGTTCCTAGTGCTGCTCCAGCCTTGCGCCGACACTCCGCTATGCTGCGCGGTCTGTTCTTCAGACCAAGATGGCGTCCGCAACTCCGCAGCTGAACCCGCACTAAAGGGATACGTCCCTAACTGCTACGGCCGTCCCTACAAAAGCGGCACCCTACGATGACAGGGGTAATGCTCCTTGGGGCTGGGGAAAGTCTCTCACCTAAGCGGAAGGGTCACTGACCCTCCGCTCACGCACACGAGGTTCCGCCACCTTCCTCCTTCACCTCTCACTCGTGTCTCCCACCGCCCACACGCATCCTGTCTCTCCATCCAGAGTCTCGCTCCCCATTGGTCCTCAGCCTCAGCTGACTCTCCCACAGTTCAGAGTTCAGAGTGCAACCCCCAAAGTCCCTCCAGATTGGTTGCCGTTCGCGCGCTTCCCTCGCGCATGCGCAGCCTGACTATTCACACAGTGACCTTACTGGCAAAAGAACAGTATGGCGCTTCCTTTGTTAGTGACAGCGCGGAACCATCATATATATGTATACACATCCTTACATTAGCAAAATACTGCAAATACTGTATGCCTTTCAAAAAACTGGATATTCAGTGAGTTCTTAGTAGAATCCAGATAAATTTATACTTACAAATTTCCCAAAGTACACATGTACATAAAGGTATCTTTTATCCCGAAACAGCAGCTTTCACCGAGATGTATGTATGTATTTATGTATGTATGTATGTGTGTGTGTGAGTGTGTGTGTGTATATATATATATATATATATATATATATATATAGTGACAGAAACCAGGATATGGTAATAAATTCCATATATAGGTCTCCCAGGATACTGAACAGTTTCTATCCTATTTAGGCTGAAAAGTGCAGCCTCAGAATGCATGCACTCCATCCCACAGTTTGGCAAGTGCTGGAACTGAGGGATGAGGGATCCAGACCAGAGTTTGTCTGCTGCCTGATTTCTGTCAACTGTCCTGCTAGTTAGAAATCAGGTATTTAAGACTGATTTCCTGGTTCCTCTTCCCTTTCCCCAAGAGCCTGGAGGCAGGAAGGCTGCTGGAAGCAGAGAGGGGAAACGCCTCTCACCAAACAGGTTAAATTATTCTGTTCCTTTTTTGTAAAACTGCAAAGTTACTTATTTTTGTTGTTGGAAGTGGATAAGCCATTCCAACCCCAGTCAGGGAAAACCTTAAGTTAAGTTATTGCTCAGGCGAGCAGGTTTTGGTTTGCTTATGTATTATTTTGTATTCCCTGTGGCAGTCTCAGTGCCTGGGACTGAATAAACCAGGCAGTAGCCTGTTTAAAGGAACAGCACGTCACGCCTCGTTATTTAACCTACCCTAAAAGACCGTGTTCTAACAGTCCCGGACAGACGGCGGAGCCCCAGGAGTAAGCCGGTTGTCACATATGGTGGAGAATGCAGAACACTAAAAGGTCTGCGGGTTAAAGACGTGGTGAGTGCGCTGGTACGCAATGTCGCTGCCCAGAAAGACGCGAATGAAACCCAGCAAAAGCTGTTAATAGCCCAGCAAGAGACTAATGCAAACCAGCAACAGACGAATGCAGCCCTGCAAGAGGCGAATGCAGCCCTGCAAAATGCGAATGCAACCCAGCAACAGCTGCTAATAGCCCAGCAAGAGATTAATGCAAACCAGCAACAGGCGAATGCAAACCAGCAAGAGACAAACCGCTTGCTGAGAGAGGATCAACAACAGTTCGCCCAGGGCTTATAGCAGGAACTCGAGATCCTGAGAGGGACTATCATTAAGACTCTACTGGCAGAGGCAGGCCCAGTTCCGAAAATGACCAGGGCAAGCCACTACCTTCAGAAGATGGGGCCCTCGGATGATGTTGAAACCTATCTTCTCACTTTTGAACGCACGGCACAGAGAGAGGGTTGGCCAGAAGCTGAGTGGGCCAGTCTGATTGCACCCTTCTTAAGTGGCGAACCCCAGAAGGCTTACTTTGATCTAGAACCAGCCGAAGCTAACGTCTATACAAAATTGAAGTTCGAGATCCTCGCCCGCCTCGGTGTAACCACGGCCATTCGCACCCAAAGGTTCCATGCATGGTCCTTCACGTTGGATAAAGCCACCCGATCCCAGATGTATGACCTCATCCACCTTGCTCGGAAGTGGCTACAACCCGAGATCAACTCAGCAAGCCACATCGTGGAACGGTTGGTCATGGACCAGTTCTTGAGGAAACTTCCCGCTGCCCTACGCCATTGGGTCAGTCAGAGTGACCCCCACAATGCAGATGAGCTGGTGGCCCTCGTAGATAGGTACAATGCAGCAGAAGAGCACCTGCAACCCACAGTCATGGAGCATCCCCACTACCCAAGGTTCCAGGACTCTTCCAGAGATGGTAAAAGGGTACCAGGGTTAAGGGGGACTGAAGAGCGACGACCGCCTTCACACAGCACCAGCAACAGTGGCTCGCATACTAAGGGCAACAGCTAACATGGAGAACCGAAAAAGGGCTCTAAGTGGGACACAGACTATGTACCTAAATGTGTAAATTGTTATGAGAGGGGCCACACCGCGAACGTCTGCCCACTAAATGCTGAACCAATGCAATGCAACAGCGTTGAACCTTATTCGTTGTGGTCTCAATGTATGGGCCCTAGCCCAGAGGACCCCTTGAATAACCATCTCTGGGCATTTGTAACACGAGGTTACCCCATACAGAAGTGTAATAGAGCATGTTGCCCAGATGCAGGACCGCATAGCTGCAGTCCTGGCTATAGTGAGGGAACACATGGAAAAAGCTCAAGAGGCACAGAGGAATACGTATAATAAGGGTGCTAGGGTCAGAATTTTTTTCCAGGCGATAGGGTGCTAGTTCTGGTCCCCACCGTAGAGAGTAAATTCCTTGCTAAGTGGCATGGGCCATATGAGGTCTTGGGAAGAGTAGGAGAAGTAAATTACAAAGTGAGACAGCCAGGTAGGAGGAAACCTGAGCAAATTTAACATGTAAACCTACTTAAGCCCTGGAAAGATAGAGAAGTCTTGTTAACCCTAGTACCCCCAGGTCCGTCAGAGAATCGAGAAATTGACCCAGAGGTTAACATAGCTGAAACCCTGTCCGTTCATCAGAAACGAGAGGTTACAGAATTTAGTGAGAAGAAACAAAGAAGTCTTCTCTACACAGCCAGGTAGAACTAGCGTAATTGAACATGACCTAGTCTCTGAACCGGGGGTCCGAGTTAACCTTAAACCGTACCGAATCCCAGAGGCCAAAAGAGAGGCTATAAATTTAGAGGTTAAAAAATGCTAAAACTAGGCGTAATTGAGGAATCCCAAAGTGGGTGGAACAGCCCTATAGTTTTAGTCCCAAGGCCAGACGGTACAACAAGGTTTTGCAATGACTACCGTAAACTAAACGCGGTGTCAAAATTTGATACTTAGCCTATGCCCAGGGTTGATGAACTGGTAGAGAGACTGGGCAAAGCCCGATATCTCACGACCCTAGACCTAACAAAAGGGTACTGGCAGGTTCCCCTCACAGAAAGGGCAAAAGAAAAGACGGCCTTCTCAACCCCAGGCGGCCTCTTTCAGTATAGGGTGCTGCCTTTTGGCTTACATGGAGCTCCCGCCACTTTCCAAAGAATGATGGATAAAATTTTAAAACCACATGCTCGGTACGCTGCCGCCTACCTGGATGATGTGGTAATCCATAGTGAAGATTGGCAATCCCACCTTCCAAAGGTCTAAGCTGTGCTTGACGCAGTTCGGTCTGCTGGACTAACTGCTAACCCCGCTAAATGCACTATTGGTCTGGAGGAGGCCAAGTATCTGGGGTATTCTATTGGCAGAGGTTTACTCAAACCCCAAACACTCAAAGTAGAGGCGATACAAAATTGGCCAAGGCCAGTTACAAAAAAAACAAGTAAGGACCTTTTTGGGATTAATTGGTTACTATAGAAGGTTTATTCCCAATTTTGCAACTAAGGCAACCCCACTAACCGACCCCACAAAAGCAAGAGGGCCGCTAATGGTAAAGTGGTCCCCCGAAACCAAACAGGCCTTTAGAAGCCTGAAAGAAGCTCTCTGTGCCCAACCAGTGTTGGTCACACCTGACTTCTCTAAAGAGTTTTTAGTCCAAACCGACGCATCTGAGGTAGGGCTGGGGGCGGTACTCTCCCAGGAGTCTCAAGGGGAGGAGCACCCCATCCTTCATTTAAGTAGGAAACTAAATCCCCAGGAGAAAAATTACTCCATAGTCGAGAAAGAGTGTCTCGCAATAAAGTGGGCTGTAGAGACGCTCAAATACGATCTGTTGGGGAGAAAATTTTGGTTGGTCACAGATCATGCACCCCTCACCTGGATGTGTCAAAACAGAGAGAAGAATGCTAGAGTGACCAGGTGGTTCCTAAGCCTACAACCCTTTAAATTTTCTGTGGAACACAGGTCAGGGCACAAACATAGCAATGCTGACGGGTTGTCAAGGATTCACTCCCTAATATCCATGGTCGCTCATCCCTCGAGGTCTGAGCTGGGGGGGAGGATATGTGACAGAAACCAGGGTATGGTAATAAATTCCATATATAGGTCTCCCAGGATACTGAACAGTTTCTATCCTGTTTAGGCTGAAAAGTGCAGCCTCAGAATGCATGCACTCCATCCCACAGTTTGGCAAGTGCTGGAACTGAGGGATGAGGGATCCAGACCAGAGTTTGTCTGCTGCCTGATTTCTGTCACCTGTCCTGCTAGTTAGAAATCAGGTATTTAAGACTGATTTCCTGGTTCCTCTTCCCTCTCCCCAAGAGCCTGGAGGCAGGAAGGCTGCTGGAAGCAGAGAGGGGAAACGCCTCTCACCAAACAGGTTAAATCATTCTGTTCCTTTTTTCTAAAACTGCAAAGTTACTTATTTTTGTTGTTGGAAGTGGATAAGCCATTCCAACCCCAATCAGGGAAAACCTTAAGTTAAGTTATTGCTCAGGCGAGCAGGGTTTGGTTTGCTTATGTATTATTTTGTATTCCATGTGACAGTCTCAATGCCTGGGACTGAATAAACCAGGCAGTAGCCTGTTTAAAGGAACAGCACGTTACGCCTCGTCATTTGACCTACCCTGAAAAACCGTGTTCTAACAGTCCCGGACAGACGGCGGAGCCCCAGGAGTAAGCCGTTTGTCACAATATATATATATACTGGGACCTTATCGGAATAGAACAGGAATACAGGACATAGCGCAGACTGTTCAAATTTTATCTTCTTAAAATACAAAGTATAAAAATGCACTCACATTTTACAAAATATAATCACGCATTTAGGATATGATATCCGCACCAACAGAACTCTGCTTCCACAATCTGTATGGCGTGTGACGCCTGCTCTCACGTGTCTGGAAGGGAATCCCTCGGGCTGACTGGAGATCGAGCTGCAAGCAGACAGATGTCCTTGGATATGCCCACCTCTGACGTAACTCTGATCGTCACGTCTCCAGGAGGCGCCATCCAACAGCGTGGAGTCAGGAAAGGTAGTGCAGACCGGTCTCAGCTCATGAGTCCCTCTGCCCACCAATGCTGGATTACACTCTACGTGTTTCACCTATGCAGGTTTCATCAGGAGTGTTTCATGATGGTAATTGCACACTATAAGTACCCTGTCTCTGCTTCTCATTGGCTGATAATAAACCAATGGACAGGTGTGGTGATTATTTACATTACTGTAAGTGCCCGTATCTGCACTGCTTCTTCATTGGCTGATAATAAACCAATGGAAAGGTGTGTTATTTACCTTACTATAAGTACCGTGTCTCCACTTCTCATTGGCTGATAATAAACCAATGGAAAGGTGTGTTATTTACCTTAATATATATGCTCAAAATCGAGGATGTAAACATTGAGTCATAAATGTGATAGCACAAATTAAAATTCAATGTAAGACATACAAAGAATTCCAAAAAATGGTGGACATTATAATAACATATCATATTAAAAATAATTATAAAATATTAATTATAAACTATAAACAATCTCTAACTACTTGAAGTTTTTATGGATAAATAAAAAATAAAATATTTTGAAATCTGGAAGAACAGAAGGAAACAGAATATTAGAAAACATATCAATATTCAAATGAAAACACTCAGATCAAAATTGGCATTTAAACCAGCGGGACTGAGGATGTTTAATTGATAGATCCAGAATGATTCTCTCCTAATAAGATCTATATTGCGATCTCCACCTCTCCAATGTGGTAAAACTGATTCTATACCCATATATCTTAATCCGGAAGGGTCAGAGTCATGGAACTTGAGGAAATGTTTGGAGACACTATGGGCCTCATGCAGAGAGCAGCGCTATTTAGAATTGGAGAGGGGGAAAAATTTTAGCTTTTTTGGAGAGTTTTTTTCTCCATATGCAGAAAGGGCAGAAAACTGCATTTACAAGCCTTTCTGCATATGGAGAGTTTCAACCAGCGCTATAAGCGCTGTTGAAACTAGTGGGGGAAAAATCGCGTTTTTTTTTTTTCCCCCTCCACCGGCCGCAGAGCGCCAGCTGCTTGGTGGAGAGGAAAAATGTTGAAAATCGCGCCATTTTTTTGGCGCGAACAGCCACTAGATGGCGATCGCGGCTCTCTGCATACGGCAGAAAAAAAAACTGGAGAGATTAGAAACTCTCCAGCCGCTCGGCGAATTTCAAGCAAAAAAAAAAAAATGGCGCTTTTTTTTAAACTTGCCTTTTCCGGCGGTTTAAAGCTCCATTTTCGCCGGCAAATGGCGAGATTCCTTTTTGCGCTGCTCTCTGCATGAGGCCCTATGTGTCTCCAACGTTCTTTTGATATTTCCCACATGTTCCAATACTCTGGTACGTAGCGGTCTGATGGTCTTCCCAATGTATTGCAGTCCACAGGGACAAGTCAAAAGGTAGACAATGAATTTAGATCTACAAGTGATATGTCTATTTACCTTATAGCTTCTCCCCGTGGTATGCAACATAAATGAGTCTCCTGAAACAGCACTAGATGTGCAAGCTAAACAACTCTTACAACTAAAAAAAACCCTTAGGAAGATTAAGCCAAAGGAAGATTAAGATTTCCCAACACTGGATCGTTTTTTAGCACATGCCAATGTTTATTTAGAATTGTTTTTTTATATTACCTGCTTCTTTATTGTATTGGGTAATAAATGGCACATTGTATTTTTTTGCACTTTTGTTATTTTTTGGTTTTAGAATTTCATTTCTTGACAGAGACATAATTTTTTACAGCTCGATCTCCAGTCAGCCTGAGGCATTCCCTTGCAGACACGTGAGAGCAGGCGTCACACGCCATACAGATTGTGGAAGCAGAGTTCTTATGGTGCGGATATTACATCCTACTGTCGCGGCCGAGTTTATTCTAACACTTACCCGGTCTCGGCCGCGACAGAAACCGGGCGCGCGCCGGGGTGTTCCGTGCGCGCGCCGAAGCCTTGGAGGAGCGGCCCTCCGATCGGGGCTTCCCCCTCCCCTCTCCGGGTCCGCCGGGTCCCCCGGAATCCCCCACCGCCATCCCCCACATCGCGGGACACCAGGGCTCCCTCGGCGAGCCCTGGGCACGCGCGCATGGCGCGCACGCACCCGATGAAGCGTGACCGCGCATCGGTGATGCGCGACGCGCCGAGGGAATTCATTTAGAAAGCCGGGAAACCTCCCGGCTTGCGGCTCTAGCCCAGTTAGAATTAAACGTGTCGCCTCTGTAAATGCGTGATTATATTTTGTAAAATGTGAGTGTATTTTTATACGTTGTATTTTAAGAAGATAAAATTTGAACAGTCTGCGCTATGTCCTGTATTTCTGTTCTATTCCGACCTGTCCCGAACCAGCTATCTACCACGACTTTGGTAACCGGACCCGCTCACGCGGCGTGTAGGGGGGTCGTGGTTTTCCTTGTATCCCCACCCTCGGCCTCCGCGTCCAGTCCGGTTTGTGGTGAGCACTCCTATATTCCTCGTGACATTATGCTCAGCCAACAACCTGGACTCTGCCGAGGTGGGTCGACGCTTAAGCGAACACGATGGCCTGTTCAAGGAATTAAGAGATTGTCTCTCCCAAATAACCAGCATATGGAACTGCTCCAAAACTCCTGGGTACCATTTCAGAGCAACTCAAATCCCTTCTGTCCTCTCCTGAGACTGCTGCCGCTCCTCCTGCTCCTATCTTCTCCCCGCCGGTAACCCATCTGACTCATTCTCTCTTTGAACCTCGTCTACCTTCTCCCAATCGCTATTCGGGAGAGCTTCAGCATGTCGTGGCTCTTGGGGCATGTTCTGTTCCAATTTGAACTTCTACCCTCTCCTTTTCCCTACTCCTCGTTCCAAGGTCGCGTACATTACTTGCTGCGGACCGATGACGCCTGGCCTGGCTACACCCATATGGGAGCATCGCCCGGATCTGACTTCCACCCTGGATCGGTTCTGTGCTGATTCCGGAAGGTGTTTTGATACACCAGGTAGGAGGATAACTGCCGCTTCTTCTCTCAAGGTTTCGGAGGAAATCGCTCGGTGGGCTCGCTACCACTGGAGTTTCGCACTATTTCGGCAGAAAACAAGGTGCAATTGATGAAGCACTCGCCGCAGTGTTTTGCAGGGTCTGAATGACTCCCTACAAGGAGCGAGCTGGCCGCCCTGGAGCGCCCTACCTCATTGGAGAATCATCGCGCTCTGTATCCGTATGGACCAGCGGCTCCAGGAGCGATAGAGCAGAAAGGGAAAGCGCCAAAAAGGTACTCAACCTACTTTTCCTCACATACAGCTCCAGGGGAGTCCGTCGCCGTATCCTCCGAAGAACCCATGCAGCTGGGTGGAACTCGCGCTTTCGCGTTACACAGAAAAGACTCCGTCGCCGTCGGGCGGGACAATGCCTTTACTGCGGAAATGTGGGACACCTGGTGAGTACCTTCCTTCCAAGTCGGGAAACGCCACCCCAGTGGAGTACTGGGAGAACCACACTGGGCATGGTAACCTCTCCTTCCTCTCCCAAACTACCATCCATCTTCTTCCTAGAACCCTATCGGGGGCTTTTGGGGACATCACCACGAGGGCCTTCCCTAGAACTCCGTTTCTGTGGGAACTTTTGTCGATCAATCTTTAGTGGAGAAGAACCAATTCCTCTGGTAGCCACAGGATTGGCCCGTAGGCCTAGAAGCCATTGACGGTAGGCCTTTGCAACCCGCATTTATTCTCATCAGACCATTCCCTTCCGTCTTAAGATGACAGGACCCATTCCGAACAAATTCGTTGGGATGCCATTCACACGCCGACTTAGACAGTGAGGTAGGTCTTCCCTGGGCTCCAGGACATAATCCCCAGATCGACTGGCTCCAGTTCACAACCCTCACTGTAGAGATCGGTGTCAAGACATTTGTCTGGTTTCGCCTAAACCCTAGTAGGTGCCACACAATCCGAATCCAAGAATCCCCTCCTTCCGGACGCCTACTGGGAGTTCAGAGATGTCTTCGACAAAATTAAGGCGGAGGAATTCACCACCCCCATCGCGCCTACGATTGCCCGATCGCCCTTCTTCCGGCGCTGATTCCCCCCAAGGTTGTACCTACCACGCTTTCCCCCCCCTCAGACCAAGGCGATGAAAACTTTACATACAGGAGAATCTCCAGAGAGGCTCATTCGTAGTCTCTCTCGGCAGGAGCAGCTTCTTTTTTGTAAAGAAAAAGGACGGCACACTTCGTCCTGCATTATTATCGTGGGTCTCACAAGGTGACTGTCAAGAATCGTTATCCTCTTCCCTTGATTGGAACGAACTCTTCGACAGGTTACAAGGCGCCACTATCTTCTCCAAGCTGGATCTCCGTGGAGCCTACAATCTGGTTCGGATTCGTAGGGAATGAGTGGAAGACGGCCTTCAAACACGCGTGATGGGCACTATAAGTACCCTCGTGATCCTTTGGTCTCTGTAACGCGCCAGCCGTCCTTCCAGGATTTCGTTAACGACGTCTTCAGAGATCTGCTGGATCCACAGTGGTGGTCTACCTAGACGACATCTATATTCTCGCAGAATCCCCTGGAACATCTCGGCACGTCAACAAGTACTTCAGAGGTTACGGAGAACCGTTTGTCGCCAAACTTGAAAATGCCAGTTCCATCAGTCCATCCACGTCATTTTTGTGGGTTACATAATTTCTTCGACACAGACTCGCGATGGATCCTACCAAGGTGGAAGCTGTCTTGAATTGGCCCCGCGCCCCCTCTCTCTGAAAGCGGTACAGAGTGCTTAGGTTTTGCCAACTATTGCTCAGGTTCATAAAGATTTCTCCACGTTGGTCGCACCCATCACAGCCCTCACTCAAGAACGCCAATCCCCACTGTGGTCCCCACGAGGCCATCATGGCCTTTCAGGTTCTCAAGGAAGCCTTGTCCAGCACACCTATCTTGGTGCATCCTGATCCAGCACAACCCTTCTTCATCTCGATGTGATGCTTCGGACATGGGGCTGGGGCGATCTTATCCCAAAGGAAAGAACCCACAGGCCAGACTGCATCCCTGTACATTCTTTTCTAAAAAATTCTCCCAGCAGAACGAATTATGACGTGGGTAACCGTGAGCTCCTCGCGATCAAGATGGCTTTAGAGGAGTGGCGGCATCTATTGAAGGCGCTGATACCCTGTCACCATCCTTACGGACCATAAAAAACCTCTTATATATGGAGACTTGCCCGCCGTCTGAGTGCTCGCAGGCACGTTGGTCCCTCTTCTTCACCCCGATTCAACTTCTCTTTCATACCATCCCGGGTTCAAACACTAAAGCTGACGCACTATCTCGTCAATTTTCTGTGAGAGGTCAAAACCGAAGATTCTCAGAGACTATCCTTCCTCCGAAATGTGTCCTGTCTGCCAGTACCTTTGACGCACTGTCGGAGATCATCAAGATTCACGATCAAAACCCTCAGGGTGCCAGTTGGACGACTCTTCACACCCCTACCTTCCGCCAGAAGTAATGCTGGGGCCCGCCGCTAAAACGCAGGTCATCCAGGGATCAAAGGACTTTGACCTCTTGCAACGAACCTTTGGTGGCCAGGCATGCGCAAGGACATTCAACATTTCGTCTCAGCATTTTTTCCACCTGCGCCAGAACAAGACTCCACGGAATAAACCTCCAGACTCCTGCAAACCCCCCTATTCCCCGATCGTCCTTGGGAAACATCTCTCGATGGACTTATTGTCGACCTCCCCAAATCCAGGGTATGGAACACTATACTATAGTGGTCACCGCTTTTCTAAACAAGCGCATTTTATCCCACTCAAAGGTCTACCCATGCCCTAAACTTGCTGAGGTTTTGTCAAGGAGTTCTTCAGGCTCCATGGATCACCTCAGACCATAGTTTCCGCGATGTGGGTCGCAATTGTTTCAAGATTCTGGAGGGCCTTCTGTAAGAAAACTTAACGTGGCGCTTCACTTCTCCTCTGGATACCCCCCACAGACCAATGGTCAAACTGAACGAACCAGTCACTGGAGCAGTTCCTTCTTCGTTTGTTCATATCGGACTCTCAGGACAATTGGCTTGACCTACTCATTGGGCAGATTTCGCTCACATAATCTCAGGAATGAGTCCACACTACAGTCTCCATTCTTCTCTAATTGGCTTTCATCCCCTCCACCCTCCCTCAGTCTGGGCCAGTACAGGAGTTCCAGCCGCAGAAGAGAGGATTCGGATCTTCAAGCTTCCTGGTCTAGGATTCAGGATATCTCAAGCGGGCCACGGCCATCGCAGAAGCAGGCTGATCGACATCGTCGGAGACCACCCAATTATGCCCCAGTCAGAAAGTATGGCTATCTACTAAGAACTACGCTTGAAAGTCCATCCCCAAAGCTGGCACCCCATTTTATCGGCCCATTCTCTATATTGGAGAGATCAATGCGGTTACCTACCGACTCAAACTACCTGCTACTATGAAGATTCCCTCTGCCTTTCATTGTTCTCTGTTAAAACCGTTTATACCCAATCCTCAGATCCAAAACACGCACCTTCCCCCAGACTTGTCAATGGACAAGAAGAGTTTGAGGTACAATCCTCCTAGATTCTCGTATCTCAAGAGAGGGCTCCAGTACCCATGCGCGCCGCCGTGGTAGACCCGCGCGCGCGCCTACTGTTCCTACTGTCTGCTTTCCGCCCGGCGAACTCAACCCGCCCCTTCCGTCGCTCGGCGCCTTTGCGCGCTACATGTCCATCTCCACTGCCGCCAATGTACTTGTTTCTGGCCCCACCTGTCCTGCATCCTGCCTCTGCCTATCAGCGCTCTACCTTCATCTGACATCACCGCTGGAGGTTCTCATTGGCTCCTGTCAGTATATAGTCTCTACCAGCCCAGCTGATGGCTGAGCAGTAGCCAGTCTCTAGTTGTGCTTGCTACAGCTACTCTCGCAGTCTCTCTCTGTCTTCCGTTACAGACCCTTGCTTGAACCTGGACTCCCGATCTCTGGCACCCTCGAACCCCGGCTCGCTCTACGGACTTCTACCTTCTCCTCTCCTCGACTTTGGCTTTGGACACCGACTACTCTTGATCTCTCCTACCCCGGGATCTGGCAAGTACCTCTACCACTCTACACTCTCCTCTCCTGTCCCGAACCAGGCTATCTACACGATTCTGCTAACCGGACCCGCTCCACGCGGCTGTAGCGGTGGTTTTCCTGTTATCCCCACCTTGGCCTCGCGGTCCATCCGGTTTGTGGGGACTCCTATATTCCCGTGACAATTGGCACTTAAATCTATTACTAATGTAAGTGACTTATAATAAGTGCTTAAATAATAGTGAAATTCAAACTCTTAGGTGAACTGTTATATAGTGATTACATTATAAAATAAGGTGCAGCTTCAACCCTTCATGTAAATTGCTTTTCCTCAATCCAAAGTGTCAGGTATCCGGATTGTTTGTGTTGAGCCAGATAAATATATATGTGGAAAGAAAAACACAAGCACAATAGTGCAAATATGCCTTTCAAAAAACTGGATATTCAGTGAGTTTATTAGAATCCGAGAAATTTGTACTTACAAATTTCCCAAAGTACACATGTACATAAAGGTATCTTTTATCCCGAAACAGCAGCACTTTCACCCGAGATGTATCTTACTGTATATATTATATATATATATATATATATATATTATTATAATTTATATTTATACGTTACCGTTCCAAGGATTGGTAACAAGAGACAGCACTCAATGTTGAAAATCAAAGTGTATTAGTGACAAAAATACATCCAAAACCCAACGTTTCGGTCCTACAAAGGGACCTTCCTCAGGGATACAAAATGTATCCCCCTGAGAAGTTCCCATTCTGTAGGACAAACGTTGGGTTTTCTGATGTATTTTGCTTTCACTAATACACTTTGATTTTCAACATTGAGTGCTGTCTCTTGTTTACCAATCCTTGGAACGGTAACGTATAACTACTTCTCTATATGGGACGTGCACCTGTGGCTACCAGCACTATTGGAGTGCCAACTGCCTTCTTTACTATTATATAATATATATATATAATATATATATATATATATATATATACATGGGATCTTATCCGTTAGGTCCGAGGAGAAGGTAGAAGTCCGTAGGGCGAGCCGGGTTCGAGGTGCCAAGAATCGGGAGTCCAGGTTTCAGCAAGGGTCTGTAACGGAAGACAAGAGCAGACTGCAAACGTAAGCTTGTAGAAGCACAACTAGAGACTGACTATGCTCAGCAATCCAGCTCTGGGCTGGTACACTATATACTGACAGAGCCAATGAGAACCTCCACGGTTTATGTCAGATGAAGGTAGAGCGCTGATAGGCTGAGGCAGGATGCAGGACAGGTGGGGCCGGAACAAGTCATTTGGCGGCAGTGGAGATGGACATAGTAGCGCGCGTGACAAGCGCGACAGAAGGGGCGGGTTGAGTTTGCCGGGTGGAAAGCAGGAACAGTAGGCGCGCGCGCGTGGTCTACCACGGCGGCGTCGCATGGGTAGCAGGAGCCTGCCGGGAGAGAAGGAGGGAAACCACGTGAGCGCCGGGCGCGTCCCCGACAGCGGAGGTAAGAGCCCGACGGGCGCCGTGGGTAGCGGCCTTACCCCAATATTACTTTTTTTCGTTTGTACTATCAGTGCAGCGCTACATGACAATGAACATTATTATTATAGTGCTGTGAGCAATAACTGGATAAGGTGAATGGTGTGGTGGGTGGGCGAAGGTGACATCAAAAATACCTATATGCAGCTGGATGACCATTGGCAGAAGAGGCAGGGAAAGTGATAGAGGCTGGCAAATCCTAGTAATTATCCAGATTTTGGTAAACATGTTGAGGAGTCTGGTGTGAAGAAATGGCATCACTTGATTAGACTATAGAAACTAAGATACATCCAACCGAGGCAGATTGTAATGGCCAGGATTTGAATGATTAAAAAAGTAGAGAATAACCATCTGCTGTTGGGATCATTAAACCCGACAGCCCACTTACGGTATTTCCCAGTTGCACACCTCAGCAATGTCCGGATCAAGTAGACTGATTATTGGAAGTAGGCAGGGAAAGAACCCGCAGTCTTGGTACATGTCACCAGCAATGGCAACATTTTAAGAAATATTTCAGGATGTAATGGGAGCTAAACATACAACGAGGTAACAGATAAATCAACATAAGAAAGTGAGTAATAGATATACAACATTTTCTACATGTGACACAGGTTGTTACACCAAAATGTTTGTCACTCATCGACGTGTCAATGTTCATGAATTTAAAAAACAACGAGAACAGTGGAAAACAGACAGCAATTGTGAGCTACTTGAGGCAGATAGCTATGTGATAGAGATAGATACTATGTGATCTGGAATAAGAATAGCATAGAGGATGGATAGTTAGTAACGAGAGATGTTTTACAGATTGATACTGTTCTGTAATGCCGTGTTGACCATCACATCCGGAGAACTTTTATTTATATTTTTGGTTTATACTATGTATACTGTGGTCTTTTGTCTTTTAAAATCAATGTTATTGCTAACATTTTTGGGAACTTCCTAATCTTACAAGTCGCTCATGTAAACATATTGTAAATGATAAGAAAATGTTTTGTAAAATGATGGGGTAACAAACGATGACAAACGATCTAAAAAAAAAAAGTCTAAAATCTAAAGATTCCTGGGCTCCATGCCCCTTCTGTCCTCCTCCCCACTAGCGTTGCCACTGCAAAGTCTATGATTGTGGGTCGCTGCAAGCAGTGAATCGTTGCACCCCAGAATTCTCTAGCGGCAGCGATGGCGCTGAACACTAGGACCGCCAGGGATAGAAACATTTTTGGCAAATACCCGTCAGATGGGGCCTACAACAGGCCATCACAGGCCATGGGTCCCGCGCCTGGCACTGGCTCACCGGTTATTCTTCCCCTGGTATTCAAAATCTACTAAGAATAGCTGGAAAAATGATGTACTGTATTTAAACCTTTGCCTTTGTAATTTCACGTTTTTCTTTGCACTCACAGGCTCTCTGCATAAAAGCCCTGACGAAAATTCTAAATCTACAAAATGACGAGAAAAAAAGACGAGTTTAGTATTACGGGCATAAAATATTGCCACACATTTAATATCTGCCTGACGGCGCTTGAAAAAAAACGGCAGAAGTTATAAAGCAAGAGATGTAGTAAGACATATTAAGAAAAATAATATTTCCCTTACTTATGTTTAGGTTTCGACCATAATGATTATAGTCAAAAACTATATTGTGGTGCTACACTGTATGTTTTAGCATAATTATGTTGTAATTATTGTTGATTTCAGGTCATGAAAGAGGAATATCATTGGGGGCAGTTTGATAAGCAGCAGTCCATTATTGCTTTTTTTTATTTATTCAAACAGTTATGTTTTACATTACCTAACCAATGGGCCCCTGCAGTCCTTTGGAGCTGTTCCTGTGTATCTGCCTTTTATATTTCCTAGACAAGATATTGTCCAATTAACAACATGGCCGTTGGAATCAAAAGAAGCTGTGATGTGAACAGGAGACGATATTGCAGTTTTTCTGTTGGTGTCCCCCGTGGCCAAGATTTCAAGATTCGACTAATGTAACCCCTTAGCTTCCACTGAATTCTAAAATATTTGTGAATTCTTCTAGAGCTTTCCAAAAATGCTGCTTTAGCTGCCTTTTTACACTGTATGTCCCCATTTGAGCTTATCTCAAAAGGCGTCTTGTGTTTAATTACATTAATGCTCATAGAGATAGATATTTGTTCTTTTTTATTTTTTACTTCAACGGTACAATAATTAACTTCCAAAATGTATATAATCTTCCACTTTTAACAGCTGCCATGCCTTGAAGAATCTTTTTTAGACTAATATATGAAAGCTTTTTACAAAAAAAAAACGTGGCTGGCCATAAACAGAACCATAGTACCTATGGCTTCCTGACTGGCCCAGATTGGGAAAGGATTATGCCAGCATTGTTTTTATCCTCCTCTAAACTGTTTAAATCTATCACTTCCAGACCAATAATGTTTAGAGGAACAATGCTACTGTATGCACACTTCATACTATAAAGTTTCTGTAGCTGTGCTGTGCATAACACGTGCTTGGTAAAAATAAGTAACATTATTCATAGTGTTTCCACCATTCCTCTGGGATCCCCATCCAAACCAGGTTTGGGAACCACCATGAATTAACAAGAGGCACATGCACACACTTAGTCCACTGGTCAATGTGTGATGATGGTTTTTTTGGTGCTCCAAACATGGCATGGTGGATTCCCCAAAGACACTCCCTAGTCTTACAACATAGCCAGGGTGAAAGACAGGGATAGCCATGCTGCTTAACAGCCGGAGAGGTAACAATTGCTGGTACTCTAGAAATAGCCTACTTTACCATGAATTTTACTATTACTACACAGTGTTTTACTACTAGCATTAAAAAAAAATGCTTTTTTTAATTTCTGTTTAAAAGGTGGATGTTTATTTACGTGTTGTATTAAACACATGTTGTTTATTCTGCTCTTACATTTTCAGTCTCCCACCTCCACTTAATCTAACAATTACTTACCACAAGCTGGAAAGGAATTCAGATCTGCATTTCAAGTACCTTTTAAAAAAATGACTACCTCGAAGACAAAGTTAGTTTATCAAATACCCTCACGCAAGGAACGGTGAATGGCCAGTAAGTGCACAGATTACAACTGCAACGCGCACCTTTTCTATATTTCAAAAAGTAAGCAGAACTTAGGGTGTAAGCTCTTCAATAGTGACCACCTAGTGTATAGGAGCGTGGCAAATATATCCTGTGAAACAAGCATCCTGTGCTGCCATTCTTCTTTTTTAAGGCTGTGATACCTTAATTATACAAATCTGAGACTTAATTCTAAATGTTGTTATACATGATACACACACACTTACTTATCCAGACACACTTACACACACATACACACACACAACCTTATCCAGACACACTCCACACACACACACACACACACAACAAACACACTTACAACACATTACCACATGTCCTTACCTTATCGCGAGACGACATTGCGCTGGCCAGCTACTCCTCTCTCTATACCTGCCAAACCGCGGACAGCTGAAAGATTTGTTTGGCCTCGTGACAGTTACTTAAAACCCGGGACTGTCCTGGCTAAACCGGGATTCTGGTCACCCAAGCCATTTGGTACAACCAAAGACTTTCCACATTTTTTTAGTATCTCAAGAACAATTTTGTATGAGCTCCATGTTTCACAAATTATATCCATGTCTCATTGGTTTTCAGGCAGTCCTGAGTGTGAGCACACTCTCACCTCTCCATCTTCCTCTCTACTCTTCCTCTTCCCCACTCTCACCGCCTCTTTTCCCTCCTCTCCCCCCTCGTCACCTTCCCCTCTCACCTTCCTCCCCCTCTCTCCCTTTCCTCATGCACCTTCCTTTTCCCTCCCCCTCTCGCCCTTCCTCTCTACTCCTTTCTTTTCCCCTCCCCCTCTCCCCTTCCTCTTCTCCGTTCCCTTCCCTTCTCCCATTCTTCTCACTCCCTCCCCTCTCCTTCCTCCTCAGCCCTCTCTCCCTCAACCTCTCCATGTGTTCTATGATCACGCTTTTGGCAATAAGTGAAAGGGAGTGATTTGTATTAATAATTTCTAATGTGATGTTTGTTGTAATTACAGGGGTGTGAAAATGATACTGTTTTTCAAACCAGGTAACGATTATTAGGTTTTACTTGTATAAGGTTCTTCTCTATATTTGAAGCCAAATGTCTTTCCTGTTGTCCAAATCTATCACAGTTTCAGCTTATGTGAACTGTACATTTTCACAATGTCCAATATTTTGTTAATCTTGGGAGATACAACACCCTACTAACAATTCCAAGTGTAGAATGTAATCAGGTATTGTACTGTAGTGTAGCGCTTACCAAATTATACAAGGACTAATCCAGGGTATACAATCTGATAAGAATGCAATAAAGTTAAGTCCAATCAGATCTTGGGGGTGGTAGATGGGCTCGGTCGCCAGATCCGGGGTAGGAGAGATCAAGAGTAGTCGGTGTCCAAAGCCATAGTCGAGGAGAAGGTAGAAGTCCGTAGGGCGAGCCGGGGTTCGAGGGTGCCAGAGATCGGGAGTCCAGGTTCAAGCAAGGGTCTGTAACGGAAGACAAGAGCAGACTGCAAAGTAGCTTGTAGCAAGCACAACTAGAGACTGACTATGCTCAGCAATCAGCTCTGGGCTGGTAGCACTATATACTGACAGGAGC
Organism: Ascaphus truei; assembly: GCA_036426205.1. Taxonomy (NCBI): domain Eukaryota; kingdom Metazoa; phylum Chordata; class Amphibia; order Anura; family Ascaphidae; genus Ascaphus; species Ascaphus truei. The sequence goes on along the minus strand of CM071567.1, from coordinate 27,029,949 downwards.
CAATGAGAACCTCCAGCGGTTATGTCAGATGAAGGTAGAGCGCTGATAGGCTGAGGCAGGATGCAGGACAGGTGGGGCCGGAACAAGTACATTGGCGGCAGTGGAGATGGACATAGTAGCGCGCGTGACAAGCGCGACAGAAGGGGCGGGTTGAGTTTGCCGGGTGGAAAAGCAGGAACAGTAGGCGCGCGCGCGGGTCTACCACGGCGGCGCGCATGGGTAGCAGGAGCTGCCGGGAGAGAAGGGAAACCACGTGAGCGGGTGCCGCGCGTCCCGACAGCGGAGGTAAGAGCCGCAGCGGGCGCCGTGGGTAGCGGCCTTACACCAATAGATAACTTTTTTCGTTTGTACTATCAGTGCAGCGCTACATGACAATGAACATTATTATTATAGTGCTGTGAGCAATAACTGGATAAGGTGAATGGTGTGGTGGGTGGGCGAAGGTGACATCAAAAATACCTATATGCAGCTGGATGACCATTGGCAGAAGAGGCAGGGGGAAGTGATAGAGGCTGGCAAATCCTAGTAATTATCCAGATTTTGGTAAACATGTTGAGGAGTGTGGTGAAGAAATGGCATCACTTGATTAGACTATAGAAAACTAAGGATACAATCCAACCGAGGCAGATTGTAATGGCCAGGATTTGAATGATTAAAAAAGTAGAGAATACCATCTGCTGTTGGGATCATTAAACCCGACAGCCACTTACGGTATTTCCCAGTTGCACACGCTCAGCAATGTCCGGATCAAGTAGACTGATTATTGGAATGAGCAGGGAAAGAACCCGCAGTCTTGGTACATGTCACCAGCAATGGCAGCATTTAAGAAATATTTCAGGATGTAATGGGAGCTAGAACATACAACGGAGGTAACAGATAAATCAACATAAAGAAAGTGAGTAATAGATATAACAACATTTTCTACATGTGACACAGGTTGTTAACCAAAAATGTTTGTCACTTCAGACGTGTCAATGTTCATGAATTTAAAAAAACAAAACGAAAGAAGTGGAAAACAGACAGGCAATTGTGAGCTACTTGAGGCAGAATAGCTATGTGATAGAGATAGATAACTATGTGATCTGGAAGAATAGCAGAGAGGATGGATAGTTAGTAACGAGAGATGTTTTACAGATATGATACTGGTCTGTAATGCAGTGTTGGACCATCACATCCAGGGAGAACATTTTATTTATTTTTGGTTTATATCATGTATACTGTGGTCTTTTGTCTTTTAATCAATGTTATTGCTAACATTTTTGGGAACTTCCTAATCTTACAAGTCTGCTCATGTAAACATATTGTAAATGATAAGAAAATGTTTGTAAAATGATAAGGGTAACAAACGATGACAAGACATCTAAAAAAAAAAAAGTCTAAAATCTAAAGATTCCTGGGCTCCATGCCCCTTCTGGCCTCCCCACCATAGCGTGCCACTGCAAAGCTATGGATTGTGGGTCGCTGCAAGCAGTGAATCGTTGCACCCCAGAATTCCTAGCGGCAGCGATGGCGCTGAACAACTAGGACCACCAGGGATAGTAAACATTTTTGGCAAATACCAGTCAGATGGGGCCTGGACAACAGGCCATCACAGGCCATGGGTCCCGGCGCCTGGCACTGGCTGCACCGGTTATTCTTCCCCTGGTATTCAAAATCTACTAAGAATAGCTGGAAAAATGATGTACTGTATGTTAAACCTTTGCCTTGTAATTTCACGTTTTTCTTTGCACTCACAGCTCTCTGCATAAAAGCCCTGACGAAAATTCTAAATGCTACAAAATGACGAGAAAAAAAGACGAGTTTAGTATTACGGGCATAAATATAGTGCACACATTTAATATCTGCCTGACGGCGCTTGGGAAAAAAAACTGCAGAAGTTATAAAGCAAGAGATGTAGGTAAGACAATATTAAGAAAAAATATATTTCCCTTACTTATGTTTAGTCGACCATAATGATATAGTCTAGAAAAACTATATTGTGGTGCTACACTGTATGTTTAGCATAATTATGTTGTAATTATTGTTGATTTCAGGTCATGAAAGAGGAATATCAATTGGGGGACAGTTTGATAAAGCAGCAGTCCATTATTGCTTTTTTTTATTTATTTCAAATACAGTTATGTTTACATTACCTGAACCAATGGGCCCCTGCAGTCCTTTGGAGCTGTTCCTGTGGTATCTGCCTTTTATATTTCCTAGACAAGATTATTGTCCAGATTAACAACATGGCCGTTGGAATCAAAAGAAAGCTGTGATGTGAACAGGAGACGATATTGCAGGTTTCTGTTGGTGACCCCCTGTGGCCAAGAATTTCAAGATTCTGACTAATGTACCCCTTAGCTTCCACTGAATTCTAAAATATTTGTGAATTCTTTCTAGAGCTTTCCAAGAAATGCTGCTTTAGCTGCCTTTTTACACTGTATGTCCCCATTTGAGCTATCTTCAAAAGGCGTGCTTGTGTTTAATTACATTAATGCTCATAGAGATAGATATTTGTTCTTTTTATTTTTTACTTCAACTGTAAATAATTAACTTCCAAAATGTATATAATCTTCCACTTTCTGAACAGCTGCCATGCCTGAAGAATCTTTTTAGACTAGATTATGAAAGCTTTTTTACAAAAAAAAAAACGTGGCTGGCCCATTAAACAGACCATAGTACCTATGCTTCCTGACTGGCCAGATTGGGAAAGGATTATGCCAGCATTGTTTTATCCTCCTCTAAACTGTTTAAATCTATCACTTCCAAGACCAATAATGTTTAGAGGAACAATGCTACTGTATGCACACTTCATACTATAACAGTTTCTGTAGCTGTGCTGTGCAGTAACACGGCTTGGTAAAAAATAAGTAACATTATTATAGTGTTTCTCAAGCCATTCCTCTGGGATCTCCATCCAAAACAGGTTTTGGGAACCACCAGTGAATTAACAAGAGCACATGCACACACTTAGTCCACTGGTCAATGTGTGATGATGGTTTTTTTGTGCTCCAAACATGGCATGGGTGGGATTCCCCAAAGACACTGCCCTAGTCTTACAACATAGCCAGGGTGAAAGACAGGGATAGCCATGGCCTGCTTTAACAGGCCGGAGAGGTACAAATTGCAGGTACTCTTAGAAATAGGCCTACATTACCATGAATTTTACTATTACTACAGTGTGTTACTACTAGCATTAAAAAAAATGCTTTTTTATTTCTGTTTAAAAGGTGGATGTTTATTTTACGTGTTGTAATTAAACATCATGTTGTTTTACTGCTTTCTTTACAGTTCAGTCTCCCACTCCACTTAATCTAACAATTACTTACCACAAGCCTGGAAAGGAATTTCAGATTGCATTTCAAGTACCTTTTAAAAAAAATGACTACCTCGAAGACAAGTTAGTTTATCAAATAGCCCTACGCAAGGAACGGGATGAATGGCCAGTAAGTGCACAGATTACAACTGCACCGTTCTTATTTCAAAAAGTAAAGCAGAACGTTAGGGTGAAGCTCTTCAATAGTGACCACCTAGTGTATAGAGCGTGGCAATATAATCCTGTGACAACAAGCATCCTGTTGCTGCCATTCTTCTTTTTTAAGGCTGTGATACCTTTAATTATACAAATCTGAGACTTAATTCTAAATGTTGTTATACATGATACACACACACTTACTTATCCAGACACACTTACACACACATACACACACACACACTTATCCAGACACACTCACACACACACACACACACACACACACACACTTACACACTTACACACATGTCCTTACCTTATTCCGGAGACGACATTGCGCTGCAGCTACTCCTCTCTCTGATACCTGCCAAACCGGGACAGCTGAAAGATTGTTTGGCCTCGTGACAGTTACTTAAAACCCGGGACTGTCCTGGCTAAACCGGGATGTCTGGTCACCCAAGCATTTGGTAACACAAAAGACTTTCCACATTTTTTTAGTATCTCAAGAACAATTTTGTATGAGCTCCATGTTTCACAAATTATATCCATTCTCATTGGTTTTTCAGGCAGTCCTGAGTGTAGACACTCTTCCTCTCCATCTTCCTCTCTACTTCCTCTTCCCCTCTCACCGTCCTCTTTCCCTCCTCTTCCCCTCTCACCTTCCCCTCTCACCTTCCTCCCCCTCTCCCCTTTCTCATCCCCTTCCTTTTCCCCTCCCCCTCTCCCCTTCCTCTCCCGTTTCTTTTCCCCTCCCCCTCTCCCCTTCCTCTTCTCCAGTTCCCTTCCCTTCTCCCCTTCTTCTCACTCCCCCTCTCCTTCCTCTCCCCCTCTCTCCCCTCAACCTCTCCATGTTGTCTATAGATCACGCTTTGGAATAAGTGAAAGGGAGTGATTTTGTTTAATAGATTTCTAAATGTGATGTTTTTGTAATTACAGGGGTGTGAAAATGATACTGTTTCAAACCAGGTAACTATTATTTAGGTTTTACTTGTATAAGGTTCTTCTATTATTTTGAAGCCAAATGTCTTTCCTGGTTGTCCAAATCTATCACAGGTTTCACTTATGGAATCTGTACATTTTTCACAATGTCCAATATTTTGTTAATCTTTGGAGGAGATACAACACCCTACTAACAAATCCAAGTGTAGAAATGTAATCAGGTAGTGTACTGTAGTGTAGCAGCTTACCAAATTATACAAGGACTAATCCAGGGTATACAAGTCTGTAAGAATGCAATAAGAGGAAAGTACCATCAGATCTGTGGTATATTTTTTATCTTCTATCTATATTTTGTATCGACACACAGAAACACTGAGAGGTTAATAGCTGGCATAGGTTAGATAAATAGCGGAAAAACATTTCTTAAGTAATGTATATGTAGCCCTGTTTCCCCTTCCCCCCCACCCCACTCTCTGGAAGATGTACTGCTGGCTACTGCTGTTTGTGGTGTGGTCATACCTGTGAGGGTCCAGGAGAGCTGAGTGTCCGCGGTGTTGTGGGGTAACAGGACAGGCTTTTGGTGATCTTTAGGTTCCACTTAGGGTGTCCGCGCCACCAGCTCTAGCGGGCTCCAGGATTCCCAGAGACAGTCCCCGCCAGGGCAGACTTCTTCCATGCCCCTCCCCAATAGACTGTAGACTCAGGCAGGGGTATCTAAAAAGGTTTGCTTTATTTAGCAGCTACTGCTGGTGTTGTGCAGCGGATATAGATAGATTGAGATGTGTCCCAGACCTCTGGGTGATGTTTGGCCCTCTGATAATATTGAGGCCATGTTCTCAGTTCTGATCTCTCTTTCTCACAATCAGCCCAGGAGGGACTGACTGGCATGTCTCACCCCCAGCCGGGAGGAAACTGCACACACCTCCTCTCCCTAGGAGGAGTGGAAGAGAACTCTCTATAATTTAGCACTTCCTCTCTGAGACACCAGAAGGGGAGGGTCACACGGTCTGCACCATTATGGGCCATACACAGACCCTTTATCACCACCACTCCTGCCAATCAGAGAGTCAGCATGTTCAATACCCTTAGGATAGCCTGCCACAGCCTGTAGCTTCTAAGGACTGATGTGACAGGAGGCAGAGAGGCAGTTTGGACTAGCCATGGCTACATATATATTTGTATTTTATTGAGATGTATGAGAATGGGATATATTACTTGGCTACATAAACTGGGATAAAATGAGTGCAAAACAATTACACCAGATATATCAAAGGGAAAATTTGCATTGCTTTCAATGGGATTCCTTTTGTTTGATAAATATGCTGCTGTTTTTCACACTGGGTTTGCCTTAGCTTTGCAGCCGGGTGACTATTATGTATCAAATTTCCTGGCTACAAAAGTGATGCAAAACTGGTGCATAAAATTGCACCAAATTTATCATAGAAAAAAACTCCATGGGAAACAATGTGATTTTTGCCTTGATAAATTTGATGTCGTTTTTTTGCTCCAGTTTTGCCCCATTTTTGTAGCCGGGAGACTTTGAAACATCAGCCGAGCAATTCTATTCTATACCTGTATGTATTAAAGAAAAATATCCTATTGATTTCAATAGTATTTTTTCCTTCCTGGTAATTTTTCACCACAATTTTAAATTGACATGTGCAGTAGGGATTATAAATGAGGTTACGGGGATTGCTACATATTTTTATTTTTTTAAATGTTTGGGACCTAATAAATGGAACTGCAGTCCTAAATGTTGCTATCGCAATACATGCCCCTAACTTTAAATATCCTATTACCTCTCACAATTTAGTGCAAAACTACTAAAAACACTGACATGCAGATTTTGGAGAGAGAGTTTGAACCCGGAACAAAATATGATGCCAAAGTGAGAGCAAAGCCAAATGGAAACTATTTCAAAGGCCAATGGAGTACGTGGGGCCCAACTGTGCACTTTGAGACCAGCTCAATGCAACACCAGCAAAATGAAGGTAAAACATACCGTACATGTAGATTTTACATTCTTCTGAAATGATGTGTAGTGAAGCTATGTCCCTCGGCTACTTGTTAGTCCCAAGTAAAACAGTGGACAATGTTCCTTTCCTATTGCCACAAGTTAGACAGTGCTGCCACTGTGTAATATTATTGAAAAAGCAAAAAATTCTCAAATGAACATAGCACTTTGTTTACCAACAGGGCTTTTAACGTTGTAACTGTGAAAACATGAAATACCTTGGGTTTGTGTGCAACAGTATCATACTTGTTTTGGTGATGCATTTGAATGCAAAGTCTTCTGATATGCGCAAGTAATGTACTGTAAAGGTGAAACGTGTTGGAGCAGCGTAGATTTATAGATGACACACAGAGTCTTGTTTTCTAGATTCCATATTAAAATAACACAACTTTATGCAGCAATTTTGTTGTGTCAAATTATCTGTAGCAAAACCATATCCACATCATTTGTTTTAACTTTTTTTTTTAGAAATTAGTTTGAAATAATTCAATTATGAAAGTAGTTTCAGTGTGAATATTGGACCCCATTCAGTGTTGCCGTGAGATGCTCGCTAATCCTGATTTTGCCTCTAAATTCTTTGGAGGTTTTGGTTCTGTTTTCAGCAAAAGTCCTTTTGGTTTTGTTTCTCGTTTTTTATTTTGGTTGGAATATGTGAATTTGAGCATTTTTATTTTTTACAATTAGTACTTATATGTGTTAATGTAACAGGAGTTGTTTCAAATACCACGTGTGAGGATGTAAGTTATTTCAGACAGCACCTGGAGTATGTCTTCAAGTAGTAGTCTATATATTGTACAAAACCGTGTCACTCTAAGAACTGTTTCAGAAAGGCATAGAATTCATTGCTATCCTTCTGCCCTGTCTATATTAAGATACAGTATTAGTGGTGTTTTTTTACATGTGGCTTTCTGTGTAATGCCTAAATATTGGAATTTTAAGTGAGGTTACAGAATAAGGTTTTGTTTTTTTCTGACTTTGTGATAATAACTTTTGATGAATTATACAGAATTGTGGGAATCCCCCAGTGGTCATAAAATCGGAAACACATCTGCACTTCTCAAGGATATGAACTGAACCTTGTTGGAGAACAAGGAAGGAAGAGAAAAAGCCCCTATGCTAGCACTCCTAGTTGTGTAATGATGATATAATAAAAAATCATCTTTAATAGATAACGAAATGATAAAATAAAGTTGGACTGAATGACACAACAAACAAATAACACAAAATCTAATATGATATACAGTATATAAGGTTCCCCCAAACGTAGGTATGAAGGGAGGAATCAGACCTTAATGGTGGTCAGTGGGATGTTACTACAGAGAGGAAATCATCCCATCTGCAAGAGACCACTTTTCTCTTCCTCCCTTGTTCTCCAACAAGGTTCAGTTCATATCCTATTTAGCCCTAGCACCCAGTTTTCCTCAGTGACTGTTGCAGTAGTTACCTCCCACTCCCCTTTCCCTTTGATTTTTGCACATCTCAAGGACTAATACATCTACTGGAATTGTGTGAATTTATCAATAATAGAAAATGTAAGTGTGACAAAGAACATAGCATTATTTCCCAGTATTAACCATGGGGTGAATATGATTTATGCCCTTATTAGCTTATTTGAATCACATTTAAAATAGTAGGAGTAAAAAATAACATTAAAGATTTAACAGGCGTAAAACGGGCTTAGAGCCATGTTGCTTTAAGGAATATTGCATTAATTTTTACAATGCGTAGACTAAAAGCACATCAAATAGTCTAAAGCTGCTTAGTGAAATGAACTAGAAACTATTGGCCTAGTGCAGAAGATACGTACCAACCTAGAAATTCTGCTTTGTCTTTTATTTTGTTTATATTGGGTAACCCATCCTGCTCGTCTTCTAGGGAGATTACATCAGTGTATTATATATGGCTACTCCACATGGGTTACCTTCACTCAGGGCCTGGATTCGGGCAGCTGGGCGATGAGGTAGCAAGGTTGTAGAATAAGGGGCGCTTGTACATTTTGTAGTACAACTGTCATTTATTCGTGTCCCCAAGCACAGGGATCGCTCATACACATTTTGACAACGTTGCACTGTATTTTATATCAGACAACGTGAATATGGTTCTTCCATTAGTGCCCACTCTTAACACTCGAATGGAGGTACATTTACTTGGTTGCTCTACGTAGATGTGGGACACGGTTGCTTTGGAATATCATCAGCATTAATCCGATTTCAATAAGCTCTTATGGGAGTCCCGACGGGCCTTTCTCACGTGACCTGATACCTTCCATACAGACTGATGAGGAATATTAGTGCCGATCCATAGTTAGAGCTGATCTGCTAAAATCTGGGAGCCCTCTTTCCTGAGACCCTCTCCTGAGACCCTCTGTGGCATGCCGTATTCCCCTTTCCTGTAATATTCAGGACTCCATGCCTTCTTTTGCAGATCCTTTCTTAAAGGATACTCTCCCTATCTATAACACAATACACCGGGGGACCTAGTCTGTACTATTACTTTATAAATATTACTTATCTATTCTCCCCGAGGATCCTCTCCTCTTATCCTCCTGGAACCTAACCTTCTAGAACTTTCCCCTCCCCTTATATATTCTCTGTGATGTCTTAATTCCATGACAACACAGGGTGGGGCCCGGTACACACTAACCATAATAGTAACCCTTTAGAGGAGGGGTTACCATTGTCTTTGTTCATATTCATGGCAGCACATGTAGGCTTTTTACATTTCCAAATGAGAGAACAAAACAGATTTTTGTGCAATATAATTATTGAAGTTATGCATAATTTTTCTATATACAGATGCAGCACTATGGTTGGTCATGCTGCCACACCTAAATCCGCTGCGGCTCTGTGTTTTTTTCATCTGTGCTCGGGTGTGCTCGCTGTCTCAGTAAGGAGACTTAATGACCCATCAGGATTAACACAGCGGGGGTCCCTGCGTCTGAATGGGACTTGCGCTGTGTGAATCCTCCCGGGCTGCATCAGTCTGTAAGAGACGCGCAGTAAGAGTGAGACTGAATCAGCCTCTTACAAGCGATCGTGTGGCTTTATTTTATTTTGATAACGCAGTATTGAAGCAGGGGGTCTCCGGATCTGAACCGCATTTATTTCAGCCTCAGGGACCCCTGTTTCCCAAGTTACAGGCCCCGTTATGGGGTGTCAGTATCTCCCTGCATTGTTTAAATGTCCCGGTCACGTGGGCCGGGACACAGGAGAATTTAAACATGGCGGGGATACCGGCACCTCATAACGGGGCCTGTAACTCGGGAAGCACGGGGTCTCTGGGGGCTGAAATTAATGCGGTTCAGCTAAGGAGACCCCCTGCTTCAATACTGTGTTATTAAAATAAAATAAAAGCTGTGCGATCGCCTATTAGAGGCGCGCAGGTGGAGTGACTTCAGTCTCACTCTTACTGCGCGGTTTTTACAGACCCGTGCAACCCGGTAGAAATCACAAAGAGTGAGTCCCTTTTTAGACGCAGGGACACCCGCTGTGTTAATGCGATGGGCCATTACCGACTGTTATGTGGTGCGCAGCGGACTGTCAAGGCGTTGCACACGGTTGACCAGCCCATTATCGCAGCCGCGTAACTGACCATAGCGCTGCATCTCTAACACATGGCTGGCACACTTCTAAGTACTGTTATTGATCAATTACCTCTGTTTTCAGATACAACATGAGTTCAATACTAGAGATGGGCAAAACCAGGTGTGTGAGATTAGAACCTACGGAGTACCACCATCTTACATTCCAACACCAAATACAAAACCCTTAAGAGTTTTAGAACCAAAACCAAACAAATCAAGTTTTGGCAAAACCAGAACCAAAGCCAAAACACACAAAAAAAATGTTTTAACCAAAAATACAAAACATTTTTTAGAACCATAATCCAAACGCATCTCTTATGGGGGCACGAGACTGTTGCTAATTGATCGTGGTTCTATTTTTTTCTGGACCATTATCTCTTCACTCTACAGCGTGATGATCATCACGTTATTTGCTGTAGTGAATGCTGCGTTATGAATAAAGGGCATTAACTTAGATTGTTAAACATGTTAAAATAAATGTTGCCATGTACTAGTGGCCTCCATTGGTCTCTGATGTACTGGAGGTGCCTTGTTGCATTTACTGCAACAACAACAACATAAAGGATTCTGGATCATGTGTATTTGTAGATCCATTATAGTAAATACTGTATACCACTAGTGCCCATCATTGTATACTGAGATAGTGCTTATGGCATATATACAGTACAACATGTCAAACATAGGTGAAGCATGTGAAATATCTTTCAACTAAAGTATAAATCTGATATCTATTATTAGGAGCAAGTACTGGACCTTTCATCCCCTTGACTGTTGTTGGCTGCCTTGTATGTTTATTTGTGATTACATTAATCATCATTTTTTGGAAAAGCAGGTATGTACTTTAAATAACAAATTCTAATATTTTTGAACAATTGTTTTTTTGTTGTTGTAAATATGTTGCCTATCTTGAGGCTTTTAGGTGATTAAGCAGATAAGCATTCAAATGAAATAACATAATATATAATAATAAGAGTAATTTGTCACCCATGAATACCTTTTTGAAATTCGCATAATCCAATAACCAATAATCAAACTCAAATCTCCCATTACACACATGCAAGTTGGGGAAATAAACAAACAAACAAACGTATGTGAAGCTCACAAGGGCCGGCACATCTGTGCTCCTTACAACTTCCGGATAAGGTCATCCTGAGAGAGATCGGGCTCACCACTCTCCAGGACCCAATCTTCCCACTCCCATATGCATCATCAGGGGGCTTGTCGCGACTTAGTGATTGCTTAGTTCTGGCAGCAAAAAGGGTATATCACTGATACCTTAAGCATTTTATTTCATTTGATATATGCAATTGCTTGCACTTTTAAAACATTTTAAAACATACACAAGTTCATAGTGTATTTTCTGATCTTGTTTACTACTGTTTAATCTATCATGGCCTTTTCTTTAGAAGCTTATTGGTGAATAATAGTATTTTTATTATGATCAACATAAGCATTATGGTTTAATGTGTTTTCAAATTTCAGAATAAAGCCGCTAGTGTGGCCGGAGATTCTAGACCCCAAAAGTACATTAGAACAACTATGTAAGAAGCCAAAAGAGGTATGTGTCATAATATACTGTATTTTATGGTGTAGTATGGTATGATAGTAGTGCATATTGTTAAATAATAAAATGCAATTTTACAGAGTGAGAGCGAGAGAGAGAACAATGGAAAAAGAGAGCCCTATTTAATAGAGTACCAATTGACTTAAATATCTCACACAATATCCATCTTTACAACATAAAGTATGGGGGCTTATTCTGTAAGTTGTGATAAGCGCGGATAATGGGCTATCGCATAAAAAGTCCCATTAAAGTCAATGGGACATTTCATGGGATAACACACCATCTGCGCTTATCACACCTTACAGAATAAGGCCCATGGAACGATAACTATGAACGCACCTGAGATAGCTGGGAAATACGTGTAAACTAATTTATATACGGAAATAATCTCATTTGAATATACAAATAGTATTATTACCTATGGTATCTAAGCTGTATTCACAGGTCCTATAAATTAGTCTTTTTTGAGATATATAAGTCAATTGGTACGTTCTGCTCCAGCAAAACCCATATTTCACTGTATATTCTTCTCTAGTGAAATTCGAAAGTGTACTAACTTTTTTTTTAAAGTTTGAAAACATAGTAAAATCATCAAAGGGACAAGTTCACACATCGCTAACATCAATAATGTCCTTTCTTCCCTCAGAGGGGCTATTGATAATGTAATACCTTACCTCAGGGGTTCTCAACTCAGGTCCTCAAGACCCCTCCAACAGGTCAAGTTTTCAGGATATCCCTGCTTCAGCACAGGTGTCTTAATCAGTGCCTCAGTCTTCAACTAATCCACTGATTGAGCCACTTGTGTTGAAGAAGTCTTTGACTGAGCCACTGATTGAGCCACCTGTGCTGAAGCTGGCCTATTCTGAAACCCTGACCTGTTGGGTAGTCTCGAGGACATGAGAACCCCTGCCTTACTGATTTATTCTGTTCTGTCTTCCCCTCCTCCTCCACCTGCAGTCACGTATCTCTTCAAACTTTGGCAGCTAGTCGGGTGCCGGCATTGTCCCCTTCCTGTCCACTGTACTCACAATTAGAGATGTGTGAATGTCCTCAAATTTGCTTCACCACATTTTCCCCCCTATATTTAACATTTTTGTGAAATTAATAACATTGCTCTAATTTCATACATTTTTATAGTGTTTTGATTAAAATGTCACTAATTCACCATAAAAATACTATGGGGGCTATGCACTAAGCTCAATGGGTTTGCGTTCTGATGTTCCAAAAAAGCACGTCCGTTAAAAAGTGAGGCTGGGGACACGATTAACTAAGGACTTGAGCCCATTTTTTAATTTACCTGCTCAAAACACCCACAGCGTACAGTACGTGTTGCTTGTTTTCCCCCTGCTAGCGTTCTTAAACTTCACGTACGCTAGCTGCTAGAAAACAAAGCCGCATGGAGATTTGCCATCTCCATGCAAGGCTGTTATAGGCGATCGTATACTAAATAAATACATTTGAATAATAGTGTACATGAGCAGGGGGTCTCCGGAGCTGAACAGCATTGGTTTCAGGTCCATTGGTTTCATTGGTTAATGGTTTAATTAATTCATTGTTGATGTTGTTATTGCTTGTATTCATTGGATTAGCTGGCTACTGTTTTTATTTAGTGAAGTATGTTTTTTGGAGTTAGGTTTTATTATTGTGTATCTGGTGCATTAATGTATTGTAATTAGGGTGCTCATTGAGTGCTATAGAGGCTTATCATGCCCATATTATTATTATATGGGTATGATGTACCACTATACTACTCAATGGGTACAGGGTGGGTATAGTCAGTTCAGGGTGGGTGCTTAGGCCTCCCAGGTTTGTATCGGGGCAGGGTGGGTTAACCCCTTAATGACTATAGCGGTTAGTAACCGCTAAGGTGATTAAGGGGTTAGGGGCCATTAGAATGTCTTTATTATGTATATACTGTGTATGCTTTCTTTCAACGGAGGACAGAGGGACCTGCTGTTGTGGTAAGTATAACTGTATTTATTTACTTTATTTATGTATGCTAATGCAATGTTTAATAATGGGCAAATAATCTATTATCCATATCTGGATAATAGTTATTTTGCACATTATTGTACTGTATGTGTTAGGGGGGTGTATTTAGTTAGAAATAATGTTTAGTATTATTGTAGGCACAACATTGGTACCGCAGGCCCACAGGTACCGCGGGACGGCCGCGGGGTCAGCCGGGGACACCCACGCGACCCCCGGCCTCCCTCGGGGACCCCCGCAGGGTCAGCCGGGGACACCCGCCGGCCTGTTGTATGGGTGTTGCGCATGCAAAAATGTAAAGCAAGAAATTTTTCAAAGTCCAGCTTTTTTTGCATCAACCTTGAGCTGACGTGTTCTGTTGAACGCAACTTTCGCGTACGCTAAGGTTACGTAGCTTAGTGCATCCCGCTTAAGGGCAGAATTTAACGCAAACAGGGTTACGAACGAGCAAAGTTGGACTTTGAAAAATTTCCTGAAAAAAGTCACTTTTAGAGCGCAAAGTGCCTGTTTGCGCAGCTTAGTGCATCGTGTTCAGCGCAACATCACGCTCTAAGAGCACTTTACGCTCTAAAAACGACTTAACGGAGCTTAGTGCATGACCCCCTACGACCTTTTTTGCTGAATTTTCCTGGAAAAAAACAATTGGTACACTTTGCCTGGTTTGCAAACTCCAGCAAATATTTTGCATATTGCTATTCACAATACTCCTCATGCTCTGCTGCTTCTCTTGACTTTCCAACTTGCAATTCTGAACATTCTTCTCCTTTGCTCTTAGCTGCAAATCCCGTTGTGCTTTCTATCCTGCTCTCTACTGCAGGCAAATATCTTTTTAAAAGTACACTTAACACATTGAATGTGTCCATTACTTTGAGATGAAAAAGGCAGCAATTAAAATACGAGAAGTAATCTGATAATCCTGTAAAAATGAAGAACACCCTTTTACACAAACTACAAATCGCTGCCCGTAAACCTTCATCTAATAATACTATGTGGCACAGAGGCGAGGTCTGCAGACATACAGTAGCAATCAGTGACTCCATAGTGTCGTGCCAATGACGTTAGTATGACTGCACGATATAAAAGGTTTGTAGTTACAATACAATATGCTAGTATATCAGCATTTAAACCCTCAAAACAGCTAAGAAAACTCTTGAGATTTGTAAATGTATTTGATTAAGAGGATGCGTTAAAAGTTAAGTTTTATATCTTCCAAAAGTGCTCTAGTGGGTAGATACACAGAGATCAGTTAAATCTGGGCTAATAACGTGACATTACCTAAATAAGTAACGTCCGTTATCTGTAATGAACGGGCATCCGCAAAGCTAAATATATGCAAAAACAATGGACGTTATGCCGTTCATTTGCATAAGGCTAACACGTCATTAGCTAGCTGGGAAAAGGCTGCCGCGTTAGCCATATGCTAAGGAAGATGCTATATTGGAGAAAAAAAAGATGCCAGGTATATCTTACAATCCAATACATACCTGACATCTGCCCTCCCAATAACAATATTTTATAAAGCCCTTGGAGGCCATAATATTTTATTAAGCCCTTGGAGGCCATACATTATTCATGCCTTCATAGCCACTAAGGTAACCAAGGGGTTAATACAAATAGCCTAACTACCTTACTATGTCATAGCGGTAGAACCACTATTGCATACAAGGGGTTAACACACAAACACACCCATCCCCCATAACCCCCAGGCTGACCTAACATCCCTCGTCGTCGTAACCTCCTTTGCCGGTCGCACCTACCCCCATAACGCTCCCTTCCCGCAAGACTAGTGGATAAAAAAGCCATATTAGCCAAATGTGGCTATTGGTGCTTTTGCCTATTGAAGAGCATAGATACATTAAAATAGATACATTAAAAAACTCAAGCACATTAAAAAAAAAAAAAAAAGATACCATTGATTGTCACTGTGTCTGGATACCTAGCCACATTGACAATTAATGCTGACCATTACGTGTTTTTTTTGTATTACTTACCCCAGCAGGTATGAAGGCATCCTCCTCATCTTCGGGGCGGGAGAGCCCCTGGAAATAATCCAATAAAGAGCCGATGCCCGACCATAAAAAAAACTCATAAAAACAAATCCTAGCCGAACAAAAAAAAACATAAAAGTAATCGTACGGGGGGGGGGGGGGGGGTGGATTAGGTGTGTTGGTGGGTAGGTGTGGTTATGGGGGTAGCTTCCCCTGAGAGGGAGGTTAGGCAACCCGGGGGGGAGTTAACCCCTTGTAGGCCATAGTTGTTATACTGCTTTGACATACAATGGGTAGTACGGTAGTTAGGCTATTTGTATTAACCCCTTAGTTACCTTAGTGACCAATGAAGGCTTGCATAATGCATGCCTTCATGATCACTAAGGCTTCCAAGGTGTTAATACACAGGTCTTGGGCACATTTTTTGGCTTACTCCAGGGTATTCACTTTGGCTCTCTTCAGAACCCTGGACAAGGCCAAAGAATGTTCTGCTACCTGTCTATCCATGACAGGAAAACAATGTGTTAAATCCTGCCTTAACTTTAAGGGACTGCTGTGTATATGCGTTGAGATGATCCACACCTGTTTTGCATATCATCTTAGCTTTGAGATGGCACTTAACAGCTCGTTAGTGAGCTTTGAAAAACCCTGTTAGCACTTAATGAGACATTAACTGAAGTTAACATCTCGTTAAGTCATTAACAGACTACTGAGGATCTGCCCCCAAGTAGCTAACAGGGCTCTATCTTTCTAGTAATTAGGTGCAATATTTGCCTACTTCTAATTTGCTTTACAATGATTTGTGTTCTTTGTCATTTAGGGTCTCCACATAAATTTCAACCCCGACCATTATGAGAATATTCAGATTAATACAGTAGATGATATTAAAGTAAAAGAATCCACAGAAGATGTTTTCAATCCACCTCCAGCTGATGCTGCAGAATTTCAAAAATCAGAAACGGGAGAAAACATATTGGAAAAGAATATGCCTTTTGCCACGGGCCATATGAACTCACTACCAGCTGTAACTCATGGAGTATTCTCTTCTTGGGACAGTCACAATGTACAACATAGCGACCCCTCTGATCACATGACTGCTAATGGATTAAACACGCATGCTGTATTTGCAAATCAAGATAGAATCTCCAATGCTGCAACACTGCCTTGTGGCTTTATCAGCTGTAATCCACCAAATGGTACTTCCACATTAATTTCCTGTTCCAGACTGGAAAACTCACTCGCTATGTATTCCAACACAGTAAAACAGACGAACAATGGAATTAAAGCATTATGTCGAGAAGAAGCTTACATTACAATGTCAGCATTTAAGACACCGAGCATTGCTGTAAAATGGGTCTAAAATATCTCCAAACGTATTACTTGACACAGCATTTCCCTCCCTCTCTGACCATAGAGGGGCGGTGGGGAAGCACTGGGTGACCTGATATTAATGTCAACTGGTGGACCCCTAATGTAAGGAGAAGTTCACTAATGTCATGTGGCTTTATTGTGGTGTAATGTGGCGTTCCTGTGCTGTCGCAGGAAACCATATTTGACAGACACCGATGGCAGTGGATCAGAAAGGAAAAAAATACGCAGGGTGCAACCGTAATCGTATTTCATAGCAGCCCTTTTTTTGACCTCACACCTCACAATGTGGGACTCTGAGACCCTATCTTTCTCGTTATTATGGAGATTTAATTAATGAATGAATCTGTGTATAATGTAATATTAGAAATATGGAAACGTATGCTAGTTTATTCATATTGTAACATGGATGCCTGAAAGATTAACCCACGTGCATGTTTTTATGTTCTTTTAAGATAATTAACTGGCAAACATATACGTAGATATACTTCTCGTTTTCAAGAAAGTCCTGGGAAGGTACAGGTTAAAGATTGTCCCAAGAATATAACTGGGTCGATGGATGAAGGCTTATGCTTTCAAAATGAAATGAAAGAGTGCAAGCGTTAAGAATTAAGTTACCTGAAATCATTAGCGACATATGTCATTATTCATATACAGTAATAACCTATGTATGTCATTGTTCATATAATAACCTATGTATGTCACTATTCATATAATAACCTATGTATGTCATTGTTCATATAATAACCTATGTATGTCATTGTTCATATAATAACCTATGTATGTCATTCATATAATAACCTATGTATGTCATTATTCATATAATAACCTATGTATGTAATTATTCATATAATAACATATGTATGTAATTGTTCATATAATAACCTATGTATGTCATTATTCATATAATAACATATGTATGTCATTGTTCGTATAATAACCTATGTATATCATTCATACAATAACATATGGATGTCATTGTTCATATAATAACCTATGTATTTTATTGTTCATGTTCTAACATGAATCCAATATCTTCCTAGTATTACATATACATAAATATGTTGCATGTGTTAATGTAACCCAATTACAAAGTGCATGTATTATAAAGATACATATATTTTTTACTCTTATCATTATCATCTTATCTTACCATTGATCAAAAGCACAGTTAATCAATTACATAAGCTGTTGACTGATGAAGCATTAACAGAACAACTATACACATACAGTACATATAGCGCAAAGGGGACAAAAACAACACAACATAGTGTAATCTGTATAGAAGAGGGATAGTGCCCACTTCAATGAATAAACTCACAGGAGGGTAGTTAGTTCAAGCGTGTAACTGCAAATCCAACACGTCACATGGATTGGCTGCTGGGATCCTCTCTTCTTGATTGGTAGTTAACATTCGATATGGAAAGGGAAATCGCAAAGGGCAGACATAGTGTAATTCCTACACCAGAGGACCAGCTGTTCAGGTCCGGGGCACCGGTGAATACCGAGGAGTGAAGACCAGGTCGCAGTTGCCTGTCAGCCGGGTGAACTCTAATCCATGCTTTTTTAGTTACAAATGTGTGAGTGCGTTGTGCAACCCTTGTTATTAACACACATATATATATATATTTTTTTTTTTAATGGAATTACACTATGTCTGCATGGAAATGAACCCACAAACATGAGCTTTCATTGCCAACACATTACATACAGTACTTAAGACTGAATTGCTTAATTAAATTAAACAGTGTATGGTTACCCTTTTTATCAGTTGAATTCAAATATATTTTTATATTTTTATAACTAGAACTATGATTGTATTTACATTAGGGCTTATTTAAAGCACCAATCCATGCTGCACTTTTTTTTCCTTCTTTTTATATATATATATATATTGTATATATATAAATCTGTGTGTATATATATATATAGTTATACGTTACCGTTCCAAGGATTGGTAAACAAGAGACAGCACTCAATGTTGAAAATCAAAGTGTATTAGTGAAAGCAAAAATACATCCAGAAACCCAACGTTTCGGTCCTACAGAATGGGACCTTCCTCAGGGGGATACATTTTTCCCAAACCTCCCATTTTTGCGTTCTGGCAACCACCAAACCTCCAACAGAAATTAGTCAACAGAAAACATCATAACGAACTTAAACACACTGACAATGGAACAAAGCCGTGCAACAACACACGTTGCAAACATATATGCCAAGATTCAAGATCCCAAAGCCAGTCTAAACCATGGAACACTCAATGTTAAAGGATCATACTTCTGCACATCCAGCAACCCGACCCTGTGCCCCGCGGTTTCCTGGCTTCTGCGGTTCTCCATAGTCATAGGTCACCCATGCACACAAACGCCATCACCCGAGTGCAAGGGGCCGCACGTGTTGGGGCGTGGGGTGGGCGGGGGGTGGGGGCAAGTCACTGCCCTTGTGAGACAGGAATTACATTGTAACACAGCACCAGTTAATTCGAGATAAGATCAACAAGAGAAAAATAAGACTAAACTCATATATAATAAATAGAAAACGAATATATATAATTACTCTTCCATTCTTTTTCTCTTTACTCCAGGCATATGGAAGATATAAATAGAAAAAGAAGGAAAACAAAATAACTTATATATATATACAGTATTATATATATGGTGTGTTAATATGGAGCCATGTGTTATACAAATAATTATTGATATTGAATGCGATCGTACATATATGAAGGGGGGGTGATCCCTTCGTCCCCCCCCCGCTCGGTGGTTGTACATCGACACTTCATACCCACCTTTTATATCTTGCGGAAATGGTTCTAGGGTTGGAAATAGAATTGAAAAAAAAAGTTGATGTGTTTTTAAATCATTTAATTCAAGTACATGACCCTAACTGAGTTGACTGATATAATCGACAATATATTACTTATATACGTATACACAGAAAAAATAGACCGGAACATGGGGAACACAAAAAACCTATATCCACTATACTTGGCTAAATGTGGTGGTCGCCAGCAGAAGGGCCGGCTTGGAACCTATAACCAGTCCAAACCGCAGATTAATAGTAAAAAACTTACCCAAAATACACAATAAATAAAGTAAAAAATCTGCCCGCACCACCCAAGCGATATATCAGAGAATTTTAATTCCCACAGGTGGAAAAAAAAACCATACCACAACAATTGAGCAAAGTTCTCGGATCACCCCCCGGGTCCTTTATCAAGTCTAAATACAGCGCATTAGGCACTGATATATTTTCGAGCTATGCACTGTTTTTGTGCATAGTGTGTGTGATTATTATGTTGTATGTGTATTTGTTGTTTGTACTGATCCCGAGTGTGTGAGAAATATATAGAGGAGAAGAGTGTGGTGATATCAAGCTGCCTTATGCGCTGTTGCATTTAGAGCTTGAATTAAGGACCCAGGGTGGTCTCCCTTTTTTCTTCTGACTAACCGTTGCTTCATCAATTGTGTAATGGTTTCTTACACACGGGGTCTTTGAGGTACACAACCTTTCTCTGCGATAATTCCTAACCTGAGTGCCCTGCAAGATTTTTTGTACTTAAAATTTCTTGGACTGGTAAGATAACACCCCCCCAGCCCCTTTCGCGGGCACCCTCGCATGAGCCAAGTATTCGTATATAGTATTCTTTTGCGGTATTGTTTTTCGTTGTGTGCACCCACCGGCATCTATTGTTCGGGTGGTCGGGGGCCCTTTGTGGTCGTCCGGAGAAGAGAGGCCAAACCCTGGTAGAGAGATGAGAGAGAGAGACTAGACGAGGACCCACAACACACAACAAACACACAGCAACCACAACACCACACCCACACTACGACACATCCAGCACACACACCACACACACTCACATATCCCCCCAACCCAAAGAAAAACCCATATATACTTTGATTGCTTCTGGTGCAATAACAACAACAAAAACAAAAGGCAAAAATATATATATATATAGCTCTCCTATTATATATCTTTCCGATAGACCCTATATATATATCTACCAGTATTATCTATATTAGTTATGAAGACACACACACACATCCCAATGTAAAGAAGATCTCACCTCCTTCGTGAGAAACCATTCCACAGGGTCTTTGTCCTTTTCCTTCTTTTGTCTTCGTAGGTCTGCAACCCTGAACCTTCTTCAACCATTTATCACCTAGACATACAGAGTGCGCCCCCTTCCCACTGACAGCAAGGGGATTCTGGGACGAATTTTTTTTTTTCCCACTGACACGAGCAAACTCATGAGTACTGCCAATGGGTCACCTCTTTTTTTGCCTTTATATCAGCATTCATTTTTATAATACCCATCCAGTTAACGTGCCTGGGCTCCCTGACACTGATTGCACCCCTCATTAATATACCAGCTGAATAGGCACTCACCACACCGGTCACTGGAAATGAATTACAAAGGGTTTATTTAAACATATCAACTTTTTCAGTTCTCCCATTTCCAGAACTACCTTTTCGCCCAAGAAATCAAACCATGCCGTGTATGAGTGAAAAACCCCTTAACTTTTAAACAAAGACAACCTACAAAGCAGAAGAAGCAAAACCGCGCAAACAAAAGCCAGAACCCAAGAACTGGGACGTCTCATCCCTTTCCCGGAAAAGACGGGGAAACTCTAGCACTCTGACTAGAAACCTCAACAGTGAATAAATCCATAAATTTTTGTTTGAAAAAAGTTATTGTGCGGCTACCCAGATGTGCGTGTTATTATTCCAGTAACCAATAAATAACCCACATCATTATATATATCAAACCAAATGACATGTAAAGCAAATAGAAATACAAATAGCAATGAAGGGAGTTGTTAAACAGGGCATGTGCCCTTTTTGTTGCCCCTGTATTGGTCAACTCGTGTTATCCTATATCAGACCCCCCCCCTCCTTAAACTATCAAACAAGGTAACCCTCAAACCTAAGCATAACGATCCCTCCCCTTTCCCCCCCCCACTGTTTTAGCTCCTTCACTCCCCCCGCACCGGACCCCGCCAGCCGAGTGAACCTCGGCACATTCATGGTGCCCATTCTATCCGGACCCCAGCACCGCTTATCAACCCACCCGACCACATCACCGCTATGCAACTACCCCACATGCCCCGCCGCCTTCGTCCCTTTCCCCCCGGTCAGCGCCGACACTTAGTAACTATCTCACCTCTTCCTCCGGTTACTGGTGTCACCCCTTTGTTGGGTCTGTGTTAGTCCATAGTTTGAATGTTTTTAAACACATCATTGTGGCTGCATCCATTCCATTCTGCCTGTAAAGCTTTTTAGTGGTTTCCCCAATTGTACGACTCCTCTTTGTCACTTTTCTACTTTGTGACCCCCTTGAATCAGTGTAACCCACTTCATATATATATGTTACCTTATTTGAAATGGAGCTGAACAGTGGCACTCCTAGCTATGGGATCCCTCCAGATTAGAAGATGTAACATTTTTAAATTCCGCTGGGGTCAAACTCACTCTGGGCGCCAGTAGGAATAAGACGCCGTGAGATCATATTGTAGCTTCCGATTTTGTGACTTAAGTGACCCTCTTTGGGCTACATCTACAGAGCTCCATTAAACCAGGGCTCATTGCGTGGCGTTACCTGAAACAGTAACAGACATCAATGTATGTTCCCCGAAGTTCATACATATTCCCAAAGCTAATTATATGCAAAAACAATGACTGTTCTACATCTTATTAGTACTAAATTAATGTCTCGTTAATTAAGTAATAATCCCAGAATAACATGGCATTACTGGAGACGTTGCAGGTCTGATTCCATCTAACTGTGCTATGACACCCTGCAGAACCTATAAAAGCCCTATTTCATGGTCTGTATGGGCTTGGTGCCAGTTTAGCTACTGTATGACCTAACTAATGTGGTGTTAAGACCCTCTGTTAGCCTTAACAGACTTCAGTGAAGATGCAATGATATGATAAGGGCTCATCTGTGTATCATTTGCATGTCATTACCACCAACATCTATTATCGATAATGCTATACGTTATGTTATTGTCCTTTTATAGTTACATTGCTAGTCTCAACGTGATGTCAAGTTAGGTTAACATCATGTAAAGTGAGTTAACAGAGCTTTATGTAAAGTGAGTTAACAGAGCTTTGTCAATCTATGTTTGATTTCAAGTACTGACAAAAGTAAAAAATGAAATATCTTGACAATCAATTCAGTGCCGCAGTTTAGCTCCGGAAGACACCATAATTCAGGTATGATTTTAAAAAAAAAATTAAAAAAATTTTGGAGGGTTTTTTTTGGGGGGGGGGAGGGGGAGATTGCTGCTTTATTGGGTTGGTGGGGAGAGGGAGATTGCTGCTTTATTGGGGTGGGGGGTGAGGGGGAGATTGCTGCTTGAAAAACTTCTGTTTGATTAGCACATAATGGTGCATATGCTGCAAGACAGGACCTCAGCTGCATTGTGTTTCATGAGTAGTAGCTTTATAATATTGCCGTCCACTACTTTCATGTACTTTCATTATGTAATGTTACTTTGGTGAATTGTGTAAATAGTATGAGATTTACAGAACACCTTACATTGTCTACAAAATACGCAAAGAATGTAATTAGCATCTAAAACTAATTTACTTAAGCCGTTTTGAAACAATATGCATCTTAATTATACAGCAGTTTAAAAGGAACCTTTTCAAGTTTATTTTTCTCCAAGCAATATATATTAATTACAACAAATGTATATGAACATGCTATAAATAAAAAGTTTAAATTTTTGTACATTTCCTTTGTGTTTAAAATATTTTCTAAAATGGTGTGTGTGTGTGTGTGTTTGTGTGTGTGTTTGTGTGTGTGTGTGTGTTCGATGTCCTTGGATTTATTTGCGCTCCGAAATCTGTGTCGCTATTCTACTTTGGACTTGGATTGAGTTTTATTCAGGAGCAGCACTATCTCCAGGGATTGTATATTATTATCTTTTTTATATATATGTATATATATGTGTATATATATATATATATATTATATATATATATATATGTAGCCCCGGTGCCCTCCGGCTCCCAGAGACCCCCCTCCTTTGGGTCAGCGCGGTCGCGGGTGCCACCGGAGGCAGCGACGGACCCGCCGGCTGTTCCCAAAGGTGGGGGCCGGAGCAGGGAGCGATCCGAGCCGTAGGAGGCTCGGCGACGCACCGGCTCGGGGGGGTGCCATTATGGTTTCGCGCGCAGGCGCCGGGATCGCACATGCGCGGTTGCAGCTAGGGAGTTTGCGGTGGCCTTTAGGGAGTCACGCATGTGCAGAAGAATCGCGCACGCGGCCCCAATGTAGAAATAGCCTCAATGGGACTACAATTCCCAGGAGGCTTAGGGGGAAAGGCACCAGGTGCCCCCGAGTAGCCAATAGGGCTAGAGGATTGCCCTGCAGGGAAAAGAGATACATTTCGCGGGGTTTTGGAGAAGTCAGTCAGCGCCAGGAGCAGCCAGGGGAAGGAGGTAGGGTGTAGGAGTCAGTGACTCCCTGCACTAGGCCAGCAGCCCCCTAGGCCCGAGACAGCCCTGAGCCACCCAGTAGAGTGAGTTGTGTCAGGGACAGGCCCCAGGTTAGGGACCCTGCCCCTTACTATTCAGAGTCAGTTAGGGACCCAGCAGACGCTGCGCGTCCGTCCAGAGGTTTGGGCGCAGACCTTCGCTGTTGCTGCCGCAGCCATCCGGGTGGGATCGCCCCGGACGGTAGTTCCTGTAGTCATCCGGGTGGGATCGCCCCGGACGGTAGTTCCTGTGTTCAGCCGACATCAGGATCCTTTGTGAAGTTCCGTGGCAGGCCCGGGCACCGGAGTGCCCGGCAGGTAACAATCAACAAGTGCACCAACAAGTCATATCACATTCACACGGGACATAGTGGCTGCGCAGTCACACATATCTATCTCACTTGAGGGTTGGGTGATACTGTGTGGGGTTACTGGACACTGGGTGGAATCATCCGGTGGAGGTGCAGGTAGCGTCCTGCGAGACGCATTAGTAGTGTCTCCTCTTGGGAGGGACACCTGTTGATTTATTGATATGCATGAGTACGGTCACACTAGTAAAGGCATTAGTGGTTATCCATACTGTGTGTTGAGTGATTTATATTGTCCTGCGAGGAACCACTCCCCCTCTGGTGGGAGCCATCGCAGGTGGAGGCGCTGCAACAGATAGAGGTTACTCATATTATACTTTCCCAGGTTCCCCGTGGCGGAAGCTCAGCCCTCCTGTGAGCCTAACAAGGTAAGCACCACCTGGTAACTATAGGTCCCCCTCACATACACTCTATATGCAATTGGGTGGGGGAATATATATATATATATATATATATATATATATATATACATACATACATACCGTATATAGGTTTCACCATTAAACCACAAACATTTTTTGTTTAGTTTTCATTGTTCTAATATATAAGTGTATCTTTGCGTTTGGTTTCTTTGGTTTATAACACTGTTTGCCTGTTCTCTTTCTCTTTTACAAATCTACTAGCATGTAACTAAGGAAGTTCCGGATATCTACTGAAGGAGAACGGTTGTATTATGGTTTTATGTATTATAAAATTTAACATTTATCACATTTGTTTTTGGGGAGAGGCTCTTGTGCTCCTGTTTTGATTGCCTTTTGGACTTTTAAACAGGTTGTGAACTTATTACCAAGCGGGAGCCTCCTACCGAGAAAGGAGCTCCTGATCTCCACAAAGCTCAGTTTAATCCACTTAATCACAGCTTCATTTGGTTGTAGTATAGTACTGCCTCGGTACTAACCAGGGATAATATTAGGGCACCCACCCTTCTCCCTTCCTGTCCGATCACAGTTTATCCTGAACGGTGGGGAATATCTTAGGTCACCTCAGAGGCTGTATTTAGTATACACGTGCCTGCTAGCATACTGGCCACACCTCTGTTGTAGATCGCTTTAATTGCGATCCGAGCAGCATCACTGCACTAACCTGCTGTAATCTTACTTTACCTGAGCTGCTGCTACACTAAACACTTGGATATATCTGTGGATCAACAATCTGAGGTTGCGATATATTTGCCCCATTCTTCACACATAGCTGAGCTCCGCCTGCTCAGATCTGCCCACACACATATGTTATAACAGAGGGGCTGTTTCCTAGACCTACATACCTCTACAGCACCAGAGAGCCTCATTCTGCCTATGTGTTTGTACTGTTCTGTGATCTTATTAATCCTTAGGATTCTATTCAAGTATTTTATTTTAGGAATCTAATTTAGACTACTCTGTCTGGGACTCTGTTATTACTCTAATTACCACATTACTCATTGCTGAGCACAGCACCAATCCTTAGCACTACACAGAATCATTACAGACTTGTGAGTGCACACCATTGGAGGCTACAGTCTCTGCCTACTCTCCTACTATGGAGTGATCCTCTGGCTTAGAGTCTCCTTTTTGCCTTACCTAAACCTACCCAGTGTACCCATACATCTGAATTCTAAAGTTGAGTTGGTGTATCTCCCTCCGTGCACCCCTAAGAAAACTAGCATTTTGGAGGGGGGAGGGGGATGAAGCTAATGTCATGGAGTGCCCACAAGGGGGGGGGGGGGCGCAGAACCCATGACATAGTAGCAACGTTCTAGACTAATGGTGCTCAACTCCAGTCCTCAAGACCCCCCAACAGGTCAGGTTTTAAAGATATCCCTGCTTCAGCACAGGAAGGAGTTTAGTCTTCGACTGAGCCACTGATTGAGCCACCTGTGCTGCATATGCTGGGTTATCCTGAAAACCTGACCTGTTTGGAGTTTGTGAGGACTGGAGTTGAGCAGCCTTGTCCTAGGGCACTCAAAGGGTTAATGGCGAGTGAGGACACTTGTATGATTACAAAGGTAGCACCTTTCAATTCCGTACTGGCCTTTTAGCAAGCAAGGGCCCTTCACACATACAGTATTCATTTCTCTTTGCCAAAAACTGCATGCAAATGAACTGTTCCTTCACACAACGATCATGCATTGCTAACTGTATAACTATATAACATAACGTGATTCTTTTTTTTGGAGCAGAGAAAATCTGTAGGCACCTGGGCATTAAATAATTAGCATCACCTTGGATTGCATTGGTTATTAGTTAGATGTCTGGCTTCCTTGATGGTCTCCTGTTTCCATGATTTTTCTGTAGATATGAAATATTTCAATATTCTGTTTCTTTTTCTATGCACATTACACTTTAAAAAAAAAAACACAGGATAAGGAACGTAAAAAATCATTCAAGCACACTGCGAGTTATATTAGGAACATTTTAATATAAAAAGATAATTTATATGTATGGTTTAATAATCATTTACTTGAATATGCACACTAAACAGTAACACATACTTGAAATATTTATCCAAATTATACAGTACTTTAGGAAAACCACAGATTAGTTGCAATTTTCTGCACTTAAAATAATTCATTATTGGAATTTCAATGGCTAAGTTTTCCATTTTAATGTAAAAAGTACATTCACAGAAATTGGTCTGTATTGACATTTTTAATTCCATGTTGTTGATAGTTTCTACCATTCTGCAGCATCATTGATCTGAACAAAAGAGAAGAACTTTCTCTTCCATTCCAGGTAACAAGGATAGGGAATCCGCAGTCGTGCTCCAGGGACCTGGTGACACTTTGTGCCACAGATGTTTTTGTGCTGAAAGGGTTAAGGTTAATAGAAATAGTTCAAAGGCACATATGGGTTGATGTGCAAACTGCATTGCTTTCATGAATGCATGGCCATATTTATCAAGCAGTGCAATCGCATACAGATGCAGCCATGATAATTAGAACACTTGTACCTGGGAAATTCTGGGGCAGTCTCACAGTAAATGCCTCAACATTTCTGTGAGATTCTTAATGGCCCATAGGATTAACACAGCAGGGGTCCCTGCAGTCCCATTCAAACTGCAATTTCCAAGGCAAGAGTTCTAATACTCCTGGCTGCATCTGTAAGACACATTCCAACACTGGAAGACTTCTAGCTGCCCATTCACTTAGGCCCATATCTACTAAGCAGTCTTCTGCCATAAGACGCCTTCTGATGAAAGAAGGCACCTCACAGCTCTCATTGACTTGAAAGGGCTGTAAGGTGTCTAGCATTATCGGTAGCTGCAAAGACTGCCCTTTTTACCCTTTACAATTTAAATACAGAAACGTGACTAGAAGGCACCTTTTTAAATATACTATTCACGTAAAGGGATGAACAACGCAATAAATATTGATCTACTGCTTTGGGTATTTGAGCTGTTTTATGACAAAGGCTGCGATTATACCAAAAAACGCCCGTCGTGTCTCCCGTAGCGACACCACGCGGCGCAAAAACTAATTTAAAAAAAGCTTCAACTGTCTCCCGCTTTGCAGTAGCAAACAGGGAGACAGTTGAATTTGGTATAGGCACTTGTCACGTTTCTATGAAACTTCTTTTTTGCGCCGAGCTGTGTCGCTACGGGAGACACCACAGGCGTTTTTTGGTATAATCGCAGCCTTAAGACACAGAGGCGACAACAGAGGAGACCAACTGAAGAAAGGACAAGCCCAGCTGACACTTCAGTTCTGTCGAGCGTTTGCGCCGACCCGATGGACCTGCTGAGAAGGATTGCAGCTGTAGTGGATCTAACAGACTAGCATACTAGTTCCAGCAGCTAGCTGATCCCTTTTGGACCCCTCCTGTGTGTCCCACATTCCTGATATTTAAAACCAGAGACAGAACATGAAACACAGACAGAGCTTAGTGCACATCCAGTGAAACTTATACACGGTTCAGTGCCTAAATATATATGTATAGATATCTATTAAATCTATTTTTGGGGGTTCAATATGAGCTTGTAGGTGTCCTGTATGTTCCCACATTCCTGATACCCACATAAGTTTCTGAATTTTTCAAATTGCATTACTTTTTATCCTCAGTAAAACTGTTTTGCACTAAGTATTTTCCTTTCTCATTTTTGAAGTGAATTTGGAAGACAGTGTCATTTATACAGATTCACAGCAAAGTGTTATTTTACAAAGCTGGAATACCTACAGTACGACACTTATGAGTGTATCAACTACAATTTTTTCCTCGAAACATTGTTTCTTCTTAACGCTATTGAACTATTTGTATTTTTCTGTGTTTATTTTTATACCCTGAGAGGATTTGCCCCCTGTTACATGTTTGCCTAGCTCCCTATCCATGCAGATTTATTGGATTATATTACTATACTTATTATTCCTATCCACTTGCTTTGCATAGAGAGCAACCACAAACTACATAATTGAGATAGAGGTGAACTGTCCTATTAGTTATTACAAAAAGTGAGGGACTTTGAAGGTGTCATAAAGGATCAACATGACCAAGTGAAAGTCTGTAGGAGGAATATTCAATTATTTTTCAAAGGGGTCCTCTTTGTGTCACCTTAAATATATAGGGCTCAACAATAAGGCAGAAGGCTGACCCATTTTCTCCAGTCTAATCTCTAAGACAGTTGGAAAAAGCTGCTTCCAGAGCCTTCTTTGGGGTGCAGACAAAGTGGAGGTCGTCCTCCAAGCCTGGGTTTGCTCTGATGTTCAGGATCTATTTATTAAGGTCAAGTAGCCATTACCATTAATGGCAACTCAAGTGAATGGCTGTTAAAAACTGGTAATGGTTATCACTGCTTAATTAATAGACTCTTACAAGGGGGGGTGTTTCTCTGGAGTTATATTTGCTTTGGGAGAGCTGGAAGGAAATATAAATACTCATCATTGGACACTGCAGCATTTTCATTGAAGGAAATACAAAACTGAACACCTATAGAAATTCTGCTACAACTCCTATGGTTTAAGAGGAGCCTGTAATACATTACCGCTCACTGCATTCCAGGCTCCTGTAGCTTAGCAGTGATTGGTAATATATCCATATACTGTATGTTTTTGCTGCCCGTAGGCTCAGCACGTCCCTCCAACCTAGCATAGTGATGTCACAGCAGCATGTGATGCCACGTTGTCATGGCAATGCGTCGTCATGTGGTGACGTGGCGCCATTTGAAGTTGGGTCCCCATGATGACACAACGCTACAGGAGGGCGCCCACTTCGAAAAAGGTAACACTCATAGCACATTTCCTCCACCAAAAAATGGCATGCTCGACGCTATAGCCTACCCAGCCTAATGGGAAATCCACTACTGGTGACCATATAAGGTGAAAAGCTGAGTAACAAATGGATTTAAAGCTACCTAAGGGCCCTATTTAATACACTCCGAAAAGGCAGATTCGGCCATTTTTTGTGTCAAGTCTTTTTTATACTACATTCAAGAAAGAGTAACCTGCCCTGAAATGAGCTGTCTTCAGAAAACCCAGTACTCAGATTGTATTCAATAAACTCCATAATGCTTTTCATGTCCAATATCAGGGGTGTGGGGTACCAGCTGGTCCACATAGGCAAAATTACCATAGAGATGGAAAATAAACATTATAATTGCAGAGGGAGCTAAGGAGCAACTAAAATGCATAAAGAAGCTGAGTTAATAAATTGTACTTATCCTATACTGTACATAGCTCTTATTTTCGCTTCATTTTTCTTTGTATTTTTGTTGGAGTTTTAAATCGCCATTTTCTTTCAGATTTGTTTTTGTGGTGGGCAGGGGGATGGATTCAGCTGATTTTTAAGCAGATATTTTATTTCTTTATAGAATTAGTTGAAATCATTGAAAACCTTTCGGGGGAAGAGATCTGTTTTTAGAATAGGGACCTTCATTTCAGTGGTCTAATACAAAGGCAAATAAGGCAAGCACAAGTCCGGCTTTCCACACCCAAACATTAATCTTTGGCGAGACGTGCAGCTAGAAGGGCAAACCTGTCCACGGTGAGTGTGCCCACCCTAAATTGCAACTCCAACCATTTCAGGGGAAAAATAAATAAATCTTAGCTCAGTTTTCAAGACTTGATATTGTGTGAATTGTGGGTCTTTTTCTAGCAATTTGCTTCTTTGTACTGTACATGATCCATGGTTCAAACAGGCGATAATCATAAAATAACATTAAAATATACGTATATCACAATTTCCAGGCGCTCCTCATCATCAGAACAAAGTAGGCATCACTGTCAATAGATGCACTAACTCCGGAATAATAGTTCAAAAATTCATCTTTTGTAACCTGAAACGAGAATGTAAAACAACCAATTAGTCTGACTTCTGATTTCATAATTATTAGCACAGTATTTGAAACTTGCTTGGCTGATAGTTGGTGAATATTTTGCAGTCAGTTTCATTATATTATTGGGCTGGTAAATGTTTTACAAAAGTCCTACCATGTTCTAAACACCACTGCTTGGTAGTGGACATGTCTTAATGTTTTATTTTCTAGGGGTCCTTTAGTATGCATTTTATTGCATTTTATAAGAATAATAAAAGATTATGTAAATGTTGATCATAATAAAGTACAGAAACGCGACCAAATGACAGAATCTAGGCTGGACAAATTGGAACAGAGTGCGTACTGATCACTGAGCAGAAGTCTTTCTTTAAAGCCTACTCTGAAGGTTAGTGGAAAGCAGCAGATCGTGAATGTAAAGTGTACCTGTGTTTACATTGTATTTGCATAAGCTTGATGGCCCTATTTCTGCCAACTTTCTGTAGTCTACAAGGTTTCGGGACACAATGAATCATCCCATTAAAAGTTTGCACTATTTTAATCTATGTTCTAACTATTTTAATCTAGGTTCAAACAATACACAGAATTGAAACAGACAAACATTTCAATATTATCTACTTCAGGATAAGGATTTGATCTGCAATTCGCTGTCTGAAAGTTCCTCCAAATAATAGGCCCACCACAATTAGAATTAGTACGAGAAAGGAAAAGGTTATTAGTGATTCATGTGCCACATGCTTAAGATAGAAATACAAATATTTTCAAAACCTGTGGAGAAAGAAAATTCATAGATGACAGCAATATTGTTTTTAAAGCAAAACTGTTTTTCACCATGTTTCACCTGCCACTAAGGGAATGCACTGCTGCAGAATATGTGTTCTTAGAAATCCTCCATCATCTCCTGGGGAAAATAGTGTAATAATAAATAATACGTTTCTTTCATATAGCACATTCTCCCAATGGGACTCAAAGTGTTTCACAATTACAGTATAGCACAATCACAAGACACATACTGTAGGAATTTTTATAGACACAGTCCCTGCCCAAATGAGCTTACAATCTATGTTTTTTGTGCCCAAGGCACAGGGAAATAAAGTGACTTGTCCAAAGTCACAAGCACCTGACACCAGGAATTGGACCAGTGCCCCCTGAATCAAACTCAGTGTCATTGTTTGCGAGCCAATGTCTATTCTAATTGAGCCACACTCCTTTTTTTTTGTAGTGTTTACAAAATAATAAACAAGTTCATATAGTGCATCTGTTATCAGTAGGATCCAGTGAGGATGCACTCAGTACGCAACCATACATTTATCCCTAATAGGAAGAAACTTAAGAGGAGAAATCGTAGCTTTTTCCTTTCATTGTAATATTCTTTTAAGATTTCACATTTTCCATTTAATTGGAATGAACAGTTTGACATGAATAATGTGAATAATAGTTTATTTAACTCTACTATTATAGGACAACATTTATGTTTCACAATCTTTTTTAAATGCTTTATTTTAGACCTGATCTGAGATAACCTGATCTTGGAATCTTTACCAGAGCAGCATGAAAGGGAAGAAGGGGGTAGAGGGGTGCTCCACTATGACAAACTTCATCCATGAATATATAGATCTTCAAGGACCCCAATACTGCGGAGTGGGTTAATATAAAGAATGGCCTGTGAGTCACTCATAGCATCATATGTAATAAAGTATTCTTATTGCACGAATAATCCAAGTTTGAGTACTCAACTATAACGGTCAAACATATAGATATCAACTCCTTACTCACTCCTACAGTCTCTGGGAGTCCACAGTGGCGTGCCAGCCATGGAGATGAGGATCCAAATACAAACAGAACAAAAAGCAAATAGCTATTTGCTTTATGCTCTGTTTGAAATGTAAACCACACTATATATCCTACTGTATACAACATTAAATTGAATTCTGACAGCATTATTGAGACTTTATTAATCTCTATCTACTTCAATGGTGAAATTCCAGTAAAACAAAAAGATTAATTGGTATAAAGAACGAGCATTTGCACAATTATTATTTTTTTTCAGTGCATCGAACAAAACAAAGTTTTGGTTGGAATGTCTATAGTAGAGGAGCCCTCCAAGAGGCCACATATACAATACGTGTAAAATTCTGCTTAATGGCCTTTATTTGACCACTAGTGGCACCTTCAAAATGACATAGTTACATAGTAGATGAGGTTGAAAAAAGACATATGTCCATCAAGTTCAACCTATGAAAAATTTAGGCGACGGATACTTTATCCTATATCCCAATTTAAAGTATATTGATCCAGAGGAAGGCAAACAAAACCCCCCAGTGAAATATCCAATTATATCTCACATGGGAAATAATACATTCCTTCCTGACTCCAAATAATGGCAATCAGATTTCTCCCTGGATCAACATCCTTCCCATGTATACTTATTTGGTGTATCCCTGTATACCTTTTCTTTCTAAAAATATGTCCAACCTTTATTTGAAGATATCTATTGTATCTGCCATCACAGCCTCCATAGGTAATGAATTTCACATTTTAACTGCCTTTATTGTAAAGACCCTTTCCTTTGTTGCTAGTGAAATCTCCTTTCCTCCAACCTTAAGGGATGTTCCCATGTTTTGTACTGCCAATGCGATGAATAGATATTTTGAAAACTACCCTATTGTCCCGAATATATTTGTATATTATCATATCCCCTCTTTGACGCCTCTTTTCTAATATAAACAAATCTAATTTAGCTAGCCCCTCCTCATAAGGCAGATTTTACATGTCTAGTTTCAAAGTTATTGGAGAGATGCTACTAAATACTCTACTCAGCTGACATTTGGGAATCAAGACACCTCACAGGCCAATTCAAGTCAATGGACCAGAAAGGACCTTGTTCCTAAGAGGTGTTACTCCAAAAAAACCATTCTGGGCCTGAAGGCACCTCACAGCCCTTTTACTCTACTCACCCTCCTGTCTTGTTCTCTGATTTTGAATCCTGGCTTCTCCTTCTTTCTCTCCACTGACACCCCTTCAGTTCTCCTTGGGAACTTCAACTACCATATTGATGACCCCTCTCTCCCTTGGGCATCCCGCTTTCTCTCTCTCTAACCTCTTCTTTTGGCCTTCACCAATGGAGTGCAGTCAGCACCCACAAGGATGACCCGATTTTCACAAAACCTCTCTCTCTGATTTCCCCATTTCCTTTTCCTCTCTCTGACATCTAATTTTCTCTCTCACTTCTCCTCTTCCCCACCCCATCTACCCCTCATTTCTGACCTGCGCGCACTTCATTTACCTACCAGCTCTTTGCGTTCCTCCCTCTCCTCTCTCTGCTCTGCTACGGACTCTGGCAACCTGGTCATGCACTACAACTCTGCCCTATCCTCTTCTCTTAATCTACATGCCCCTCTTTTTCTCTGTCATTCTCGCCTTTTTAATCCCCAACCCTAGCTAAACTTCCAAACACAAGCTATGCTCCTGCACTTGCTCCTCCAGGGGCCCAGAGACATAGGGAAAAATGCACACAAGGGAGAAAGTAAAAGTATTAAATATAACTGTAACGATTGTACAACAAAGCAGCCTATTAATGGACCCTGAAACAAATGCATTTGCCTTTATTTTGCCATCAGTACATGTGTATTATACCCCTATTGTGCATTATGACTCTATGTTTCAGGGTCCATTAATAGGCTGATTTGTTGTACAATCGTTACAGTTATATTTAATACTTTTACTTTCTCCCTTGTGTGCATTTTTCCCTATGTCTCTGGGCCCCTGGTTGGGCTGCTGGTGCCCTGTGATGTTCTCCTCTGCTGCTGTTATACATCCACCCTCTTCACTGCACCTGGAGTGTTTGCCTGATCACATTTGCCACTGAACTAGACCAGCCCCTTGGATCCGACGGCTGGGACCCTGCTTGTGTGCATGTGTGGGTTTCACTGCTCTGTTCCCTGCACTTGGAGGAACTCCTATTCATGTTTCCAGCCGGCCCACAGTGACGTCATCGGGCAGCGCCGCTTTAAGGACCACAGGTACAGCTCCTCATGCAGTGCTGTTTTTTTGCACACTATGGAGTTTACTGTTCCAGCTTAATCTACCTTTGGACTGTTCCTGTGTATGCTGGCCACAAGTATGTTGGTTCTACCTGTTATAATGAGTGGTTCATTTATCTATATATTTCTGTACCTGTCTCTGAGAAATTTTTGTTCTTTTAGGTCTACTTCAGTGGGTCATTAACCCTGTAGCACCATAATTTGCCAGTTATACTCCTTATCCGTCACTGTGTTTACAGGCACTCCTATATGAGTTTTGTGCTTCCCAGTTTACCTGTATTTTGCTTGGAGAACTAGCAGTAGCTCTTTATATATCTTTGGTATTCCACTGTTTCATTTACCTTTGTAATTTAGTGTCGGTGTGTCACTGTGTATTTCAGGGACCTAGTCACAGGGTAAGGGAAGTACCAGGTGACTTCGGTCTACCTGGGAACAGGCCAGAAGAAGGGGTCTGTACCCCGAAACGTTACGTTGCCCCACCCTTGCCCTGCACTTTTTATTTCCCGTGTTTTTTTCTTCCTCTCCTTTCTTTCCTTCCCCATCCCTGTCTTTGTCCCTGTTCCCTTATATATATACGTTGTCCCTCTATTGCTGTTTGACGTTATATGCATCGTTAATGTTTAATTAAATTTGACTTTTTGGCTGATCCTTTATTAGTTCTTTTTTCCTTGGTGTGCTGGGAACATTTATGTTCTATTAATTATTATATGTATTTGTTTATATTCCCCATCTCTCTGAATGATGACAAGGTTTTTTTTAATCCAATATGTGAATGTATGTATTTGCTGTAGTTATTTCACAATTATATCTAAGCCTACTTATATGTGTGTATGTTTTAATATATCAATTTCTGAATGTCTATCTATATATTTTATATTTTTTAATTAACTCAGTATTTGTAATATGTTTTACATCTATATGGCTGTACTAGTATCCACGATTCATAAAAATTGAGATAATCACTCCAATTGATGTTACACTAGCTATCTGGCGTTCAATGTTTATGATATAATTGTATATTATCAATTATGTATGTGTAACAAAGCCTGCCGGCAGTTACTCCTTTTCTTCTGGGCCTTTCCTCTGTCAGTCCTTTTAGTGCAGGCAGTGGAAAGGTTACTTCCTTCTTTAGGCCTGTGTGTGTGTGTTACAGTCTTGAATTATGTCATCAGCATTCAAGGGCAGGCCTAGCAACTTCTGAGGATGTCAATTTGAGGGGTGGATATTGGTTGGAACGCCCCCTGGTGTGTGTGGGCCAATCTGTATCCAGCTCTGGCTTGCTATGAGTCAGAGTTAGAGACAATCCCCAAAGATATACAAATTGTGACATCCTCCTAAATTATCAGTTGAGTTCTGGAAGAGTGAGAGTGAGCAGAAGAAGAGAGAGAGATGTCTCTCCCTCCCACCCATGAGGGGCTGGGAGGGAGGGGAATTATGCTGCTCAGGGCAGAGCTCTGAGTTATACAACATGAAGAGAAACAGGCAGAGGATGATGAGAAACCTGTTAACCCTGCTATTCTCTGTACTGGAGCTGCCTGTGAATAAAGAACAGAAAAGATATGCTGTGTGTGTTCCTGTCTCTGAGAATGAAGGAGTGTCCGTAGGGGTCCATCCCCTGAATATCTACAGGGGATCCTTGCTGGCTGGAGGCACTGCACCAGAGAGATCAAGGTGACCTATCCTTCCTGTCCTGCTTTCTCCCCACACCACTGCAGAGCGCTCAGCCCTCCTGTAACCAGAAGGTCAAGAAACAGCACCAGAGTAGCTGAAAAGAGCATACCACCCTCAATCTCACTTGGGGGGTGGTAGTAGATGGGCTACATATGATTTATTATAATCATCACTGATGTTTTGGCCCAGTCTTAGTCCTGATTGCCAGCAAGTAGTAAAAGGATTGTGTGTTTAACAATCAAGGATTAAGCATGTTTTGGCACAGTGTTACTTCGATTGTCAACAGGTAGTAAGTGGATTGTGTGTTTAGCAATCAAGCTTCAAGTCTGATAGCACTTATTGGTTATCTGATCAACCAATAGGGCAGCAGCAGAGGGTATTTCAGCAGGGTGGTTCTTCACTCATGAGATACCTTACATCGCTGAAGAAGCGTGCTGTGTTCTAGCGAAACGCGTAGGAGGAAAAGAGACGGACAAGTCATTCTTTGCTCGCATGCACTGTGTGAGTGTATTTTAATTATTATTTTATCCATTAAAATTCCAGACTTATTTCACCATGAAAGCATTTCTTTGCGCTTTCTTCTAGGCACTTTTTTACTTCATCATTCTTGGGGTCAAGGATTTCCCGTATATAAAGCAGCAAGCGCCTGGTTCAGCAATTACTCAAAGTGACTATTCCTCCTTTTATTCTCTCTCATTCACCAACTATTTTTCAAGGTATATTTTTTCCTACTGCTGCCTGTATATTACCTATATTCTATATATTTGTATCTGTTTTTAATGATATACATTGGTTTTAACACCATTAACTGGGATTCTAATACCCACAAGAGTTTTCTCTGAGCGCACGACATGGGTTGTTTTCTTTCTTTTTATACACTTTTCTGCCCCTCCTTAAATCTCGAATTTCTCGCTATATACCTGTCCGACTCCTGCCTTCTGCTCAAGGATGTCTTCTGTATCTAAAGTCCTCTCCCGCCTAAAACTTTTCTAACTTACTGCCCCACACCTCTGGAATGCCCTACCCTTCAATGTTCAACTAGCAACATCTCTCTCCACCTTCAAGACCCATCTTCAAAATCACCTCTTTAATAAAGCATATGGGAAGCTCCATTGGCTGATACTATACATCTCATATGCACTGACCTTGACCCATTGCAGACACACTTACCAGAACACCCTCCAACCATCTCTGCAAGGTCTCCCAACTTAGATTGTAAGCTCTTCAGGGCAGGCACTTCTTTTCCTATTGTTACTTCTAGGTCTTAAGTGCTTACTCCCATTATCTGTTATATTATGTTTGGTGTATTACGGCGGTGAAGCACATGGATGGTGCTATATAAATAAAGATATTCATTCACTTGAATAAGCTGTAAAGGGTCATAAACCGTGCTGGAAGATGTCATATGGTGTAGCATAGGTTGCTAAATATGCCCCTCAGTCTGGATAAAAGTGGCTGTACCACTTCAAAAGCAGGGAGCTAATGTGTCTACTTGTGTGCAACCTACCTACAGTACACTGAAGCTAATCAGCTACTAGATCCAGCTGCCATGTGCCAACATTACAGTTTGGATTCTAGTTAGAATGGGGCCAAATCATTCATAGCACCAAAGTGAGCCAAATGTGGTGCCATGTTTACAGATTAATATCTAAGGTTTTACATTTTAGGATGGCTGACCTTTCAGATATCGCAAATTATTCAAGCGATTCTTTGGCAGGGTGGAGGTATTTGAGTGGAGTGCAGGAGCAGTGGGAAAAACTAAAAGCAACAGACTGTTGTGCCAGGCAAGGTAGTAGAAATACAAGGGAAAGAAAGTCGATATGGTTCTAAAAGGAGATGGTAGATATTGTTAAAGCTAAAGAGACAGCTTTTAGGAAATATAAGTAGACTCAGACTTCACAGCTGAAGGTAAAGGGCAGGGACCACAGTTAAGCAACAGTAATATGAATGGAAAGGAGTTGAACACAAGTTCAGTTACAGAGGAGAAAGTCAGTAGGGCCAGATGGGAAACATTCAAGGATATAAAAAGAGCTTAGGGGTGTATGGGCAGCATCATTAACATATCTATTTAACCTGTCACTATTTACCTGTATAGTTCCAAATTACTGGAGAAGAGCAAGCATTGTCCCACTTCACAAAACTGGGAGTAGGGAAGAGGAATGTCAGCATGGCATCAGTAGTGGGGTAATTATTGAAAATATTGTAGATAGAATTGTTGACTATCTAAAGTTCAACAACCTACAGGATCCCAGGCAGCATGCTTTTACTGGGAAGAGATCATGTTGAACAGATTTAGTTGATTTTATTTTAACCGGGTAACTAAGGTAATAGATAAGGATGGAGCAGTAGATATAGCTTACCTAGATTTTAGTAAGGCCTTTAACACTGTCACACATAGAAGACTGACAAACAAGTTGTGATGCTTGGAATTGGACTCTAATGTGTTACAATGGATAAGACATTAGTGGAAGGAGAGGCAACAGAGAGTTGTGGTAAAGAGAGTACATGTACATTCAGAGGAGGGGGAGGTAACCAGTAGAGTACCTCAGAAATCTGCACTGGGAATGGTACTCTTTAATATCTTTATTACTAACATTACAAATGGTTTGGAGAAGAAAGTATGTATTTTTGCAGACGGTACAAAGATCTGCAACAGAGTTGACACTTCGGGGAGTGTAAACAAAATTACTAAGGATTTAGGTAGATTGGAGGAATGGCCAAGAGTGTGGCAACTACTGTATAATCTAATGCCAAAAAGTGCAAAATAATGCCATTGGGTCACAGAAATCCAATGACAGAATACATGATTAATGGCATTATAATGTCAACTGCTAAAGAGGAAAGGGACTAGGGGTCATTATTTCAGAAGACTTAAAAGTAGGCAAACAATATAACAAAGCAATGGTGTTCAATTCTAGAGACTATGGGCATCATGCAGTAAGCAGCGAAAAAATGCATTAGCCAGTTTAACAATTAGTCATGTTTTTGGCGTGTTAAACTGGCTGTATGCTGTAAGGGGAGAATCCCTAGTGAATGAATGCGCCACCACCATTTGATGAAATGGCGAGTAACCGGTGGCGAGACGGCTGCCTGGCGAGAAACTGCAGAGAAGCCGTCCCCTGCCGAGATGTGTTTGCAGCAGAGAGAGATCTGCTGCTCTCTCGGCGCAAACATCAGCACAATAAAAATTATTTTTAAAACAACTTTTATTCATAGTGTAGATGTGCAGGGGGTCTCCGAAGCTGAACCGCGTTGGTTTCAGGTCCGGGGACCCTCTGCTTCCCGAGATACAGGCCCCTTTATGAGGTGCCGGTATCCCTCTGCATTTAAAGGTCCCGATCACGTGACCACGGAATGTAAACAAAGCAGAGGGATACCGGCACCCCCTAAAAGGGCCTGTATCTCGGGAAGCAGGGGGTCCCCGGACCTCAAACCAAAGCGGTTCAGCTCCGGGGACCCTCTGCACATCTACACTATCAGTAAAACACACATATCAATAAACACTCGTTCCTTACCTTTGCGGCTATCTGCTATGGTAGCGAAGCAGCATGAATGTATTTTTAATAATACTGTAAAATAAAGAAAAACCTGGCGCCAAATTGTCAGTGGAATGTCCTGTATGTATGACATAATCTTGTACATTTTATCAGTAACATTAGATCTAAACTCAGTGTTACACCTGCTGTATTTACATGCTATGCACTTTTTGCATGGTTTGAACCCATTGGGACCCTTGGTCCTTGGTCTAACCCTTTATCTTTATATTGAAGGAGCTTATTCCTGTCCATATCTTGGACTAGGGATATTGTGCTCTCAAGTTCTTCAATAGGGTAATTCCTTTCGAGAAACTTTTCCTTAAGGTCATCCGCAAGTACCGCAAATGACTCCAGATTTGAGCAATTGCGCCTCAGGCGGATGAACTGCCCTTTGGGGATATTCTTAATCCATTGCGGATTATGGTGACTGTTGGCCATAACATAATTGTTGGCCTGTACAGGTTTAAAATACGTTTGAGTGTGTATTTGATCTTCGGTGATGTTGATATTGAGATCTAAGAAATTAATAGTATTCCTATCATATTGGCAAACAAATCTCAAATTTCGTTCGTTCGCATTAAGGTATAAAATAAATTCATCTAATACCTCCAAGTCCCCATCCCAAATAAAGATAACGTCATCAATGTAGCAGTATAATGCAATGTCCATGTGGCTTGCAATATGTGGGACGCACTGGTAGAACCTGCGGTGCGCCCTAGTGGGGATCTTTCCGTGTGTTCTCTAGACACACGTCCCTTTTAGTCTACAAACTGGTTAACCAATAAACCATTAGGAAACTTTAGGTGTAACAAATGTGTCACATGTAAATACATGGACACAAAAAAATTATTTTTGTCACCAACGGGCAAGATTAATATAATTAATGCTTTTATTAACTGTAGATCATAATTTATAGTATATAAAAATACCTGTGCTTTGAAATATATAGGTAAAACCAAACGAGAACTTCACATAAGAATAAAAAAACACATTAAAAACATTAAAAATGCCCAAAAGCCCTTGCTACAAAGCAAAAAAATGACATAATTTGCCAAGGCACTTTTTGCTTACCCATGATTGTGACTTAGCTCAATTTAAATGTATGGGTTTTGGAGCAAGTGGCTCCTCATATTAGAGGTGGAGATCGAAAAAGAGTACTACTGCAAAAAGGACAGCAGTGAATCTATGATTTGCACACCAAAGTACCCTGTGGATTATATGAACATTTAGATATTGTCCCTTTTCTATAATAGAGTATCTAATGTATTATAGTTACAGTTATATGTTTGCACAGTGGCTCAGTGAGTAAAGACACTGATTGGCACTGAGCCTGGTTCAATTCCCAGTGTCGGCTCCTTGTGACCTTGGGCAAGTAACTTTATCTCCCTGTGCCTCAGGCACAAAAAAAACATAGATTGTAAACTCTACGGGGCAGGGACCTGTGCCTGCAAAATGTCTCTAAAGCGCTACGTACAACTAGCAGCGCTATACCGCAACATGCTATTATTATTATGTATTTTTACAATTGTAATTTGTGTTTATTAAAATTATTATTTTTTATTGAAATATATGCATTATGATGTAAACCTTATAATCAATGAATTACTCTCCTTAAAATACTTGTCTGATATTATGCTAATTTTCTACAAAGAAAAACTTTCCATCTTCTAAAACAATATGGGTTATATCATCTATGATGCATGTGTTTAGTCAAATTTCTATTTAGATGCATTTCATTATATAGTTGATATTATACTTTAGTAATTGTAGGTATGATTGGCCATATTGTAAGGATTATTGGCAAAGGTATATAAGGGGATAAGCCTCACAGCCACCTTCCCCTGACAAAGCTTTTGGACAAGCGAAACGCGTAGGGTTTGCTAGGTGGTGCTGTTTTTAATTCAGAGGAGGTGCGAGGAGACACCAGCCTTTGGCAATTTGTCATCCGTGATGTCAGACTGCCAACGTGAGGAGTCCAGAAGTGAACGGAGAAATACATGCAAACACCTGGAGCCCTGCCATGTGCCGGCAACTGCAGCACTGCATACTGTATACTCACCGAAACGTCTGACTCGCCTGCATTTCAGTGGTGACTATAAAGGCTCTTCTCCTATCTGTCCCTCTCTGATGCTGCCCTAATTTGCCTATGACGCAAGTGAGAATTGGGGCTAATGAGGCTCACAATATATCTTTGTATTTTTCTAAGAAGGCCGTGCTTGTCTTTTATTCTTGTCTTTCCTTTATTGACAGACGCTCATGTGGGCGCCATCTTCTTCTGTTATCAACCTCGAAAATCAATCCTAATATTAAGAGACTGAAATGCACGTTCAGAAATCACATTGAGACATTTTAAATCCAGATTCTTCTTTATTTTTATTTTTTAAGTGTAACTGGGTGTTCCCCCACCCAATCGCATATAGAGTGTATGTGAGGGGGAATGTATATGTTACCAGGTGTGGTGCAATATACCTGTCAGGCTCACAGGAGGCCTGAGCCTCCGCCAATGAGAGCCTGGGGTGAATCCTCTGGAACGATCTTACTTACAGCGCCTCCACCTGTGTAGGATTCTAGGAGTGTAGAATGTTCCCTACAGAGGACCCACATATAGTAACCACATACACAGGAGTATAAGTATAACAATTTACTATATGCAGATAATAACATCACACAATACACATGCATCAACCATATGACATCAACAGTGCTTAACATCAGTGTCACCCTGTAACACTACTAAGCACAACTATTCTCCGCCTCACATGGCCTTAACCCCACACTGTATTCCCAAAGTCCTTGTACAGAAATGTCCCAAGAGTCCCACAACCCCACCCACGTGTGGGGCAGCGCTGCCCACTAAGATGAAGTGTATAGGTGGTGCACTTGGTGATTTGGGATAATACCTGCCCGGCTCTCCTGCAACCGGGTACCGCAGAACTGTGGAAGAGGACCCGTCTGTGTCCAGCGCCGAAGCCTCAGCGATGGGGGTCACCTTCTGAGCAAACTCACCACTCAGACAGTCTCTGTCTCTGCTCTGCAGAGAATGACTCACTGCAACACTGACCCTTCTTGTCAGAGCACACAGCACTGCAGCTGTGTCCCTGACTAAACTCACACTCAGCTAAGAGCTAAACCAGCTGATGGGTAGTTGCACTGTCATATCCTTAGTTTTGAGCTGCTCACTGCTCACACATGTAGCTAATCTAGCTATTAGCATATCTCAGAGGGATCTCAGGTGTGTTCCACAAGGAACATTAAACTATCAACCAGGAAGTGGAAGTGGTCTGCTTTTAAAGGAAGCAGGGGGAGGTATATGCACTCAATGTGGTGCTACATGAATGATGTGTACAAAGGTGGCTACGGTATAACAGAACAGGGACAGAGATATTCACTGTGCCATTTGATAGAGTGCCAGACACATACTGATTTGAAATACTTTATTTGAAAAGAAATAAAACTCTACAAACTGCAGGATGTGATTCCACTTGCTTCCCACAGCACACAAAGTGTTATGGGGTTAACAAGTCTAAGGCACCCTAGGAACGGAGCATGGTGTCAAACCTAACTGGATCAGAAGTTAAACCCACTCAACATCTGTTATTCAGGACTTAGGACTTCCTATTTTTGGAATGTGCGCATCTATTTTCTGTTTTTTTTTTGGGGGGGGGGGGGGGGGATATATATGTATATACAAAGTTATGAAGTAGAAATGCAAGTGGGGCTCATGGTGCACCCATGCTGAAGATTCTGGTGCCTGGTGAAGGCCAATCGGATGAGAATCCGTCAACAACATCTCAATTTCAATAGGCAAAAATGTATAGTTGGTTGCACTCAGTAATTCATGTAGCCAGAGGGATATTTCAAATATTTCATTTTAATAGAAGGTTCGAAGCTCGGACAAAAAAAATGA
This sequence comes from Ascaphus truei, assembly GCA_036426205.1. NCBI lineage: Eukaryota > Metazoa > Chordata > Amphibia > Anura > Ascaphidae > Ascaphus > Ascaphus truei. The sequence continues at coordinate 26,985,798 of CM071567.1, read as the reverse complement.
AAGGACAATTTCATAGTTAGTCAATCAATAGCGCTGCCGTATTTGAAATGAGATGGGATTGAAATATATGTGAGTTCCACCAGCGCATCCCAGCAACATACTGTAGGAGTTATTGGTTGACTCTCTGGCATGGAAGTTTGAAAGGCAATCTCTGAAGAACAGGGGTATTCCTGGACTTCTGTGGCCATGCGGCCCGTTATAAAAATGATTAGAAATCATAAATTAGAAGCACTTAAACAATTTCATCAATGGGAGGCATTGACTATCATCATTTTTTGTCTAGTTTTTATAAGAAATAAGGACTTCGGCTATCTTATCTGTTCTAGGGCTGGGTGGAATAGTCCAAATCCGTTTACCCTGAATTCCACAAATCATTTTGATCAAATCCGTCCCCCACCCCACTAAAATCAGTCTGCGGATTGGGTACTAAAAAAATCCCGACAGATTCTTCATTGAATACAATCTGGACAGAACTTTAAGGGGAGATAGGGGAGACTTTTATATTTCATATGTGGCACCAGTTGTATATACAGTATATCTCCTCATACGTCCCTCCAAAGAAATTAGGGAAACATGCCTATGCTGAAAAAGGAGCACACCTGAGATACCTGGCTGGGAGATATGCTAATCGCTATGCAGAGTATATTTAAAATGAGACTCCGCCCTTGAAAAAGCGTGACACTCACGCGAAACAGGCAGTTGTCTGTTTTATGACGTCACCCATGTGACGCTGGTGGAGGGAGCTGCTGATCGGGGAATACGGCGATTGTAAAATTGGTTGTATGGCGGTTGTTATGTACCTCCTCACTGATACATTTATCGTGATTGAGGTTATCCCTTCTGTGGATAGGATTGGTAGCTACCTGTCAGCAATATATACTATGTGACCATGTATCTACAGTATTCATTTGTGTTTGTGCTATAATATGCAGCCTATATTTGGTGGGCAATGATTTGTGAATCCACAAAGGCTGCTCCCTAGTGGTTATAAATATCTACCTGGGAAATCAATCTATTTTGTACCCTTTAATATACACTGTGAATTTCACTGAATAAGAGGCAATCCATAGCAAGTGGTGGATAGTTTGTTTTCAGCAACTAAGTATCAATGCAATTAGTCAGATACATATTACAGTTGTTACAAACCTTGGCTACATTAGTATTGCTAATAGCTATATATAATAGCTATATAATTGCTAAACTGCTACTAGCAGTTATCCATTTCACCATTGAATAGTACATTTCTGGTTAAACTCTTTATACTGTATACCAGAACTAGAAAACTGCTATACCCGTATGTAAAGTGTTCACCTATTTATTTAAGTTTGAGGTGGAACGCCGTTTACACCTGGGATCAGCTTCCTCCCCCTGTTTTTTATTCATTGCAACTTTTTTGTGTTATTATCATGGTTCTATTAAAGATGTTTTTAACTGCAATCACTGCTGAGTGAGAGGCCATAGAAGGGACACCTGTACCCCTGGATTTAATTTTTCCGGTCCTCTTTAGTATTTGTTCTGAGTGCAATTTGAAAGGGATCCTTTAGTTGACCGATCAACTGTCTTTTTGTGTAATTCATTCCCCTTTGCACCCTGAGAAGTACACTGCTTATCTAATACATGGTGAGCGAAAGGGAATTATATGTATGTGTGTATATATATATATTAATGAGTCCCATCCCACACTTCCTTAAATGATTTCCATGCCAACTATATAAAGTTGATAATAAGCCTAATGCACCAACCGAATGACTAGAATGGCCCCCCTAGGTACTTTATTTCAGTTATGGGGTTAACGGTCTTAAAGGGTTAACTGTGTTGGCTTACATAGGGTAACGCCCCTCTCCCATCACTTGGTCTAGAGTCACTTGGTAGGAAACAAGCCACTCCCCCTTTTTGCATGCTGACCAGTGACGGCACTATCAGGGTATAAATAGCCTGAAAGAAAGTTCTAGAGGTTAGGTTCCTTGGAGTGGCAGTTAGAGAACCTCACAGTGAAGTCGTTTAAATAGGTTTCAGTGTATAGATAAGTATAATTAATTGTAACGGGTATTCCCCCCCCCCAATCGCAGATATATTGTGGGTGCAAGGAACATATAGTGTTACCAGGTGTGTGGTGCGTTACCTGTTGGCTCACAGAAGGGCTGAGCTTCCGCCATGGGGAACCTGGGGCAATTATGATATTATGAGTAACCACTCGGTGCAGCGCCTCCACCTGTGATGGCTCCCACCAGAGGGGGAGTAGTTCCTCGCAGGACAAATACAATAATCACATACACTGGATGTATAATAACCAATACCTTTACTAACATGCAAGGCAACATATCACGGCAATACCATAATAACCGGTGTCCCTCTCTAGAGGAGACACTTACTGCGTCGCGCAGGACGCTTCCCCAACACCAGGTGATCCCACCCAGTGTCCATAGAAACTCCACCCAATGTCCCGCACTCTTGACGAGAGAGGCAATGGGTGACTTCACAGTCACTATTATACTAAGGGCCCGTTGGTGCACTTGTGTATCAGATAGTACCTGCCGAGCAATCCGGTGCTCGGAGCCGCAACAGCTTCGCAAAGGATCAGTCGTTCTGGAATCCTGTCTGATCCGGTCCGATGAATCCTTGCTTGGGGTCCCCCAGGGGCGATCCCACCCTGGAGATAGTCTCTTGTCTCTGGGTACCGACTTGAGCCCAAGTCGTCTCTCGTGGAGCGCAGCAGCCGCTGTCCCTGTCTATCACTGGCACTACGTGACACGGTCCCTAACCTAGGGCCTGTCCCTGTAGAACCACAAGCTGGGGAATGAGGACCTACCTGGGACCTAAGGGGTTAATGACCTATCCCGTCCCCCTAGCTCTTCCCGGTCCTGACTCTTAACTACTAACTATTAGTACTCGCAGCACTTGCAATAACGCGCTACAACCTAATCGCTACCTGCAGCTAACGTACTGCACTAACACTGCGCCTGCCTGTCAGACCTCACGGCACTGATAGCCGTGACCCTGACAAGACAGTACACTAACACTAAGGGCCGCGTCCCTATCTTGGGCCGTCCCTGATCAATTACCCACTAATCTGGTGGGGAGTTGGGGCCTACCTAGGGTGTGGGTACCTATCTGGGTGCAGGAGCTGCACTCGCTCCCCACACCCTTCCTTCCCTCACAGCTCCCTGGCTCCAACTGACTCGTGGGTCCAGCGCGGGAAATGTATCCTTTCTGCTGCTGGGTTCTCCTCTAGCCCTATTGGCTCCCTGGCATCACGTGGTGCGCGCAGAGGCTCCTGGGACTCGAAGTCCCTACCTAGAGCCTTCCCTGGTAGGCTATGGCTTTTCCTACGCTGTCCTGCGCCTGCGCAAGCTATCTGGGGCTGCATCAACCTTTCCTGGGCTGTTCCTACGCTCGCGCGACTTCCCCCTATATCTAGGACCCTACCTGTGCATGTGCGATCACTGCGCATGCGCGAGTCCCTTATCAATGGCGGCGCCCTCACCGCCCGGCTCCGAGAGCGCCGGGATCCCTGTGACGCGCGTGCAGCCTTGGCAACCCCCGAGCCGGGACCTGACCGCCCTCACCTCTGCGATCGCCGGGCGGAGCCGCCATTGGACTCGGCGGCACCCGCGATCGGCAGCTAGGTGAGGGGGGTGGTGACAGGCTGGGGAGACCTGGCTACATCATAAACACACAATCCCAGCAAGCTCTAGCCCAGAACCCACCACAGTTTTTTGTTGCTTTTTTCACCCACTGTAACTTAAAATGTATATGGTAAACCTACCCAGCCTAGAAATATTGCAAAGCAAGTATAAGCCAACCTCACACTGATGATACCGATCAAGGTTGAAACATGTCTGTGAGTGGTTTGACTTGCTTTGCTAGTCCCATGCTGTGCTTAAAAGCACTGTATACACTGTGGGCGCGTTATAAATGTATATTTACATACATACATACACACATATACACATACACTCTTACATCACTAACATTCAGAGACCATTTAACACCTTAAGTCATCAATCGCATACTGCACAGGGGAAAGGGATAAGCTTCAGTCACAGATAACATTCCAAGATGCACTGTTTTAAAGTAAAAACCTTTCTTGCTTTATCCATTGTAACATCTCTGGAAGAAGAGATCAGTGTATCTCGAAAGCTCGCACAAATAAAAGCATTTCGTTAGCCACAGAACGGTATCGTCTATTCATATATATATACTGTATATGTGTGTGTGCCCGGGTGACCGTTGGGGTCATACTGTGATATACTACAACAAGGAACCACTCAAGACAAGCCTCTGATTGCAAAAAGCTCAAATAGCAGAAAAAAATTGTGGCTTTAACATATGCATCAAATTCCTATTGTTTCATAATTCAACGCTTACTATTGTTTGCTGACTCAAATGGAGCAAAACGGATGTAATATTAGAAAATGTACTTTCAAAACGATTGAGAATGTAAATGTTATAGCCTTTCACTGTCAGAGCAGAGAAACCAACAACGCATTTGCTGGCTCTCTATCAGTGAAATTGTTAATTATTGCCGCAACCTGTTTTCTTTTAAATTTTGGGGTTTTTTATTATGCTGTTTCTCTTATTCTCTTTCAATTTCTCTGTAACCCATCCTGTTCTAGCTTCTTCCTTTGTTTCTAGGTTTCAAAATCCAATTAGAGATACTTGGTTTCAAAGAAATACAATCTTTGTTAATCTCATCTCAATATAAACATATCAATTAAAGAAAAAGTTTAATAACATATCAATTATTTTCCTTGGCTGTATCTTCATAGAAAATGCTTAATTGACTCTGATCTATGATGCTATTTTTTCCCTGAACACAGAGGCGGCCCCGGTGAGTTCTTTCTTTTCTTCTATCTTCTTTCTTCTCCAACAGCTCCATATTTGACCAACAAATGGTACATCCACCAATCCAATTGGTGGATGTACCATGTGATGGCTTCAATTTTTTTTAATGGTGATGTCATCTTAAAGGGCGAGAAGCAAGCCAATCAGGTAGCATGCCTCCCTCCCTTTTTTCGGATTGGTGGATGTACCATTTGTCGGTCAAATGTGACAACACAGGACTTATATAAGGCCTATCACATCTCATTTGACCCCAAGAATCTGTTGGATCAACATTTCCTGAAGCTGTTGGAGAAGAAAGAAGAACTAATCATGAGCCTCCTCTTCAAGCAACTGAGGATCATGGACATCTTTACATCTTGCTGCTGAGGATCATGGACTTCTGAGCATCATGCTGCTGAGGATCATTGTGCCGTGGGGCACGAGTTGGTGCTGCAGTTAGATGAAGAGGATGAATGTTCATCCCGGCAAAGGTAAGAAACACATTGATTGTATATTTTTTATTTGTGTATTTTTTTTAGGTTGCCCATTGACTGGCAATATGCTTATCTATGCCACTTTAAGGGTATAGATAAACACATTGACAACCAATGCATTTTTTGGCAAATGCTTTTTTTTATTTAATATCAATGGCCATGGCAACGCGACGTGACCCCGCATCTCCAAAAGCAGTCTGAACCAAGGTAAGGGATGTTTACAGAGGCCTTCGCCAATTGTGCGTTCATTAGAAGTGCAGCCTGCGCGTGCGTGGCTAATAACTGCTACTATGTGACAATGGTGGCCAAAGATTTTGGATTGTGTGCATGCACACGCAGCCCTTGCTAGTAGTGCAGGCCAATTCTGCACATGCGCAGGCGCTCGCTTCCGTTGTAATTTTCATCCACAGCCACAGTGTTTTTTCCCTTTGAATTTTTTTTAAGGTTCTACTGCCAGCAAAGACGTTTCACTTCAATAGCAAGTTAAAAGGTTAAGGAAAGGCCCTAGTTAAAGGTATTTTGGCCACTCCTCAGTTCCAGAACCTGCTAGAAGGGACATCTAACATGGGATGAAACATAATAAGTTAAAGTTGCTTTTATTCTGCCTAATAAGGGTGGGGTTATCACATCAACCAAGGGGGTATAAAAGGGGCTGCAGAAGCTTCCAGATGCCAGGCTCCTGGAGGACACCAGAGGAGAAGAGTCTCACCATGTTAAGAGTATGTCTTAAATGTGTAACTTTATGTGTAGAGTAGGGTCACATTTTATTATTTTGAAGTTAGGGAAGATGGTCCCTTACTTAAGAAGGGCCACTAATAATGCAGGGTCAGAAGTATCCTACCCCTTTCTAAAAGGATGTGCGTGGTACTCATTGCAAGGGATCCCTAGATCAGAGTCTAAGGGGAGTTCCACACCTAGAGATGCTCTAAAGCAAAGTTTATGCCAATGCACACCAGGCTACTATTATATGAACTAGTAGGGAGCTGTATAGGATAACAAGTAGATGGGAACCTTGATAGAAGGTACATCCCTTGGCAGAGAACTAGACGGTGCCTGGAAATGCTTCAAGAGATTGGATATCATCCATGACTAGAATAGAAGATGACAAGATATGTGGGCCTCCCTGGGAAGCTATAAAGGCAGAAGTATGTGTGATACCAGTCTGTCTAAATAAAGTAACCAGTATGTCTAATAAAGTTCCTCGTGCCTTTATTACCAGCCAGCTCAGACACCAGAACCCTGAGAAAAGGTATGAGAGACTCTAAGCACCAAAACCCACCAGCACCAATCTATTTTACTGCACTTAGATGTGGCCCACTTTTCGCGCTAAGCGGGGTTACATTTGGTACCCAACGTGTGGCTGGATAAGCAAAAAGAAACGTTCTTGTGTTTAGCTCGTTTTGGCACTTTTGGAGCAAAGATTATATTTTTGTCCTTTTTAAATGTTTTTTGACTGTTAATATGAAAGTATGACATTTTCATAAAATGCTTACAAATTTGCGTTTTCTGCCATGGAAACTGTGATCCATGTTAGAGACTGAGAAATTACGTGGTGGAAAGTTTTCCTGATACCCAGAAACCAATATTGCACAGGTGCTGGAACACGGGGACTGAAGTTACAATGCAGGAGCAGTATTGCCCTGGTGTATGTAATAGAGACTGTGAGTAGTGACATTGTGCAATCAGATGCTGAGAGGCATCCAAGAGAGTTTTGACTGATATCAGAGAGACTGAATTTCCTGCCAAGCGAACAGGGTTAAAAATGTCCCTTTCCAAACAACACAGTTCTGCAAAACTGTGTATCTCTGCAAAAGCACTGTGCAAGCTGGCTAACAAGAGTGGCATGAAAGTTGTGGCCAAGCCTTTGCTGGACTGCTCTGCCCTACCAGATTCACTGGGGGGAGAAGTCAAAAGTTGCTGAGGGTGCTGTAACCGCACCCAAGCTCAGTTATTTCACATCACTGACTACGTGGAGACAGTAACTGGCACCTCACTATTGTTATGGCAGAACTATTACCAACCTCAACTATGGCTGCTAACAATATTGTGCAAGCCACTGCTGCGGACATTTGGCACTACGAGATTCCAGGCGGCGTCCTTGTAATTTCACTCCTGGGAAAGGACTACATCCAGGCAGTGTGCCATAAATGTGGACAACCCAGAGGAGAGTTGGTACCTTCGGCTCCATGTCATGGGTGCAGCATCCTGTATTTCCAACTCACAGAGCCTCGAGGGTCAGTATCTCCCTCTGGCATCACCCCTGGGACTGTGTGGGGATGGACATCTCTGCCCAGGGGATCACCACTCCCAAGTCCTACTGCGCAAAGGATGTTATGAAGGACACAACAGCTGCCTCTGACGAGGGCAGCCAGGTGGTTCCAGATCTGCCGGCCTGCAGGAATTAAATGACTCACCGGACATCATCGTAGAGGAGGAGTTCGATGAGAAGGTTCAAGCACCGGATGAGTTCCGAGATCTCCTAGCTGAAGCACCACCATCAAATGTCCTGACCACCCAGGCTGTTCCTCCAGTCGAGCCTTCGTCACCCCAGAGGGGTCATCCAGATGTCCTGAAAGTAAGGCCCTCTAACTTTATAGCAAAGTTGATGGAGGTTCCTGACCCAGCAGTCTCCATTTTACCCCTGGAATGGGCATCACCACTATCCTCCGGTGCGAGTAAGCTTCTTACTCTCCACACTACCATTGGTCCCATTGTCACCTTCACTCCTCAGTGCGGATCCCGTTCGACATCACCCAGTACTGGACTGAGCAAAGCTTCGGGGTTGAACTGGTATGATCACATGTTTTATGGGTATGTGCCTCAGTTCAACATGACCCATATGCTCAGTTGCCGGGCTTGGAGGGTTTATCAATGGTGGGAGTTGGGAAGGCTCACTAAAGAGGAGGAAACTGACATTTATCGTAAGAGGCTGAAGGAATTGGACAATAGGTTCTTTTTGGGGAAGATGTGCTAGGTAATAGGCCCATTTGTCTGCCTCCAGAAGAGGAGCCTCTAGTATGGGTTTTGCCCAGTGGTTTGACCAGTTTACACCCATCGTTTGACTCGTCTAAGTAGAGCAGACAGGGTTGTTCAAGGATATACAGATATAATGAGAAAAGGCTAAGATAAGCAAAATCTCACATGTCCGAATCATTAAAAGGCACTCTACAGTATGTAAGGAATACAGTAATAATAGAACTATCAATTGTACAGGTCCCCAAAAAATAGGACTCTAAAGTACAGTAGTGCAAAAGAAAACAATGTATACATGCAAAGCGAATGATATCAGTATTTGTCAGATATAATTTGCTTTATATTTATTAATTTTTTGACACACAGGGAGGTACTGTATTGCAGTTTGTATTACATGTGGGAATCGACCAGAAGAAGAGCTGGGTAGGCTGGAAAACGTTTGCCCCCCTGCACCATGATTTTTGGGCCTTTTTCCCTTACATCCATTTCCTAGATAAGTACATATGTATGCCTTGTATATAGTTTCACTTGTATAATACCTAGTTTTTCTTTTGCACTACGCTAGAGTCATTTTTTCCTGTTTTTGCCTGAAAATCTGGAAGTCTCTGGAAGGATTGAATATACATTGATTCATCCAGGAATGATCCCTTCAGATTAAGGGGCCTATGCACTAAGCAGTCATAAAAATAAAAAAATCGCCATAAAATTGAATTCACCATTTTTTTCGAGCGTTGCTATCACGGTATGCAGAAGGGCCCGAAAACAAGTGATACTGTAGCAACATTTGCCAAAATGGAGAGTAGCCAGCAGCATGATGAACGTATGTGTGAAAACGAGGAAAAGGCGTGGCGTGTAAACAAACCTTTTTCCCATTGTGCGAAAATCTCGCGAGACAAACAATCGATAGAGCGGCCTATTTAAACGTTCCCTTTATTGTAATCTTTCTCTGTGTTGTTGGGAGTGAGTGAGAGACAGGCAGAGCTGGACGTTTGGAGGATTTTGTATTGCTATATTTGTTGTGAATTTTGATAGGATTGTCTTCTGTAGTTTAGTTTTCTTTACATATTTTTGGTCTTGTGAGTTTGCAAGTTTTCAGCGAGTGTGTGATTTCATTTATTTATCTGTCATTTGTGAGGGGTTGAGGTACGGACGGGAGGCGTGGGAGTCAGGGGAGTGATGGTGGGGTGACTGGTGGTGTGAGTTATTACAAAAATATTACACCCGATTTATCAAAAGTAAAAATTCCCATTGCTTTCTTTGGGATTCCTTCCCATTGATCAATTTGGTGATGTTCTTTGCCCTGGTTAAGCCCTAGTTTTTCAGCCGAGAGACTTTAGTAAGTAGACCCCATGCTGTATTTGATAATTTGCACTATAGCAGTTAGTACATTTTCTTGCCTATTTACAGTCGTTTTGATTTTCTTTGCAAAGAACAGACATTCGCTGAAATGAAAGTAAAAAATCTCCCCCCTCCCCCCCACACATTCTGCTATGAGTCTTTGCTCTTTAATATAATGCCTGACAAGTCCCTTTTTGTGTATGGTATGAATTGGTAACATCCTGTACCTCTTGTATTTTTACTGGTTTTAACAGCATCATTTTCCCATGAGCTTGCTCAGTCAGAAAGTCTCATATAAAGTACATGAATCAGATGATCGGTATCTATGAAAATTTTACGTTGGCTACAATTGGGGGAAAAAAAAAAACTTTGTAGAATCGTTTTACCAATTCTTCTGTTTACTAAAGACTTCAGGTCTCAGTATTGGGGCGAAACCAATGGAAAAAACGATGTATCAAAAACAAAATGTGTGCGCAAGGCTGTTATTCTGTCACAAGTCGTGCTGAAATATACTTGCGCCAGGCAGCGTCTATATATTAATCTTATTTGCACCATTTTCGGGTGTGTCTGCATCTGTAAGTAAAATGAGGGGTGTCTTGTGAGAGTGGTAGGAGTTAGGGCACAGTGACATTTGCATATTGTCGCAGGTCTATGTATTAATTAATATGCATCTTGCGTTCCTTTCCTTAAGGTTTTCTGTGTTGGTTTCCTCAGTTATTTTAACCCTTTGAATGCTGGAGGGACCGCTTCTCCGAATTCTACAAGAATAGAAATACTCTTGATAAGTATGTTGCATACTTTCTTGGTACATCGATCCACTTTTCACAATAGGGTATAGGTAACAAGGCAAAACTGGTGAAAATCTGGGGCAAAATAAAATGTGCCACATGCATCAAAGAAAAAATTCTTTAGTCTCCAATGGAATTTTTTTCACTTTGATACATACAGTATGGTGCAGTTTCCCGCTCCCCCCCAAATCTAAAAATAGGTTGGCATAAGAGGGAACAAAGCTGGTGCCCATAGCGGTTCCACGTGTCTGGAGATAGAAAGCCCCATCGAACAGAAAGTAATTGTGAGTTAACAAAAAATATATGCAATCCAAAATAAAGGTGCTCTGTGTAAGTGAAAAGGTGGTGTGCTCCAAATAAAACCTGACAGCTGCCATCCCCTGATGATGAGCTATAATACTGTAGTATACAGTATAATGATGTCACATCTAGTGTGACCCAGATGTAACTTGTTTGCCAGGTAATTGATTCCAGTTGTTCCAAAAGGTCACCACTGTCTCTGATATATGACAGTAATGGCCGAACAAATGTTAGTAGATAGTGATCTATTTATCTAGAGACACCATCTCGCAAAGATCCAATACTAGAGACTATTGGCCTCCCATTCTTTTCTAAACTGGTTACGTTTCCAAATTTACATTGTGATGTCATCATTACAATGTAAATTTGGAAACTTAACCAGTTTAGAAAAGAATGGATTACACACTCTTAGATCTAACGATTCACTGGTCATAAAGGGTGCGGATAAGGGAGGGGACATCGTGGTTCAGAGCAGGACTCAATATAGAAATGAAGCAATACGTCAATTAAGCGATATCTCCTCCTACTTTGTTTTACGGGGTGATCCCACTACACAATTTTCAAATGACTGAAGAAATCTCCTTGAAGAAGGATCTCTATTAGGGGTCTTGGACAGCCAGGAGTTAGAATTACTTTTTGAGGCCTCCCTTACCATACCCATCTTTCACCATCTCCCAAAGATCCACAAGACTTTGGTCTCCCCTCCTGGGAGGCCAATAGTCTCTAGTATTGGATCTTTATTTATTTTTTCCGAAATTATAAATGATACCATATCACCACAGACTTGGTGTGACAAAACAGACCCTATAAATATACTTAACCTTAACAGCACAGTATATTTATAGATTCTGTTTTGTTACACCAAGTCTGTGGTGTAGAGGTAGGGAATGGTACCAGTATATGAAAGGTCCTGGGTTTGATTCCTTTATGATATGGTATCATCTATAATATAAATTATAAATAAAATAAAAATGTATAAATTATATAATAAAAATAAAATAATAATATATTATTTTAATTTTTTTTATAATTTAGAAATTATACCAGATCATACAGGAATCGAACCCAAGACCTTTCAAATGCAAGATCAATTCTGTATCTCGACACCACAGGGACTTTGTGATGTCACAGACTCTGGAAACAAACTTAACATTTACATAGTACACTGTGCACGGTGGCAATGTGCTGTAGAGGACAAATATATTTATACGGTCTGTCTTGTCACACCACGCCTGTGGTTTAGAGGTAAAGCATTGATACCAGTATATGGAAGGTCCTGAGTTTGATCCCTGCATGTGTATTATTTAAAATTTATTAATGTTCAATTCCCACATGGTGTAGATGTGTGTATGTGTCCGTTACCAATAAAGCATTGAATTGAATGTTTAAAAAAAAAAAAAGTGTAGGGGATGTGTGTTGTGACCCTCCTCTACGATGCCGCGCAAGAGAGCCTACAGCTGCAAAGAGGAGAGAGATCTAGATTCTGGTATCACGCAGTGAAAATGTAATGGGATCCCGGTTACAACGAGGTCTCATTCTGTGGCCCCCAAGGACCGTGCTATAATGGGGTTCAGCTGTATTGTGGAACTCTGTTTATTATAACAGTATAAGGTGTTGGTATATCAAACATGGATACTTAAGGGGTATTTCACCAGAGGATCTACATTGAATCAAGATAAGCATATGTAAGCTATTGTGCCTGTAGTCCTAGAGCACAACACAGTCTTTTTTCTATTATCCCTACATATGCAGCCTGATAATGAAATGTAATGGTGTTTCCCATTGCTTAATATTAGCAGTGATAGTGTAGCAATAAATGTGAAATAATTGTACGTGTAACCCCGTGAGTATGCCCAGCAACAATGAAACACTGCCCCTTAGCAGGTTCCTCTCCATGGACATGTGACTGTGACAAGCCAGCATCAAGGCTGGTGAAGGAGGAGGGACTATGAGGGGGAGTGAGCTTGAAGGCAGGGGGTAACCATGACAGGGGGCAGATCTGAGAGACTGAGGCTGGATCCTGAGCCTCCTGTGAGTCGGTACCTACACGTGTCCCACGTGGAGACTGGAGAGCTGATCAGCGAAGATCCTAGCTGCAGAGAGCCAGAGGTCGGAGGGAGAGAGACGGCCAACAGAGGGGATCCACCAACGGGTCATAAGAACATTGATACCACACTACATATCTTTGCAAAATACAGGCCTACAACTTACAGTGACAATACACGAGGTCCAACAGGGTACTGGTTCTACAAATATAGGCTGAACCACCTAGGCTTAGGAGGCCTATTACATTGATATAATACACATACATGCGTAGCATTTTTGAGAACTGTAATGATATGATTTTTATTGTGCCTTGTATCTAATGATCCTATGCCTGAGGATCACGTGGTTACGGATTACCTGAGAAATCTATTCATCCTATTCATAAACCTGTTATGTATATCCTGGTCTTGTGTCCCCTTTTACTGCCCCTGTGATCTTTATATTAATCTATTCTGTGCAGTAGAGCCTCTATTGCAATGATTTGCAATCCTTGTAGCATCTTTAAAACATTTAAGACAATACATTCATCATCAATGCAATATTCATATGCAGCCAGAAGATAATATTATTGTTTCTACAAACTTTGCAGACAGTACACACTAAAGGAAACCACATGCTTCATAAAAGAGACTTGCTCTGGAACACGTCCCAGGAAATAACATGTGCATATTTATTTGTTTTTTTGTTATAAGTGAGCAAAAACAGTAAGTTCATTCCCTCAATGTATATACCACATGAAGACAATCTGCTCTCTGTTTATTTACATTGCAGATATCAGGGATGGGGTGTTATTTCCTTTAATTTAAGACTTCGTTAAAAATTGTTTTTGTAAAGATAAAGGAAATAACAGCTGTTTGCGCGTATTAGGCCTGTAATATAGTGCGTGCGCTACCATGCGCACACGTGTCAATTATAATTGGCTGTGTAGCCAGCTGTTTCTATACTAGGGACGCGCACGGCCGTGAGCGGTGGCGTGGCAGACCAGGGAAAGTACAAGAGAATTGTATTTTCGCGCTGTCGCCGCGCCACGTGATGCTGTGAACCAATCATAGCATGGCCTAGCGCTGTGACACCCCCTAGCCGCGTGCGTTACCGCTCACCCTCTACACATAAAACACTGTGCCACGCGCAACGCCGTGCGTGCACCTTCACACGCCCCAACGCGCACTATATTACAAGCCTTAGATGCACATCCCTGTGCTGAATTCAACACAGATTCGCAAAAGTTCCTATTGCCTTTATATCTGAGTCACTGACCAGAGCTCCTTGATTCACGCTCTCCATTCACTGGAGACATTTCACACAGGAAAAGATATGAATGCACTGCCCACAGATAGCAATGATAAACGAAGGCCATTAGTAGCCATGTCATCTAAAAGCCTGAACAGTACAACTCTCCAGTGACATCAGCTTGGTGATGATGTTTGTGATATAATGTGCATACAAAACCATTAAATCATGTGGAAAATCTAGTTGCTCTTCTTCAGCTGTTTGCACAGAGAATGCTGGGTCGTCGGTGTGGAATTTAAACATAATACAGTATAACATTTTGCATTCTTAGTACAAAACATAGGAGGCGGACATAAATGTATACATTTGATAGCCAAGTCATCAAGAAAAATAATTACATTTTTATACTGGGTTTAAACACTCAGATCAGTCAGCTACATACCTTTGAAATATATTGGTTAGCAATGTGAAAATCTTATATTATGGAAATCTACTATAGAATAAATCCTATTCTTAATAAAATAATCAGTTCTCTGGTTCTCTGGTAAACCTTGCATCATTTGATGGGATACTGTATCTTACATGGATGGTAATAATATGGAAACGTATTATGTCATTAGAAACAAGTTTTTTTTTATTATTATTTATCCACAAACCAAGGTTCCTTTTTTATATTACAGTATAATTTATTTTGATTTCTGTAGTACTGTACTTGGTATCTCTTTACAATTTATATATTTATATTAGATTTTGTTTTTTATTTACGAGACATGTGTAAATTCTATATAAGTTGACGTTATATTGTGTTGTTATGTTACTTTGTTTTATAAATATGAATACATATACAGTATTAACAATGTTAGCTGAGTGATCAAGTGTTCGGAATGAGATAGGCGGTGCAATAGTTTTAATGGATCGGTCAGATTATAGGAGGGAGATTCTGAGACAATTGGAAGGAGACGTCTTGATACGGTAAGCCCGAGAGGCATTAAGAAGGAAATGGACCTCAGCTGTTAGTTTTGAATATAACTTGTTAGATATTGTCTCTGCAGAGTTTTGGTGTTTCCCCTCTTAGCATATACATGTTAAGTAATGTTTGTAGTTGTCATGGGAACCCTGTTCCAATCCGAGCTTTCTTTTCATTTAAAGGCATCCCAATGAACTGTTATAGCGCTGTTCGCATTAAATATGCACTGCCACTGAATGCTGAAATATACTAATTGCAGACTTCATTAAAATCATTGGGGTATGTCCTAATTGGCTATTATATAGGGCCAGCCTAGTGAAATGGTAGGTCGAGACTGACTGTAGTGAAGTCACTATGTATATATGGATGTAAACACATCCAATTGGGAATATCAGAATATGATATATGCTGTTATAATGGATACTGATAAGGTCAATTAACTGCTTAATCTTATTAAATGAAAGGGGTGAACCCCTCATTTAGACCTGATGGACTTAAGGTCTTGAGCCTATATATCCATTCGGATACCCTTTTAAGTAGCCTATTGTCAATCTCACCCCCTATCATGGTGTTCTTGAGATTTTCAATTCCCACAAATTTAAGACATGTGGCATCTCCATGATGAAATATATTGATATGGCGTGCCACCGGAGTATCCAGTTCATTTTTGACAGAATCCACGTGCTCCAATACACGCCTCCAGAGCTCCCTTATTGTTTTAACCACATACCTTGCGCCGCAATCACAAATAATGAGATATATGACATTTGATGTTTTGCTATTAATATATTGCCTGATGTCATACTGTTATGTTTGATCGGTATTTGTGAATACTTTCGTAGGTTTGATGTGCTCACGTGCTTTGCAGCTTTGGCATTGATATGTACCCTTTAGTGAAGATGTTAGCCATGTACTGTAGATGTTGGTTTGCGCTGAAAATGGCTATGAATTAGCTCATCCCTTAGATTTTTTTGACTGCCTGCTGGTTATACTGGGAGTTTCCTTCAAGACTTTGGTTAAGTCCTTGTCAGATTTCAGTATATGCCAATGTTTGGCGAAGATGGACTTGATATATTTCCATCTATAGTTGTATGTGCCTATACAGCAAGTTTCCTTACTTGAAGGTCTGTTGTTGGGCAATAGTATTGTGTCTCTATCGCTTGATAATGTTCTATTGTAGTCACGTTTTAAACTCGCCAAAGAAAAGCCCCGATTGAGGAATCGTTGTTTAAGATCTGCTGCTTGTTTCTGAAACTCACTGTCTGTTGAGCAGTTGCACCTAATGCGCAAGTATTGCCCAATTGGGATCCCTTTTAGCAACGACTGTGGGTGTTGGCAACTTGCCTCCAACAAACGATTGGTTGCTGGGTTTTTTTCTAAACACAGTTGTTTGGATTGCATTGGTCTCATCTTTAGAAATTTTTCAATCCAGAAATGTCATCTCTTTTTTGATATATTCTGTTTGAGGTTAAGAGTGTTCATATTTAGAATTTTCACAAATTTGATGAATAATGTTTCAGGTCCATTCCAAATTAGTATAATATCATTGATGAAACGAAGCCACAATTCTATATGATCAGTACACCTCTTCAACCCTTCGACGAACACATATTGAGACTCCCACCAGCCCAGGTACAATTTGGCATATGTTGGGGCACATGATGTCTCCATAGCTGTACCCTGGGTCTGGTGGTAGTACAGTATGCGCCGTCGAAGAGGAAATAGTTGTGACTCAAGACGAAATGTAATAGGTCCATGACGACTTCGTTATGTAATGTATAACTACAATTTTTAGTAGACAGAAAGAAATTACATGCAGTGAGCCCATGGGTGGGAATTATACTTGAATATAAAGATTCCATATCTAGTGTGGCTAGAAGAGTATTCTCGTCAGTATAGATACCATTTAATCTGAAAAGTGTATCTTTAGTGTCTTTAATGTACGACGGTATAGCAACCACAAAAGGACGCAATATTCTATCCAAATAGATGCTACTCTTTTCAGTTACTGTAAGTTATTATTCCCTGACACCGTTGGTCTGCCTGGTGGTTTATGTTGATCTTTATGTATTTGTTGGCAGCGTATAGAATCTTGCTGTTGTCGGGGATTTAACAGACATAAATTCGAATTCCTTTTAATCGATTCATTTCTTATCAAGAGCTGCTTTCAACAGCATATTTAATTCGCTCTTAAATTTAATCGTTGGGTCCCGATCTAGAAGGCAATAGGTGTTTTTATCTTTCAGAATACGTTTCGTCTCCCTAACATAATCATCAGTGTTCATTATGATAATATTGCCCCCCTTTGTCGGATGGTTTTATCGTTATATCATTTCTTGATGTTAGATCTTTCAATGCAACATTTTCCTCTTTGGTAATGTTGTTGTTTTTATGTTGCGTGTGTTTAATCTTCTCAAGATTCCGCGTTACAAGATCTGTGAATACTTCGACTTGGGGGCAGATACTCATAAGTGGTGTAAATTTACTTTTCCGTTTTAAATTTGTGAATGGACCTTCCTGTGTCTTTCTAGTCACTTAATTATCCTCAAGTAATGATAAGAGATTACTTCTATACATTTGATCTGTTATTGTCATACCCGTATTTTCAATTTCATGTTGTGCTTTCTTGGCATGGAATTTATGCAATAATAATTTTCGTGAGAACAAATTAAGATCTTTAATCCAATCAAAGAGTTTGAAATCCATAGTGGGAGAGAAGGATAACCCCTTCTCTAATATGGACATGTCATGTTGGGTCAGCTCAATGTTAAATAGGTTAAAGATCTTTAACTTGTCCTTATCTGATGCCTTACTGTTTATTTTTTTTTGTTTGATTTGGTGTGATTTTGGGTCTTAGTTGTCTTCCCTCCTCTCCAAGTTGGTATTTTGCAAGATGATGGTCTAAAAAACCTTCCCTGTTGATCATAGATCCAAGTGTGCCACTAGTGGATGGTTGTTGACTATTCGGTCTACTGTATGTCGAGTATTAGTAGCTGTCTCAGTCTCTGAATTCTCTGCTTCAGAGGATGAATAATTGATGGTGTTTTGTCTCCTCTTTTGAGATGATTTATAATTATAGACCTTATTTAAACTGTAGTCTAAACTATCCCTTTGAAATTTCCTTTGCTTGCGTTCCTTTATTTTGTTCTTAAATTTCGCTATTTCCCTTTGTAATTTTGTCTCCGATTCATCAAACTGTGTTGATATTTTATACTCTTCAAGCTTACTTAGTTGGATATCCAAATCTTTTTCTATTGTAGCAAGACGTGTTTGTTGTGTCTCTACCAACAAGTTAATTAGTGCTTCCGAGCATGTACAGAGAATTTTCTCCCATTTTTGTGTTAAATCTACAGATATAATATGATAGCCTGGTACCAAACCAATTCGTGGTCCCCTTGATATCATATTATTTTTATCATAGTTTTGCAAACTGGAGACTTCCCACCAAGTTTGAATTTGGGATTTGAATAACTTGGAAATGGTTTTAGAATAATCCTGTATGTTATCTGGTTCAATGGTCGCAGTATAGTTATTTTCTAAGGAAAATACACTTTTCGCCTCATCATGCCACAAATTAGTATCCCATCGATTAGATAGAAAACCAGTCATTTTAAATCAGAGAAATCTCTTAATAGAGTTAGGAGCTTGTATAAGAGAAAGGGGATTCACAGGTTCACCTAAAACTCTTAAAGATTTTGCAAACTACAGTATACATCTCTAATTCCAGGGGATTGGACTCATGAGGATGTTACAATCCAGTGGTGTCTGCATATACAGTCAGTACTGTTTACTGTTCCAGTACTAGATACTGTATGCTTTGCTGATGATCATTACACTGATTGCAATGACTGCAATGCTGTATAACATACAGTACAGAACACAACCAGTTCCAAACAAGTCTTTTTTTTTTTTTTAAATAAATCATTGCATTGCTGTTTTTGGCCTACTTATCACACGCTATTGACTGGAAATCGAGTTTTGAGGTTGGTAAGTCTGAAAAGAAGACAGGAAATGTGTGACAGCTTGGAAAGGGGGCTCAGGCTCTTTGTTCAGTAATGCTGATAAAAGATTAAAAACTGGTCTTGTGTTTAGCATTTAACCCCTTCCATGCCAGAAGGTCCTTTTTAACAGCACTCTCCTGGTTAAGAGTAAGAGAAAGGCTGATAGAAAAACGTTCTACATTTATTTGGCTCAGGAATACGTTTTACCTAGGGTGACCAGATTTTGAAAATGAAAAACCGGGACATTTTTTATTTTTTACATAACAGTTTATTTATTGTAGTACATTTATACTTTACTACCATTAGTCCTTGTTACATAGTTGTGTGTGTGTGTGTGTGTGTGTTGACCTCACTAATCGAACAAAAAAAACCCAGATGTGAATGATTCTGAACCCATTAACCAGTGTCAGGATGCCGCCTCTTCACAATTTCTAAAGCCGCAATCCCACCTGGGATCTTACCTGATCCGCCGTCCCTCAAGGTACTATACTGGAGGGGAGGTGTTCCCTACCTGTATTCCGATGTCTCCCGTGTGAAGCTTGAGTCAGATCTGGAAGAAAGACGTGTAGGTTACGTCAGTGTAGGTATACGGCAGTTAAGATAAGACAGGGAGGGTGAGAGAGACAGAGAGAGAGAGGGTGAGAGAGACAGAGAGAGAGAGGGTGAGAGAGACAGAGAGAGAGAGAGGATGAGAGAGACAGAGAGAGAGAGGATGAGAGAGACAGAGAGAGAGAGGGTGAGAGAGACAGAGAGAGAGGGGGAGAGAGACAGACAGAGAGAGGGTGAGAGAGACAGAGAGAGAGAGAGGATGAGAGAGACAGAGAGAGAGAGCACCAAGGGGGGGGGGTAGCAGCGCCGGGACGCAAAGGTACAAACTGCCGCCCCCCCTCCCCCGGGCGGGCAGCCACGGGTTCCCGGGGCAGAATGGGGGGACACCGTGCAGCCACCACTGCCCGCCCCCGCGCCCATCTCCTGAACCAAGGAGACCGTATGGGAAGGGAGCGCCAGGACAGGAGGCAAAGGCACTAAAAACCCACCTCATATCACCCCAGCGGGCAAGAGACACCGCGCAGAGGAGCCAGGAGCGGGCAGAGACACAGCACGTGTGCTCTGCCGCAGGAAGCGGAAGCCCCGCCCCCAGGCACGCTTATCCTGACCCACCCAGGCACGCTGGCCCTGCCCCCCCCCCCACATGGCGCCCTTCCACCCATTCCCACATGCAGGGCCTTGGTGAAGGATGATGCCGGGGTGGGGGGCTTAATGCCGGGACGCAGGGTTTCGGCCAACAAGGTAGGAAACTGCCGGGGGGGGGGGGGGCATTAGAAAAAAAAAAAAAAAACTTACCAGCCGGGCTGCTGCAGTCTCCTCCTCCGCACCGCAGCAGACTCGCGCACAGCAAACAGCGCACTGCAGCTAATCACTCGCGCACCGCCGGCAACGCGGAAAAAAAAAAAAGGGAACACATGGAGGAAAAACCCGGACATTTCCGGTACACAGAAGAAACCGGGACAGCTCTCGAAAAACCGGGACTGTCCCGGCAAAAGGGGGACGGGTGGTCACCCTAGTTTTACCACTAGTGGGAAGTTACAATATGCTTTTATTTTACTTTCCAGAGAGAATTAACCTTCCAGTTTCTCTTTGTTTCCATCCATCCTGGGGTAGGATAAGAGGGACAACTCCATACCTTTACAACTGGTACACACCCTCATTTGTTTGCCAGGAGTTGTTTTAATCTTAAGAGGGATCTGGTGAAAAGGCTGATTCCCCTCCTGCTCAGAACATGTTTCCAATCATACACAATGATGTACATTTATAATAATTTTATAAAACTCTTTATTGGACAGATATACTAAACAGTGTTAGGCCTTAAGGTGCCTATTAAGAAGAACACAATATCTTCAAATTAGCTTATTTAACTTAGTGAATTTTGGTAAAACATAAAAGATTGTGACATTTTTCACTCAAAACCATGGGTCAATTTCGCATTATTGGGCAACATTTTCACAAGCGCACATGGGACAATTTTGCACATCTCCTCCACAATCGAGGAAACATAGACAAGGGAGGGTAAAGAAGAACAGAGTGGGTAAGAGAAAGTGACAGAGAGGAAGTGACAAAGAGAAAGAAGGCAGTTTCCCTGCACCAAAATAACACAAAAATAGGGGCACATGGAAAGAAACAAAAAGCCCAGGTTAATACACAATAATGCTTTATATATTAAAATGGGGAACAAATAACACTCAAATAGAGGTGGATAAAATTAATCCTAATACCCAAAACACACTCAGCAGTAGAGGTTCCGTTGCTGAAACCTTGGGGGACAGGAGAGTTCCCAGTTGTTATAATGGTAGGGGTCCAGCACCAGTTCTTAAAGCTGAAAACTCACACTCTCTCCCGTCCGTCTCCTCGTGATGTGTTTGGGCTGCAGCTACCGGATGTCCGTCGTCACGTCGCTGCGTTGACGTCACCGCTACGCGTTTCGTGTCTGATTGACACTTCTTCAGGGGACTAGTCATGTGATCCCCTGCTAGTGTTTAAATAACTAAGCTAGCAAGTTTTACACCAATGGGAATCAACAAACAGGGTGTATGCACAGACCTTCCAATTAGTCAGCAATTAGAACAACCTTAAAACATATGGACACAGTATACAGAAAGAACATAAACATAAAACTAACAATACTAATTTACACAGACATTTATAAATATACATACAAAAATAATTCATACAAAATCATAACAACATAATATTTCATGTAAACTTCATAAAAGATCTTTACTTTAATATATAATTGAAATACTGTCTATAGTAATAAAATCCCATATAGACAATATAGTATTGATCTATTTAAAAAAGCATAAATATATACAGTATGTGTATAATTATATATCATATATATACTATATATATAATATATATATAATATATATATAGATTATAGTAATATATATATATATATAAAATAGTGCATATATCAATACCTTTAAAACTTATTATATAAAAAAAATATTTAAAAAACTTTTTTCAAAACCATTTTAAAAAACATCATTTTCAATATAAAAAATTCCATTTAAAATTGGACGTACCTGTCTTATCATAAAAACTCATAGTCCATCATATAATAGAAAAAAACACTCAATGTCAAAAAATAACTTAAAATTTGGAAAGTTAGTATATAATGGCAAAAAACTGCCCAAATGTATAACAAATTGATACACACCTTAAATACCATATTATTATTTAAATGGGCAGGTTATTAGCACAAAATAGATGCAATTCTCTATATTATGATGAAAAAAATTAAAAAAGTGTAAGTAGAGGAGGGACAGAGCACACTGTGTACTTTTTTCAGTTTCCCTGCACCCAATTAATATATTTCAGTAAGTGTAATTCTTATTCTTTTAAATGGTATTTTGGGGGACCCAACCCCTTATACCTTAGTCATCTTGCTTTGTTCACAGAACAAAGAATGGGGTCCCATAGGCAAAACAAATGCGTTCAGAGGAATTAGTTTAAACAAGTTGGGAAGCACCATCATGAGAAGGCCTTCAACCTTTCTCCCATTGCTTCATGGTCATGGTGTGGCAAGGGTTTGAGATTGGACGATTTGTTCTACTCAAATGTTAATCCTATGTACCTTAATATTTACAGTGTAGTGCTGGTGAAGGACTGGAAGACTGGCCTCTTTCCTATTCTCCCAGGGGTCTGACAAGGCTGCCCTCTCTCACCTCTTCTTTTTGTTTGTTGTATAGAGCTCTTGCTTGCAGCGCACCCATGGCCCCCACATGCCACAATTTGCTAAGCCTTCACCATGGCAGTGCCTTACTTTACCTGGGGCTCCAAAGTAGACAGTATAGTAATGTACAAGGAGTCACACAATGGGGGGAAGGGAATCCCTGATATTCCCACTATGTTGTGGAGCTTCTTTGTGTGTAACTTTGTGCGGATTATTCTGAGGAACTGTGATATGGGCTTGGCTGGTTACTCCAAATCTCGCTTCTTTCTCTTGCCCCTTTGGAGGGCGTTAGGGTGGGATGAGAGTGATAGCTCCATACCTTTAAAACTGGTACACACCCTCATTTTACTTGATCTTGTATGGACTTTTCTCAGGCACACACATTTGGGGTGCAATATAAGACTGCTGGCGCCAAATGTGCTGTTCAAGAACATCCTTCTCTTTGCCAGGAGTTCTTTGATTCTGAAGAGGCACCTGGTGAAAACCCAGGCCTGTCACAGGCGGATTCACAGCCTTCTCACAAATTATCCCATCATTGAGAGGCCTGAGGAGAAGGATTGAGATCCTCCTCTCCTTTCTTCCCACTCCCCTTTCCCCAAGCGATGCTCTGTGAAATAATAAAGATTGAAGCTATGTATTGCAATGCTCTGCTGTTTTCATTATTTACTCTACATTTTATAATGTGCCTGTGTGTATACTGTATAACTCTGACAGCATATGCATCTGATCTATGACACTTTCAAAATCTATATCTTATACATCCTAATGTTTTAAAGAAAATGAGCAAATAGCCCCCAATGTGTGTTATGTATAAAATAATTCACTTACTACTAAATACTGTAGGTCACATTAAGAGAAATGATGTTTACACAAATATGATGTACAGTAGATATGTAACACTAATATGTAGCATGTTGTAAAATAGTGTCAGTTCCCTATTGCATTTATATTATATTCTTACATTGACCCCCTACTGTTGGTGTATAAAGAGAAGCATTTCGTGCCTGTAAAACATATATTAATATGCACGGCGTCGTTTAGCGTCACAAGAGTGGTGTCTACAAGCAGGATTGCTGCATTTATAAGATTCAGTGGCTATTTATTTGTGGTCTTGCAAAATATCGTGGCAAATATTATTTGACGTGGAGAACTTATGTCGATTTCACAGGGAAGAATCTGACCATCATAACAAAAAAAAAGAAAACATAGGTGATGCATTAAAAAAAAGATTGGTATTCCTCTTGAAACCATTCACTATTTGATGGGCCTATATAGACTCATATTTACTAAGCGGACTTCTGCCATAAAGCACTGTGCAGCCCATTCACTTGAATTAGCTGCACGGTGTCTTCCAGCTCCAGAATTTGTCTTCGTGCCAAGGACTGCTTAATAAATATGGCCAATATTGCAGATGTTGATGTGCATTTTAGGCTGCTCCAAAACGTAAAGGTCTTAAAAAAGATGCTGTCATTATGTTCACACTTTTTTCAAAAGATTATTTTGAGGTTTTCAGTGCAGAATTTTAAACACCTCTTTTCCTTTGCAACAGGATCTTAAAGCAGGAAGTGGTTTTCAGTGATCATGTCGCCGAATTTGATTTACCATGCAGTACAAAGAGGAAAAGACGTCTTTAACCCTTCAGCTGCCCGCACAATATTCCCTGTACCGTACATCGTGAGGATGGGCACGCCTAAAGGTCCCTGAAGATGTACAGGGAATACCGTGCTCATTTTCTAAGGGGAGATCGCAATCACCTCTCTGAACGGGAAGGAAGTGGAGCTCCCGCCTCTCCTGTTCCTGTTACTGGGGTCCGGTTGCCACCACATGATCACTACCCAAGCAAGACTGGAAAGGGTTAAAAAAAAAAAATACGCTTGCATTAAAAACAACAATACAACAATATGTAAACTGCATATGTTTGGGAAAGAGAAAATGTCAAAGGATTAATTCCTTCCTTATACACAATCTATAATTGTATATATTTCTCTGATAACAATGTTTGAGAAACATTTAATCAATTCCAGCATTAAAAATCACAAAAAAGCCCCTGAATCATTCCTATCATACAAAGCATATGGTCCTTAAACAGATCATTTTAGAATCCACCTACACTCTCTGTAATAGGTGTAATTCCCTATCACCTCCCCTGCTATTGGCATGGAGTGTTTCTCAACCCATAAATCTCATGGCTTCTACATCTCCATTATGAACATTATTAAAGCGTGTGACTAGTCTCAATGATGCCTCATTGTTTTGTAGTAGTTCTGTGATGTTTCACTGTTCGATTTCTCAGAGGTCTAATTGTGTTCCTCCCATAAATACAATTACAGGGACACTGCAATAAGTAAACTTCAAAAGACGTTGTGCAGTTGATAACATTATTCATCTTCTAATCAACCCTTTAAGCGAGGGTGTTGGTTTTAATAATTCTAGTATAAATTACAAGAGCCACAAGAAATATGACCTACTGGTGCAAAACAGCACAACAAAAATTACCTACAGGTACAAAACCGCACAACAAAAATTACCTACTGGTACAAAACCGCTGTTGGCTCGTGGGTTTGCATTCTCTTTGTTCCTGCAGGATCATGTATGTACGATTACCACCCATAATTTAGTAGTGGTGCAATGATATCTGGGGGGGGGGGGGGTTTCAGTCCAATTTTCTTCTGTTTTTAAAGATTATTTGACAATAAAGTATTGATATTGGTTAAGCACCATTGCTTTTCCTCCAATTTGATTACTTGCATAATCAGGAATGGATTGCACCCATACGCTACCTTGGATGGGCACGGCTGAACGTAAGATGAAAAGATATGGCTATCCTTCTAATATAAGATGTTAATATGTGTGGAGCCTTCCTGGTATGTTGATATGTGAATGGATGTATAAACGAGCAGAATGCTGAACCTGAGTGCAGTGTTATCCTCATATTAGTTATCCTTCAAACGAGCAGAATTCTGAACCTGAGTGCAGTGTTATCCTCAAATTAGTTAAACTCAAACGAGCAGAATTCTGAACCTGAGTGCAGTGTTATCCTCATATTAGTTTTATATAATACTTGTGTCAGAAAATGACAAAGTAAAGCAGAATATCAATGTTGCCTTGTTACAACATGAGTTATAATGGCAAAGTAATAAACTCACGGCGTAAAGAAAGATAGCACTGTTCCATCGCTCTTTCATAATTAAGACCCCAATTAAGATTACAGTACGTGTAACAGTCGCAGACAACTGTTCTTAAATTAGTATGAGGTTTCAGAGTAGCCACAACAAGAATTACCTAATTGTGCAAAACAGCTGTCAGCCAGTGGGTTCGCATTCTCTTTGTTCCTGCAGGATCATGTATGTACGATTACCACCCATAGTTTAGTAGTAGTGCAATGATTAGCACAATTGACAATACGTAATTTTTATGTCTGTGCATAAACCTTGCTTTAGTACTTAATAAGTACATCTGCATAATTATAACAAGTATTAATCATATGAGTACATCTCCTATTTTGCCATAAAAGACATGATGTTAATATATATATATATATTTTAAGAGAAAGAGCGGACCCCGCGTCCACAAGATGAATGAATGTAACTAAATACCGACTTCAAAATAAATATTCAGTAATAAGTCAGTGGTGCTATATGGGCCAAGTTATATAATTAGAAAAGAAAAAGCACCAAACAAAAGCACTCTAGTATACCAATTCAAAGTATAGATACAAAACATCTTTATTGAATAAATATCACAAAACAAGAAATATAAAAGGGAGCAGAGAATAATTAAAACAAGGCATGGATCCCCTGTACGTAAGTCTAGACATAAATCCTCCAACAAACAATTCCAAATAGGAAAAAGCCGTGTCAAATCAGACAGATAATACGCTCAAGTGTACCTGACAAGGTGATAGGTTATAGTACAGACAAAGAGCTAAGATGAAAAGCGAAGTGGCAGTGGCCAAATGGTCAAATCACATAATATAATTGCATGCTTATCCCTGTGAAATCTCTGGGATAGTCTCTAGTGACACAATGCATCAGTCATGATAGGGCCAAAAGATATGAAGCCTAGAGGGGCACACTTCAAAAACCTATATGCTCTAAGTCATATATCACCTAGCGTCAGATACACAGCAAAATCATGGAGGAAGCAAGGAGCAAAAAACTCAGAACATGGTTACGTGTCCCTAGGGGGGGACAGACCAAGGGATCCTGCCTACAGCACCCACTCCTGTGGAGGTATAAACACCCTAGAAGAAGCCATAGCGGGCGAAACGCGTTGGTGGGACTTTCACGCTGCTGGCCCTGCCTGCTAGCACTCTACTTGGACATTATACCTTCTTTGTATACCGCTGGAAATAATCCTTTTATCGTGGCTATGCTTACCAGAGACTGCAGTGTTACTACAATCTCTCAGGAGCTGAGTATCTTCCTATAAATCTATCTATCTGCAGTTATTATACTGCTTTCAATTTGATGGGTCTCTCCCCTTTACATGTTCTCTTTTGACATCTGTGTTTGGGTCACTGAAGTACATTCCAAATTAAGTTTTTGATGTCATGTACTATATGTATAGTTTTAAGCTTATAGGTCTTCCTTATTAAGTGCCCCGCACACTGGTATAGCATGCCTGTTATTTTTTTACCATATTTTGTTTATTTATTTTCTTTAAAGGTTTATTATTTATTTTTCTTTTATTGATTCTTTGTTCAGTATCTCTTCAATACAACCGGCCGGTTGTAGATCACTATGGGTACTTTGTCCCCATGGTGGTCATATCATCTTAGGTACTGATCATATTATGTTTTGTTTCTATATGGTAATCTAGTTTTCCTTGGGTTTGTCCAATTTCAATTTATTTTGCTTAGTCAGGCAGTTTTTCAGTTAGCTGTTTTTTGTTTTTCATCATATTTTGATTTAATAAATTATTATTATTATTTTGCATAATTTGTCTGGGTGCTTTTTAGAGGTTTCTTTTTCTGTGTTTATATATATATATATATATAACAAAAAGAAAAAATGGCGCCAACCTAAACCACTAAATGAATATAAATGATGAAAAAAATGATGAAAAAAAACCCTATACTATACAAGGTGGAGAAACATAGTACAAACAATACACAAACATATAAAAATAACAGATGAAAAGTCCAGAAAAAATATATAATAAAAAATATACAAATCCTAAAAAATGCTCCAATTGCTATCCAAAAGAGTCTCTGCAGCCCGATTGAAGGGAACACCACTTCCTTGAAGATATCTATAAAAACACAGAAAAAACAGGCGCACTCATAGCGTAAAAGGTATAACAATATATTTATGGAGTCAAGGATTTAAAAATGCACACTCACAAACGTAGCTTAATAAAAAGCATTTTTGAGTAAAACTCAGCCAGCCAGACGCAGGAGCCCGGTAGCAGATGACTTTGGTATAGTGTCCGGTGTAGGTACACTGCAGCAGCCTCTCTGGATACCTCTGGAGCCCGGGGAACACGAGGGACGCCGCCTTCCTCTCAATCCTGCGTCACACAGTGAGTACTCAGCTCCAGATACCGCGAGAACTCAGTGACGTCAGTGGATTCAACCAGAAAAAGTTCCCATGTATGCAACGAGTGGACAGCTGAGAGTAATACTTCCAAAAACCGCAATAAATTGCTGTAGCAAGCCAGTGAGTGGAAATATAATAAAACTGGGCAGTAAAACCTCCACACAACACTCTCTACGCGTTTCGTCTCAAAGAGACTTCATCAGGAGGTAAAAGCATAGATAGGGGACATAGTTTTATAGTAAGATGAACCAATCAGGGCAAAGAAGACTACTAATTGCTAATCAGGAACACACGGTCAATGTAAGGATAATATTAACCCCTATATGTTCCAGAACACATATAGGCAAAGTAGACCAACAATACTAAAGAAAGTGACCAAATAAACAGATACATGTGATAACATACAATTAAACAAATTAAATTAAAATACTTTTAAATACTACAACAAAATATAATATAACATCATACAACATAATATTGCATCATCGGCAAAATCATATAATAATATAATAAACAGATGTTAGTAGAGAGATAACATTGATCCTAGTGATTTAAATAAATGGGTCACTACTACTGTAGATCTATACTACCCCTAATTGGCTGCCCCTTTTTCTATATATTGATTATTCTATTATATATATAGATATTTTTTATACGTTTTATATATAGTACCACCTTATTGTCAATATGATGAAAAATTGTGAAGAAAGACTAGGTAGAAGAAATTGAATCACACTTAATGTAGACATTATACCTGTTGCTGAAAGAGAAAACAATGTTGATTTGAAAAATAATTTTGACATTCTAGAGAAATTGACCAAAGATGAAATGTGTCATTGGCTAGATTTGCTTTCTCTACAGAATTATCTAGAGAAAAATATTATTCCTAGAGGGCTTAGAATTTCAAAGAAGCCCACTTTTGAAACAGATGATGAATTTTCTAAGAATTGGAATGGGGCACTATTCGTGCACTAACTTCTATTCTTGCTGAGCCTGGTGTCATAGATAATTTTACTACGAGTACACAGATTAACAACATGTATGATTCATTTGAACCACATAACTTCACCACACATTCTGAACCTGACTTGGTTGAGGGGCCGCCATTTATTCAACCACACATTCTGAACCTGACTTGGTTGAGGGGCCGCCATTTATTCAGGCATCCCAGCCTAGCCGCCTGAACCCGTGTGGGGATTCTTCGCAGCATTTGGTTCAGGATTCGGATCTGGCCCTGGACTTCAAGCACTCCAGCATTTGGTTCAGGATTCGGATCTGGCCCTGGACTTCAAGCACTCACCTTTTCATCTTATCCCCACCTATTTCCCCTACCATTCTAAGGGGAACTTCATTGATACCTTTTACACCATTGTTCTAAAAGATCTTGAACAGTTATGTCAGACTAACACTCGTCTGACACACAGGAATCTGAGCGGGGGGGAGAAGAATTGGCTCTTGAAAACCTCAAAGAGAACACAGATATTGTTGTAAGACAAGCCGATAAAGGAGGGGCTATCGTCCTGCAGGATAGACAGGACTATGTGTCCGAAGCGGTTCGCCTTTTAATGGACAGTTCATCCTATCGTATACTGGATAAAGATCCGGTCAAAGATTTTCAGTTGGCCTTTCAAGAACTAATTCACAAAGCACTTAGTATGGGCATTATCACTAAAGCAGAGAGCACTTTTTTGTTTATTAGACACCTGTTTT
The DNA here is from genome assembly GCA_036426205.1 of Ascaphus truei. Lineage (NCBI taxonomy): Eukaryota > Metazoa > Chordata > Amphibia > Anura > Ascaphidae > Ascaphus > Ascaphus truei. Next base: position 26,955,851 of record CM071567.1, on the reverse strand, counting down.
CTATCATTTGCCCAAATTGCACAAAGACACCACACATCCCCCTAGTAGACCCATCATATCGGGGATGGGGTCAATGACGTCGAAGGTGTCCCAATATGTCGATTATTTTTTGCAACCATATGTGAAATTATTACCATCTTACATTAGGGACACGTTGCACGTCATTGATTCCACCTCTGAGATCACTTGGAAAGACACATTTTGTTGGGCTACATGTGATGTATGTTCTCTTTACACCTGCATAGACCATACTAAGGGCTTAGAATCACTTTTTACAATTAGATTTGAATTTGCATGTGCCACAAAACGATTTTATTTTATCTTGTATTAAGTTTATTTTGACACATAACTACTTCACTTTTGATGGTACTTTTTATTTGCAGACATGTGGAACGGCCATGGGTACCAGATTCGCTCCCAGCTATGCGAACCTCTTCATGGGGTTGTGGGAGAGCATCCATGTTTGGGGTAATGCGCGGCTGGTGGCGGGTCTGGTGTTCTATGGTCGTTTCATCGATGATATTATTATAATTTGGGATGGTGATAGAGGCCAACTGAAAGACATATTAGACACATTTAATGTTAACAATATGGGGCTAAAATTTACCCATTCTATACATCCAGATACGATGGTATTTTTAGATCTTGAGCTGTTCATTGATAGGTCGGACATGAGGATACATAGTAAAACACACTTCAAACCTGTCTCTACCAATGTTTGGGTGTAACTTGCCGAGGTGGAGTAGCGGTGGTTTGTATGCAACCACTATAAAAAGTGGCTTAATAACATTCCTAGAAGCCAATTCTTTAGGATCCGCCGGAACTGTTCTCTGAACTCAGATTTCTGTGCCCAAGGAGAGACTTTAACAAATAAGTTCCTCCAAAAGGGTTATGACAGAGCAGTGGTGCAGAAGGCGTTTGATGATGCTAAATCTACTGATAGGAGTGCCCTACTTGAGAGGTCCAGGACCAGATCTGATTTTGCTGGCCTTGATCCAGCGGTGAACGGATTAAGCAGGAATCCTTTACATTCATTTCCAAAGTTTATCACAAAGTACAATAAATTGGCCTATCAGGTTAAACATATTATTAACAGACAATGGAGCATTATTCAGAATGATCCTATTCTAGGCCCTAAGGTGCCAATACGAGCTCCAATTGTCTTTAAAAAAGCAAGGTGTCTGAAGACCATGATTGCCCCTAGTAGACTTAAGCCTACTATTGATTTACAATCTATAACATCTATCAAGACTCCTACAAGGGGAAATTTCCCCTGTGGTAGGAATAGATGTATTACTTGTGGGCATATAAGTAAGATTCATTCCTTCAAATCTTTTTCCAATGGCTCTGTACATGAGATAAAACACTATATAAATTGTCTTAGTACCTACATTATATATCTCATTACTTGCCGTTGCGGTCTACAATATGTGGGCCGCACGTCAAGGACTGTTAGTACTAGATTTCTCGAGCACCGTAGAAATGTGAAACATGATCTTCAGTCACATTGCTTATCACGGCACTTTGATAGTGTACACAATAAGGATCCCTGCTCTCTGTCCATCTTTGGTATCGAGGCCATTCCACCTTCCCTTTCGGAGGGTGATAGGTTCAAGAAACTGTGTGTCAGGGAGTTCCTGATTAGCAATTAGTAGTCTTCTTTGCCCTGATTGGTTCATCTTACTATAAAACTATGTCCCCTATCTATGCTTTTACCTCCTGATGAAGTCTCTTTGAGACGAAACGCGTAGAGAGTGTTGTGTGGAGGTTTTACTGCCCAGTTTTATTATATTTCCACTCACTGGCTTGCTACAGCAATTTATTGCGGTTTTTGGATGTATTACTCTCAGCTGTCCACTCGTTGCATACATGGGAACTTTTTCCGGTTGAATCCACTGACGTCACTGAGTTCTCGCGGTATCTGGAGCTGAGTACTCACTGTGTGACGCAGGATTGAGAGGAAGGCGGCGTCCCTCGTGTTCCCCGGGCTCCGGAGGTATCCAGAGAGGCTGCTGCAGTGTACCTACACCGGACACTATACCAAAGTCATCTGCTACCGGGTTCCTGCGTCTGGCTGGCTGAGTTTTACTCCATAAATATATTGTTATACCTTTTACGCTATGAGTGGCGCCTGGTTTTTCTGTGTATATATATCTATATATATATATATATATGATATATTATATATATATATATATATATATATATACAGGTATATATAAAATCAAAGACAATGGTCAATATGGTCAATACCGTTCTGTGGCTAACTAAATGCTTTTATTTGTGTGAGCTTTCAAGATACACAGATCTCTCCTTCGGGCGACGTTACAACTGATTAAGAAATAGTAAGGGGGAAGGTGAGATGGTGAGATTAGCACTCTCGCTTCAGCTTAATGTGGAAAAATTTGGTCAGACAGGTGCAAGAGGGGACTAAGGGTTAATAGTAAAGGAATAGAAGCAGCGAACCCTTTTTGAAAGCACTCAGTGTGTCAGGTGATATGATGAGTGATTTAAAAGAACATTTTAATGGTATTAAAGTAAAAAAAAAATATTATCAAGGCAAAGTTTGTAGCTAAGGTGAACATCAAACACAAACAAACATAAACGCTATATGCACTTACGATAATGATCAGTCCAAATGAATATCCTTATCTTAAATGAAAAGTCAAACTATGTGCTAGAAATCTAGCGCGATCAAAGGATATGTATAACGTGACTACAAGACTGAACATTAATAGTGTTAAAAACCTGTATATAGTAGAACAGGTAGCGTGCGGACTGATGTGTAAACCTTTAATAGTGGGTCACGTGTGCATGCTCTCATGTGCTCTACAAATAAGCACTATATATATAGTTAGTACAATCATGCACCATACCTATGATATAGGCACACAAAATGTGTTAGCAAGCCTAGAGGCACGAATCAAAGTTCGTAACCAGTTATAGCCTCTTGGAGAATAATTAACATAATGGTGAAAAATTCCCTAGTATAGAAATACAAAACTGATATACAGCAAGGTAGAATCCCATGGTTAATTACATGTGGACTATAGGCACACAAAATGTGTTAACAAGCCCAGAGGCACGAATCAGGTTCGTATCCAGTTATAGCCTCTAATGAACCTAATGGTAAAGAGATCCCTTGTATAAATAAACGAGACTGATATACAGCAGGGTAAGAACTTCTGGTTAATAACATATCACTTGCTAGTGCAACAAAAAGTCTACTATTGGGAGCAGAATGTTAGTCCAAATAAAAAAGGTATAACCTAATGCTGAATATATATATATTTTCAACTTTGAGTGCTGTCTCTTGTTTACCAATCCTTGGAACGGTAACGTATAACTATATATATATATATATATATATATATATATATATATATATATATATAAATAATACAAAAGGTCAGTCGGCACTCCAAAACCAGAGATATTGGTAGGTGCTTGTCCCATAAAAGATAAGTAAATAAACGATGCCATGTAGCAGAAATGGAGGAAGATCCCGTTTCCTGGGACCGAAACGTTGGAATTTCTGTGCCTTGTTTCTAATACACTATTTCTGCTGCATGACTGAGTGCTGTCTCCTGATTTCGCGGGATCTACACGGTATCATTTATTTATTTTTATATATATATATAAAGGAAAAACAAACAGAAAACAGGAAATGGCCTTATAACCCTTCCCAGATTGATGGGCAGCAACAATTGCTTCTCTAAGATCATTGCTGTTGTCTTTCCTCCTTGGCATTGTGTTAACACACACCTGAATGCTCCAGACCAGCAAACTGCTAAAACTTCGGCTTTTATAGAGGTGGTCACACTTGCTGATGATCAATTAATCAAGGGCATTTGATTAGCAGCACCTGTATGCTACTTAGCATCTTAATTCCTATGGAAGCAGTAAGGGTGTACTTAGTTTTTCACATATGGCTTCTCCATTTTGGCTTTATTTTTGTTAAATCATGACACGGTGTAATATGTCATGTGTTGTTGTTCATCTGAGGTTGTATTTACCTAATTTTAAGACCTACTAAGGAACAGATGATTGTTATTATGTCCTAAAATGTAAAACCATAGAATTCAAAGAGGGTGTACTTTCTTTTTCACACCACTGTGCATCTGGGGGGTGAAGGAGGGTTTTGCATCATCTTTATTGTCCTCCTCTGCAGATGCTCCTGGAGCCAGGATCGCTATTATAACTGCAAGTTCCCACGGGAAGCGAGACACGGGGTCCCCCCCCCAGAGACCACAGGTACCCCCCTGAGTCACATGGCACCATGGACCAAGTCCCCCAGGCTCCGTTCCTTGCTCTCCGACTGTCATACAAACAGCCACCGCTGATTGGTTGGCACGGGAAAGCTCTTTCAAATGCCCCCTAGTTAATCCTCCTCCAATTTGAGCCTTGCTGTTGCCCCTTCCTCAGTCGGAGACTGAGGGTCTCACAACCAAGGCAGCTATAGCTGCACATTCCCAGGACCGATACCATCCTTATCGGGAAGCCTCTTTGCCTTGTGGCACTAACTAAGTGACATTAAAGGTGATTTCCTGCTTTGTGAAACGTGTGCCTGACACTGCTTTTTTTGTAGCTAGCAATCTACGAGTTCGTCTTTGTGCTATAAATCCCAGCAGCACTTATAGTCCAAAGCCTAAGGATCCCACTGCTAACTCTACCTCCATACAAAAGCCCTGTCCAAAACGTGGGGGGAAAATGTTCCATGACTTTTAAACACATTTATACCTGGGATCATTCCACTATGCAAAATAAGGTAGTGGAATAAAATAATTTTATTGTTGTAAACCCACGTAGACACATTGAATCACAAAATACAGACAAAAAACACCTTACGGAGCTCTGTGGGGTGAAAACTAGTTGCAGGGTGCCTTCTTTCGTTAAGGCTTACCCTGACCGGGATAATGCCCACCCTGCTTCCTGGACCCTCCTTTCGGATAGAAGCTCTAGCCGATGACTGCTACATTCTAAAACGAAACTTGGACCTCGCCTCTGGGTTCATCTGGTTCTCTGACTGGGGATCCCCTATCCCTCGTTACATACCTTTCCGCGTTCTATGTTAGGGGTTCATCCTTTGCTGACATCAAGGAGTGGGTGGGCGTTCCAAGCAGCTCTGGTTGCCTGTGGGCGGGAACATATGAATTGACCAATGGGAACGCTCCGACAGTCCTGCCTGCGTCCCCCAGTCAACCCATTGCCACCTTACTGGGCATGCTCCACCTGAGTCTGGAAAATCAGAGGTCCATACCCCACACGGGGTCTCTTGTTTCTCCGGAACCAGTTTTTCACACCCTGCCTCCCGGTCCACTACACTCCACACCCTCTCAACATCCCTTCTTTCCTCTTGAACTATGATGTTTACCCAACTTCTCGGTTCACCTATATGGATTCCTAGGATGACTGACATAGACATTTATAAGTAATTTGCACAACATTATAAACATATTTTATACGTTATAAATAACTTTGGGCGATCCATATCTAGCCAAGACATAGGAGTGGATATCTGGGCTCCAAAACAGGCGTCTCTGTGGGGAAACTGGGTAGTCCGTGTAATTTCAATCAACCCGTGTACCGTCACAATCATTCCTACACCAAGGCTGGGGAGAATTAGGGGACTACGGTAGCTCTTTGGGGGGGGGGGGCCCCCGAACCCTGGCAAACAAAACAACTGCATTTTTTGGACCAAATACCTCCCTAAAACTTACACACAGAAGTTTTTCATGATTTCAGGGCAAGGAACATAACAGAGAAAAGCAGGACACTACTTTTGCATTGTTATGTTTACCTTTGTCCCTGGCTTAGGTGCTATGTAAGCTGCCATGGATCCCACAGTTTCAGGGGTAATCGGTGGGGCTTAACCTTTTATTATGTAGCCCTGGTTACCCCCTACGTCCAACTGTGTTATAGTAACTGCTCATGGTCAATATTGCTTTTTTCTATCTCTATGGACGCGAGGTGGCAAATAGTCAGCTTTTATTAGTAGAATAGTTTTTATGAGTACTAGAGTTCTTGTTATATTTCGATGATCCCTAGGATGGAAAACAAAACACCCAGTCTAATATTTGCCAATCGTGGAGTATGTAAACAGTCAGTTTACCAGTAACCCCAAAACTTAGGGTTGCTTAAAGGCGGGGAAGAGACACATGGAAATTAACGTGTATCAAATATGAACTAGAAATAGACTGTACTATGTCTCGTCTCCTGGTTTTTTGGGCATTCTGCGTTTTTATGTTCCTTAGCAGTTATTCAACACACTCTGTGAGAGGTGGCAATTGTTTTCTGTCTTTTCATTGAGAAGTATAACAATTCTTTCATCAAACTCATGCCTAGGCACCTACATATTTGTGATTAATTGCACTACATTATATAGGGTATTACTGTAGTTACACTTTGTTTATAAGCTTGTGTTATATAGAGAGCCATTCCCCAAGCACCAGCAGTCAACAATAATATGGATATTCTTTGCATTAGCACGTGCAAGCAACCTTTCTACCAGTAACTGACAAACTAACAGCAGGTCAACCGTGTATAATACCATCTGTTAATTATCAAACCCAACATGCCGGGTCTACCATTGTCGATATCTTTACTTGCAGAACAGATTGTTCCTGAGACACCAAACCATCGTAGTCATAATAAATCCTCAAGCCAGAGACAGCATAAGCCATTTTGAAAGCCCCCAAATTCTAAAGTGGTGTAGTGGGGCGTATAGAGAGTGTGTTGGGAAGGAGCTTTGGGGGAGGATTGGGGTGTTTAGGCATGTCGGTAGGGTCGAAGAGGGGGGTGGATGAGAGGTTATGGGGTAGCGGGAGAGGAGGAGGGGGGTGTCGGGGGGGCGGGGGAGAGAGTATTCGGGGTTGTAAGGTGGGCATGAGGGAAGAGACGGAAGTAGGATGTGTAAAGTGTTATTGCGTTTGGCGTTTGACGTAGGTTGGGGTGCGCAGGGGCGTAAAATAAAATGAGGTGTAGGGGATGTTGAGAAGTGGGGATCTGAATCAGGAAAACAAGGTAGAGGGGTAGGTGGGGGGGTTAGAGAAGTGGAGGCGATACTTAGGGTGGGCAAAGGAATGGTGGGTTGTGGGGGGATGTGGGTGAAGGGGGTTATGGGAGGGACGATGGGAGTAAAGTTGTTTGGGGCAGGTAGGGGTTCAGGTAGAAAAGAATGGAAATTTTGAAGGACTAGAAGCTTGAGAATTGGTCGTGGTGGAAGTTATTATGGAGAGGGGACTGGTGGTTTATACGTGGGGTGATGCTAAGAAGCAGAAGTTATTGCAGGATTGGAGATGGGTAGATTGCAAGGCCAGTGCCTGGGGGGATGTAAATGGGGCGGGAGTAAAAATAGATAAAATGTGGAAAGTTGTGACAGGTGGGAAGTGGGGAGAGGTAGGAAGAAGCTAGGGTGGTTGGGCACATCTGGTCGGTAGGGAGGAAGGAGAGGCAATATTCGGGGGACAGCTGAAGTACTGCGCACTGTGATGGGAAAGGGAGTCGGTAAAAAGGTGATGAATTGTGGATGGGAGGGCGAAGGTTAAAATTAGATTTAGTGGTCAGAAAGGGGAGATCGAGTGGGGTAGGAGGCTCATTTGGGTGGGTAGCGAGGACGGTCGGGTAGAGGAGATTTTGACAGATGGGGAGGATGAGTATGCGAGGCAGAACAATGTGGGATGTAGGTAAAGTATAGACTGGATGGAGGAATGAAACGGGGGTGAGGCAGTGGGGACTGGGTTTGATTAAAGTAGTATGGTAGAAGAAAGAAGGGAGGTTGGGATGGTGGTGGAAGGATCTGGGAAATTGGGTAACTTGGGGAGGCTCGGGGGTAGGATAGGGTCTGGAGGGGGGGGGGGGTGGGGGTGAAGATGGGGGGCGGACGGCGGGCGAAAGGGCTGAGAGGTGTGTATTAAGGGGGGGAAAGGGGGGTAGGGTTAGTGGAGAAATGCATGACTTCCCCCCCTTTTCCACCTCCCACCCTTCCAGCCTGAAAGCAAATATGCAATATAACTATATATTTACAGTAGAGGGCAGCGATTATTCTAAACAAAAAACAGTGGCAATTCCCCAAAGACCCAGGTACAACCCAGGTACATTCTGATAACATTTTCCTTAAACTAGCCCCAGCATTTTGTGCATTGATTAATGGCCTATCAGATTAACAGCGGGGGTCCCTGGCAGTCCCATTCAAACTGAATTGACTGCCAGGGTAGGCCTGCGGTGTTTAATCCTATGGTTCTTAGTCATGCAGAAATGCCTTAAACGTGCCTCAAACTAGCCCAGAACCATACCCAGAACATACCCAGCACATACCCTGAATGTAACCCGGCTAGTTTAAGGCAAATGTTAGAATAGCGTTGCCTCTACTGTATAATATATATATATATATATATATATAATTTATATATATAATACACCTATACACAAAGTATATACTTTCATCTATATAGTTCCCAAGTATACTGTATATACTAGTATATATATATATATTATATATATATATATATAGTATATATATTTATACTATATATATATATATATATATATATATATGCAAATATACTGGTATGCCTCATCTGCATGTCTTAGGCAGGTCTGCAACCCCCGCCTTTCCCCATTATCAACCCAGCATACAGCACTTCCAATGCAGCAAGGGATTCTGGGAAATGACATGCAAATGAGCACACAGTGTCACTTTTTGCCTCAATAACCATTTTTAACATGGTTCCCTATAGGTTAAGCTGCTGCACATGGTCACAGCTTTGAGCACAGCCAGGGTTAAGGTGCATACCCAGAAAACCACCCACAGAAAGCGTTTCGACCTTGATGGGTCTCATCAGTGTGGGTTGATTTACTGGGAATGCAAGAGAGGCTATGGATAGGCTAACCATAATACTGAGTTTAAGTTATGGTGAGAAAAAAAGTGACAAAAAAACCCTCCACAGGAAAGCAATATGCAAAGTATAACTATATATTATACAGTAGAGGGGGATTATTCTAACAAAAAACAGTGGCAATTCCCCAAAAGACCCAGGTAACACCCAGGTCATTCTGAATACATTTCCTTAAACTAGCCCCAGCATTTTTGCATTGATTAATGGCCTATCAGATTAACAGGGGGTCCCTGGCAGTCCCATTCAAAACTGAATTGACTGCCAGGGAGGGCCTGCTGTGTTAATCCTATGGTTCGTAGTCAATGCAGAAATGCCTTAAACGTGCCTCAACTAGCCAGAACATACCCAGAACATACCCAGCACATACCCTGAATGTAACCCGGCTAGTTTAAGGCAACAACAGGGGACGACCCAAATCCAAAAGCACACCCCCCGACCCGCTCCTTCCCTCGTTGCTTCCCCAAACCCCCGATCCTACCCTTGCTCTTACACTATTTCTCTTTTGCATATCCCTCCCCCCCCCCCCTTTCCTCCCCCCCCCGCTTTCACCTCCCCCCGACACCACTCCCCCTCGTTCCATTTCCCCCTTCTCTCATCCTCCTTCTCAACTCCATCCCACACCCCACCTCTTTTTTCCCCGTCTTCGTCTCTCCCCCCCCCTCCATACCCTTTACTGCCCCTCCCACTACCCGTCTTGCTATCGCCCGCCCCCACCCCTCCACCCCACCCTCACCTCCACTGTTTCCTTTATCCACAACCTACCACCTCCACCTCCTCCTGCCCCCACGCCCCCGTCGCCCCTCACCCCGCCCCCCCACCATTGCGTTGTCGCACTCTCATTTCCCCCCACCCGCTCCCCTCTACCTCTCCCACCGATACCCTTCTCCCTGTCCCCTCCCCTCCCAATTTCGTCTCTCCCCACCCCCCCCACCCGACCCCCCGCTTCTCCTCCCCTTCACTTTCCATCTCCACTCGGCCTTCATCCTTCCCCTCCTATTCTCTACCCCCCTCCCCTGTCTTCACCCCACATGACTTATGGTCACCTTCCGTCCCTCCCCCCTGGAGACTTTCCTGCTTCCCCCCTTTCTCTCTTCCGTTTCTATCTACCCCTCCCACTCCTGCTACTGGCCCTTGCCCTACCCATTGCCATCCTAATTTTCCTACCTTTCCCTCTTAGTCACCCTTCCCTCCCTTTTCCACACATCCCCCGCGTCTCATTTTCCCCTTTCCCACCACTCCCCCTCTCCACAGCCCCTTCCTTTTCCCTACTTCTCTGTTCTCACTCTCCCTCCTTGGTCCCCCTTTTTTTGTTTTAGAACAAAGAGTTGCCTCTATGTTATATATATATAGATATAGATTATATTATATATATATAATAATACACCTATACACATGCACCAGTGGTGTGAAAAGAAAGTACACCCTCTTGAATTCTATGGTTTTACATTTTAGGACATTATAAACAATCATCTGTTCCTTGTAGGTCTTTAAATAGGTAAATACAACTCAGAATGAACAACAACACATGACCATATTACACGTGTCATGATTTAACAAAATAAAGGCCAAAATGGAAGAAGCCATATGTGAAAAACTAAGTACACCCTTAACTGCTCCATAGGAAATTAAGATGCTAAGTAGCATACAGGTGCTGCTAATCAAATGCCCTTGATTAATTGATCATCAGCAAGTGTGACCACTCTATATAAAAGCCGAAGTTTTAGCAGTTTGCTGGTCTGGAGCATTAGGTGTGTGTTAACACAATGCCAAAAGGAGAAAGACAACAGCAATGATTTAGAGAAGCCAATTGGTGTGCCCATCAATCATGGGAAGGGTTATAAGGCACATTTCCTGTTTTCTGTTGTTTTTCCTTTATATATATATATAAAAATAAATAAATGATACGTGTAGATCCCGCGAAATCAGGAGACAGCACTCAGTCATGCAGCAAAATAGTGTATTAGAAACAAGGCACAGAAATTCCAACGTTTCCGTCCCAGAAACGGGATCTTCCTCCATTTCTGCTACATGGATCGTTTATTTCATTATCTTTTATGGGACAAGCACCTACCAATATCTTGGTTTTGGAGTGCCGACTGACCTTTTGTATTATTTTATATATATATATATATATATATATATATGATATATATATATATATAGTTATACGTTACCGTTCCAAGGATTGGGAAACAAGAGACAGCACTCAAGTTGATGAAAATATTATATATATTCAGCATTGGTTATACCTTTTTTATGGACTAACATCTGTCCAATAGTAGACTTTTTGTTTGCAATAGCAAGTGATATGTTATTAAACCAGAAGTTTTACCCTGCTGTATATCAGTTCGTTTATTTATACAAGGGATCTCTTTACCATAGGTTATTAGAGGCTATAACTGGATACGAACCTGATTCGTGCCTCTGGGCTTGTTAACACCATTTTGTGTGCCTATAGGTCCACATGTAATAACAATGGGATTCTACCTTGCTGTATTCAGTTTTGTATTTCTATACTAGGGAATTTTTACCATTATGTTTAATTTATTCTCAAGAGGCTTATAACTGGTTACGAACTTTGATTCGTGCCTCTAGGCTTGCTAACACATTTTGTGTGCCTATATCATAGGTATGGTGCATGATTGTACTAACTATAGATAGTGCTTATTTGTAGGCACATGAGAGCATGCACACACGTGACCCACTATTAAAGGTTTACACATCAGTCCGCACGTACTGTTTACTACTATACAGGTTTTAACACTATTAATGTCAGTCTTGTAGTCACGTTATACAATCCTTTGATCGCGCTAGATTTCTAGCACATAGTTTGACTTTTCATTTAAGATAAGGATATTCATTTGGACTGATCATTATCGTAAGTGCATATAGCGTTTATGTTTTGTTTGTGTTTGATGTTCAACTTAGCTACAAACTTTGGCCTTGATAAATTTTTTTTTTACTTTATAACATTAAAATGTTCTTTTAAATCACTCATCATATCACCTGACACACTGAGATGCTTTCAAAAAGGGGTCGTGCTTCTATCTTTATATAACCCTGTAGTCCCCTCTTTGCACCTGTCTGACCAAATTTTCCACATTAAGCTGGAAGCGAGAGTGCTAATCTCACCATCTCACCTTCCCCCTTACTATTCTTAAATCAGTTGTAACGTCGCCGAAGGAGAGATTGTGTATCTTGAAAGCTCACACAATAAAAGCATTTAGTTGCCACAGAAGGTATTGACCATATTGACCATTGTCTTTGATTTTTATATATACTTATATATATATATATATATATATAATATATTAATATATATATATATATATATCATTATAACAGAAAAAACAGGCGCACTCATAGCGTAAAAGGTTTTATAAAATTATATTAGGAGTAAAAACTCAGCCAGCCAGACACGGAACCTTGTAGAGAGACTTGGTATCGTGTCCGGTGTAGGTACACTGCAGCAGCCTATTGGATACTACGGAGCCCGTGGAGGGAACCGAGGGACGCCGCCTTTCCTCTCAATCTGGCCGTCAAACAGTGAGTATACTCAGCTCCAGATACCGCGAGAACTCAGTGACGTCATGTGGATTCAACCGGAAAAAGTTCCATCGCCGCCTTGGGAACTCGGTCCCAAGTGTCCAGGCAAATCCTATGGTACTGTGATACTTGAAGGGGCCGTCCACCCCGAACTGGATTCCGGGGAGCAGCGACACCCCCAGCCCCCAGGCTCTAAGGAGAGAGACTGAAAAGCAAACCTCACTGCTCTAAATACCTGTTCTAGTGATTAGGAGAGCAGGTGAGGGAGAACTAGACCCATTGTAATCGGTGGTCTGTATTTTCCATCCACCAGCCTGAGTAAATGTGAAGCTGTGGAATGGATCATTAACTATTCCTGCACTTTCTGACCTAAAATGGGGCAGAAAGCTGCCTAACATCTTTGGACTATGTCACAATATATATATATTTTCAGTCTCTCTCCTTAGAGCCTGGGGGCTGGGGGTGTCGCTGCTCCCCGGAATCCAGTTCGGGGTGGACGGCCCCTTCAAGTATCACAGTACCAGAGGATTTGCCTGGACACTTGGGACCGAGTTCCCACCACGAACAGATAAGACAAAAAATCTTTATTGCTGTATCTAAAAGACTATGCGTTATCTAGTGACCCTAAATGAGAGGGCCTTCTTTTAAACTGGGGAACCAGGTTAGTTGGCCCAGCAGCAGTTAGAGGCTGATTCTGATGTGTAGTTAGATCCCTGAATGGGATAGGATTTGGTTTATTTGATTTGGTTCTGAAAAGTGACACTGTGTGAAATGCTATAACACTGATATGAGTAAACCGCTAAAGGTTAAATGTCTGAGTGCCTCCTGCCTACACATGTTAAAGCTGCAGTACCTTACTTGGATGAAAATAAAGCAGGCAGAAGCCTGAGTTAAGCAACGTAATACTTTGCATATTCCTGTTTGTTGTATAAATAACCCTAGAAGACTGTGTTGGGAAGAACCCAGACAGACATCAGCGCTACAAAAGAGGGGCGTTTGTCACATATGGTGGAGAATGCGAGTCGACACTAAAAAGTCTGTGGGTTTGCAAATAAATGCGGGGTTTAAAATGGCCGCCCAGCTGAACTAAAGTACAGATGCTATGAGTGAAGTCTGTCCCACTGTGTATATCATTTGTGCTTCTAGCATACACAGAGAATGTGCGAAGTGTGAATGCAATAGCACCCTGAACCCAAACAGAAAACCAAAATGTTTTGCTGAAGAAAAAAAAAAATTGCATCTAGCAAGTGCTGTTTGTAAAGCTAATGCCTTTTGCTGAAGTGAGTGAATTTGTAGCTAGCAAGTGCTGTATGTAAGTTGCTGAAGTGAGTGAAATTGCAGCTAGCAAATTGTCCCTGCCGGGTTTCTAAAATGGCCGACATGAAATGTTTGTTGTGTAATGTACGTAACCATACAAAAGAGTGTCCCTTCAGGCCATACTATGATCACGACCCTGGAGGAGAGCCGTACCCACAGATGAATTTAGTATGCTGGGCCTGTCGTGAAGTAGGTCACATGGAAGATGTGTGCCCAAAATTTTCAAAGACAAACAGCTGCAAAAGCAAGCAACGCCCTGTGAGTGCAAGCAAGATGTGGAAGCTGATACCAGTGAGTGTGTGCCCAGTACCACTGATATCTCTGGAGCTAATAAAGCAAAAAGAAAGAAGAAGAAAAAGAAAACTGTTCCTCAAGTCACAGGGGAAGTGACTGAGCCACTTGAACCTGCGCTGTTAGGACATGCGTCAGAAAGGCGCCGAGATGAGTAACAGCCCATAGTGCCTTACGCAATCGTCCCAGGAATGACGACACGCCTAGAGATGACAAAGGCTACTGCTACCACCATAGGCAGAAAGCCAAGCGAATCAAAGAAAACAAGAACTGACTGGAAACTATGCTATGAGATGTCCCAGAAAGATGTGCAAAACTTCATCACAGAGTTGGGGGTTTCTCGGCAAGAGGCTAGCGCGCTTGAAGCAGAGCTGGAACTCTCACGCCATGAGGTCTACGCTTGCAGCACAGAGCTGTGTACATTGAAGGAAACCTATGAGAATACCCTGAGTAATTTAGAGACTGTAAAGAGAGAGAATGTAAGTCTGACACAGAAAAATTCAGACTTGACTGACCAGATCAGTGAAGGTGATGAGAAGCTTCACCAAGCAGGAAAAGTGGAGAAGCAATTGATCCAGGAAAAGTTAGAAATGCAGGAAGCACTGCAGAATACAGAATCAGCGGCGATCCAGGCGACACAAACTGCAGAGCTACAAAAAAATGGAGGCGCTGATGCAAACCCAGAGCAAGCACCAGGAAGAGGTGAAGACCCTGAGGGAGGTCTGGCAGGTTCAGGTTGAAGAGCTGCAGAAGCAGATGGCTGAGCGAGAGATACAGTGCGCCAAGAGGGAGGAGGTGTCCGTCCGTCAGGTGGTCTGCCTGACATTGCGCTATGAAAGCGAGATGGCCGATATCTACAAGCAGCTGGACCACACGGCAAATGAGGGGGCCCGGCTGCAGCTGGTGATGGACAAGACCTGGAAGGAGCACCTGCAGCTGCAGGTCAAGAATAGAGAAAATGAAACAGAGTTAAACCTTGCTCTGAAACAGATGACGGACATGGAGTCGCAACTCAACTCCAAAGAAGTTGAATTAGCAGCAGCACTGAGTGGAAAAAGAAATAAAGGACAGCAACAAAGACGCTACCAGGACATGGGAGAAGCTGCTAAAGTGGTTCAGTCGGGCTATCAATCCTACCTCCTAACCAAGCAAGCTGTACGTTCCTATACGTGTATCTTCAATGCTGTTGCAATATTACGATTTGCTATAAAGATGAAGTTGGAGAAAGAGATTCCAAGGCTAAAAGCGACATGGTCACAAAAGGAGACCAGGGAAAGTAAACTCAATGCCCTCACTGATAACAAAGAGGAAGGAGAAAGAATTGACTTTGATTGTGCTGCTGTTATTCCAGAAACAGATGGGCACCTTCCTGAGAATACTGAGAATATTCTCCCTGATCTGGGATTCAAAAATCCAGATCCTCAATTTCATGTATGTTGTCCAGATGATTATCAAACTAGTGAACACACCCAGGCTACCACAGAAGATGTTTTAGCCAAGTGGTTGGCAGTTCCTGAAAACACAAACTTTATGAAAAATCCTGATGACATTGTTAATATGGACTACTCTTATACAGAGGCAATTAGGTCTCCAAAACCCAAAGGCCTGGTAATGGCCCGAAAAGGGAAATCAAAGATTTCTGATGAGAGGAGACATCTCAGTAAGAAGAGCCTAGAAGGTTCAAAGATTGACAAGAAAAAGCGACTAAGGTCAACGCTGCGCCTGAATAGTTCCAGATCTCGCCACTCTGGACCACAGTGTGGAGCCAAGGAGAATCCAGTCCGAGTGTCTCATCGGTGGCTGAAGAAACAGTCCAGTCATTTGCAGGCTACAGCGGGTGTTAAAATAAAGTCAGAGGATGTAATGGACTGGAAGTCAAAGAAAAAAAAATGTTTGGGGAAATAAGCTAGTGTAGTTATGCTATATTAGGCCTCTAGAATAAGCATTTTGTAACTATTGCAATGTTATATTGGTTCTCTGTGTTAAAAATGTAGCTAAACTACAAATTACTATACAGGGTTGATGGCCCATTTGGTTGGTAAATATATAATGAGGTTCATATTCTAGAGTAGAAAAGAAAAAAACCCAGGGAGGTAATAGAAACTGTCTGGTTTTGTGAGTATATTTAGCATATCCTGGGTTATAAGAATGTGTGCTAGACATTTATTTTTCAAAATAGTTCCCTAATATAGAGCAACAAAATATGTTTGCCAAGTATAGCCTCTTATGATGAAAACTATTGTCCATAAATGCCGCGGGGGAAAAAAAAAAGTTAATATTCGTGTCGTGAATGTTTAATATTGTACTGAGGAGTTAGCTCAAGTATTTCAGGTAGGACGCTCACCCCAGTGAGGTCCATGGCCGCTCACCCCAGTAGTGTGAGCTGGGGAGGGGGATATGTGACATAGTCCAAAGATGTTAGGCAGCTTTCTGCCCCATTTTAGGTCAGAAAGTGCAGGAATAGTTAATGATCCATTCCACAGCTTCACATTTACTCAGGCTGGTGGATGGAAAATACAGACCACAGATTACAATGGGTCTAGTTCTCCCTCACCTGCTCTCCTAATCACTAGAACAGGTATTTAGAGCAGAGAGGTTTGCTTTTCAGTCTCTCTCCTTAGAGCCTGGGGGCTGGGGGTGTCGCTGCTCCCCGGAATCCAGTTCGGGGTGAACGGCCCCTTCAAGTATCACAGTACCAGAGGATTTGCCTGGACACTTGGGACCGAGTTCCCACTACGAACAGATAAGACAAACAAATCTTTATTGCTGTATCTAAAAGACTATGCTTTATCTAGTGACCCTAAATGAGAGGGCCTTCTTTTAAACTGGGGAACCAGGTTAGTTGGCCCAGCAGCAGTTAGAGGCTGATTCTGATGTGTAGTTAGATCCCTGAATGGGATAGGATTTGGTTTATTTGATTTGGTTTGGATCTGAAAAGTGACACTGTGTGAAATGCTATAACACTGATATGAGTAAACCGCTGAAGGTTAAATGTCTGAGTGCCTCCTGCCTACACATGTTAAAGCTGCAGTACCTTACTTGGATGAAAATAAAGCAGGCAGAAGCCTGAGTTAAGCAACGTAATACTTTGCATGTTCCTATTTGTTGTATAAATAACCCTAGAAGACTGTGTCGTGAAGAACCCAGACAGACGTCAGCGCTACAAAAGAGGGGCGTTTGTCACAATATATATATATATATATATAAAATTATGTGTTCCACTTTCAACCATAAGTGTTCATATTACTATCTTTCAGGGATGCAATATAATTAATCTAGGTCAGTATAGCAAACCCTGTAGAGCAGAGGTCCCCAACTCCAGTCCTCAAGGACCACTAACAGTGCAGGTTTTACGGATACCCCTGCTAGAGCACATGTGGTTCAGTCAAAATGATTGGGCCACCTGTGCTAATGAGAGGCTATTCTTAAATCCTGTGGTCCTTGAGGACTGAAGTTGGGGACCTCTGCTGTAGAGGAGGAACATAGCAATAATAAGATGAACTATAAAAAATAATGTAGAATTAAAATAAGACTAGACTGTAGAAAATACGAGAACCAACAATAATAAAGGAAATAGATCACTAAAATATCTAAAAAGCTAAAAGACTAAAAATTATTCAGTCTAATCATATCAGAATGAATGATATGAAAATTAATTGAACAATAAGCTAAAAATGGAACATACAGTATCAATAGGGTAATGCAGTTAGAGAGAAACCGCATATTTCAAGACTGGAGGGGAACTAGATGAGAAAATAATTGAGATCAATGTCAATATTTAAACTTAAAGGTTGGAAAGTCCGCAATCTGTGTGTCACGGTAGTGCTGCCCGCAGACCAGACCCGTCCCAAGACTGAGGTGGAAAGTATAATACCACGCACCCGCAGCAGAGGGGCATGTCCGGAGTGTGGTAATTAGTTGCCAGGCCAGGAGTCTTTAGAAAGGGAACCTAAGGTACTTGCCGTGTCCGGAGGTAGAAGAATCGTGGTGATTGCCGTAGCCGGGAGTCGAGGGTGCCAGAGGTCCGGGAGGTAGAGGAGCGAGCCGAGATCGAAGGGCGGAGAGAGACTGCGTCGTGAGGAGTAAGACCGGAGGAGTGAATAAATTACTGCTGGAGGCGCGCGCTGTGTAAGATCCTCCCGTGCGTGCCCCGACAAGATGGCGGACGCAAGAACCGGCGTCGGGCGAGATCGCCGAGTCCCACGCCGAGGACATGTCAGCGGGGAGCAAGGGGCGGCAGCAACGACCTCCGAGGCAGGTAAGGAGGTGTTGCTTGAGCCCTGCTTCCTGACAGTACCCCCACTCAAGGTTGGACTTGAGTGCAGTGTTATCCTCATATTAGTTATCCTCAAACGAGCAGAATTCTGAACCTGAGTGGCGTTGTTCTCCTCAAATTGTTTAAAAACTCAAACGAGCAGAATTCTGAACCTGAGTGCAGTGTTATCCTCATATTAGTTTTATATAATACTTGTGTCAGAAAATGACAAAGTAAGCAGTAATCAATGTTGCTTGTTACAACTGGTTATAAATGGCAAAGTAATAAACCACGGCGTAAAGAAGGATAGCACTTGTGCCATCGCTCTATCATAAATAAGACCCCCGATTAAGATTACAGTACGTGTAACAGTCGCAGACAACTGTTCTTAAATTAGTATGAGGTTTCAGAGTAGCCACATCAAGAATTACCTAATTGTGCAAAACAGCTGTCAGCCAGTCGGTTTGCATTCTCTTTGTTCCTGCAGGATCATGTATGTACAATTACCACCCATAGTAATATGAGAAGCCGCCAGGCCTCGCCACCAGTCAAGAGGGAGTACACATACGCCACTTTCTTACATCCCGTGGTGAACTGAAGAGGCGCCATCTCGAATTGGACACATCACACTGGTTTAGGAAGCCGCGGCAGGCCTGCGGATCGCCACGTAGGGTTTCGGTGCGGGTATCTTTTGTCTCGGTGTGTGTGCGCAAGAGATTCGGGCTGAGACGGGGAGAAACGCTACGTGTGCACCCTGGAAGAAAAGGTGGTTAGCCGTGAGCTAGGTCAGAGATCTGGTGGACATGGTTTGGTTCTGTACCACCAGGGCGAGAGAATTGGTCTAAGGTAGGTTCATCAGTCTCGATCTGGTCTTCGTCGGTTTGGGCTCTGCTAATGTCATGGTAGTGCTGCCCGCAACCAGACCCGTCCCAAGACGAGTTGAAAGTATAATACCACGCACCCACACAGAGGGGCTGTCCGGAGTGTGGTATTAGTTGCCAGGCCTGGAGTCTTTAGTAAGGGAACCAAATTACTTGCCGTGTCGGAGGTAGAGAATCGTGTGATTGTCGTAGCCGGGGTCGGGGTGCCAGAGGTCCGGGAGGTAGAGGACGAGCCGATATCACAGGGGAGAGAGACTGCGTCGTGAGAGTAAGAGCCGGGGTCCAGAGTCAGAGGAAGAGTAGAAGCAAAGACGGGTCAAACCTGAAGAACACGAAGACAAGAGCACACACGAATACTAGCCCAAACTAGCAAAGCTATGCAGAGCAAATTCCCATGAGAACAGGGTAAAATACGTGGAAGGACCAATCAGCAGGAAGGAGGCAGAGCGGGGGGGGGGTGCCGTGGAGCTGGCCTTGTGCTGGTGCAGGCTGTGATCCTTGCCTGTGATCAGCTGTGGAGTGTGAGAGCAGGAGCGGGGCTGCAGCTGTACAGGGGGGCGTGGCTAGAAGGCCGGAGGAGTGAATAAATTACTGCCGGAGGCGCGCGCTGTGTAAGATCCTCCTGTGCGCGCCCCGACAAGAAGGCGGGCGCAAGAACCGGCGTCGGGCGAGATCGCCGAGTCCCATGCCGAGGACACGCCAGCGGGGAGCGAGGGGCGGCAGCAACGACCTCCGAGGCAGGTAAGGAGGTGTTGCGTGAGCCCTGCTTCCTGACACTGTGAATCCATAAGGACTGTTGTTGCAAGATATTTTTCATTTTGTTGCCACTTCACCAATGAGTTTTCACAGTGTCTATTCCTAAATATACTAGACCAGTAGGGTCAGAGTTATGATGTAATTTTTTTAATAGGATGACACCCGGCGTGAATCCAAAACAATAGTGATGTTTCTAATGTGCCCGATATTCTAACAAGCGGAGGGTGTACTTATCTCCTTTGGATTCCGGATGACTGGGACAGTCACTCATATACTACTGAGGTTAGTTTATGTGTAGGAGCACAAGCGTGACAGTATAACACACTTCGCTGTACCTCATTGGAAATAAGTATGATAAAGTTCAGCACTCACCCCAGTTTGTAGTAATGAGGATCCATATAACAGTATTTCTTTGAAAATCTTACCCACTCCTAGAGCCCACTGGATTCCTGGGGGCGTGTCCAGCCACTGATTAAGTACCAAACGATCCAAAAAATGCAAAGAAATGCACAAAGCAGCGCACTGCCCAGGAACACAGGTGTATCAAAAGTAAAATGTAGATTTATTGTCAGACATAGCAAACAAGGGGGTACAGACCCTCCAACGCGTTTCACACAACAAGGTGCTTTATCATCGCAGTGTGCAGCTTTGTGCATTTCTTTGAATTTTTTGGATCGTTTAAATCCCTGCACTAACCTGCATGGCCTTTTGCGCATATGCGATGTTAGGGGGAACACGTCTTTGCATACCATTAGCACTAACGTCCGTAAACAAAATAACCGTACGTTATTTATGGAGTAGCACTGGGTTAACATTATGCTATTGGCTTTAGTGCATCAGTGATATGATTAACCTAATGTTAATGTAGGTTAATGTTAGGTTAAATAGGTTAACAAAGTTCAGTGCATCTGGGCCACGGAGAGGAAAAGAAAGTACAAATTTAACCGAGAGGAAGTCAAGGTGCTCATTGAGTATATTAGGCAAAACATTAACTCTATAAATGTCCTCTCTTCTTCTGAAGGGGCTAGGTAGCGCCTACTTATGAAAAATGCAGCAATTGCAGCCATGGCTTACAAAAAGTGTGCTTGAAATTGTGTTTTCTGGTCCTTGCTGGCACATAATTAAAAAGTGCCCATAAATTAAGAACAGACATTAATCCAACTCTAAATTGGCCTGTTATGTAAAAGACGTGAGCTCATTTAAATAATATAGGCATAGATTCACCTCTCCTGCCCCCCACATTGATTCGTTAGATTAGCGTACAAAACAATCACAATAGTTAATACAATAATGTCTATTCTTATTTAAACAAATATATTACACACACACACCCACACACCCCACACACACACACACACACACACACACACACACACCACACACACACACACCACACACCACACACACACACACCACACACACACACACACACACACACACACACACCCACACCAACACACACACACACACACACCTACCTACCTCTGGTGGTGCTGGAGCTGCTTGGGGATCGTGGTGGGGCTGCTGGGGGAATGTGGTGAGGCTGCTGGGGGAATGTGCTGGGGCTCACTCCTGCCTCCTCCCAATCGGGCGTGCGGCAGCCATTTTTTTAAAATTAGCGTGATCCCGTTTATAACGCAGTCGGATCGGGTGGACCCCGAGCACCGCATTATAACGGGGTTCAGCTGTATGCATATAAGTGTCAAAAGGAGTGCTACTGGGCGTGGCTAAATGTATACAGGCATACCCCGCATTAACGTACGCAATGGGACCAGAGCATGTATGTAAAGCGAAAATGTACTTAAAGTGAAGCACTACCTTTTCCCACTTATCGATGCATGTACTGTACTGCAATCGTCATATACGTGTATAACTGATGTAAATAACGCATGTGTAACAGGCTCTATAGTCTCCCTGTTTGCGCACAGCTTCGGTACAGGTAGGGAGCTGGTATTGTTGTTCAGGACATGATGACAGGCGCATGCGTGAGCTGCCGTTTGCCTATTGGGCGATATGTACTTACTCGCGAGTGTACTTAAAGTGAGTGTACTGAAAGCGGGGTATGCCTGTATAACAAGAATATCTCTTGAAAAAGTGTGACAGATTCAATGCCAGGACCATTCTTCCTCTAATTATAGAGGCAAATAAGAATTTTAATCAGTTAGTGTTAGGACCTGCAAATTGGTCATGCCTTGATGTAGCTCGCAGGCTTATATGCTTTGGCCAAAGGGTTAACTAAATTACCCTTTTCAAGAGATATATAGGTACACTGGCGACACACTTTATTCGAGCTCGGCTAGTCCCACGAATTCGGGTATACCCGGGTGTATTGAGGTTTGTGACTGTTTTCTGCCCGAGTGCATTGGGTTATTTTCCAGGCAGGGATTGAAGCATTTTATTCCCGCTGGCTGCAATACTGCACAGTATATATATATATATACTGCATTACAATTCATGAATTTATGCCATCTGGTAGACACGCGAAGCATTGCAGCCTATTAAATCCTAATCATTATCATTTAAAAGATCAGCCGCCCGTCAGCCAGGCATGAGCCCAGGCTGGGAAGGCAAACGCAACGGGGCTTGTCAGAGGTGAGGAGCGGTGCATTCCAGGTATCTGCCAGGTACATACTGGGTATTTGCTCGAATAAAGTGTGTCGGTGCAGTATTTCACTGTGTATTTTTGTCACATTGGATGTTGCTCTGGGCTTCTTTGTTTCTTGTTATGCACCAATAGTTTAAACGCAATTTGTAAGTTACAAAAAACTTACCATAGAATTGTGACCCACATATACTCATTATTATAGTACATATCATTTACATATATATATTAACATCTGTTTGTGCCAATATATCTGCTTAAAAAGCATTACTGCTGCTCACAAGCACAATGGAAAAAAAAAGTTGCTACATAGACGCTGACACAGGCACTATATTTTTGGCTTTCTTTCATCAACCTAACACTAAATACTCCTTTTACGACCTGTAGTACATAGACCCCATATTGTTGTAACAAGGAGCATACAGATGCAGCCAACGTTATTACAACCTGTGGCGCACGGCAGTGGGAGATGTATTGTACAACGCATGAGCGGGATGAGAGAGATTGATCCGGTGCTCAGACCAAACTTTGTCCAGTATAAATCAATGAATAATGTTAGACATTAGGTACCTCCTTCTTATAGTTTCAACAAACTAATAAAGTCCTTTATATAACAAGGGGAGAATAGTGCCTAGTGTCTCCCATAGGATCAACACATGAAGCCAGAGCTGGCATAATATAACATCTCCACAATTTGCACTAACAGTTCCATGTAGAACAAAATCCAGAATGATAACAGTGTAAAAGAACTTAGCATCAGCGTGATAAGGGGATGCGGCTATTACACACGGCGGAACGCGCCACGGTTCACAATAATGTTGGCTACATTTGTAGCTCTTATAGCAGGAAAAAAAGAGGCTTACAGTGTCAGCCTTACATAAGCATGTGTGGTGATAGTGTACTGTAAATCTTTGTACGTTTGCGTGTGCATATACCAATCTGTGCACTGTATATCATCGTATTGTATGTATCCGTGTGTCGGTGCTTAGACAATGGAGTCTAATTACTACAGTCTCCCAGCTGCACAACCAGTGCAATAAACATCACCAGATTTATCAAAGGTAAGACTTTGAAAGTAATGAGATTTTTTCCCTGGATAAATCTAATGCAATCCTTTTGCTCTGGTTTTCGGCCTGTTTTGCAGCTGGAAGACGGTAGTAAATAACCTCCATATCCCTTTTAGGCCCATATCCACAAAGGGTGCTAAAGCTTTAGCACGCCTCAGCTCCAATTCAATTTACATGAATAGGAGTAAATTTGTGCTAAATCTTAGCACCCTTTTGGGGATCTGGGCCATGTGGTCATCGCTCTTCAGATATTTGCTCTGGGGTATCAAGACCTGATGTGTGTGTGCATGATGTAATACCGGGCTGTAGGATTACATAATATGCAAAACACTTGAGAAAACAGCATTAATAATGCATTGTTATTTTGCCATGACAGAGTATGTTGCACTGCTCATACAATGTTGTATGAACAAAGATTCCCTGCCCTGACCAGCTTACAATTTACGGGGTGATGTATCAACGTAAGGAAAGTATAAATTGAAGTTTGATTGATGCGTGGCTCCATTTTCTGCATTTGCATCAAATGTAAGTGTAACACATGTCCCCCCCTCCCCCCAGACACAGATGCCATATCTAGGGTGTAGTGAGGGCTGGCTACATGTATGTAGGTGGTGCATACCTGCCGGTAACAGGAGGGCCTGAATCTCCCGCGGTGATGTCGGGGATACAGGACCAGGCTTCTGGGATATATGCCTCCATCTTCTCTTTAGCAACGGTGCAGCGCCTCCATCCTCTATAACTTCCCAGAATGTGGGGTAGGACCCTTATAGAGAAGTTACCCTGGTCCCAGGGTGAATGCTCCAGAACACACACAAAGTCTGATGTAAAACCGCAATGTCTCTTTATTGTCTCTGATCACAACAGCAGCACTCAGTAGCAGCAGTTCAGATATATTAGTATTCCTCCTCTCCTTCCCTCCAGTAATGTCTCCAGACAGGATGGTCTGGATGGGGCCTCAATACCCCGGCCTCCACCTCCACCAGGGTAGGCCCTGTGGGTGAGGCTAGATCTCCTGCCCCTCACCCCCTGAGCAGGGTGAGGGCATTGGTCCACCTCTATAAAGGTCTGTCCTGTTCCTCTCGGTCCTACAGCAATTCAGACCGCACACTCTCCTCAGCTCCCATCTGACGCTCCCAGACTGACCTGCTATCCGCGCAGCTGTCACAGGGTCATCTCTCCTTTCTCTGGTAGAGCAGACACACTGCTCTCCAGAGACTCCAAACTCTCACAGGCCTGACAGACCAGACTCAACTCCATGCAGAACTTAACCTCCAACAGACTCTCTCAGAACTCACAACTGGCACACCACACACACAGGACAGCCCACTAAATAGACTCAGCCCCGCCCCCTATGATGTCAGCAGGACCTCCCCTCTGTCTAGCCTGCACAGAGCTCAGGGGCCTGCCTCTACCACATAGGCGGGGCTTGGTGAGGGGGGAAAACCCATGGTAACTACTGGTGCCTGCCCTTACCAGGGCTTACTCCAGTAGTAGCGAAAAGGAAATAGGCTAAAGCACTCAATGCAGGTATATAAGAATTAAATATGCCAGACCACTAAACAAGGTATGAATAATGGTTCATTATTCATACCTTGTTTAAGTGGTTTGGCCATATTTAATTCTTATATACCTGCATTGAGCGCTTTAGCCTATTTCCATTTCGCTATTACATACGGCTGAAGCAGCACATGCAAAAAGTTTTTTTGGAGCTTATGGTTACCTTTTATAGGGAGGACCCTTTATTTAATTTTTGATATATGTTTCAGCTTATTTTTTCTCTTTTTTGTGACCCTGCAGCACCGTTGTTCACCGTTACATCCATTATGGAAGAATCAGGGGATATTATGGAGGATTTAGAAGATACCTCAGGAACTCATTATTATTTTAATGATTGTGATGATACACAGAGGAAGAAACAGGCTTTACGTGTGTTTGATAATATTGTGGATTTGGATACTACTGACATTTCTGACCTTAAAATCCATTTCCAAAAGTTAGAAAGATTACTAATTCACAAAAACCGTTTATGGTGGGACATCATAAGTCTGGAAAATTATGCAAAATGCAAAAGAATACCCAGAGGATTAAGGGTTAAGAAAGCACCCTCCTTTGGTTTTCTGGATTTGGACTTTGAGAGTAGATGGGTTGCCGTCTTAAATGACTGCTCTTTTCGCTTAATGGAACTAACAGTGGCACAGAAAGTTAAAGAGAAAGATCAGCTGGATATCCAAATCACAGATCTTCAGAAAAATTTATACAGTTTTAAAGATTTAAAGGGTTTTAGGGAATTTGACCTTATTCTCTCCAAGACTGTAAAAGATGTTGAATGTGGTATCATGTCTAAGAAACAAAATAAATATGATAGGGACAGATATGACTATGAAAAGAATCAAATTTACCATTGGCAGAGAATAAATTCCATTCAGGATAGACCAAATAAGAAAGAAAAAACCAACATTCAATTTAGATCTACTCCTAATAAATCTATCCTAAAAACAAAGAATGTGGAATATCCGAGTGGCGAATCTGATATTTCGGATGCAGATACTGCCTCTACTTCCCACTCTGTATCTTTTGTTAATACATTTGGAAATGATGAGCATCGTGGTCGTGGACTCCCCTCTAGGGGAAGAGGGAAAGGTAGTCGTACCTTTGGGGGTCAGCCATCTAGATCTGGAATAACCCCTGAACCCACCCAGGATGTATACTCTTATCATTCCTACCATCAATCTAATAATCAACAAAGACAACAACAACAACAAAAATCTTTCCCTTTATTTCAAAAGGACACAAGAGAATCAGAAGAGGGAGGAGGGGGGGGAGGAGGGGGAGGAGGGTACAGGTCTGTCCCCAAAAGGAAGACATTTTGAATGACATTTCTAACGTTATAAATATTTCAGGAACCACTCTCTCCCCTACTGAGATGTCACTTCTGGATAAAGGCCTCAAATTTTCACCATCTATGAACTTTGATTTGTTTGATACTACTATCGATGTTTTCAAATTTGTTCGCAAATTATCTTTGAAAAAGTTTTTTGATGATTTTATTCCAAATGTTACTAGGTCGACCGGAGATGGTGACTTCGATGGGGGGACACCACTCGTTACCGAGAGTGATGCCCCCTCATCGGACTCCGTTCCTCCGGTATCTACTGCTTTACATACCTTTAATGATTTTTGTACATTACAAGACATGAATGATCTCTTGTCTGAACAGTTGAGTGTTGATACTACCATACCCACTTTTTCAGAATGGAATTCTGGCCTAAAAAGAGCTCTATCTTCTACCCAACCCATGTTAAAGGTCAATTTTTAACTATGTTTGAAAATTTGGTTATCAGGGACCTTCATCTTCTGGCTCAGGAGTTTTCTTTTTCACGTATTGATTGTGATAATTTGAATCGAAATGAACGTTTAGCGTTAAAATCATTACAAGCAAAAAATGCATTAGTTATAAAAAGCGCGGACAAGGGTGGTGCGGTGGTGGTACAAAGTAGAGACAGCTATATCAAGGAGGCTTTACGTCAACTTGAGGATGGTTTGTCCTACCAAGTATTGCCCGCCGATCCAACTCTGCGTTTTTTGGATGCCCTTACTGAACTGGTTGACTCAGGTGTCATTATGGAAGTTCTTTCCAAGGATGAGGCTAAATATATTATACCATTATACCATTACATCCTATTATTCCTATCTTCCACCATCTCCCAAAGATCCATAAGACATTGGTCGATCCTCCTGGTCGCCCAATTGTCTCCAGTATTGGATCTTTGGGAGATGGTTTGTCAAGATATGTGAATAATTTCCTTCAACCTTTTGTAAGGAAATTGCCTTCATTCATACGGGATTCTGGTGATCTTCTTTGTCAAATAAGAAATGTCACTTGGGATAATCATTACTTTTGGGTGACACTTGATGTTACCTCTCTGTATTCAGTTATACAGCACGATCATGGGATGGCAGCTGTTCGCCAATTTATTGAGATACCAGAAATTTCAATATTTCAGTCGGCATTTATTTTGGACGCTATTTTCTTTTTCCTCACACACAATTTCTTCACTTTCAATCACAAATTTTATTTACAGTTAATCGGCACTGCTATGGGCACGAGCTTTGCTCCTTCTTTTGCAAATCTCTTTATGGGGTGGTGGGAAGCACTGTTTATATTTTCGAGCACCAACACTTTTCGTCGCAACATTGTTTTTTATAAAAGATTTGTGGACGACATTATTATAATTTGGAAAGGGGGGCTCACTGCACTTCACTCCTTTGTTTCTTATACTAATGATAATAATTATAATCTTAGATTCACTTTAAATTTTCATTCTCATCACATTGAATTTCTGGATCTGCAATTGTTTGTGGATATTGACAAGTTGATCCAAACGGATGTTTATAGGAAATTAAATTCAAGGAATACTTTTCTTAGGGCGGACAGCTGCCATCCTTTTCATGTTATTAAAGCCATCCCAAGGGGACAGTTCCTCAGACTGAGAAGGAACTGCTCCACACCAGGTGCTTTTCTTTCTCAGTCTGAGGATCTGATAGAACAGTTTTCAGTTAGAGGTTATACTCAATCTTATATTGATAATGCTTTTGAAAATGCCTTAAATACGGAGAGGGCATCATTGTTACCCATTAGTTCTATGGAGAATTCCCAATCTTGTGTACATACAGAGAAATATGCGAAAAAGCAAATTATTAATGGGAAGCCAATGTCTATTGATGAATGTCCATGTTTTATTTCCCAGTTCAATAACCAAAGTGGAAAAATAAACTCCATTATTTCCAAACATTGGAACGTTCTATGTATGGACCCCATCCTTAAGAAATATATTGTATCGGGTCCTAAATTTGTATATCGTAGAACAATTGGATCATATGTTTCTCCCAGTGACTTGACTATTCCTAGGAGCGGTAAACCTTATATCACCAGAGGTTCTTTCAAGTGTGGTTCCTGTAGCGCTTGTAAATACATGAGACCAGCAAAAAGTTTTTCTAAGGACACTTTACCGCAGTCACATGTTGGCAATAGAGAAAAAAATAAGGAATTTTACATTAACAACTTTATAAATTGTAAAAGTCAATTTGTGATATATCTTATAACATGTGGCTGCGGTAAACGATATGTGGGAAGAACGATTAGAGCTCTAAAGGTCAGAATGTTAGAGCATTTAAGACTCATAAAATTGAAGGACACTAATCACCCCGTTTCCAAACACTTCTCAGAATGTGATCAGGGAGGGACCAGGAATTTCTCTTTTTTGGGTATAGAATTAGTTAATAATAAACCTAAGGTGTGATCTTGTCATCTTTTGAGAGAACCGTAGGGAGGGCGTATTGGATCTTCATTCTCCAAACACGCTCCTATGGGTTTGAATATTGACTGGCAACTAACCCACTTTCTGTGATTAAATCAATTTAAATCATTAATATTCAGCTTTATTATATTAGAGAAATTTAACTTGTACTCCCTTTAAATCATAGATATTAGATTACATATATATTTAACTCTGTATTGCTTTTTTCTCTATGCTTGTCATATTTTTTAATTATTGACATTTGACAATAATATTATTAGTACTTTCTGTATTTTCCCTGGTTCTCCAATATCATCTTATATATATATATTTTTGTTCTTTATCTTAATAATTGTTTTTAATTAGTTTATGTTTAGTTTTATATAGTTGTGGTTATATGTATTTTTTTTTTTATAACTTAACTTCAAGTTTATTGGAATATTTTCAATATAAATAGCATCGCAATACAAATAACACAAACATTCACAGTATTACAGTCATGTACGATCTGCTACACATTCTCCTTCTGGCCCACAGCGTTCAATGCGTTGCACATGATATTTCTAAAACCAGTTGGGATATATTTAGTGGTTAACTTGGTGGAACAACACAAAAAAAAAGTAAATTAAGCGGAGGGAGGGTGGGAAAGAGAAGGGGAGGGGGGGGGGGGCGCGCGGGCACCACTGACTGCCACTTTCCCATAGTGGCTGTGTAGATTTACTATACAACACCGTTTGTTTGCCGACTTCTAGGGCCGCCAAAGTGTTCACATGGTGTGTCCTCAACTAGGTCTCGTAGTCCGTTCCGCTTACTTTGTACAAGAATGCACTGGGATAATCACTACTGCCATTCATTGCAACCTCAACACCCGGAATTCTGTCTGTTGCCAGCCAAGGCGTCCAGACTTTAGATATTTTTTCGCCAGTGGTCATGACCAGACTCGTCAATTTCTCCATCTGGCATATGTACCATAATCGGTCCGAATTTTTGGGATATTTGGGGTCTCTCTGGTTGTTTCACACTAGCTGCGATCTCGCACCTCGTTGCTGTTGCAAAATGTGCAACTAGTTTATTACCTATTTTGAAAGACCCTTCCATGTCTGTTCAATAGGAACACCAGCACGGATCAGGGGGAATTGTGAGGTCAAAATCCTCTGGATCCAATGCTAATTTCCATCCCACAGTGTGAGATCCAGGGCAAGACCACACAGTCATGTGCAAACAGGTCCGCCGATTCTCCGCACTGTTTGGGACACAGCGGGGAGTATATATGTATTTTTTTAATCAGATTGCACCTTCTCCTTAAGAATTAATTAAGGAGCCATCATCATCATTTACTGTATTGTTCCTTTTATTACACTTTATATTTGTTTTCAATACCTTATATTTTCTTTTTTCATATGTGTTCATGGTTCGCTATACTATTACCTTTGACCTCATGGCGTCCTTCCTTTTGGAAGCTATTTGCTATGTTCATTATCTGTCAGTCGTGTTTAACGATTGCCCACAACAAAAATGTCCCTACTTGGCCTGCATGACATTTCTGCCCTTAGAACGCAACCGACTGTCCTGCGCATGCGCATTGACGCGCATTGCGTCATGCGTCATGGTGTCCCTCCTTTTGGCGCGAAATTGCCATACAGTAAGAGGGTATTTAATGGAATGTTGTACACTGTGTTTTAATCCTTTGAAAAAGATTAAATGTTCGAACGCGTTGGATGTGTCTTTGTCACATTAAGTGCCCTTTTAATTCATTTTTGTTTTTTGGGTCCTTCCTGCTCGTTTTGCTTGTTGCGCTTTTTCCCTCCCTTATACCATTACTACTTCCCGTAGTAGAAGGATAATAGCCCGTTCTGTTTACAGGGGCTACACTCTCCCTCTGCGGAATCAATGGTCCCCACTTGGACTTACTTTAGCAGGACCATCCTGCTGACAATCTGGAAACAACACAGTGCAAGAATTTATCTCTTGAGCCACCACAGGTGGCATAACAGTAACAGTAGCCGGGTACTCCCACTACGTGGGAGAACAAACTAGAATAAATGCTTTGTGGTCAGGCTTCCGCACTTTTATCTTCCATTATCATCCAGTTTTGGTCACATAAAACGACTGTGCCGACCCAGACTCTGGCCGATAGATCACACTGGCATGTATATGCACCGTCCTATACTCCAGACGCGGCCCACCTCACTAATCTTGCCTCATTATGTAACCCCCGCTCTTACCAACTTGGTTCTTAGTATTCTTGCAATTGCACGGCTTCTTCTCAGAGCCAACTAATCCCTGTTCTCCTCATTTCTCTCATTATGTGTTCAGGCACATAAGGGTATTCATACCCATGGGGACTGCCTGTACCTGTACCTAGCACGATGGCTGTCTGCTCTCGGCTCAACTTCGTGAGTTTCTTATGCCGACGTTTATTCTAAAACATTGCTGTAAACTAGCCGGGTCCTCTGGGTATGTGACTGGGTATGGTGCTGGGTAGTTCTGGGCTAGTTTGAGGCACTGTTTAAGTCATTTTCTGCATTGACTACCGACCCCATATGATTAACACAGCAGGATCCCTGGCAGTCCAAATTCAGTTTGAATGGAACTGCCAGGGACCCCCCGGTTTCTGATAGGCCATTAATCAATGCAGAAATGCTTGGGCTAGTTTAGAAGTTTAAGGCATGTATTCAAATGTACCTGGGTGTTTCCTGGGTTTTTGGGGAATTGCCACTCGGTTTGTTGTAGAATAAGAGTTGCCTCTACTCTATGATATATATATAATATTATATATATGTATATATATCATATATTATAATATATATATATAATATATATATATATATTTATACTATATATATAATATAATATATATATTCTACTGTATAGATGAGTTTCTACGTCAAACATGTCAAGTTAGTTCTGGTGTGTAAAAAATGTACAAAAACCCTCCACCCTAACTTTTTTTACCCACCATAACTTAACTAAGAATGGTAAAACCCATCCTCATTGCTTCATTTTTGCATAGCCAGTGTAACCAACCCCACACTGATGAGACCCATTAAGGTCGAAACGGTTGTCTGTGGGTTTACTGGCTATGCATCTTAACCCTGGCTGTGCTCTAAGCTGTGACCATGCAGCAAGCTTAAGCCTATAGGGAAGCATGTTAAAAATGGTTTTGAAGCCAAAAGTGGCACTGTGTGCTGCAGTGGAAGTGCTGTGTGCTGGCCTAAGACATGCAAATGAACATACAGCAATATTTCCATTTGCTATATATATATATATATATATATATATATATATATATATATATATATACAGTATCTGAGACACCATCTTTAAATAACGTACAGTTAGTGTTTACAGTCAAATCTAGTGAATACTGGGTTTATTATTACCCCTAATATACCACTGTGTTTTCTGTTCTTTTCCTTTTTCATATGTTTGGAATCATTACCTGAGTCAATGTGCTGGAGGACATTTGATTTTTTTCTACAGTACAGGACTACTTGAATGCTGGAGCTGTTTAACATGATACAGTAGATTACTTGTGGAGAAGTAGCTATAATTATGCTATCAAGCATCCCACAAATATAACAGTTTTATCAGAACTCTTAACTTCTTGGGGGAACATAGGTGTGTTAACCTGGGATATGTGAAGAGTGTTAACGTAGCAACCCAATGGGCCAGACTAAAGTTCAGAAACGGTATTGACTAATCCTACAGTCGTCTGGTCCTTTGAGGGCTGTTTCATATTCATTCCTAATGAATCCACTAATCTAGGGTTAGACATTGGCATGGAAATGAGGAAATCTACTGATGTACCGCCCTTCTGTGCCATGCAGCACCAACGCTACGTTTGAACATTACACTTAAGGATGGCTAGTAAGCTACTACTCAGGCATTTCTTCCAAAAAAAAAGGAAAATAGCAATTGGGACCATTGTAATCACTGGAATAATCACAATGCTAAACAGATACATCAAAAATATAAAGTAGTATTGGAAAAAATGTTACAATGCAGGTAACATAACAATAGTGTTAATATGATAGAAATAGCATACACTATATAACAAACAAGTATAGAGACATTAAAACCTCTCAAATATATAGATGAAAAACTAGGTGTGTATATACCTGGCTGACACCTTTGCACAGAGACCCAATGTTTTGGGCAGAAATCTCCCTTTACCACAGGTCTCAAAAGTGTCGATTTTTTCATCTTTTCGTTTGAGGGTTCTTAATATTAACATGTCAGTAAATATGAACCTGACCTCTTTATTTAAAGCTCAATTTCCTAACTTTTCTGGATGAGGGGGCTATGTGCTTGCAATTAATATTGTTAATGAATCCATATGTAGGCAACAGACTCAGAAGACCAGCAGTGAAGATGCAACTGGGTACCATCAAGGAGGTGCTGCATTAATTCCATAATCGGAGCGACCTCTGCATTGCATCATTTTGGGCCCACACATCGAGGATTGGTGGGAAGAGTGGTTCTCCGGACTTTTTAAATATCTTGATCGGGGAATGTTGTTTGGCCAAACAGTATTCTGTTTTGGATAACTTCAGGGTTGGTTTCGTTGCAACATTTTGTGGAAGAGGCGGCCCCCCTTGTGCGTGTCCTTAACGGGAAGGATAAAATACAGATTATAAATGTAATATTGAGGCAAACATAAGGCACATTATTTAAGAATATGTAAATAGAGTAAGACTACAACTAGTATTGTTCTTCAAATGGATTTGAAGCAAAGGTGACATTGTATGTCATTTTCCAGAATTCCCAGCTGCAGTTGAAGCATTGTATGCTAAGACAGGGGTGCACAAACAGGGGTCCGCAAGATTTTCCAGGGGGGGTGTGGTGCTGCGCCCCCCTTCCAGCACTCCCTCTGTGTTTGCCCCCCCCCCCTTTCCTTCCTAGAGCATCAAATTATGCTGCGGGGTCATGTGACGTTACGTCACGTGACACCACGGCGTCATTTGACACCGCATCACCATAGCAAGGCGTCTTCTGAGTCAAGGCAAGATAGAGTTACAGAGGCCTCGCGCGGTCCCCGGCATTTAATTTAAATAGAGCGCGGGGCCTCTGTAAGCGCCACTCTCCCGAAAGAAATCTTGCGCAACCCCCCAGTTTGCGCGCCCCTGCTCTTATTTATTTATAAAATATTTTACCAGGAAGTAATACATTGAGAGTTACCTCCGTTTTCAAGTATGTCCTGGGCACAGAGTTAAAATGAAGTAATAATCCCCTCAGAACAGGGCATTGCTGGCCAATAATGCCCTAGCTGGAAGAGTTGAAGGCCCGGGGCGAAGCCGAGGGACTTTAACCCAGCCAGGGCATTATTGGCCAGTAATGCCCTGTTCTGAGGGGATTATTACTATTATAGGCTAAATGTATACTTTTTAAAATAAATAATAGACACTTTTGTATAGTTAAATAGATTTTTTTATTAAAATAAAATGGTAAATACATGAAACCACCTCTATATACGCTTACACTGCAGATATCTATATCACACACTGCCGCCCCTCTGTTTACACACACACACACCAGCTCAACACACACAAACTACTGCTACACACACACACACACACACAACACAGCTCCTCCACACACACACACACACACACACTGGAGCTCTAGACACACAACACAGCACCTCCTCACACACACAACACAGCACCTCCTCACACACACAACACAGCAGCTCTATACACACACACACACACACACACACACACACACACACACACACACACACACACACAACAAAGCAGCTCTACACACACAAACTCTGCTGCTACACAAACATGCTACACCCATAAGCACTGCTGCTGACACTGACACACACGCACACACACACTGGAGCTCTATACACACACACATCAGCTCTACACACACACACAAACTGCTGCTACACATATGTAGCCATGCATAACAATGGTCTACAGTCATCTCTCCTGCTGGCAGCAAAACCTGGTAAGTTACAGGAATGCCAGCAGTCATCATGGAGGTTTGCCCTCACACCCTGGTGAGGTGCCATATGTATGGATGGGAGTGGCTACATGCTCTGAGTCCACAGTTAGTGACATCAGAGATATGCCTGCCTCCTGAGGTATATAAGGCACTGCACTGCCTAAAGTTAGGAGTTGAGGCTGCGGGTTGATGCTGCAAGGGGAAGGCAAAGCAGCAAGTTCGGATGTGCCCACTAGTGCAGAAACTAGTGGCACCATTCTATATTCAGACAGAGAAGGCCAACTGTGTCCAGGGACCTGGCACTGGGGTGATCTCCCTATGGGGAGAGGGGATCCCACTCCATTGGGAGGGCGTACCTTTTTTTTTTTTTCAACTTTGTCTTTATTAGTTTTTTGAGCATACATACATGGGAAAAAGTAATGTCGATAACTGTCCACAGTAGACACAGAACTGTCTGAGACGTACCACACAGAACGGACACGTGATGGGGAGACAACAAGACAACACAGCCATAAACCCAGGACGACAAAGGAGAGAGGGGGGGGGGGGAAGGGGGGGGGGGGGGGGGGGAAGGTCAGGCGATGAGTATCCACCTTTGTATTCTTGAGCCACGTTCATCAGACACTAGCGCCATCCATAGTGAAACACCTTATTGTCTGCACGAGCAATACTACGTCGACTCTTTCAGCGATACCCAGAGGGATCTACCTAAGGGGGTGGGTCCTCCCTAACGTCAGCCCGTCCTGTCTGGCTCCCAATCACCCATCAAAGGAGAACTCATTTACTTCAATCAAAGCCAGATTGTGGCATCGTTCACCCCCTGGATATCTGTCTGGGCCAACCACGGCAACCAGACCTTTTGGAATTTATCACCCGAATCGTTAACTAGGCTTGTTAACTTTTCCATGCGGCACATGAACCAAATTATGTTCCTGATCTTTGCTAATGATGGAATTGTGTTCTGATTCCACAATGCTGCGGTCTCGCACCTCATAGTTGGAGCAGAGTGTGCTATTAATTTGTTACCCGATCGCGAAACCTCATTTGTGGGTTTGCCTAACAAGAATAGCCACGGGTCAAGCTGAATTTGGAGGCCTAAAAAGATCCTCTGTAGCCAATCTCGAATCTGGGCCCAGATAGGCACTATCCGGGCAAGACCACAGCATGTGTACCAAATCCCCCTGTTCCCCGCACCGCCTAGGGCAGATCGGGGGAGAGCCCGCGATAAATTTTGCCAGTCTAACTGGGGTGAGATACCAACGTAACATTACCTTATATGAGTTCTCCTTTAATGTCGTGCATATGGAGCTTCTAGCTGTTGCCTTAAAAACCGCTGACCAGTCCTCGTCCTCTAGTGTGCCCTGTAAGTCCGCTTCCCACTGAGCCATGAATCTAGGTTTGTCAGTCTGGTCTTTGTCGGTACCAACCACCTCTCTGTATAAAGTAGAGATCAGTCCCTGCTTGTCTGCCCCTCTCACGCAGAGCTTTTCAAAATTTGTTAACGGAGGTCTCACCGGGTGTGCGTTATAATATGCCCGAACCTGGAGGTACCTAATAAATTCTGTGTTGGGTATGTCTGTTTCTGACTTTAAAAGCTCGAAGGATTTAATCTTGTCACTACCCTCCAGGTCCTTCAACCGTCTAATCCCCAGTTTGCGCCATAACGGGAAGCTCTTGCTTGCTAGACCCAGAGCAAAATCTGGGTTGTCGTATAAGGGAGCCATCAGTGTATGTTTGGAGGTTAGCGAGCGACTACTTTTAGATGCCTCCCAGACCGAGATCGAGTTGAGTACAGAGGTTAGTGGATTGAGTATATCCTTTACCCGTGTCCTCGGGTACCAGATTAGGTCCCTGAGCTCAAGCGGGGCACACATCTCCCTCTGCAGCGCCACCCATCGCCTGAGCTCTGGGTCCCCATGCCATTGCGTGATTTGGCACAATTGCGCCGCTTTGTAATAGGATATAATGTTCGGAACAGCTAGACCCCCTGCCTCCTTAGGCTTCTGCATCATTTTGACTTTTATCCGTGGTTTTTTACCATTCCAAATAAACTTTGAGATTGACTGTTGAAGCCCTTTAATGCCCGCACGTACCACGGGTATCGGAAGAGTTTGAAATAGGTATAAAATACGGGGAAGGATGTTCATCTTGACGCTACAGATCCTACCCATCCATGAGATACCATATGCCGCCCAGTCCCGTAATTCTTTTTTAAGAGTCTTCAATAGACTGGGGTAATTTGCGTGATATAAGGAGCTTATCTTTTTTGTGATATACACCCCTAGGTACCTTATGGAAGTGGGTCGCCACTTAAACTCAAAGTTGAGTTCAATCAGCTTCTCCGTATCTCATGGGATGTTGAGGCTTAGTGCCTCAGATTTTGTCTGATTTATTTTAAATCCAGAGATCTGGGCGAAACGCTCTAGAAGCTCGAACAGGTTGGGTAGCGAGATGAGCGGCTTAGTAAGGGTCAGAATAATGTCGTCTGTGTACAAAGCCACTTTGTGTTCTTGCGAGTGGATTTGTACTCCAGAGATATCAGCGTTGCTCCGAATTTGTGCTGCTAGTGGCTCGATGCATAAGGCAAACAGCAAGGGCGAAAGCGGGCATCCTTGCCTCGTGCCACTTTTAATTTGAAACAGCTGAGGGGAACCCCTGGTGGACCACCCTAGCTGCTGGTGCGTTGTATAACGCTTTGATTGCCCGACGAAATGTGCTTCCGAACCCAAATGCCTCAAGCGTGGACTCCAAGTATGGCCAGTCAATCCTGTCGAAGGCTTTTTCCGCATCTAAGCTTTAAACTACGCTCCGGATCTCGTTGGCTCCTACAAAATCTATTATATCTACAATCCGTCTGGTATTGTCGGCCGCTTGTCTATTTCTAACAAAGCCAACTTGATCCGGGTGGATTAACCTCGGCAGGATGACACTTAAACGGTTGGCCAGCAATTTGGAATAGATTTTAATATCTGTATTAATCAATGATATCGGCCTATAACTTTGACAATTTGTGGGGTCTTTGTCCCCTTTATGAATCAAGGAAATCGACGCCTGGAGCATCTGCTCCGCGAATGGCTCTCCTGCTAATACTCCGTTAAACATCCGGAGCATGTGTGGAGCTAAGACTCCTATAAATTTTTTATAATATAAGTTAGAGAACCCATCCGGGCCGGGGGCTTTTGATGACTTTAAACTTTTAACCACTGCTGCTAGTTCCTCCCCTGTGAAGTCGCATTGGATTGCCTCTCGCTCCAATCTGTTCAGTTGTGGCAGAGCTGCGTCCGCTAAGAATTTCCGCAGGTTACTGCTTGTCTTAGCGTTATGAACCACCTTCTCCCCATGTATAGCTGTGCATAAAACTTTTCAAACTCCCCCACTATAACTTTGGGGTTGGAGGAGACCCGCCCCTCTGCGGTCCTGATAGAGTGTATATTAAAATTTGGCTTCCTATTGCGGAGTCTGGTGGCTAGCATAGTGTCCGGTTTATTAGCTTTCTCAAAGAACTTCCTCTGCGTCCAACTCAGGTCTTTCTCGGCCCTGGAGGTGAGGAGGAGGTTAAGCTCAATCCTGACATCCTTCAGCTCCTGTAATGTGTCCCCTCTACCTGTACAGCTATGTAGTGTAGAGAGCTCGTGTAACCTCTGGTAGAGCTGGGTCAATTTGGCCTCCCTTTGCTTTTTCCTACCGGCAGCTATACCTATTAGTACCCCCCGCATCGTGGCTTTGTGAGCCTCCCACAACGTAGAGTGGGATTCCACACTGCCTAGGTTAGTCTGAAAATAGTTCAAGATTTCATCTTTGACTAGCTGTTGAATATCTGGTATTTTAATTAAGGATTCATTTAACTTCCAATTTGCTCCTGGCGTAACAGATCCAATTTGAAAGCATCGTAGCTCTACCGATGCATGATCCGACCATGTAATGTCATGTATGTTGGTATCGGAAATCTGAGGGACCATTCTAGCAGAGACAAAGAAGTGGTCAATCCTACTGTAGCTGTCATGAGGGTGGGAATAAAAGTGTAACTACGGTCTCCCTGGTGTTGTTCTCTCCATATGTCTACGAGACCTATTTGCCTTAATCCTTTCAGTAAGGGGCCGTTCCCTTCCCTCCTCAGGGACTGCTGGGGTGTGGTACGGTCAACCCGCGGGTCCATTACCATGTTAAAGTCCCCTGCTAAGACTATGTGTCCGTCGCCCATCGCTGTAGCTTTTGGAAAAATGCTTCAAAGAACTGGGGTTGACCCTCGCTGGGTGCGTACACGCAGGCCAGTGTCAGTCTTCTTTGTTTGAGGAGGCCTACTAAGATAAGAAATCTCCCCTTTGGGTCTCGCTTTATCTTCTCGACTTGAAAGGGAGTTTTATTATGGAACAATATAGCTACACCTCTTTTTTTTTTCCCCTGCCGAGGATAGATATACTTGTCTAAAGTGCTTGTCTAGGAACTTTGGGCTGCTACGGGAGCTGAAGTGGGTCTCTTGTAGGAAGACCACGTCTGCCCTCCTACGTTTAAATTCCGAAAAGGCAATTTTCCTCTTGTGTGGACTATTGAACCCCTTGGCATTCTGGGATATAAAAGTTACCGCCATATCTTAGTGTGGGTTGTGTGGACCTATTTACAGTAGATCTCGTGCTTACCTAGAAGTAGAGCAGCTTGAGGGCCTCTTGGGCTGTGATGATGGCTCTCGCATACCTTCTTTCTCTCGCCTTGAGGGGCTGGGACGGGGGAAGGAAAGAACATAAGGGACAAACACATACACAGAAAACACACATAAACAGAGAGAACCGTGTTGGTCCCACCGGACCTCGGGTTCATCGCCTGGGAGAGACTCTCCCTATCT
Organism: Ascaphus truei; assembly: GCA_036426205.1. Classification (NCBI taxonomy): domain Eukaryota; kingdom Metazoa; phylum Chordata; class Amphibia; order Anura; family Ascaphidae; genus Ascaphus; species Ascaphus truei. Next base: position 26,916,141 of record CM071567.1, on the reverse strand, counting down.
GGACCCCCTCCCTCCCAATCCAGCTCCATGGCCCACGACTCCGGCCATGAATACCCGGGACTTTGCCGGGGATGCAGGCTAGGCCCACCTCCCCGGTGTCAACGCGCATGCCTACGGGTAGAGTGGCGACAAGCCCCCTCCCGCCGACAGCCACATGTAATAAAAAACAAAACTCTAACTGCTAAAATATCTATAACTACCACTACCCCCCCTCCCTCACCTCCCTCCCTATAACTGCCCCTGCTAAAACTCAGCTCTAAACCCCATGGAACTACAAAAACCCCTCGCTCCCACTTAATGCACTGAATGCCCCCAATCAGACAAGCCAACTTTTCTTCTGGGCACACTTTTAGATTCTCCTTTGCACCCTGTAGTCTCTGCCGGATTCCAGCCTGATTCCCTTCCTCTGGGCAGTAAGCCACCGCTAGCCTCCGCTCTCCCTCCCTCTTCTGCCTGAATCCCTAGCTTAAGCTGGAGTTCCGGTATAAATGTATATCCCGCCGCGAGAGTCCAACATTAGTCTCTGACCCCAATATTCTCCCCCTCGCCTCCTCTCGTCCCCCCTTATATGTCTCCCCGGTGGCGGAGTTCGCGCACCCCCGCCAGGGAGTACCACGTTACTTCCGGATCGCTGCGTCTCACGAGCCGCCTTCCTGACTGCCGCCGTTCGCGACATGCCTCACGTTCCCGCGAGACCCGGCAAGGTGACGTCATCTAATTGGGCGAGGCGGACTCAGTCGAAGGCAAATCCTCGAGGGGAGAGGGTGGACCCGTAGGCGGATCCTTGGGCGGACCTAGACAGCGGAGCATTCACTTGCGCCAAAAACCTTGCCGCCATGAAGTTCTGCGCGCCCTTCCTGCTTCTTCTTTCCAAGGTAAGTCTGGATTGGCCATTTTAGAGTCAGATACTTAGGAAAAGTTATTCAGGGAATATCCAACGTTCCTGTCCACATGTTCGTGCCATAGGAGTGCCAGGGTAACCCACCTCGGGGTTTATAACTCGTGTGAAACAGGGGTTAAACCGGGTAAAACTTTATTCACCAACTTTGACGGCTGCAACTGCAGTATCTTGAAGACTTAGGGGCTTTTGTCACCTCCTCCTCCCTTCTCCCTTCTCTTGTCCTTTGGGGAGGAGAATCCAGACCTTCTCAGTGCTGCATCCGACGGGCCCGTCTCCTGGGTCACCGGGAGGGCCGTGTCTGAGGTCCCCTTTATCTCCAGCTTCTTTAGGAAGGCCGTACCTTCAGATGGGTGCTTCAACACGTGTGAGCGGCCATTTTTCATTACAACCAGGGCAAAAGGAAAGGCCCACCTACAGGTCCCTACAGGACCATATTTCTCGGTCCCTTAGTTCTTTGGTAATGTGTAGCACTGCTCTCCTACGGGCAAGGGTGAGGGGGGAGATATCCTGGAGCACTGTAAGGGTGATCCCTTCAAAAGTGATGTGTGGGGTGGCCCTCGCAATCCTGCTCACCTCCTTCTTAGTCGTGAAATAATGTAGCCGGAGAATGATATCTCTGGGGGGGTTTGTAGGCAGAGGCCTTGACCTTAGGGCCCTATGACAACGGTCCATCAAGAGATCTGATTCTGACTTGCCCGGCAGAATGGACGCCATCCACCGGCTCAGCAGGGCCTCCGGATCAAGGATCTCTTCAGGGATCCCCCGGACGCGTAAGTTGTTGCGCCGGTCCCTGTTCTCGCTGTCTTCCTGTCGCGGCTCTAGTTCAGCGATCCTCCCCTCTAAGGCTCCCATCCGCGAGTTTGTTTCCTGATGGCATTTGGAGTTCTCCTCCATGCGATCCTCCAGCTCACATGTACCATTCCCAATCTGGAGGATATCCCTCCTAAGCCCCTCCACCTCCCCTCTGAAGAAGGCTTTTAAGTCCACGAGGAGCCGTGCAATCTCCTTTTTTATTATTTTGGAGTGGCCCGCTGTAGCTGTAGCCCCCTCCGGTTCTTGGGCTGAATCAGAATCTGAAACCGCCGAGAGCTCCGCTGCTCCGGCCCTGCTCGAGCCTGTGAAATATGAGCGCACATCAGATTTGCGCCGGGTCTTCTGCCGCGTTGCTGCCATTGCTCCTCCGGTAACGTTTTATGATCGGAAGTGTATCGGGGGCCTCTAGAGAGTATTTTGGAGTTTCTGAGTTTGGTTTTATAATACTTTATTTGCTTTAAACTGCCGACGGTTGGCGGAGCTGTGAAGTTACACCACCATCTCCAACCCGTCGCGCATGCGCATCCGGGAGGGCGTAGCTTTTAAAGGGAGCACAGAGCAATGTGCGGCTGAAGCGATGACTGTGAGGGGCAGCTGGCCCACATCACCACGCACAATAAAGATGGCTTGTTCAACGAGAACCCCATGGTGTGAGTCTGCAACTACTCTCCAGGGGCCCTCACCACCAAGAAGGAGTTCCTCATCAGGACCATCTCTCTGCGGACGCATAGATCCTGATGAGGTGGAGGCGCTGCACATGATAAAGGTAGTACTCGCACCCACTACCTCAGCTGCCTGTCTGGCATGACATCCCCGAATACCATCATGCGGGAGACTCAGGAGTCCTGTTGCCTACAGTTGCACCACCAGACATGAACATGTAATGGGGGCTGGATAGACCACAGGGGCCAATATGAGATTGGGGGGGTCAGACCAGAGGGAACAACCGTTACAGTTGGAGGCGCTGCTGAGATACCTGTCAACAGGACAGGCTTTTGCTAGGCACACTGGGAAACTGGGAGAGTGTCTGCTGCCACTTTGTGCTGTGTGGGAAGGAGCCAGGGGTAGTCAGGGGAGCTGCTGGAGACGCGGACCGCACAGAGGCCCTGGGATTCTTAGGTCTGGAGCCGGGCTATAGCTGTCACTGAAGCCTTGAGGTAGTGCTAGTGGTATGATGCCTAAAGGGATAAACTGGTAACTTAGAGCAGGAATCCTGGAGAGGGTCTGCGCTAGACTGACCAACAGCAGGTAGACCCCAAAGTACTGCATGGAAGAGCCAGAGTACTCTAGTCCATTCCAGACCACTCGACGCAGGGAGCACAGACTGGGAGGAAGGAGATACAGCAGAGATACAGCAGACACAGAAAGAGTGAGCCTAGCCTGAGGTAATGCACCACGAGTCAGATCAAACATTAGGTACACAAGGTGGTGCACGAGGCATTTTTATTGTGCTGGTGTGGCAGCTGCCCCGCAGAGTGGAGCTCCATGTACAATAATTCAAGGAACAGTGGCCAAATGGCGACCGCAAGAATGGAGGATCCGCACGGTGCGGAAGGTCGAATATGGCGGACGGAGGCCGAAGGAGAGAATGACACACACTCACACACAAACTGCAGCCACAAAGAAACTGCAGACAGCCACTTACTTATTTGCTTTGCAGACTCCTCCTCTTCCCCCACTCCCCCCCCCCCAATTCAACTGAATTTGCTCAGAAAATCTCAGTCAGCTCGGGAGGGGGAGGAGTCAACCCGTGGCTGATACGTCCTGACCAATCCCCTGCCCTATCTCAGAGCTGTTACTTCAATCAGACAAATCCCCTGCCCTGTCTCAGCTGTTCTGAAAGCTGATTGGCTGGAAATAAACACATTGAAAACTACACATTCTGCTGCTTACATTCCGAGCATTACTGATTGGTTAAAATTCCGGGCATTATCCAATCAGAGAGCAGGGATTTCAATAATGCCCTGAATTTTACTGCTTTAGCCTATAAGGACAAATAATACATGGTTACAAATACAGTTACATAAGTGAACATTATATACAAGACATTGCATGCACAGTTAGAGATAATATATATTATGAGCGTATGTAACAGTTACAGACCAGATTAAAATGTGAGACTGCTTTAGATTTGAAAGAACTGGTGGCGGCAGTGAGAGTCTCCGGTAGATTGTTCCAGTTTTGGGGTGTACGGTAATAGAAGGAGGAGCGACTGGATACTTTGTTGAGCCTTGGGACCATGAACAGTCTTTTGGAATCAGATCTCAGATGATAATTGCTGCATGTGGTAGTGGTGAGGAGCTTGTTCAGATAGATGGGTAGCTTGCCCAGAAAGTATTTCACGGCAAGAAAGTAAAGATGAACTTTGCACCTAGACTCAAGTGATGACCAATCTAGTTTTTGAGCATTTCGCAGTGATGTGTGTTGTAGTTGCATTGGAGAACAACGCAGCATATTGATTTGTAGAGGGTATCAAGTTTGCTAAGGTGGGTTTGGGGTGCTGAGCCATATACTATGTCTCTATAGTCGTTAATTGGCATTAGCATCTGCTGTGCGATACGCTTTCTGATGAGCAGGCTTAGGGAGGATTTGTTCCTATAAAGTACACCTAGTTTGGCATAGGTATAAGGTATAAACCAACCGCACACTGATGATACCCATCAAGGTTGAAACATGTCTGTGAGTGGTTTGACATGCTTTGCTAGTCCCATGCTGTGCTTAAAAGCTGTGTGAATGGCGATACATCAGCTTAAATGGGCTCCATGTGTATGGATATTCCAAGCAAAAGGAGACACATTGTGTGCTTATTTGCATGTCATTTCCCAGAATCCCTTGCTGCAGTGGGAGCACTGTATGCTAGGTGATAATGGTTGAAAGGCAGGGGTGCAGACCTGTCTAAGACATGTGAATGGGCTCATAAGTGATATTCTTTATTGGCTACAGTATATGCTAACGGTGGAGATTTTTTGTTGCCCTTTTCACCCACTATATATATATATATAAAAAAGGAAAGAGAAAGAAACAGGCGCACACCTAGTGCATTACCACAATAAAAATGTATTGAATGAACATAAAATCTAACAAATGCCCACTCACAAAAGTACAGCAAATATAGGCGTGTATGAGATAGGCTCTCATGTGCCATGCAGCTCAATCACCAGCGTCCGTCCGCAATCAATGGCGTCGTCACGTGGATCAACTCCGTGAAACCGGAACCGGAAGAGGGGTCCTTCGCCTTCAGTGTACCATCGTATTGGTCCCTCCAGGAAACAGACACCTCCAGTATAGCAAATGTATGAGGTTGTAAGCCGGGAGAGCAGCACACGGGAGCCAAAGTTCTACAGTCAACCTGCAACAGTGCTTGTGGGCAAATGTAGATTCTGGGGCCGCCAATTGCACACAAGCACTGTTGCAGGTTGACTGTAGAACTTTGGCTCCCGTGTGCTGCTCTCCCGGCTTACAACCTCATACATTTGCTACACTGGAGGTGTCTGTTTCCTGGAGGGACCAATACGATGGAACACTGAAGGCGAAGGACCCCTCTTCCGGTTCCGGTTTCACGGAGTTGATCCACGTGACGACGCCATTGATTGCGGACGGACGCTGGTGATTGAGCTGCATGGCACATGAGAGCCTATCTCATACACGCCTATATTTGCTGTACTTTTGTGAGTGGGCATTTGTAAGATTTTATGTTCATTCAATACATGTTTATTGTGGTAATGCACTAGGTGTGCGCCTGTTTCTTTCTCTTTCCTTTTTTCTAGATATCATTAGGGACTGGTGATCCCTTTGAAACGGGCTGCAAGAAACCAAAGACATTGCCACTGGAACAGGACTTTATGTATTGAAGGTTTTTTATTACATTTTTATATTTTTTGACAATTTTTTCAATTTTTTACTTATTAAATTTACTTCTTAGATTTGTATTTTTATTTTTTCTTTAGGGTTTATTGTCAGGAGATTGTATTGCTATTGTATTTTTTAAAGTTCTATCATAGTGTATTAGCCTACTCTAGCTGCCCCTTCAAGCCTATCCAATTAGCTACTGTCTCTCCTATTATTATCTATAATTAACTGGGTTATTTAGCGGAGCTACTTCATATTGTTTTTTTGTTGTATATATATATATGTGTATATGTATATATATATATATATATGTATATATATATATATATATGTATATGTATATGTATATGTATATGTATATATGTGTATATGTATATGTATATATGTGTATATGTATATGTATATATGTGTATATGCATATGTGTGTATATGTATATGTATATGTGTGTGTGTATGTACATACACGTGCACAGTGGCTTGCAGAAGTGGATGGCGCTGCAGGTACTATAGCGGGACTACAAGTCCCAGAAGCCCCGGGTTGGGTTAGGTCACATGGGCCGTTCCAGCCAATGGGGAGCGCGTGGCCATTTTGAGGGTTGGAGTAGCCATTTTGGAGGAATGGAATCTCCACCGTGGGACAGGGGGAATAACATCAGTCCTGAGGAAGCCAGCAAAGAGGACAGATGTGCCCAGGGAGCAAGTAAGCACCTTGACTAGGCCAGAACTTTGCCCTAAGGCCCCAATTAGGCCCCAATCCCTACTGAGAGTAGTATTGTAGGGAAGGCCCTAGAGAGAGACTCTAACTCTTCGAGATCCACAACCGTGCCATCGGACGGACATCCATGTGGTCGACTTGCGGCCTTCGGATGAGACCGCACAGGACCACCACCTGTAAGGCGTGAAGGGAGTTTTGCAGTCCCTGCATTGTTGGACCACAGATGCGGCTCTGCTAAAAAAGGATCCTCCTAATTCCCTGGTCGTAGCCAGGAAGGTACCACAGTGCACCACCACACTTCAGGGAGGGTAGTGCTACCTTCACACACTTTGTGGTGGGATTTTTTCTGCGGACATCAGGGTTCCAGGTGGCTTGTCCAAAAATACTGGACTCCCACACCCCCCAAATACATATAAAAAATACCCCCACGCCCCCGAATACATATAAAAAATACCCCATGCCCCTGATACATATAAAAAATACCCCACGCCCCCGAATACATATTAAAAAAACACGCACCCGAATACATATAAAAAATACCCCCACGCCCCCCGAATACATATAAAAAATACCCCCATGCCCCCGAATACATATAAAAAATACCCCAACGCCTCCCCAATACATTTAAAAAATACCCCCACCTCCCCAATACATATAAATTATACCACCACCTCCCCAATACATATAAAATATACCCCAATCTTCCCAATACATTTAAAAAATACCCCCATCATCATCTCATCCTGGCCCCCCATCATCATCTCATCTCCCCAGGCTGCCCCCCCCCCATATCATTATCATCTTATTTCCCCCCCAATCATTATCATTTAACAGATCAGCCGCCCGTCAGCCAGGCATGAACCCAGGCTGGGAAGGCAAATGCAACGGGGCTTGTCAGAGGTGAGGAGCGGCGCATTCCAGGTATCTGCCAGGTACATACTGGGTATTTGCTCGAATAAAGTGTGTCGCAGCAGTATGTACCATTCTTGTCCCATTGAAGCAACTTGAGCCCACCCCTGTCGTAAATCACCTCGGACTGACATTTATGACTAAAGCAAAAAAAAAAACTCCTCTAAAAAGACGTTTAAAATCTGACTGAATATATAAAAGGCCTCATAACTTTATTCCTGTAATACAAAAACAGAGGTGTCATATCAATAGATTCAGGCGAGTTTGCTCAATGTAACCAGCCTAATTTTGACAGACTTGCCCATAAGTTTGAATAACATATGGATGTCTGTCCCTTACCACCTCCTAAAGATGAAGGGTTTGGCATAATTTGATTTGTTTAATAGCAACATTTACAAATATCGATCTGTTATACTTCAGAATAGGTGTCAGGTCCATGACATGTTCATACTGTATTTCATATCTATTGAATGGTAGGGTTAGTCACGCCCCTTGGCACTCTGTGAAACCCTTCCAGGAATGCGTTGAAAGTACCTTTAAAAGTGTCCTGTTTACGTGTGTCAGAATAGCCATAATTTAATCCCATCACTGGCAAAACAAATGCCCTCATCATTATATTCTATCAGTCCCATAAAATACAGGCCTAGTCAAGGGTTTAGCAGGCCACAGACAGATTTCCCCGGGCCCAGGACTAGAGTTACGACCGGGCTACCCCCCGTGTCAGCGTTCTTGTGATCCCCCCCTTTTCATACCGTACAAGCCCCCTGTATTTCCCCCACCTCTTCCCATGTATTTCTCTCCTTTCTGTCTCATTCCCTCTCTCCCTCACTCACCCCCTCTCTCCTCTCACTGTCCCCTCCTCCATCAATTACCCCACTCTCACTCAATCCCTCCCACCCCGCCTCATATGTATTTCTCTCCCCTCTATCTCACTCTTCACCCTCTTTTCCTCACTCACTCCTTCCTTCTATTACACCTGCTATCACTTCCCCCTCCATCAATTACCCCAGTCTTACTCAATCCCCCTCCTCACACTAATTCCCTCCCCCTACACACACAATTCCCCACACAAAATACATACCAAAAAACTCCAGCCCCCATAGAAAAAACCTTCCCACCCCCCAAATACATACAAAAAAATAAATCCCCACCCCCCCAAATATATACAACCCCCACACCCCAAATACATACAAAAAACCTACCCCCCTAAGACATACACACTCTCAGACACCCCAAATACATACAAACCTCCCACCCCCCAAATACATACCAAACTCCCTCCCTCGCCCCCCAAATACATACCAAACTCCCTCACACCAAAAATACATACCAAACCTTCCTCACCCCCCAAATACTCCCAGTTTAGACGTAATCACCAAAATAGCAGTGACGTCCAAAGTTCATCGCAATTTGTGGAAAATTTTGAATGAATAATAAAAAATGAAATATTTTTTTTCCTTCTCAGAGGTGTTGGTCTATTCTTAAGAACATTAAAGAATAGTAAGCATTGACAGCTAGCATCTGCACATCAGCAGAATCGCTGTCTATTTGTGAACATCTCTACATTGTTTTATTTCTTTTACAAGCGGCAAACCAGCAATTTGCACCCAAGCAATGAGTTTGTGCTATGACTCCACTGTCATTAGCCAACTCTTAGGCCCAGCGTCACTAAAAGATGCTAATCTCTAGCATGCCTTAATTCCCATCCCATTTATTCATCACCAATGGTATCAAAGAATACACAAATAAAAGAGATACATCTGGAGCAATGGTTTTGCACCAAAATGTCTCCAGTTTTGCCTTGATACACATGCCCAAAACTGGATGAATGGCAGTGACAAGTGGGAAATATATATATTGTAAATAAATATTTACATTTATATATAAATATATATTGTGACAACATGACCGGTGATCAGTGAGAAAACAGACACAATTTGCAAATGGAGGGGGGGGGGATTACTCACTGTGGATTATTTTGTCCACGGATTTAAAACAAACAAAACTCTGGAGAACAAAAGGAAACACTGTCCCTTTAAAGCAAAGTAACATATTAAAACCTACTCCACTAAGGCTGAGCTCACTCTGCCTACTACCCGACGTTGCGTGCACGCATCCGCGGTTGCGCGCCTGTTTGCTGGGCAATGTGTGAACATCCCCAGGGGACTGAATGAACCGAGAGTGGGCGGGACAGGGGAAGACGTCATCCTCTTTTTAGAAAAAAAGGAGGAGCTTTCACATTCATTGGCTGGCGAAGTACGCGTGACGCTGCTGCCACACAAAATCACAAATTCAGTTGTCTCCCTGAGTTGCAGCGTTAACGCTGTACTTCGCCGCGGGGAGTGGTTTCAATCCTGAAAATTCCCATTGCCAAACATGCAAGAGTGACAAGTGAACGGGGCCTAAGGAGGCTAACTAGACACAATAACTTTAACAACAACCAATACTGGCCTGCTACAGTAAGCTGGCTCCCAGTCAAACAACAGGATGTGTGGCAAAAGTTTAATGGGTTTCACTTAACCTCACAGATATAGTAATACCAACTCAGCTCTATTCAAGCACTTCCAGGGTCTCAGGACTCCAGGCTGACAGCCTCCTCTAAGCCCTATGTGATATTCCCCCCAGGTATTCTCAGCCCTATGGTGATATTACCCCCACTGTATTCTCAGCCCTATGTAAATTCCCCAGGTATTCTCAGCCCTATGTGATATCCCCCAGGTATTCAGCCCTATGTGATATTCCCCCACTGTATTCTCAGCCTATGTGATATTCCCCCACTGTATTCTCAGCCCTATGTGATATTACCCCCAGGTATTCTCAGCCCTATGTGATATTCCCAACTGTATTCGCAGCCCTATGTGATATTCCCCCCAGGAATTCTCAGCCCTATGTGATATTCCCCCTCGGTATTCTCAGCCCTATGTGATATTCCACACCAGTATTCTCAGCACTATGTGATAGTCCCCCACTGTATTCTCAGCCCTATGTGATTGCCACCACATGTATGCCCATGTGATATTCCCCCCACGTATTGCAGGCCCTATGTGATATTCCCCCACTGTATTCTCAGCCCAGAGTGATAGTCCCCCACAGTATTTCAGACTAGAGTATAGTCCACCCACGTTTCTCAGCCTATGTGATATTGACCCGCCCAGGTTATTCAAGCCTAGGAAGCCCCCCAGGTATTCTCAGCTATGGGATATACCCCCACTGTGATTCTCAGCCCTATGTTATATTCCCAAGGTTCTCAGCCCTATGTGATATTCCCCCAGGCGTATCTCAGCCTTATGTGATTTTCCCCCCAGGTATTCTCAGCCTATTGGATAGTATTCCCCCATGTTTCGCAAGCCCTATGTGATATTCCCACATGGTATTCTCAGCCCTATGTGATATTCCCCATGTATTCTCAGCCCTATGTAATGTCCCCAGGATTCTCAGCCCGATGATATTCCCCAGGTATTCTCAGCCCCTATGTGATTCCCCCCAGGTATTCTCAGCCCTATGGGTATTCCCCCAATGTATTATTTCAGCCCGATTTATTCCCCACTGTATTCGCAGCCCTATGTGATATTCCCCACTGTATTCTCAGCCCTATGTGATATTCCCCCAGGTATTCTCAGCCCTATGTGATATTCCCACAGGTATTCGGCCCCCCTATGTGATTTCCCCCTAGGTTACTCAGCCCTATGTGATATTTCCCCCAGCGTATAGCAGCCTATGTGATATTCCCCCGGTATTCTCAGCCCTATGTGAATTCCCCCACTGTTATCTCAGCCCTGTGAATTCCCCAGGTATTCTCAGCCCTATGTGATATTCCCCCTCGGTATTCTCAGCCCTATGTGATATTCCCACCAGGTATTCTCAGCCCAATGTGATATTCCCCCTCGATTCTCAGCCCTATGTGATATTCCCCTCGGTATTCTCAGCCCTATGTTATATTAACCCCAGGTATTTCTCAGCCCTATGTGATATTCCCCCTCGGTATTCTCATCCCTATGTAATATTCCCCCCAGGTATTCTCAGCCCTATGTTATATTCCCCCACGGATTCTCAGCCCTATGTGATATTCCCACCAGTATATCTCAGCCCCAATGTGATTAGCCCCTCGGTATTCCACAGCCTATGTTATATCCCAGGTTATTCTCAGCCCCTATGTTATATTCCCCCCAGGTATTCACCTATGTGTATTTCTCCAGCCTATGTGTATTTCCCCCTCGGTTCTCAGCCTATTGATATTCCTCGGATTCTCAGCCCTATGTGATTTCCCCCGGTTATTCTCAGCACGTCTGTTATATTCTCCCCAGGTATTCTCAGCCCTATGTGATATTCCCCCCAGGTATTCTCAGCCCTATGGTATATTCCCCCAGGTATTCTCAGAACCTATGTGATATTCCCCCCCAGGTATTCTCGACCTATGTGATATTCCCCCCAGGTATTCTCAGCCCTATGTGATATTCCCCCCAGGTATTCTCAGCCCTATGTTATTCCCAGCCCTATGTGATTCACCCTGGATTCTCAGCCCTATGTGATATCCCCCCGGTATTTCAGCCCTTATGATGATATCCCCACCGTATTCTCAGATACCTATGTGATATCCCCCGGATTCTCTCACCTATGTTATTTCCCCCGGTTTCTCAGCCCATGTATATTCCGCCCAGATCATCAGCCCCATATTATATTCCCCCAGGTATTCTCAGCCCTATATATTCCCCAGGGTTTCAGCCTATGTGATATTCACCCTCGGTATTTTCAGCCCTGTAATTCACCCCAGATTCGCAGCCCTAGTGTATATTCCCCCAGGTATTTCAGCCCTATGTTATATCCCCCCAGGTATTCTCCATGATATTCCCCCTCGTTCTGCCATGTGATATCCCCTCGGTATTCTCAGCCCTATGTGATATTCCCCCCGGTATTCAATCAGCTAGTTATATTCCCCCAAGGTATTCTAGCCCTAGGTGATATTCCCCCAGGTTATTCTCAGACTATGTGATATTCACACTCGGTATTCTCAGCCTATGTATATTCCCCCCGGTATTCTCAGCCCTATGTGATATCCCCCCACTGATTCTCAGCCCTATGTGCTATTCCCCCCAGAGTATTTCAGCCTAATGTGATATCCCCCACTGTATTCTCAAGACACTATGTGAATACCCCACTGTATTCTCAGCCCTATGTGATATTCCCCCTCGGTATCTCAGCCCTAGGTGCCAGATATCACCCCAGGTATTCTGACCTCTGTGATATTCCCCCGGTATTCTCAGCCCTGTGTGATATTCCCAGGTATTCTCAGCTATGTGATATTCCCCTCGGATTCTCCCATTGATTCCCCCAGTATTCTCAGCCCTATGTGTGATATTCCACCTCGGTATTTCTAGCCCATATGTGTTATATTCCCCCTCGGTATTCTCAGCCCTATGTTATATTAACCCCAGGTAGTCTCAGCCCTATGTGATATTCCCCCTCGGTATTCTCATCCCTATGTAATATTCCCCCCAGGTATTCTCAGCCCTAGGATATTCCCCCCAGGTATTCTCAGCCCTAGTGTGATATTCCCACCAGGTATTCTCAGCCCAATGTGATATTCCCCCTCGGTATTCTCAGGCCCTATGTTATATTCCCACCGGTATTCTCAGCCCTATGTATATCCCCCAGGTAATTCTCAGCCTATGTGATATTCCCAGCCCTAGTGATATTCCCCTCGGTATTCTCAGCCCTATGTGATATTCCCCCTCGGTATTCTCAGCCCTATGTGATATTCCCCGCTGGTATTCTCAGCCCTATGTTATTTCCCCCAGGTATTCTCAGCCCTATGTGATATTCCCCCCAGGTATTCTCAGCCCTATGTTATATCCCCCAGGTATTCTCAGCCTATGTATTTCCCCCCACAGGATTTCAGCCCTATGTGATATTCCCCCCTCGGTATTCTCAGCCCTATGTGATATTCCCCCCAGGTATTCTCAGCCCTATGTGATATTCCCCAGGTATTCTCAGCCCTATGTTATATTCCCCCCAGGTATTCTCAGACCATTATGGATTTCCCCTATGGTATTATCCGCCCTATGTGATATTCCCCACGTATTCTCAGCCCTATGTGATATTTCCCCACTAGGTATCTCAGCCCTATGTGATATCCCCCAAGTCTTCAAGAACCGACAATGTTATATCCCCCCAGGTTTTCTCAGCCCTATGTGATATTCCCCAAGTATTTCCAGCCCTATTGATTTCCCCGGTATTCTGCAGCCCTAGTGATATTCCCCCACTCGGTATTCTCAGCCCTATGTTATATTCCCCCCAGGTATTCTCAGCCTATGATATTACCCCAGGTATTTCTAAGCACTAGTTATATTCCCCCCAGGTATTTCTCACGCCAGTATGTTACTATCCACCCTCGGGTATTCTCAGCCCCTAGTGATTTCCCCCCGGTATATCTAAGCCCTATGTTATATTCCCCCACAGTGATTCTCAGCCCTATGTATATTCCCCTCGGTATTTCAGCCCTATGTGATATACCCTCGGTTATCTCAGCCTACTATGTTATATTCCCCCAAGGTATTCTCAGACCTATGTGATATCCCCACGTATTCTCAGCCCTGATTGTGCATGTACCCCCCAGGATCTAGCCCTAGGTGATATTCCACCCATCGTCTTCTGCAGCCCTATGTGATATTCCCCCACTGTATTCTCAGTCCTTATTGTTGATATTCCCCCTCGGTATTCTCGCCTATGTGATATACCACCAGGTATTCTAGAACCATGTGATATTCCCAGCAATATTCTCAGCAATGTGCATTATTCCCCCAGAGTATTCATCAGCCCTATGTTGATAGTGCCCCCTACGGTATTTGAAGCACTAATGTGATATTCCCCCCAGGTATTCTCAGCCCTATGTGATATTCCCCCTCGGTATTCTCAGCCCTATGTGATATTCCCCCCAGGTATTCTCAGCCCTCTGTGAGACCCCTCACTGTATCCTCAGCCCTCTGTGAGACCCCTCACTGTATCCTCAGCCCTCTGTGAGACCCCCCACTGTATTCTCAGGCCTCTGCGAGACCCCCACTGTATTCTCAGGCCTCTGTGAGACCCCCCCCATTTTATTCTCACACATGCTGTTGGACTGTGAATCCCAGAGACTGCCTCCATCACTGGCACGTTCCTTGTGCACCACGGAAGGGATTTCGGATGAGAGTACCGGCGGAGCAGTGTATACTCTGCCAGGACATTTCCCCTGCGCCGAGAGGACACTGTTATATCACCGCTTGTTATCACCCTGCTTGTCGTAAGTAGGGTTTTGATTTTACCATCTCCGGATGACCAGCTGCCCTCCATTGCTACGAATGCTGTTTTTATGACATAGTTCATTTTTTAATAAATTAATTTTTAGTTTGTCACTAGGAATCTCACTGTTATATGTTATATAGTGGTATACTGAGTTACCCAGCAGTTATACGCTATGATTTGTGTTTGTTTTTTCTTCTTTCGTTTCATGGCCTGTCAAGCACTCGTGCAGATTCTTTGAGAATCACATGACTTTCCATTTGAACATTTGGCAGCCAACCTTTATTTAAAGGTTATTTTTCACTATTGTTATACTTAGTTGGTGTTTAAACTTTAGCGCTTAAGTCACATTTTTCTTTTTTTGACCTTCACATGGGAACTCACATTCTAACCTTCTCCTGACAGAGGGAATCTCTGACAGTAACAACAAACAGAAGGAGAAATAGAAAAAAGATGTCCTCTCACGCCTCAGGTGCACATCCATCCAGGTGTGTTCAGCATACAGCGTAGCTCCCCCATGTAAGGGAAAAAAACAGCACTCCAGAGCTCTTCTATAAACACAATATATCAACAAATTTATTATGAACGGATCGACGTTTCGATCCATCACTTGGACCTTTATCAAGACATACATACAGACATACATACAGACATACAATATATTAGCTGGAAATCTTAGCCTGCTCACGGAACATTTAATCAATAAAAAGGTTCAGATCACCCCAAAATGATTTAAAAAGACTCATTTTGAGACCACCGGAACTTCGCCAGCGTCTATTGTGCACTGTGAATAAACAATCAGCCCAGCACCAGCTAGCCTACTTTGTTTACTATTAAGTTACATGTGGGAAGCGACTCCTCTTGTTTGTGAAAATAATACTTTTTCATCCATCGAACAATCAGCAGCCTTTTGTAGTACTCTTATGTATACATTCAGTCCCCCTCACAAACACACACATATACTCTGTCACAGGGGGAATGGTTAAGCAATAATATTTAGCTGCAGCTAAGGAAAAAGAATATGGTATCAGATCAACAAGAGCTGTGCTAGCAAGTTTGCCTAAGTAAGAAGGATGTTGTGGTTTCACCGTGGCTCGTGGGGGCACCGCCAGGTTGTAGCTGTTCCTGAGCTTGTTTTAGTTGATTTGTGCCTGCGTGGTTAGCTCAAGGCATCTGGAGCACAAATGTTGAAAACTGCACACGAGAACATGAATGTGCAAGTTGTCATTGCACAACATATCAAAAATAAATACATCTAGTTGTATTTTGGTTGCAAGGATGTCATTTTGTGACAGACACACATGATTCTCAAGGGTATTTATTATTTGTAGCCCCCTTTCCCCTGTGTCTAGGGAAACTACCTGTGGTGTGTTACCCGAGTGGCTTACAAGAGACCTGACCCTCCGCCGCTGGGAGCCTGGGGTGACCGTGTTTGTGGTTACACAGCGCCTCCACCTGGGAGAGATCCTAACACAGTAGGATTACCTCTCTCAGGAACCCAATACATACAGTAAATACACACACCGGGTATATAACAACAGTATTTACTGACCTAAAACACACACACCAAAATATAACACTGATCACACAATACTCTGCCCCCACAGTAACACCACCACGGTGGAACCCCCCCCCCCCCAAAGTACTGAGGTGCCTGGACACTTAACCCAGTAGTGTCCACAGACAAGACCCACCCAAAGAGAGTGTGTGGGGGGAGGCTGCGCACACCGCGCACAGGCTGCGCACACAGCGTGGCGTCCATCATTGGTGCACTATCACCAACTGTGGTGAGCTAAGGGGAAGCATCCCTAACTGGGGGCCTTCCCTGTAGTACCACAAGCCGAAGGGACTCTGGGTCTAACTGGGGTCTGCGGGGCAAGTACCTGCTCGGTTGCTGCTTCCTTTCCAACTGGCGCGCGGTCCTGAGCGTGCCAAATGTATCTATCTCCTTGCAGGAGATCCTGGGAGCCCTATTAGCTGTAGTGCATCACATGCCTCTATCTCCCAGAGCATGCTATGAGATGTAGTTCCCCTGCGGAGTCCTTTCCAACATGGCTGCCGCAACTACCAGGGTACTGCACATGCGCGATATCCCTTCTGCGCATGTGCGATTAAGATGGCCGCGAGTGTCCTGCGCATGCGCGAGGGGCAAAGATGGCAGCGCCCTGTTCCGGCGTCTGACATGGAGCACCGGAGCCCCACTGATAGTCGCAGCCCTCCCACAGGGCTACCGGCATAAACAGTAGCCTCTCCCTTCCCCGCGCCCGAATCGGAGGTAAGAGGGGGGAGGGGGCGGGGGGGGGGGGGGCAAGTGGGACCTTGCTAAATCTTATTAATATTATTATTACTATTTAAGAAGAGCGGTAGAGTGGGGGAACAGTAGTTACAGTACATTAACTAGCGTGACACACGAAACGTGAGAACAAACGAATGCAAACCGATACAAAATGTTCTAAGGGTCCTGAGAGCTTACAGTCCAGAGAGAATATGGGGCATAGTTCAAATAAATGGTTAAGTGACTTTTATTGTGAGACGGAGTATACCTCTGATGGGGCAGATTAAGGAATTTTTGTTTAGTACGTAGGCGCACACAATCACAATCTAAAATCAGATTTCTGCCCACCCATACCTCACCGCATATTGCTTTAGATACTTGCAAACACCCCAATAAAGGAAGTAAATATTAATAGAAGTTTCGAAAGACATTTTCGGTCCACCAGCAAAAGTCTTTCAGATCTCACAGAGAACTAGTTAATCTATTATATTGGAAAAGAGCAAGCACAAGTCAACCTTTAAAAATGGTAAGAAATAAATGCTATGGGATATTGAAACAAATGATCAAACATTGAAATTGCTTTAATAAATGCTAATATAACTAATAATCACAAAAAGGACAAAATACCAGGACCTGAAGAACCCTCTGAGATTTGTAAGCTTGTACATTGTTAACTTGTGTTGGCAGAATAAATGATCATACTGTACCTATTTTTTCATTTTCTTTACATTAATAAGGGAACTATAAAGCTTACATCCTTTTGGCTAACAATTACCAACATATATTTGTCAGTGCTTTTATTTTAGACATGGTGGACAGAGAAATACAGTAGTAATGGTGTGAGTAGCACGCATTGTCAGTAATCCAGGTTTTAACAATTAAAACATATGGGTGGCAATTTCTTTCACAGAAGCTATAACCAAACCGATGTACAGAATAGCATGACAAAATCCCTAAGTGGCAACAGAAGGCGTCTTCTCACAGGAACCACTGGAACTGACATGACAAACTCTGACCACAGTATTATTTTTAACCAATTTACCCCAATATCCGTTGGTTTAAAAAAAATCATATAGAAACATTGACACATGCTCTCTGGTGATCACTCACAAGACGTCTGCAACCAATTAGTATCCCAATAAAGATTAATCACACATACTGTATCAAATCCTTATAATACAGTAGGTGCTCTCATGCCAACATAACATCCCACATGGACAATTGAGAGCATACTGTATATAACACCAGAGTGATATCGTGTTTATACTGTATATAAGGGGATCACCCCCGGTTCCCCTGATCTTCCTTTGCCCCCTGCCTTACCCCTGTGGCAGTGGGGGAAGGGGATGGCGACTTCTCCCGGCGGGCACCGCCCTCTTGGTTGTGGCGCGAGCTTCGCCCATGCGCAGGAAGATCGCGCACGCGGTCCCCATAGAAAAGAGCTGTACCAAGAACTACAATTCCCAGCAGCCTCTGGGGACTGCACTTTCACCCTTGTCACAGGCAGCATTGAAGCCAATAGAGCTGGCAGATTCTCATGCTGCAGAGTTGCAACAATGTTGTGTGCAGACAGGGTTTTTGTCAGTTGGAGCTGGGGAGCTGTAGGGGAAGGAAGGGTGCAGGGAGCAAGTGCAGCTACTGCATCGAGTAAGGTCCCCCACATCCCAAGTAAGGCCCCAACTCCCCACCAGGTTAGTGGGTAAGTGCTGAGGGACGGCCCAAGATAGGGACGCTGCCCTTAGTGCGTGTGAGTGCTGTCTTGTCAGGGTCACGGCTGGCAGTGCTGTGAGGCCTGACAAGAAGGCATAGTGTTAGCGTGCAGCAAGTTTGCAGTGCGTGGCTGTGAGTGCTAGATCTTAGTTAGTCAGGACTGGGATGAGTTAGGGGAGCGGAGCAGGCTATTAACCCCTGTAGGCCCCTAGGAGTTTCCCCTAAGCCATCAAGGTTGCTGTGCTGTAGGGACGGCCTATAGTACAGTATTGTCCCCATAGTTATGAGTCAGTTAGGGACTCAGCGGGCGCTGCGCCTCTGTGCAGCGAGGTGGGCGCAGTTCATCGTTGCGGCTGCAGCAGTTCTCCGGGTGGGATCGTCCTGGAGGTGGTTCCGGTGTTCTTCGGTCGCCGGATCCTTTGTGAAGTGTTGCTCGGGCAGGTACTTTATATCAACAAGTGCACCAACGGGCCCTTAGTTTAATAGTGACTGCGCAGTCACCCATATCCTATCTCTCTACAAGAGTGCGGGACATTGGGTGTGGATCCTATGGACACGGGGTGGGATCATCCTGTGTTGGGGAAGCGTCCTGTGAGACGCATTAGTTAGTGTCTCCTCTCGAGAGGGACACTCGTCATTCTGTGCATGTTTATGGAGTGTTATGTTTCCTTAAGTAAACAGTATTGGTTATCATACTTAAGGTGTGTGAGTATTGTATGTGTCCTGCGAGGAACAATTCCTGCTCTGCTAGGATCCATCGCAGGTGGAGGCGCTGCACCGAGTACCGTGTTACTCTTAATATAATTGCCCCAGGTTCCCCGAGCCAACAGGTAAAGCACTACACCTGGTAACACCGTATGTTCTCCGCACCCACACCGTATCTGTGATTGGGGGGGGGGGGGGAATACCCGTTACATGTATATCAGGTTACTATTTTCTCCTATACAGATAAGAAGTTGGGTGCTCCAATGAATTAGGAATAAATACAATCTTATTTCAATAATCGAATATAGAAAAAGGGGAATATCCAGATGCTCCAAACTTGCTATAAAACAATCAGTCCCTTGATATCCTGTGAAGTGGAAATGAAGTGGACACAGCACTGCAGCAATTATAAGTGGATAATGAAGTAGATAAGCACACGTATATAGACTAAACCGGGGTGGGGGCTAGATTGCAGTGACTGATGGAAAGAACAAGGCTGGACATTCTTCTACATGCTGCCGAGTAATGACCCAAATAAAACAGAACCTGCTGCCCTTACTGAGCTCCCGTGTCAAACGAAGTGCTGTAAGCTTCAGCTGTCTGTCTGTGAGATCTGCCGTGGAGTTGATAAAAAGCTGAGTCTCCTGCTGCGATGGTGTCCTGCGTGCTCCAGCTGCGCAGGGTAAAAGGTATATGTAAAGAAGGATCCCAGCGGTCACTGCTAGCCTCCGTGAACTCAACCAAGCATGATTAATTCAAAAAAACTTTATTGAAACAAAAACATGGACATGAAAAAACCTCTAAGGCCTCGTTCAGGGTGCAGGCTTCTGAGGGAGGGCGTGCTGCCGTGCGAGCTGCCGTGGGACACAATGTATTCAAATTTAATACTGGTTGTCAGGGTAGCAGCTGCACTGTCTCCGAAGTACGGAGTTGACGCTGGCTACAGTTTCAATAAACAAAAAATTAGTTTTTTTGAAGCTGCAGCAGCGTCACTGGGACCTCGGCAGCCAATGAAATCAGTCTTGAGAATGATTTTATGACTGCAACTTGGATCCCTAACCTGCCGTCTGTAGCCCCCCCCCTCCCCCTCCCCTCCTGAAAAAGTCTGCTGGGAGGATGAACACACATCGCCCAGCAGACTGCCGCCCTGCTTCCCGAACGCTCTCCCTCCAACTCCTGCCTCTGGCACCCTGAACGAGGCCTAACGCGTTTCATCCCGTGAAGGGACTTTATCAAAGAGATAAAGTCCCTTCACGGGATGAAACGCGTTAAAGGCTTTTTCATGTCCATGTTTTTGTTTCAATAAAGTTTTTTTGAATTAATCATGCTTGGTTGAGTTCACAGAGGCTAGCAGTGACCGCTGGGATCCTTCTTTCCATATTATTTCAATAATCCTTATAATTGAGACTCTGGAGTAAGACTCTATTGTGGAGTGGGTATTTGAGTGATAATCCAGTAAAATGGTACTATTTTCTCCTAGATTTATGTTGGGGGGCGGACGTTTCTCCTGTACCTTTTGTGTGCCGCTGTGTTAGCGGAATTAATAAATATTTTTATAGATTTTTTTCACACATCTGTGAGTACCTTTTGCGTGGAGATTTCTGTAACCACTTATTTTGTTAATTGGGATTGAGCGAGAAATATATAAAAAATGATGAAAAACGAAAGGGGTCTCTTTCTTCCTGAACACAGTGTAGATGTGTGTATGTATATATCATCATTGTAGAGGTAAAAGTCATTAACTACATTTGTTGAGTACCGATGAAAAGGTGACTAAATGTTGTTTTTGACAGGAAAAATTCTGTATTTAAAAAGGACGGTATTGTGGTATGACACATTCTGAAGATTAGGTGTCTTTAAGGAGCCCTTAGGAAAAAACATTCTTTACAAGCCTATTTTCATGAAAAAATGTAAAAAAAAATAGAAATACACTGAATGAGTTTTACCTCTACAACGACATTATGGAAGTTGGCACATTTATTTATTTTCTTCGCTGTATTTCACTAATAAAAAATAAAATAAACCTTACAAGAAGAATTTTATCTTTAAAGATCATTTTCTACAATTGGACAAAGACATTGAACATGAGATATAGTTTTAAAATATTATTTAATGTTGTAGCTTTTCTTTAAAATATGTTAACAAAGCAAATCTAAAATTCCCAAAACGTTTTTATGGACCACTTTTTTGCCCCCAATATGAAAATCCTTTAAAACAATAAGATGCTAGTATATTAGTAAATATTGTGTATATTAAATGGTCTCATCTGAAGTGTAAAAAAGATATATTTATCATTATTTATGTAAGATCTATGTCATCTTCTTTGCAGCTTGGTATATTTAATTTGAGCTGGATGTCAAGATCTCTCCATCATTTGGTTGCATTTGCTTGATTTTGTAGATGATCCCATGAATATCCTATAAATCACAAAGAAATAAAAAAAAACTATTTCAGAATATCTAAACTATAATATAGATACATGTCTATCCATCATAACTGTTCAGAAGACACCATGCAATACAATTGTATTCTCAATATTCTAGTAACATTTTGCCAGCCGTCCAAAGAAAACACTTATTTTATACATGCTGAAATAAAAACCACTGGACTTTGGGGCAGGTATCGAGGTGATTAAATTAGTAAATCTTGCGATGTGTATAACTGGGGTTACACAATACATTGGGGCATCCTCCCCATAGGCTACACTGGCATGCAGTGTTTCTAAAGTGAGTATTACTTGTGAGTAGAAGGGGAAAAGATAGCAAACGGTTATTAACGTTAAAAGGCATGAGAACATTTGCAAGCGATGGATGTACACAAAGAAAATCGTATAAATCAGATATGTAAAAAGAAAATCGTATTTTTCTTTTTGTCTGACAAAATGTGGAAAAACAAGAAGTATAATTTGCTCTGCAGTTTTATGCAGCATCTGATTAATATCTGCATCTTTACAGACTTGTCATCAAGCTCTTCAAAGTCAGACAAAGTATAACAATGCCACAATTGATGTGCTTTTTTGCTTTGTTACACTTTTCAGTGGTTTATCAAGCACAGATGCAATGGTTTGCAAGGCTTTTATGTGACAACTGAGGTCTGCACGAGTAATGCGTCATCATGTTAAAGATGTTGCAGTTTAGTTTAACTTGGCAACATGTATATACTGGAGGTGCAATAACATAAAAGAGGTCACTTATACAACAATTCCCTGTGCTCATTTGACCCCTACAATGTAACTTTTTTTACTGTCATTGTCATGTAGAGTTTCAGGCTTCTCCAACTGTGAAAGGGTTAAGATACATAATAGCTTTGTTATCCTAGAGATAGATGCACTAAGCTACATTAAATTAGGGTAATTAACGTGACATTGTCTAATACAGGAACAGGCGTTATTCAGTAAGGTAATCACATGCAAACATAACAGTAATTGAGCCCATTAGCACAGTGTTAACATTCACATTATTCAAAGTCTCCCACTCAAGAGCAGGTGAAGGGGCCTTACACATGCGTGAGACCTTTACTGATCTCTGGAGCAGGGGATCTAGTGGCTGCTGGGACAGGGTTTGTGACATACAGGTTGGGTTATGATGTGTGAGGGGTGCCGCCCTTCTTTTGCAGAAATTTCCGAGCAGAATTCTGCCAAGGACACCCCTTCCACCAGGATGGAAAGGGGGGAGATAGACAGCACTCTGATTGAGAAAATAAGCAAGGTTGCAGGGTGCACGGAACAGGAAGGGACCCTTATTCTCCTCACAAGTACTAACAAACCAAAGGCAGTACCAGCACTCTCTGTCTCACAGCTAAAGATACTGAAGAATACCAGTGTAGTGAAAATGAACAAGCAATAAACCTATGTCCTCTGCTCCTCGTGCTCTGTAGAGTGCTTGGGACAGAGCACGAGGAGCAGAGGACAGAGGTTTATTGCTAGTGTCATTAAAATTGTTCATTTTCACTACACTGGTATTCTTCAGTATCTTTAGCTGTGAGACAGAGTGCTGGTACTGCCTTTGGTTTTCCAGGGTGGGGTTCCGCCTGGGGAAACTGATCAGTCCGCCCGAGAACGGTACACTAATAAGAGGAGCTTGCGAGTCACCAAGACTATGGCTGCATCGTCGGATTGGAAGGACTGTCTTGGGGGAATTAAATGTTAATAGATAATAAGGACATTGATGAAGATGTATGTAGTATAAACAGTGGGGTAACCCCTTACGCTATTTCTGTTGTATCTCATGCTTCAGGGTTCTCAAACACCACATCAAACACAGGGTCTGCTGTAGTGGCGACAGCCGGGTCCTTGCCTTGGTGGCATCCTAGATTCAGGGGGTACGTGCCGTATATGGATCGTACTAGATTCCTGTTAGAAACAGGGGATGTGGTAGACCATTAGTGGGCAGAGGGAGCGTTCAACCCCGAGGAGACCGCAGAGGCCATGAGGAGGAGAGAGAAGGAAATAAGTTTTGGTATAGTATAGCCCACGGGAATGGCCCTAGACAATTACGACCCTCCGGTTCAAGAACTGTTGTTCTGGGTTCAGCCAGGTCAGGCTGAATGTCGCCAGTTAACTAAAATTAGCCGAGCTGAGCGACGTGTAGTTCAAAAGTACAGGAACTCAAACGGGTTCGAGTACCCCTATGTCCCTGAGGCGTTAATGAGGAAGATTGACGTGAATAGGGAGAAGTGGCTGATAGAACTATAAAGGCTTATGTTATGGAACACAGCCAGAGCACCTTTCATAACATACAGGAATGGGTGGCTTATTTGGTGGGTGTCTGGAAGGTCAGTCTATATGGACTGGGTGGAGTACGTGTCTGAACGGCATCCAAAAAGGGTGTTCTCCATCACTGTGTCTGATGAGCCAGGAACTCTAGTACGAAAACCTGACCCAGAGCACTATTACTGATAAAGGTTCTCCATGTTGGGAGGAACCCTGTTCTGTAAGGCAGCCATTTTATGGTTGTAGTCAAACAAGCTGCTACAGATGCAGCAACGAGTATCCGAACACTTGCCTTTGAAAATCTGGGGCAATCTCCCAGTAAGCGCAAATTTACGTGACATTCTGCAAACAGACTAATGGCCCATCGGATTAACACAGCGGGGGCCCTGGCAGTTCTCATCAGTTTGAATGGGACTGCCAGGGTCCCTGCTGTGTTAATCCGATGGGCCATTAGTCTGTCTGCAGAAATGTTCACAGAAATGTTGAGCATTACTGGGATTGCCCCAGATTTTCCCAGGCAAGTGTTCGGATACTCGTGGCTGCATCAGTACATGGTTTTAGTGAAGCTGTAAAGACTGTGTTCACTGATAATGTTATCATGCATATCGAATGTGATAATCCATTACGTGAAATGTTCTCTTGTTATGTTCAGGTTACATTTAAGGATGGTACCCTAAAATTTAGGACCCAAGCAGGGTCGTTGTGATTCCACCAGAGGGATAGTGTAGCCAGGTCACCTGATGGCTACTATTCTGCCTTTGTACTGGCAGTAAGCCCTGGTACAATCAGGTTGCCAGTAGTTGATATAGGGTTTTCCCCCTCCGAGGAGCTGCACTTGAGTGACAGCGGGAGCAGCGACATCAGGCCTGGGCATGACCAATCATGAGACAGTTAGAATTGATGATCCAGGGCACAAAACGGATTTTCAAAAAAGATTTAATGTATCAAAAATAGCACCAATATACGACATTTCGTCCTTCTCAGAGGACTTTCTCAAGTGACCCTCTGGGAAGGATGAAACGTCGTATATTGGTGTTATTTTTGATATATTAAATCTTTTTTGAAAATCCGTTTTGTGCCCTGGATTATCAATTTTAACTATTATCCCAGGATCTTCAGGCAGATTTCCCTGAACCAGGAGCACCGGTTGTTGCAAGTATTTTATTATATACCATTGGTGTGCAACTTTGCTATTCATTGTTCCAATCATGAGACAGACCTGATGCCCTCCAGTTTAATTTCACCATTGAGGACATTTTAGCAGAAAACTACTTGAATGGCTGCTTCGGCTGATGTACAGTAGAATGAGCCCCTAAGGCTTCTTTCACGTTCAGGTATTTATGGGGATTCTCATAAGAATATCTCACCAGGCCATATCTCACCAACATCAGCTCATTTTGTGGGCATTGTCAGGTGAAGGTAGGACATGATGCCGGAGAATGATGCACATTTGGGGCTGCACTTTACAAACATATCTTAGAGGAAGCATTTGGGGTTTGAAAAGCAACAGTAGCATTGTAAGCCATACAGCACATATTTGGCAATGTATTATTAAACATAAGTTCATTAACATGGTATGTTTGTGTAGCCCCGGGTTTATTTTGCCCTCACTGACCCCCCTCCGCGAGTGCCGAGTGGTCGCGGGTGCCGCCAGAGGCAGCGACGGACCCGCCGGCACTTTGCGAGGGTGGGGGCCAGTGCAGGGAGCGCTCGGCATCCCGGGAGCTCCGGCGGCGCACCCGGCTAGCGGGGTCCGCCATGAAGTGTTGCGCGAGTGTGCGCGGGTTCGTGCATGCGCAGCAGGTACACTAAAGCCAGGGAGAAGTCGCGCGAGGGTAGGGAAGCAGAGGAAAAGGTTGCGGCGGCCATTAGGTGTTTGCGCATGCGCAGGACAAGTGCGCACGCGGCCCCAATGCCCAGACAGGTCCCACGGGGCTACAATTCCCATAGGGCCTAGCGAGGCAGGCACCAGGTGCCTGATAGTGGCCAATGAGGGCCAAGGATTCCCAGGCAGGGAGAAAGGATACATTTTGCGGGCTTTGCAGGTTGGCAGTTGGAGCTGGGCGCAGGAAGGGGAAGGAAGGGTGCAAGGAGCAAGTGGCTCCTACACCAGGTAAGGATCCCCAAGTCCCAGGCAGGCCCCAATCCCTGTTAGGGTAGTGGGTAGTACTGAGGGACAGCCCCTAGGTGAGGGACTCTGCCCTTAGGTGTGTGAGTGTGCGGTCTTGTCAGTGTCACGGCTGGTAGTGCTGTGAGCGCTGACAAGTAGGCACAGTGTATGCAGCGTGTGCAGTGGGTTGCTGCAGGTTGACTGTGTGTGCAGTGGGTTGCTGCAGGTTGACTGTGTGTGTGCAGTGTGTTGTTGCAGGCGCTTTTAGTATTAGCTAGAGTCAGGACTGGGAAGAGTTAGGGGAGCGGAGCAGGCTATTAACCCCTTAGGTCCCAGATAGGTCCTCACTCCCGAGTTTGTGGTGCTACAGGGACAGGCTCTAGGTTAGGGATCCTGTCACGTAGTGCCAGTGATAGATAGGGACACAGCGGACGCTGCGGTTCCTGTGAAGAGGTTCGGGCTCAAGTCGGGGCCCACAGAGACTATATCCAGGGTGAGATCGCCCTTGGCGGTCCTCCTTCAAAGAACCCGTTTGGGATCAGACGGAATCACCGAGCGACGGATCCTTTGTGAAGCAGTTGCTGATCCGAGTACTGGAGTGCTCGGCAGGTACTTTACATCCACAAGTGCACCAACTGCGCAGTCACCCATATCCTCTCTCTGCAAGAGTGCGGGACATTGGGTGGGGATCCTATGGACACTGGGTGGGATCACTCGGTGTTGGGGGAAGCGTTTGGTGAGACGCCTTGGTTATTAGTGTCTCCTCGGTAGAGGGACACCTGTTATTCTATTGTTGATATATGTGTGTGTGTGTTCTCAAGTAAAAGGTATTGGTTATCATACACACGGTGTGCTAGTTATTGTATGTTTCTTGCCCAGGGGAATCTCACATCACGGGGATCCTGGGTAAGTGGAGGCGCTGCGCTAAGGAAATGTGTAAGTGTTACCCCAGGCTCCCAGCTAGCGGAGGCTCAGATCTCCTGGAGCCGCAGGTGTTGTACAGCGACCAGTAGTCCTTTGGGAGGGCTCAGAAAAAGGGCTACATTTGGTACCTGCCTAATCAACCAAGAGAGGTTTTCATATATTTCCAGTATTAGCATGTACAGTGATTTCAAAACCTCAAAAGTTTGCTCTTCATGTACACTGACCAGAAATGTAGAGATCTGTGTTCTGTACATAATATTACTTGTATAAAGAAATATCATGTTCACTCATTAGAAGGTACTGTATCATATCTTATGAAAACATTTAAGGTCCAGTATGGCCAGTGGAACCTTACACTACATCTTTGAAAGCGGGAGTGCCACTTGTTTGGCAACTACAGAAAGTTAAACTAAAGAACTGCTCCTAAACCTTCAATTTTGGTGCTAAACCCAAACTGAAGTATGTACCTAATAGAGTTTAAAGAAACAGTCCCAGAAGAATATCATGTTTATTAATAGAAGCACGTATCAGCCACCTACCCTCTCTTAGGGGTCTACTTGCTAAGGTCTTTCAATTGCAAAAGTAGGGTAAAACCAATACAAAAAACAGAGCCATATTGACCGAAGAAAAGGAATCGCATTGAAAGCAATGGGAGTTTTTCCTTTGATAAATCTGGTGCAATTTATTGGCACAAAGTTTGCCCCAGAGACTTTAGTAACTAAACCCTTACTTGGGTAAAATGAGAAATGAATGACAAGACTTGTAAATAGCAGGAGATAACAGGAAAACCTGAAGGAAAAAAACTAAATTTCAGACAATATATTGTAAACAAATACAGTAAGTGCAAACTCTATATTACTATATATTAGAGTACATGTTAATCATATTATCTTGATCTCTACAGTTTAAAAATAATAATACTAACAAATCTCTTTAAAGAGCCCAAGTATACTTACTGTGAATTTGTAGAGCTGACAGTTTTCAATAAGCTCTTGAAACACAGGATGCTTTAAAAGATCGTTAACAGCTACGGGTTCCAGATTCTCAGAGCCCAACTCCTTGAATGTGTCTATGATGAGCTACAAGGAAAGACAAAAGTGAATCTACTTAGCAATATATTTCTTGGGTACTGTAAAAATATTGCTAATAAAGTGAAAATATGAGTATAAACGGAACATTTTGTAATGGATGATTTTTTTTGTAACTTATTTTTTATTTAGCATTTTTTGAAAAACATAAGGGAAGGGATACAGAAATAGAGAAAGGGTGTGTGTGTGTGTGGGGGGGGGGGGGGGGAGGGTTAAGTACCACAAATTTTTTAACACCGGTATCATAAAAAAACAGAAGTACAAAGATGCCGTACAATCCCAACGCAACATATCCCTGAGAATTACCAACTCTGAAAGAGAGAAAATATAGCCCTCAGTCCACAGTCACTGAAAAGTTCACCTATTCCCCCTAGAGCTCCAGGGCTCCCAGACTTTTTGGAATTTTCTAGAATTATGTCTAACATAATATGTTAATCTTTCCATAGATTGCACCTCATTTACTCTCGAGATGATCTCTCTTCTGGGGGGGGGGTGTGTGGAGGGGGTAGGGCCTTTTTCCAGGCCCCACGATTGCACGTCTTGCCGCGGTTAGGATATGTAACAATAATTTAGATTTGTTTTCGTATAAATTATCTAGCGTCTTACCCAGGACCATTATAATCGGATTTAGGGGGGGATTCTTATCCCAGTAGTCTCTCGTACCAAATTCTGCACTATTTCCCAGAATCTCTGCAATTTGGGGGAGAACCACCAGATATGGGCTATATCTCCGACGCCACCACAAACCCTCCAGCAGAGATTCGTGGTCTCTGGATAAATCTGTCTCAACCTCTGGGGTGTCAGATACCACCTGAACATAACTTTATAAATATTCTCTTTAAATAGTGTGCATAATGATGTATTTGTTGCATTGATCCAGATAGGTTGCCAGTCCTCCCAAGAAATCTCTACCTGAAAATCCTGGGCCCATAATGGATATTTTTAAAGACTGTTATGCAGCTGCAATACAAAAAAAAATTACATTGGCAATAACCTTAAATACTTCTTGTAAGATAAAGGAAAGGCATAAAACAAGGTAAATTATCCAAATATGGATAAGTGCGGATAGCACTGTGCTTCTACGGTTCTTTTCCCTCCCTTCTTCTGTCATTATTTCTTTCATTTCTTTAATATTCCATCTTCTTTCTTCATCTGTCAATCCAACACCATGGTAAATCGCAATGGATGTTGTCTCATCATCTTCTTCCTGTTAAATGAGGCGTTCAGGGCTTATACTGTATATGGCCTGTGATGTCACATTTTCAGGTCAGGGATGATGTCACATTTTTTTGAACTAATTTAACCTATCACATGGTACAGCAACCAATGGGAATGTCTTCAATCCCACTGGCTGTAATATCATGTGATATAGCCATGTGGTTTGAAGGATGTGACGTACCTCCCTTAAAGATGAAGTCATATCCTTTTAAAAAAAAAAAAAACGAAAATGATATCGTGATACAGCGTCCAATCGGATTGGAACTGTACCATCTGACCTCAAAATGTGATGTCACAGGCCATATATAAGGCCTGGACGCCTCATTTAACAGGAAGAAGACGACGAGACAACATCCGTTGGGACTTACCATGGGGTTGAATTGACAGCTGAAAAAAGAATATTAAAGAAAAGAAAGGAATAATGACAGAAGAAGATAGAAGAACGTGATAGAAGATAAAATAATAATAGCATGTTCTTGTATAGCGCTGTTAGTTTTACGTAGCGCTTTACAGAGACATTTTGCAGGCACAGGTCCCTGCCCCGTGAAGTTTACAACCTATTTTATTTTTTGGTGCCTGTGGCACAGGGAGATAAATTGACTTGCCCAAGGTCACAAGGAGCCGACACTGGGAATTGAACCAGGTTCCCCTGCTTCGAGGTGGATGGCGTTGGATTGACTTTGATGACGTCGCGGTAGGAGAGCTTGCAAAAACGCCTGGATTCGGAGGGTCAACGCTTCTTAAGGTAAGAAAAATATTGAATGTATGTACTGTAATTGTATTTTAACAGGTTTTTTTATTGTATTTTTTTCTTTTTATGTTTCTCATTGCCCATTAATGATAATGTATTAATCTGTGCCCATTTAGGGTACAGATAAATACAGTGAGAGCCAATGCATTTTTTGGCAAATGCTTTTTTTTTTATTGATTGTTGTTTTTTCTTTTTCTGTATATTGTTTGACTTAAATTGTTTGTAATTTGGATGGCTTGTTTTTATTTCATTTTCTGATTTTTTAGTGTTTTAATTAAGTATTTATTTTGTTGTCTACTAATTTTAATTGATGTGTTGGCTAGTGGTTTTATTAATTAATTGATTTGTTGGCTAGTGCTTTTATGTATTGAATTGCTTGTTTGCTAGTGGTTTTATTTCTTGAATAGTTTGCTTGGCTAGGTGTTTATTGAATTGTATTGTTATGTTTTGGAATAACAGATTTTGCATTATTGTGCTGTTTTGGAGATAGATGAATGTTATTGATGTGGCTTACTATTAGGCTTTTTAGTTATTTTATTGTTGGGGTGTTTAGGTGCTTGTTTATATATTTTATAATTGTGTATTTTGGCCTTCATGCTTTTTGATTAGGTTGCCCATTGACTGCAATAGTGGCTTATGTCCATATTATATGGGCATGATATACCACTGTACCAATCAATGGGTACAGGGTGTATAGTGGGCCCAGGTGGATGGTTAGGTCTCCCTGGTGGGTTGCGGGGGAGGGTGGGTTAACCCCTTAATTACTGTAGCGGTTAATAACTGCTAAAGTGGTTAGGGGCCATTAGATTGTATTTTTTATTGTATTGTTTTTTGCAATGGAGGACATGGACGGTGATGAGGATGAGGACGCCCTTCATGTTGGCAGGGGTGAGTA
Source organism: Ascaphus truei (assembly GCA_036426205.1). Taxonomy (NCBI): domain Eukaryota; kingdom Metazoa; phylum Chordata; class Amphibia; order Anura; family Ascaphidae; genus Ascaphus; species Ascaphus truei. Next base: position 26,885,292 of record CM071567.1, on the reverse strand, counting down.
CAAGTTTTATTTACTTTATGCTGCTGGTTGATGTTTTATTTTAAATGTGAAAATGCACTATTATCCACATGTGGATAATAGTAATTTTGCCCATTACTGTACTGTATGCATGGGGGGGGGGGGGGGTGTTTTTATATCCATGTATTGCACTTTAATTTTTTTCGGAACAGGATTGGTACCGCAGACCAGCGGGGACCCGCAGACACCCGTGGGGACCCCGGACACCTGCAGGGAGCACCTGGAGGCCCACAGACACCTGCAGGGACAACCAGAGGACCAATCCGGCCTCTGGTATCAATCCTGTGCATAAAAAAAAATGCTTTTATGTGGGGGTACAGGGGGTTGGTGGGTTGTGTATTGGTGGTTACTACATATTGTAATGTTTATTGGGGGCAAAGGGGGTGAGTGAAGTACCCCCTTCACTCACACCCTCTGCGCCAATAAACCTGCTTTTGTTCCTTAACCCCTTAATTGCCTTAGCGGTTAGCCGCTAAGGTAATGAAGTTGCCTGTAAATGCATTTTTATTGCATCTGATTCATGCTGGGGGCCTCCGGTGCTGATATTAATGTGTATCAGCTCTGGAGACTCCCGGCATCAATCCGAGGCAGAAAAAATGCTCAGGGGTTCACTAAATTGAGAGAGGGCTAAAAAAGGGTTGTTTCAGGGCCCGTTTCAGAAGAGGAAAGGGATGTGATTTTGTAAATGGTTGATATAGAAACAAAAAATGCTTGTTAGATTATAATACATTTGTCAAGACTTCAGGAGCAGATAGGGCCTCAATGGCCGGAATAGCAGGGGGCAGGCGAGGAAGCGTCAGGTTCATCAGCAGGGTCCAGGGTAGGCGGCATTTATCATGGTTGGGTCACAAGCAGGGGTCCAGGGCAGGCGGCAATCATCATGGTTGGGTCACAAGCAGGGGTCCAAGGCAGGCGGCAAAAATTGTGGTCGGGGTCACAAGCAAGGGTAGGCAGCATGAAATCCATAGTGACAGAGGCAGGGACAAGGCAAGAACAAATGGGGACAAGCCTAGTGCAGGCAAGGGCCTTTATTACGGAACAGATACAGGAACAAGCTCAAGCACAAGTCAGGAAACACAACACAAAGGCAAGGAAGCACAGGAAACAGGAAACTATAAGGACAGAGGACAGGAGCACCAAGAGGAGACAGATAGACAGAGGAACCCCAAAGCAGACAGAAAACAGCAGCACACCAGGTGGACAGACAAGGGAACTGTGGCTGGGAGCAGGATCTCTAGGAGAACCTGACAGCATAAAAAATGTAATTCACTGTGGGTTTAAAAAAAAAGTATTTTCTTATAGTACAGAGCTGATTTATTTAAAAATAAACAAAAAAAAACACACGTAGAATATTGCTTGGTCTGCAGCTTTAATGCTAGAAACCAACCTTGCTATAATTATCTGCCTCTTTTTCTTCAGGGTAAAATCTATGGTTATCTCCATCTTTACTGGCACCACGCTGAAACACTCTCAAAAATTCTTGCATGGTAATTGTTACTTCTTCTGAGTTTTGCAACAATTCATCTTCTTTTTCTGCAGTTTCTACTTCACTACCTTCAAGGGGATCAATCGTGGGAAGAGACTGAGAGAAAAAAAACACATGCATGTTTAATTCTAAATTGTTCAGCTGAACCCTGTTATGGCGTAATCCGCGGTCTGAGTGTGGCTCCCGATTTATAAACATCTCCAAGGTTTTTTTAATAACATTCAATGCTTATTGACTTACCTGGCATCGGCAGCTCTCTCCTCTCCCTGCTTCATCAGGCTGGGTCCACGTTCGCGGCTTTCAATTTGACTTTCGAGTGCAGAGGACGGTCACATAACCCTTCTGGGACCAATAACAGCCCAACAGTGAATACATTTTATATATGGTTGGTGTGATGAATCTAACTCCATAATTAAACATGGATTGCATTGTGCCGTAGATGTTAAGTGTGTTTATAGAGTAAGATTCATCACACCAACCCTGTGGTAGAATTGCTACTAGCATATGAAGGGTTATGGGTTCGATTCCTGCATGTCTATTATATAAAATGTATTTACTGTTGGGCTGTCATTGTTCATAGAAGGGAATGTGACCCTCCTCTGTGCTCGAAAGTCAAATTGAAAACCGCGCACGTGGACACAGCCTGATGAAGCAGGGACAGGAGAGAGCTGCAGATGCCGGGTAAGTCCTTGCTGATCGTGGCGCCCATTTCACGACACCCGGTTATAACACAGTCTCATTATGTGGACCAGAGCACCATGTTATAATGTGGTTCAGCTGTATTAATAACATCAATTATCAATGGACAATAAATTATTAAAAGCATTGCATTTTGTAAGAGACCTGTCTAAGACATGTGAATGTGTTCACAAGTGATAATTTTATTTGCTGTGCACTGTACAATGAAGGATTTTGGCACTTTTTTACCCACCATAACTTAATACAGGCATACCCCGGTTTAAGGACACTCACTTTAAGTACACTCGCGAGGAAGGACATATCACCCAATAGGCAAACGGCAGCTCGCGCATGCGCCTATTTGCACGTCCTGAACAGCAATACCGGCTCCCTACCTGTACCAAAGCTGTGCGCAAGCGGGGAGACTATAGAGCCTGTTACAAACACGTTATTTATATCAGTAATACATGTATATGAGATTGCAGTACAGTACATGCATCGATAAGTGGAAAAAAGATAATGCTTCACTTTAAGTACATTTTCGCTTTACATACATGCTCCGGTCCCATTGCGTACGTTAATGCGGGGTATGCCTGTATGTGGTTGAAACCTATCCCAGCTTCATATTGCAAAGGCCAGTGTAACCAGCCTCAAATTGAAGCGATCCAATAGGTTTTTATGAAAAAGATTAAAATACTGGTAATTACCATCCTCATATTGATGAACCCAAAAGATCGAAAAGCAGTTTGTGAGTAGGTTTACTGGCTATGCACTGCTTAACCCAGGCTGTGCTGAAAAGGTGTGTAATAAGTTAGACATAAGCTTATAGGGGTCCATGTTAAAGAGGCAATCCAAAGTTTTTTTACTTCATTTTTTAAAATACAGAATTGAAGCAGGGGGTCTCTAGAGCTGAACCCCATTAATTTCAGGAGGTTCTACCTGCATATGGGGTTGTGGTAGCCACTCCAGGGTTCAATATACGTTTGCTTTTCAAAGCTCCCAGGCCCTGTGGACCAATAGGAGGTCGTGTCATTATCAGGTTCGGCTTCCTATTGGTCCATGTTACGAGGAAGCTGAAAACTGCAGAAAACTGCAGGGATACCAGTACCCAATTCGAATGTATGTCCGGAAGCAAATGGTCCCCAGAGCTGAAATTAATGGGGTTTAGCTCCAGAGACCCCCTGCTTCAAACGTGTACTACAAAATGAATAAAATAAAAATCTTGGGTTGCTCCTTTAAAATGGATAAGAAGCAAAAGGTGATACTGTGTGCTCATTTACACGTCATTTCCCAGAATCCCTGGCTGCAGTGGAAGCACTGTATGCTAAAAGATAACGGGGGAAAAGCGGGGTTGTAGAACTGTCCGAGACGTAAATGTGCTCATAAGTGATATTTTTATTTGCTGTAAAAGAGATCATCCTTTTTTTCAATGTAATAAATGGTAAAAGATGAAGTATTTAAAATGTTTCAATATTTTAAAGATTTTGCAAACACATATACAATACATAATATAGAAACATTTCAGTGTTTCTTTTGAAGGTGTTATTCATTGTAATTCACACAGATCATTGTTTGAATGGTACGCAGATTTATTTTGAAGTGGGCGCCATTTCTATACCTGTACAACTTTTGCAAACAATCTCTACACTAATGTCATTATTCTGTACTCTCAAAGCCGAAAACATTGGCTCACCAATAACAAATGTTCCTAACTAGTACACTAGAAATCTGCTAATGACCACCTACAGTACATTCAAAATAAAAGTAAAATAAGAAATGCTTATCAAAATATTACAGTGATCATGCAGGTATAATTCTATACTATTATCTTAAGTGTAAAATTAAGCACTTTCATTATTGGGTAAGATACTGCCATATTAACTAAATATAGTTGCATCCATTTACATACAGCTAATGTAGCGCCACCAAAAAAATACAAATGCAATTACAAGAATCTGACCTGTCATTCATCTAACTCTTCCATTAGTGCGGTACCAGTTACAGGCATACCCTGGTTTAAGGACACTCACTTTAAGTACACTCGTGAGTAAGGACATATTTTCAATAGCCCCATACCCCTGTGTCCTTACGCTCGCTTCGCCCCTACAGACCGCCGTAGTAGTGACACACTGATTCCCCTCGCCCAAAAGGCAAGCGGCAGCTCGCGCATGCGCCTGTCAGCAAGTCCTGAACAGCAATACCGGCTCCCTACCTGTACCGAAACATCGTTAAGTGGAAAAAAGGTAGTGCTTCACTTTAAGTACATTTTCGCTTTACATGCATGCTCTGGACCCATTGCGTATATTAATGCGGGATATGCCTGTACACAGTATTGCATGTGACTCACATCCACCTGATTTTACGAACACATAGGAAATGCGTGTTAATGAATGTTGTGCTGTCCTAGAGCCGGAGTTGGTAAAACAGATGTATAGTAACATATCTCAGATTGCAGGGCAGGATATTATATACCTTAAGCAGGATATTATCTTCTGATATCTTCAGGATAGCTTTCCCAGTTGCAACACTTAATGCTCGATAGATACCTTCAGTGGGGTCAGCATGAGAAGCAAAATAAAGCAGCATCTCTGTATAGTCAAGCTGTGGTGGATTTTTTTTCTGATCAGAAAACAAACTGAAGAAAAACTGTAGAAGAAATAACATATTTATTTCATTATTTAACACATGTGCATGAAATGAATACATATGTACATATGTCACAAGCAGAATATGCAATGACTAGTCACAGGGAAGTAAAGGCACTAGGATTCTTTCTAGTCGTCTCTCTTAATGTTTATGCTGTGTATCAATCACATTCAAAACATTACATGCCACATTTTTTTTAATGCCTTTTGAAAATGAGTACTGTATTTCCCTGGTGTGTACATATAAAAGAAGCCAAAATAGGGAAGCACTAACCAGGGCTGGGAAATTGCAATTCTGAACCATTCCCACAATAATCCTAATGTGATTGTTGGATTGGTCAACCACCACTTAAATAAAATGGTATACAGTACTGTACCATATTGTACAATCCCTTCTGGATTTTAGAAACAGGAAAATATACATTTATTTTATTGCTCACAATTTTGTATATATGGGTACCACCCTTTTAACTACTTGTAAAGGCAATAAATGTATTTCAGCATAATTTTGATTTATTTTTTTTGTTTGTACAAAGATTTAATATGATTAAACAGTGGAAAGCATTGTTAAAGTGATAATGACGATCAAACATTGACAATATAAGACTACTAAAACATCCCACAAAATTTAACTCTAATAGTGTATGTTAGCATGAAAAGAAATCCTCTCTGTAGCACTTCTTCTCCTCATTGGTCATGCTTCTGTGTAAAGTGATGTGCTGTTCTATGATTCTGTTGACATATTTCCTGCCCTGTAAATAGATTTGCTCTATAGTACAATGATGGCATTTCTAATGTATGTGAAAGGCTATGTGGAGCAAAATACACACGCCGATTTTAGTTTAATAAAAAAACAATATGTGTGTATATGTCGCCCCAAGGCCCATATTTAACCTCCCCAGGCCCATATTTAACCCCCTCCAGGCCCATACTGAATCCCCCCAGCATTTTGTCACATTGGATGTAGCATTGGGTATCTTTGTCTTTTGTTGAAAATATTAAAATAAAAAGATTGCATTGTAATGTTTTTTTTCCGCATTAACAATAACAAAGAAACAGTTAAAAGTTGCGTGCTAATTTTTTTTTTGTGGTAGGTGCACTGTGAGTTGGGCGGGGGGGGGGGGGGGGGGGGGGGCTGCTCCTTTCATTTCTCCTGGGCTCCATGATTTCTGTTGGCGGCCCTGGGTACAGGTCACCGTGGATCTTACAATCTATGTTTTAAGTGCCTGAGGCACAGGGAGATAAAGTGACTTGCCCAAGGTCACAAGGAGCAGATACAGGGAATCGAACCAGGTTCCCCAAACTCAGTGCCAGTCAGTGTCTTTACTCACTGAGCCACTCTTTCTCCCGATATAATGAGAGACTGTTGTTCCAATAAATAGTCTCTTTAGTAATGACCATTTCGATTGTAAGCTCAGAGCAGGGACTCCATTTACTAATGTCTACTTCTATGTATGGAGTGATTATTCCTAATATGTGACGTGTGTTACTGCTGTAAAGCGCTATGTACATGGATGGCGCTATATAAATAATGAGATACATACATGTAGGTTCTTGATTGTTTTTTCATTATAGTGGTCTATTTCAATTGTGATTTGTATCATATAGTTTGAATTAATATTGTGATGATACTAAATCATTCAGGTGTACAGTATTTAAAATGTGGATGCATGTAATATATATTTAATTTGGCAATAGTGGTGTCATGCAAAAAACCCTGTCTGGTGCAACTTTTATATCGCATAGTCTAGAGCACAACTGTGTAACCTTGACATTCTCTGGCAGCTGGATCCCTAGATATAGAAAGAGAGCACAAAGATTACCTTTACAACTCAATAGATTTACTACCTCAATAAGATGATCCAGTCTATTAAATGGCAAAGGTTCTGTTGGGTTTTCAGGAATATATCCATCTGCGTTTCCAGTGAACCATAGCTCAACCTTAAAGAAAAGAAAAACAATATTAGCAAAGATAAACTAATCTCACCTTCAAAGGTACGATGAGTACACAACGCTGGAAAAATATACATATCACAAATGCTTTTACAGTGCTAATGACCAAGAATACAGTAACTACCACTACATATACACTTCTACCTTACAGAAATGACAGACATCGTTTGATAGTTTGTAATGAATTGTCCTTCACTACTTTACATTTAAGGGCCCTACAATAGGAAAACATCTTAACCCCTTGAGTGCTACATGACATAACAGGTATTGACCAAAAAGTCACACTGTAGTGCTGCATAATAATGTAACATTTGCTTCATAGCCACCACTTCTCAGTGCCCAGATGTGTGAAATGTTGGAAGTCAGAAGGTTATGCTACCTTAACCCTTTGGGTGCCCTAAGACGTAGTCACTACCGTATGCCATGGGGTCTGGCATTTCAGGGGCCCTATGACGTTGTGCAGGGGTAGCCAACTCCAGTCCTTACGGGCCACCAACAGGTTAGGTTTTACCAATATCCCTGCTTCAGAATACTGTAGGTGGCTCAATCAGTGGCTCGGTCAAGGACTGATCCACCTGTGCTGAAGCAGGGATATCCTGAAAACTTGACCTGTTGGTGGCCCTTGATGGCTGGAGTTGGCCACCCGTGACGTAGTGCCTACATCCAGGGACAGTAGCCTAGGGTGGCACATCTTATGGGGTGGCGAAAGCAGCAGGAGGGTGGGAGCAGAGCAGGCTGCTTACCTCTGCCTGTGTCCCATGCTGCTGCCACGCTCCACAGCAAATACAACATGTTCTCCTTGCTATTATTTAGAGTAAGAGGGATGTAAAAACGGAGGGGGGCAGGCGGGGGAGAATGGTATAAAAACCAGGGTGCGGGGGGGGAGAGAGGGGTGTAAAAACAGAGGTGGGTGGGGTGTAAAAACAGAGGGGTGGGTAAAAACAGAGGGGTTGGGGGAGTGAGAGAGAGGGGTGGGGGGGAGGAAGAGAGGGGGGGGGGGGGGAGAAAGGGAGGGGAGGGGGGGGGGGAGAGAAAGAGAGGGGTGGGGAGTGAGAGGGAGTAAGAGAGGGGTGGAGTGAGAGAGGGGAGAGTGAGAGAGAGAGGTGGGAGGGAGTGAGAGAGACGGGTGGGAGGGAGTGAGAGAGAGGGGTGGGGGGAGTGAGAGAGAGGGGGAGGGGAGTGAGAGAGAGGGGTGAGGGGAGTGAGAGAGAGGTAGGGAGTGAGAGAGAGCTGGTGAGAAGCTGGTGAGGAGGGGAGCATACGGGGAAGAAGCTGGTGAGGAGGAGCGCATGTGAGGAGGGGCGGGGAATGAGAGAGGGGTGGGGGTGGAGTGAGAAAGAGGTGTGGGGGGACTGAGAGAGAGAGGGGGGGGGAGGGGAGTAGTGAGAGAGAGCAGGTGAGGAGTGGAACATATGGGAAGCAGATGGTGAGAAGGGGAGCATGTGGGGAGAAGCTGGTGAGGAGGCAGGGCTGGTGCAACCACTAGATAGCTTAGGGTGGCGCATTTTCGGGGCGGCGGAGAGTGAGGAAGGGTGATGTGGCAGCGTGACTCGGAGAGGCTGGGAGCAGATTAGTCACAGAGCGGAGGCGGAAGCATGAACTGCAGAGGAGGATCGTGACAGTGTCTATAGCAGAGGACACCCCAGCACTCCGACCGTGGCGACCTGGAAGAAAATGAGACCTTCTAGTGCCGGGGAGGACCTCCACGGCCAGGTAAGGAATTTTAACTGGGGGCGGTGGGTGAGAGAGGATGAAGCATTAGCGAAGGGCAGTGTAATAGCTTGCACCGGCCCTGGCTACATAATGCCCAAAGAGTGCTTTTTTTCCCAGCTTTAATTGCGTCCTGAGTTCACCTGGAGCTTCGTCCTATATTGTTCCTGGTTTAAGGGCCACCGCAGCACATCAAGAGATCACGTGACCGTGCTGTGCCAGAGGGTAGCTGCGCACAGACACACACAATTTGATACCTCATTATAATCTCCCATAATTTCTCTATAACTCTTCTTCCTAATACTTCCGATGACGTATATGAGGCAAAACCTGGAGCAAAGTCCTTTACATATGTAGCCCCATTTCCCCCCATACCTGGGAAGGAACTATCAATGCTGCTATTACCTGTCTGGCAACCAGGAGGCCTTTGCCACTGGTAGTCTGGGGTTCGTCTCGGTGCAACGCCTCCACCTGTGAGGGATCCCAGTGTGGACTCCTCTTCCACAATGTTACTTTTATGTCTGAAGCACTTATTCCCATGATCTGTTATTTGTAGTTATTTGTTATTTATACAATTGTCACGTGTATTACTACTGTGAAGCGCTATGTACGACCGCCGGGTAACTCCCAGTGTCTCCCAACAATCTGTCTACCTGATCCGCAATGTGCTGGACCCGAGCACCCAGGAGTCAACAAACTGTTCGGTTCATGAGGTCATGGCAACATATTGCCCTATCTGCCTTCCTAATAATGGCGCCCCCTACCACCACAATCTTTCTTGGTCTATGAGTATTTTGAGTCCCCTCTGTGCTGGAGTTACTATTCCCCTGGCTGCTAGAGGAATCAATCTCCCTCAGCCTTGCCATTTCAGCCTTGCCACTCCCAATATCTTCACTCAATATGGCAAATCTATTTGGATCAGCTCAGAACTGGCCTGCCTCTTCCCCCTGCTTTCCCTTCTAACTGTTACTCAGCTACCTACCTGCTCCTCACTCTAAGCGCCACCATCTGCACCACTAGTCCCAGCCATGGCCTGGTCAGTGAGCACTAAACCCCTTTCAAGATTGTCAATGTCCCTCAATATTGCAAGTTTCCTCTTCAGATCAGCAATTTCTGACTCTAAAGAGACCACCTGCTCACACTTCTCACAGGGGTATGCCCCTTGGAACAGCTGCTCCAAGTGCACATACATGTGGCAAGATGTGCATTGAGTGGCATTCTCAATCCAGCTCATTATTGCAAGTATGGAGTTATAAGTACTAACAATTACCTGTACTTCACTATACTATACCTTATTTAACCCCTTCCTTGTTCAAACTCCTTCTGTTTCTAAGGCCGCGCTTATAGTGCTGGCGCCGCGACCGATGACGTCACCCGTCGCCGTTGCCACTGGCGAAAGTTGTAATTTGATTTTTAGCGACGTCGCTGGTGATAAGGTCCGAGATGTCACTAAGGGAGCGGGCTGCGCAATTTAATTGGTTTAGATACAGTCACATGTGGCGACTGTCTGAAAAAAATCAAATTTAATCGGCTTCACAATTTTTGTTTGCTCCGTCGCTGTCGAGCTTACTATTAGCACTTGCGACGGAGTCAATGTATTTGTTTCGGAGCGACGTTGCGTCGCCGTCGCAAGGCACTGTAAGCGCAGCCTAACTCCACACTTAATACAACCAGCACTTGAAATCAACCAATCAAACAGATCAGGACACGCAAGATTGTGTACCAAGAAAGATCACATCATGGAAAGAGGTGATAAGAGAGAGAGATAGCAAGAGGATCATGTGAGTGGGAGGAGATCTGAAGAGAGAGAGAAGAGAGGAATTGTCCCGAGGAGCTTGGAGAGATTTACAGTGCGGTGGCAGAGCTTTCCCAGACTGGCATTGCAGCACTTACGAATGAGCTGGTACGAATGAGCGAACAGTACATCGTCAAGTAAAGGGAACCCGTGTAAACTGGGGGTCCTGAAGCTGTGAGTAAATCAAGTGGAAACATATCCCAGGGATTGGCACCAAAGCACTTCAGTATCCTTTTCATCATACACATCTACCACCATTCATTGTGAAGTACCAGGCCCACACCTATTAACACATCTACATTCCAGACTCTCCCCTCAGCCAGGTTCTCTGCAACCTGTTTCCTCACAGGTTGAGAGCAAAATGACAGCCAGGAAGAACTCTACTGTCTGCTTTTTAAACCTCCCTTTTCAAATCAGCTAGCAGACCTATAAGCTATGGTGTGGTTTTTCTTGGTCTGCTCAGGTGAGAGAGTTTTAACCTTTTATACACTCAATCACAGGATCCCTAGGAAAGACCATGCTGAACCAAAAGAGCATTGCTGATCAATTCCAAAATTAATGGTTTTACAAACCAGGCTTGTAAAAACAGAAAGCAGAAAACACACTGAAGCTGAGCTGGGATTTAATATGAACAGTATGGCAAGTAATGAAGATGTGTTGATGAGGGATCTTATAGTAAGCAAATGTCCTCCTCTTTAATAAGACTGAGAAATACCTGGATATTTATAAACAGAGATTCAGCTACAATTGACTAGCTTGGTGGCAGTAACATAGACTGGAAAGAGCTTAGGCTGGACTAGTTTCTCCAGTACACAAAAAACAGGCATTTAACGTTCCACAACTGTATACTGTACAACATTATAAAAAAAAAAAAACAGTTCTAACACAAGACTCTTAGGTTTCACATAAACATGCTAAACAAGAAGAGTTTCTTTAGAACGTTGAAGTCTATTTCCTATTAGTGCGTATATTCAGCAATGATGCTAAGCCAATTATTCTGATTATTGCACATTATTTAGCACACATTTGTTATCTAGAACAGAGCAAGCAAACCATGGTGTAATTGTCCACTCTACATGTTACATTTCTGCCTACTTCTGGCTTGGGGCCTTTTTCTATATTGTCCGAAGCGACTGTTCAGATTATGGGCCTTCTCCTAAACTTGTCTCTTTCTGACTATCTCTCTCTCTCTCCCTCCGTCTCGAGCTTAGTGAATGAGATGAATATAATTTAAGCTATAATGTAATTTACCATAACGCCATGCTTTTTATGGGAGTAAATCCTGGTTAACGTAATAAAGGTACACAAATTCATGACTCAATCACCTGATTGTAAGCTTCTTGAGTAACAGTGCCACATCCGTTATCATCTACAGCCTTAAATCTCTGCAGTGTCTTGAGAAGTTGCGTCAGTGATGGATATGGCCATGGGATCATTGCTGATAATACAAAGCTGCGCCAGTTAATTACATCTGAGTTGGGTGATAATGCCAATGCCATGTCTTGAATCTGCAAAATACAAGTAAATGCATGTATACACCCATGAAAGTTTTACATTCAGTGAATGAATAAAACCACTAGTAACTGAATCCTACATTAATCCAGACAAATAGTTGCTTAAAAATACGAAAGGAGAACATTTAACCAACTTAACGTAATTTTCTTTGCCTGGAACCATGGCAGTGGGCACCGTAGGGTTGTCTATCCACAGCTGAGTAGGACAAAAAATTGAATTCTTACAGGTAGGCCATAAAGGCCCCTCCCACTACCTGCAGATAGTCTTTGAATTCACCCATAGCTGAAAAATACAACTGATGTGCCCACTGCCATGGTTCCAGGAAAAGAAAATTACGGTAAGTTGGTTCAATTTTCTCCTTTCCTGTTCACCATGACAGTGGGCACCATAGGTACATACCCAAGCAGTATTATTTAGGGAGGGAAAGAAAAAACCCAATGCCAAGTTTCAACTACTTTATTTATTACAGATTGTATACTTTTCGACCAAAGCTTGCGTCAGCTGAAGCCTGAATGTCCAATCTGTAATACTTCATAAATGTGCTAAATGAAGACCATACTGCCGCTTTGCAGATTTGTGCCAGTGATGCTTGTGTCTTGAATGTCCACGAAGTGGCCATTGCTCTCGTTGAATGTGCCATTAAGTTCAACGGCGGATTTTGTCCTTTGTTGTCGTATGATTTTCTGATACATGTTACAATCCATTTGGATATTGTTGCTTTGGACGCTGCTTGCCCCATCCTTGGTCCTTCTGGAATGATAAACAGCCTATCAAACTTTTATGTCTTGCACCCTATTGATATAGGTTTTCAAGCACCACACTACATCAAGATTATGCAATGTTTCTTCCTTCGTATTACCTGGTTTTGGTCAAAATGAGGAATTACAATTTCTTAGTTAATATGAAATTGAGAAAATACTTTTAGTTAGAAATGGTACACTGGTCACATCACTGCTTTATCATGGTGGATGACCAGAAACGGTTCTTTACAAGACAAGGCTTGTAATTCTCCCACTCTCCTTGCTGATGATATAATTACAGTATAATTAATGCAACCTTCCATGATAACAACTTCAAGGGTATCTGATCTATAGGTTCAAAAGGCTGCATTGTGAGGACATCTAGTACTAGTGACATGTCCCATGCTTGAACTCTATTCTTGATTTGCGGTCTTAACCTCTTGGCCGCTTGCAAAAAACGAATTATTCAGTTGCTAGATTCTTGTCTAACAGTGCCGACAATGCAGAAACTTGCACCTTCAATGAACTGAGGCCAGGGCCTCTATCAAACTCTTCTTGTACTAGTAGGAATTCTACTAGTGTCACAGTATTTGGTGAAAAAATCTTCTGTTTTTGCTCAACACACCAGTCTCTGAAGCATAACCAAATTCGGTAGCATACCGTTGAGGTAGATTTCGTTCTTGCTTCCAACAGGGTTTTTATTGTTCTATCTGAACATCCCTTTTCTCTTAAGACTTTCCTCTCAATCTCCAAGCCGCCAAGGTCAATTGTTTGGGCTCTGGATAATATACTGGTCCTTGTTGTATCAGTCCCCGGATATTTGGTAGATGCCACGGTGTGTCTATTGCCATGTTTATGAGATGGGCAAACCATGGTCTCCTTGGCAAATATTGTACCACCAGTATCACCTCCGCTTGAAGGCTCCTGGTCTTCCTCAATATCTTTGAAATGAGAGGAATTGGAGGAAAGAGATATGTCAGTATGAACTGCCACTTGAAACTGAGGGCATCTGTGTGCCGTGCACTGGGCTGAAAGTGCCTTGCGCAATAATTTGCCACCTTTCTGTTTTGGTCAGTAGCCATCAGATCTATTTCTGGTTGCCCCAATGTTTTACCAATTCATGGAATACTTGTGTAATGCTGTTTCTCCCACCCTCTGGGAGATTCTGCCATTACATGGGGTGTAGTGCTGACTATCTGTTGGCTCACAGGATATTGAGTGGTCCGCCGATGGTTGTGGCGACGTCTGGACAGGTTTCTGGGGTACATCACTGGTCTCTATCTCTGACAGTACAGCGCCTCCATCTGCTGCAGGCTCCAGATGTATGAAGGCAATCTCCTGCAGAAGAACTACTCCACTCCCCCCAGAAAGATTGCACACTAGGCCGGAGTATAATTATCTGGAACCGGTTTATTCCTCTGCTTCACAGAACAAAACAGGCTTCTGCCCAATACAGCTCACACAGGTCTTCAACCTCTGGATGGTCCCTGGACATCCACTCCAGGCCAAGGGTACCTGAAGCAGTCCTTACAATTCTTTGGTTCTCTATTAGAACCAGGGGAATGGTATCATTCATTCTCCCCCAAGGGGAGAGGACAGTAAGTGCCAATGCAAAATGCACTCCTGTGTGGTTACCTGTCTCTCTCAATGGTAGACAACTGATTAAATGTAGTGGTGCAACCCCTTAAGTACAAGGGAGGAAGGTACCAGGTCCGAACCCAGGATTGGGCAGAACACAGGCCTAATCCCACCTCCTCTGTCACTCAAGGGAGCTGCTTCTATGGTGAAAACCCAGGATTGGTCCTGTCACTGCCTGCACTGTTTCCAGAGCTTTCATGATAGGGAGACCAGACTGGTAGCCAAAACCAGACTTGGTTGTATAATGACCATTCTCCCGGGTGAATTAGGTTGCGACTGAGAAAATCTGCTTTATATTTTCTGGCCCTGGTATATATATGGCTGTTATATCTGTAACATAGCCTTCTGCCCATGATAGAATTTCTGATGTTAGTTTCATCAGTCTTTTGCTCCTTGTTCCTCCTTGCTTGGCTATATATTTTACCACAGCCCCCTGATTTTATTTGTATATTTTCATCCTTTACATTGCTTTTGCATGCATCCGGGGGTTTCTGCACTGCCTTGAGTTTCAGCAGGTTTGATGGTAACTGCAGCTCTTTTGTTGTCCAAGTACCCTGTACCAGTACTGTAGGTCTCCCACTTGGGCTCCCCAACCTGCGCTGCTTGTGTCTGTGGTGATCGTTACCCATTGTACCCGATGCAACGTATGCCCTTTTAATAGGTTTTGGGCATTTCCCCAACATCTTAGTTCTTTGTGTGTGGGTATGTGTATATTTCTTTTTTTACATCCTTGGGTACTCCGTTCCACTGCTGTAAGAAATGTTGTTGTTATGGTCTCATGTGTAGACCTGCACATTTTACTACATTTAGCATTGATGTAAATTTTCCCATGAGTCTCATACAGTCTGCTGCTGAAGAGATGTTTGCAGATCTGAGTGTTCTTGTCTGGAGTCTGATATCTTGGACCCTTGAGTATGGTAATCGCACGTCTCCTTCTGCCGTGTGAAATCCTACTCCCAAGAATTTTAAAGATTGTGTTGGTACTATGGCTTTTGTTGACATTTACGATCCAGCAATGATGTTCTAGAAAAGACACCACTATGTTTCTGTCTTGTAGCAGTTTTTCTTGTTTTTGTGATTTTATCAGAATATCGTCTAGATATGGATACATTTCTACGTCCCTTTTTCTTAATTCTGCTATCAATTGAGCTAATACCTTTGTAAACATTCTGGGTGATGTTGCTAGTCCAAACGGCAGTGCCGTATATTGGTAGTGTTTCTGATCTTTGCTATAGGGAAGTGTAAATAGGCATCTTTTAGATCTATTGATATCCTCCAATCGTTTGGTTTTACTTCTTGGATGATAATGTTTAGTGAAATAATTTTGAACTTTCTTACCTGTAAGTAGGTGTTTCCGGTTCTTAGATCCAATACTACTCTGAAACCTCCTGATGTTTTTTCCACCAAAAAGATTTTGGAATAGATCCCTGTTCTCCTCTATTCTTGAGGAACCTTTGTTATTACGTTGGCCTCTAATAACTCTTTCAGGATAAAACTCATTTGTTTTATTTTCTGTTTTGTCTATGTATATTTTGTCTTTAAGAATATATCCCTTCTTGGAATGTTCTTGAACTGCAGGTGGTACCCGAAAGAAAGGGTCTGCAGTACCCACCTGTCTTTTATTGATTGAGTCCATGCTGCTTCAAATTGGCTCAGTCTTACCCCAACGGGAAGCCGCTGGACCCCTTGACCTTCATGAGAAATTTCCTCTGGGAAATGACGTTACATAGTTACATAGTAGATGAGGTTGAAAAAAGACTTCCGTCCATCAAGTTCAACCTATGCTAAATTTAGACAACAGATACTTTATCCTATATCTATATTTATTGATCCAGAGGAAGGCAAACAAAAAAACCCCACTAAGGGGAAAAATTAATTCCTTCCTGACTCCAAGAATTGGCAATCGGATTAATCCCTGGATCAACATCCTTCCCATGTATACTTATTTGGTATATCCCTGTATACCTTTCCCATCTAAAAAGATGTCCAACCTTTTTTTGAACAAATCTATTGTATCTGCCATCACAATCTCCATGGGTAATGAATTCCAAATTTTAACTGCCCTTACTGTAAAGAACCTTTTCCTTTGTTGCTGGTGAAATTTCCTTTCCCCCAACCTTAAGGGATGGCCCCGAGTCCTTTGTACTGCCCGTGGGATGAATAGTTCTTTTGAAAGCTCCTTGTATTGTCCCTGAATATATTTGTATATAGTTATCATATCCCCTCTTAGACGCCTCTTTTCTAATGTAAATAAATCTAATTTAGCTAGCCTCTCCTCATAAGTTAGAATGTCCATCCCCTTTATTAATTTGGTGGCTCTTCTCTGCACTCTCTCTAGTTCCATAATGTCTTTTCTTAGGATTGGTGCCCAAAATTGTACTCCATATTCAAGGTGTGGTCTTACTAATGCTTTGTAAAGGGGCATAATTATGTTTACTTCCCTTCTATCCATTGCCTGTTTGATGCAGGATAAGATCTTGTTTGCCTTTGCAGCTACTGCATGACATTGGGCACTATTGCTAAGCCTGCTGTCTACAAGCACTCCTAAATCCTTCTCCATCAAGGATTCCCCCAATATATCTCCATTTAATTTGTAAGTCGCCTTTTTATTCTTGCATCCCAAATGCATAACCTTACATTTATCTGTATTAAACCTCATTTGCCATTTACCTGCCCACGTTTCCAGTCTCTCCAAGTCCTTCTGAAGAGAAATTACATCCTGCTCTGATTCTATTACCTTACACAATTTAGTATCATCAGCAAAGATGGAGACTTTGCTCTCGATCCCAACCTCAAGGTCATTACTAAACAAGTTAAAAAGCAGGGGTCCCAGTATCGATCCCTGAGGTACTCCACTCACGACTTTAGCCCAACCTGAAAAAGTTCCATTTTTGACAACCCTCTGTTGTCTGTCCTTTAACCAGTTTTCAATCCAGGTGCATATATTATTACCGAGTCCAACTTTCTTTATTTTGTACACCAACCTCTTGTGTGAAACCGTATCAAAATCCTTTGCAAAATCTAAGTAGACCACATCAACGGCATTACCCTGGTCTAGATTCCTACTTACCTCCTCAAAGAAACAAATAAGGTTAGTTTGGCAAGATCTATCCTTCATAAATCCATGCTGACTATTACTAATAATTTTATTTTCCATTAGGTATTCCTGAATATTATCCCGTATTAAACCTTCAAGTAGTTTCCCTACTATTGAATTCAGGCTTACAGGTCTGTAATTTCCCGGTTGTGATCTAGCACCCTTTTTAAATATAGGCACCACATCTGCTTTACGCCAATCTTGTGGTACTGAGCCTGTGGAAATGGAGTCCTTGAATATTAAATATAATGGCTTTGCTATTACTGAGTTTAACTCCTTGAGAACTCTTGGATGTATGCCATCTGGGCCAGGTGCCTTATTTACTTTAATTTTTTCAAGTCGCTTATGCTATATTTTCTTTTCTCATTTTTTTGTTATTAAGGTACTTAAAGAATTTTTTAGGGTTGACCTTACTTTCTATTGCAATCCTTTTTTCATTATCCATTTTTGCTAATTTGATTGCCCTTTTGCAATTTTTGTTACATTCCTTATAATTCTGATACGATGTCTCTGTCCCTTCTGACTTAAAGAATCTAAACGCCTTCCTCTTCTTGTCCATTTCCTCCCCTACCTGTTTATTTAGCCACATTGGTTTTGACTTATTTCTTTTATACTTATTACCCAAGGGTATACACTGATAAGTGTGCTTTTCTAACAATGTTTTAAAGACTGACCATTTATCTTCTACATTTTTCCCTGCAAAAACATCATCCCATTGTATTACTACTAGATTAGACCTCAGTTTATTAAAATCTGCCTTTCCAAAGTTGAAGGTCTTTGTTGAACCCAAGTAATCTGTTTTTTGATAATTTATTTCAAACGAGACCATGTTATGATCACTGTTATCCAAATGTTCCAGGACTTGAATATTTCTTAATACTTCTACATTGTTTGATATGACCAAATCCAGAACTGCCCCTCTCCTGGTTGGTTCCTCAATAATTTGGGTCATATAATTGTCTTTAAGCACCCCCAAAAACCTGTTCCCTTTTGTTGTAATGCTAATCTCATTGCCCCAGTCTATGTCTGGATAATTAAAATCCCCCATTATACAAACATGATCCAGACGAGGGTCAGGACGAAGGACGTTCTCCTTCTGGAGCCACAAAAAAGCTAATTTTGTCTGCCTCTCCATGATGTCTGTCTTGAGAACGGCCTTCCAGGATGCTATGTTCTTGCTTCTGTGTTCTTTCCGTTTGATGGTATGTAGGGACATATCTTCTATTTCTAATTTCTTGTGGTAAAAATTTGCTTTTACCTCCTGACGCTTTGGTTATAATTGCATCTAATTTATTCCCAAATAGAAATGCTCCTTCAAAAAAGTCAAATTACACAGGCTGTTTTTGGATGCTGTGTCTGCCATCCAGTGTCTGAGTCACAGCGCTCTTCTTGCTGTTACTGATTAGGCCATTAATCTGACTGCCAGTCTAATCGCATCCAGCGAAGCTTCAGCTACGTAGTCAGCTGCACATTTGATTTCTGACAATGCTTTTAGAATAGAAGTTCTCGTGACTCCTTTTTCCAATGCTTCTTCTATATTAGCAATCCATATCCGCATTGCTCTTGATACAGATGTCGTTGACATCGCCGGTTTGCATGCTGTACCTGCTGTCACATATGCTTTCTTCAAAAACACTATCCATTTTCCTATCCATTACATCTTTGAGTGATGCTGCATCTTCGACTGGTATGATTTTTTTTTCTTGAAACTCTGGAAATTGCTGCATCAATTTTAGGATTGACTTCTCAGTATTTTACCTCCTCTTGTACAAAAGGATACATCCTGTAAAATTTTCTGGGAATATTTCGTTTTCTATCCGGCTGTGACAATTCCATTTGTATCATATCTTTGATTACTTGATGAATTGGAAAACATCTTATTTTCTTCTGCCTTGTTCCAAATAATTTATCAGATTTCTGAGTACCTTCTTCTGTATCATCTAATTACAGTGTTTCTCTCATTGTTTTTATAAGAGGATCCACCATTTCTAAATTAAATTATGATTCCTGAGCCTGCATTTCTTGCTCTGACGAATCACACTCCCCTTCCGACGCTTGGTGATATAACATCTCTGATTCGTCTGATGAGGAGTCTCTCACTCTATCCAGGCTGGTCTGAGATCTTGCTCTCTTTTGTTTTGGTTTCACGGCTTGTTGCACCGCAGACTCCATACTCTGCTTTACTGTATCTTTCATCCATGATAGGAAAGTATTTCTTTCAGTTCCATGATATCAACTCTTTCATTTTTTTCCTTTTTCTAGTAAACTAAGTACTCACCTCGTTTTTGTAAGCGGCCCTTTACTTCCTCCAGCTTCCATGCTGGCTTCTAGATTTCTTTCAGCTTCTTGAGCTGATTTCTCCTATCTGCCGAGCGTTCCAAGCGGCGGTCGCTTTCCAGGACACTTTCACACAGCTCTGCGTGTCGTCGCTCTGATGTCAGTGTCAATCCGTCCAATCAGAGCGCTTGGCTTCTCGCGTATATGTGCCCGCCCTTTGGGATCAAGCACAAGCACGGTCGAACGTGTGCGTGCTATGCACTCACATGGGATGCCTTGCTGGTCTGTCTCCCCCACTCCGCTGCGTTCCAAGACGCATCTGCGGTGAATATACTGTATGAGCCACCATGCTCTACCGTCCTGTCTGCCCGCTACATTTACAGTAATGACGCATCCGTGGTTCTGCCCGGTCGCACGGGCCTCCGTTTTGCCAACCACCAATGGTGCGTTGACAGAGCTTCAGGAGGAGAGAGGCCGAGAACCCCCTGGCTTGACTGCAGTAACTACAGCTCAATGAGTCCTTTAAAAAATAACAAACTCTACTTCCAGCTGTAGGACAGGAAAAAGACTATCTGCAGGTAGTGGGAGGGGCCTTTTATGGCCTACCTGCAAGAATTCAATTTCCTGTCCTACTCAGCCGGGGATAGACTTAACCCTACGGTGCCCACTGTCATGCTGAACAGAAAAATATGATTCAGACGGCAAAGAAGAAAGGGACAGACATGCTGTAAGCATGATGCTTGTCTGAAAATATGTTGAAATTAGTCAACTAAAATAATACTACATACAACACAAGTATTTTATATTGCCTGTGAAAACGAAGTGGTTTTCATTTATGGTAAAAAATGAATAATATGTAATACAGATTACATTCAGTGTGTAGCTCAATCTGCATTCATTATATACTATATGAGGGAGAGACCTGTCACAGGCTGAGAGACACCCGCTAACACCCACATCCCTATGTACACCCAATGTACTGTGTAATTATACATTATACTCTACCCCTTATTGTTCATGTACTGTGTAATCATTGTACCCTACCCCTAATTATTCATGCTTTGGCAATACTGAAATGTTAATTCGTCATGCCAATAAAGTTTATTTGATTTGATTTCACCTGTGCACAAAAAGGAGCACACCTCTGATATATGCTAACAACAGTAATTTAAATATACTTTGTATATCATAGCATATATCCCGGGTATCTCAGGTGTATTCCATTTTGTGGACAGATATCTCTCCACATGTTGTTTGAAGATGGGTTTCAGGGGATCTGGGCCAATGTATTTTTTTCCTTATAAAATATTTTACAACTAATATATATATATATATATATATATATATAATATTTTATAAATAATATTTATTTATATATTTACCTGTATTGAAAAAGGGTTGTATGCATATTGCATATGGCCAGGAAATTAAATGAAATGGTAACATACCAAACGATGAAGAAAGACAAAATACACAGTTGAAGATGATAATTGCTCTCCAAAGGGTTAGTTCAACAAAAGGGATACACTTAGATTTCTACTGTAGAGTGACATGAGGTTGCTACAGCAAAAGAAACAGTATAGACAAGATATACTGTAGGCACTAGTTTATGGGTTTCTGTGCACAGCCCTCATGCTACACATCTGCAAATTGATATTTTTAGCAAAAATAATTGAAGATATGATATATACAGTACTACACTAAAGAGACTGTATGTCATTTTTGACAGGTTTGAGTTTTGTTAAGGACATCTGGTAGACTTAGGTGTGTTTTCTTTAAAAAAAAATAACTCGGTGAAGTAAAATTCAAAAATTTGAGCCAACCTCTGAGA
The DNA here is from genome assembly GCA_036426205.1 of Ascaphus truei. NCBI lineage: Eukaryota > Metazoa > Chordata > Amphibia > Anura > Ascaphidae > Ascaphus > Ascaphus truei. The sequence goes on along the minus strand of CM071567.1, from coordinate 26,863,909 downwards.
GTGTGAGGTGCATCCATACGTCAGGAAGGGTGTTAACTCCAAGGTTTATTGTGGTAAGATCCAGAAGAATTTCGGTGAATAATGTATCCGATATTAGACCTATTTAGAGAAGGACAGCCATTAATTGGAGGATATTTCTCACGTTCTGTTTCTTTACTGTACAAAAGCAGAATGTAACAAGTAGTTTACCAATGAAAACATGTCGAATTACTATACACTCTAATTTATAATTTGATTGAATCAGATTAGACTTGATGATGACTAGCAATGATCAAGAACACATGTCTACAATGCCAATTAATCTATTTACAATAGCTTTTTCTATTTCTATTTGCTAGCAAACAGGGCAACAATAGCTATACAAATGAATGTGGTCTTATGTCATCTTATCATAAGGTGAAAGAAGTACAGCAGATTGAGCACAGAAAAAAATCATTTGACAACAATGTATGCTGAACAATTAGAAATATATGGAAATAAGAATACAGTACAAGGGCAAGAGCAACCGCCATAATGGTGAATAAGGTAAGTCTGCCCCCAAATTCCTTATAATATCAGAGCTATGATAATATAGACATAAAGCATTGGGGGCACAGATGTCCCCCAACTGCTGCTTGCCATAGCAGTCCGCTGTCCCCAATGCGTAGGGAGAGTAGATGAGAGAGAAGAGAAAGGAACACCCGCTCAGCCTAAAAAATCCCGATTCAAAAAGGGGTGTAGAAGGGGTGGGGTAAGCAATTGACAAAGAAAATTGGGGGGTGCTGCAGAAGACACGGCACACCCCCTAGAAGCCTTGAAATCCAATCTCCTCTATAAATGAATATTATTCTGACAGCATACACAACGACTAGTAGTTTACAATAATAATGAGTGCTTCCACTCTGGACAAAAAAACCTTGAGAGCAGTAATGTAGGAATTATTTATTTAAAAATACTTTTTCAATAAATGTAAAAAAAAAGAAAAAAATGGGGTATGTTGGCACACAAAACATATGACAAACGGACTGTACGTACATATAAACCAAACATTAAATCTTGGGCTAATTACCCCCTGATGTTGAATGTTTAGAGTCTATTAAAACAATTGGTTTTATCTCCTTGCTTATTTGTATTATTTCGCCTCTTCTCCTTTACTTATTAGAGTCTATATATCATACTTCAGTGACTCCACTAGTATTAATATGAAATACTGTAAATAAAGTACCCCTTTATAGCTCTAATTGAGGAGTGGTTTCACTAAAATCTTCTGTGCTGTGACACTTTTAATGTAAAGATTCAAATTTTTACCATATAGTTAGTCATGTGACCAAATATTAAAAAAATAGACTCTGTACAGTGATATGTTAAATTACCATAGCTAATACATATATACAGATTAGAGACAGAAAAATGTCTAAAGTGCTAGATGTTATAGTATATTTTAGCATAGAGAGAAGGTCTGCTTGTGTTCTACCATTGCTTCTTTGTAGTTGAATACTGACATCCACACAATGTATCACGGAGAGTAGCTGGTTGTACTGAGCCTTTGATTTCTTAGTTAGCTTAACTGCCTTTTGTAAAGTTCAAGTGGACAGTTTAGAAAATATAATATCCTGATGCTTATTATCCCTTCATTAATTTATGCATAGTCAGTTGACAAATAGATATATATATATATATACACAGCTAGCAACTGATACTGAATCTGAGTACTTCCTTTAACTCAGACTATTAGGTCAAGGCATCGATATTATTAACACTGCTGCCCTTTTAGTCTCCTCGTTCCCATTTTCTGCCAAATGTGTGAGTATCCCCCTGATGTTTTATCTGTGCTCCCAGCTTGTTTCAGCTGGATCTGGGCACTTAAATTGTACTCACAATTTGATATAATAATCACTTAAAAATAGAATACTGCTGACAGTTGTGTCATTGCACCAATATTGTGTATAGAAAGTGTGTTTAGCTTAAAGTAAGGTGTTGACTGAACTCTGGGCACTATTTGTAGCTTAATCGGAGCATCGCCGGTAGGTGCAGTGATTGAAAATTCACCTGCTCAGTTCCATGCTAGTTTTCTTAAATAGCTAAGCACTTAGTTGGTGCACACATATAGATATAGTAATCACCTGAGCGCAAAAATACTATCAGCAGCTGTATAAGTGCGTCTATTGTGTATACATAAAGAGACTTGCTTTCAAAGATAACCCAATATTACATCCAGTTTAAAATTAGAAGTTTACTGAATGTTGGGCACTAATAGCAAACTAAAACGGAATACATGACACTGATACTGTGACATAAAGACACAGTAGGGCTACTGAAATACTTTGATCATAAGATTTTTTTAATTTGCGTCTTAAAGACAGAAAAAGAGAGGGGTCTTGTACAAACTGCATGGAAAAATAATCCAGAGACAGGGCAGTGTGTGACGCAGGGTCGGCTTCGTGGCGGTACCCTTAATGTGACAGCACCAGAACCTGTGCTTGCCGGGACCCAACCTGGGGCCCAACTTCTGTGTCAGGACCCCAGCGTGGGCCCCCACCGCTGCTCCACGGGTAGGACTACAGGGAAGGGAAGAGGTCCTACGCACACTCTGCACCGGGCCCAGTGATTTTGCAAGCTGGTTCTGAGACAGTAGTCGTGACGTGGAAAAAAAAGAAGACATCTGTTAGAAAAGCAGAGATGTCGTTTCCACTGAAATATAATGTCTTCATCCACCTGCTTGTGCAGAATTGAATGTTTGTACAATATATAAAATAACTGTTTTTAGAGGAAACAATTGGTAAGCAGTCTCTTCCAAAGATAACTTGTCAGTGTTGTCCATACAGATAACATAGGCGATTCAATTATTGCCAAGAACAATTGTTTTGACGAATAAGTATAAATACCCTTAATAATACCTTCAGGTGCCATCTGCAAGAATTGCTGGTACAGTTTGTTGAGTTGGGGAATAGTTAATGTTGCATTAATCGATATGTCCACTGAAAGTGGACGTGGAGGAGGAACAGGATCTGGTATTACTTTTATGTCAGAGCTAATGTAAAAGTCTGTTTTTTCCAGGACAAGTTGATATTCTATCCTTGTGCTTGTTTCAATATGGTGACGCGCAACTAGAATCAGCTGGTCAACACTGTGAAAAGATGACAATTATTATTTTTATTATTATCATAACTGATAATATTTTTCTTTTGTAAAGCACGGACAAAATCTGCAGCACTGTACATAGAAATTTGCAGGCACTATGCAAAATCCCTGCCCTTATAATTTTTTTTTTTAACCTGAAGCACGAGATTGAAGCAGGGGGGCTCTGGAGCCGGACCCAAATCATTTTAGCTTTGGGAACCCCATGCTTCTGGACATACTTACCTCCATAGTGGGTGTTGGTAGCCACCTGGTGCAGTTTCCTTTTGGCCCATGTGACATGGGGCTTTAAACTGCAGAAAAATGCGGAGTGATACCGGCTCCCCCTTCAGAGATAAGTATCTTTGGAAGCAGGAGGTCACCAGAGCTGAAATTAATTGGGTTCAGCTACGGAGACCGTCATCTTCAACCTACAGTATATGGGTTAATACGATTTTGCTTTTGTTCACAGAGCCTTATTATAAGTGACTGTAGTATATTTGAACACATTTCATTGAGTGATGCACTTTATAGATACATTCTTCCATTTACTCATGCCATGTAAGTTAGTCACTTATCACTAGGAAACAAATTCATTGTACACATATTTTTTGCCATTTTATGTTATTCATATATTGCTCTAGGCATATTTACATTATATTCTTATTCTAAATGTATATACTCTGTATACATATGTATCATCCATTGTACTATTATATTAAGTTGTATTGTGTCTTATAGGCTCGCTACTTTGTGTGTTAGTTGATGACAAACACCATATAGATAAGACTCTGTGTATTTTTGTGTTTGGCATTGTATGTGATTTATCGGCTGTTGTCCGTCACTCTCATTGTTTGAGAGGGGTATTTAAACCTGAGGCTCTGTTGTCTGAAACACGGTTTGCTGAGCTTTTGCGAAACGCGTTGAAACCACTTTTCAGAATCTAAGGCAGCGGACGTAGAATGACTTCTCGTGAGATCTCGGGCAGCTGGCACCGCGACCTGCAAGCCGGATCCAGAAGAGGGGATTCCCAACAGCTGGTGATACCGGGAAGATGCAGCACCGTCCACGTCAAACATTTGTTTGAGCTGCCGCCCACTATTTGATATGTAAGTGTGCTTTTGCTTTGATCTTTTTTTTTTTACTATAAACATTTTTACACAGTATCTCTCTGTGCAATATCTAACATTGGGAAGGTGGTATTATAGCACAATCCGTGAGGGCTGTGCAACACCACGATCTGTGAGGGCTGTCAGATTTCCTATCGTTATGGGATTCAGGGGGGACCGAGGCTGACGGGGCGACACCAGCAAAGATACCTTTGAGTGTCATCTGTCCCTTTAGGACCATGTGAGTTGTGGCATTGCCCACTTTCGAAAAACATTTTTACTCAAGACTGAATTGGATTCTGCCCAATCCTGCACTATATGTGTTTTTCTTTGTTTTATTTCCACACATGATTCTGCGCTCCCAAAAATCACATTTGTTAACTCCTTCAGAGGCAGTGACATTACCACTGTATCCCTCTTTCTCCGGGATAGTACTGAAAAGTACCCCACACCATTGACCCCTTGTTATAATGGTCCTTGACTCTTATTATAAATTGGTACACAAGTAACTTATATTTTGTGTACCTCTCATTTCAGATCGTTTATGTTTATGAGAAATTTTATTGTTTATTTCATTTTTTTCTCATAGGCATAGAATTTATATATGTGATTTTTTTGAATATATTTTATTTTATTATGTAAAATCTTTCAGCATATGTTCTGTTATCATTGCTATTACGTGGCTGTGTATGTTATCCTTTTCCGGTCCGTATAATGTGTTAACACCTACAATGATTACGCTTGGGCTATAAAAGATATGCGGAAGGGAGGGACTTCATTCCCCTGACGAAGTCACGTAGTGATGAAACGTGTAGGTACCCGGATGAGACGGACGATTGACGTCATCACGCTCGCGGATGCCAACCAGCCGACAATCGTATTGTGCGCTCCGTGTATCGTACGGCTGCAGTTTCAACATACGCTATATGGTAACTGAGTTTACTATAGCTATTCAAGCTGCATTGGACGCACCAGGATCTCTCCTTGCTGTTGAAATCGGAGCACTGATATCTGTTGCAGATGAGTAACAACTAGAGACATACAAGTTCTGTTCTACTGTTTTAATCTATTATCGATTATACAGACCGTTTTATTATTGGTATTACTAGTCTATTTAGCGCTAATTACTCTCTCTCTCTCTCTGTATATATATATATATATATATAGAATCCAATGCACAGCCGGCACACCATATGCAAGTAAATAAGTTTTGGTGCTTATCCCATAAAGCAATAACAGACCATACGATACCGGTTGCAACACGACATCAAGGGACAGCACGCAGGTAAGTAAATCAAAAATGTTCTATATTTGATAGAAGACACAAAAACCGACGTTGCACCACCTTGAGAAAGGTCCCACTGGGGGACCGAAACGTCGGTTTTTGTGTCTTCTATCAAATATAGAACATTTTTGATTTACTTACCTGCGTGCTGTCCCTTGATGTCGTGTTGCAACCGGTATCGTATGGTCTATATATATATATATATATATATATATATATATATATATATATTAATATTGTACCGATCACTATATTCACAACAGACTTCTTAAACTAACTCAGTACATTTGTGTAAACATGTCACTTAAACCTTTCTAGGCTCACAACATTTCACTCTCATTGTAATTCCTACACTGTGCCAGATGGAAAATTGAGAAAGGTAGTGAAAATAATGACTGATACAAATACCTGACATGGATTTGACCATGGATTAACAATTAAACAATCAGGTTTGATAAATGATCATCAATGATTAGATGATAGTAATCAGTAAACGAACAAGTAGTACAATATTACAAGATTTCTCTGCCTATCTGGTTACCATAAAGCAAAGGGGAAAAAATCCATGAATGTGTTCTCATATAGTATTGTTAAACGCTGAAATGTTTTACCTTGACATTTCTGCCAGAAACCTTGACCCCAGCAACTTTTCCATGTCTTTGTAAGCATCCTCGGATCTTGATACTATATCATGCCGAAGGTCCATGGTTCTAGACTTTATCAGCTCGAGTCGAGATTTTGTAGCCGCCTCTGTGAAATGTTATTTAAACAAAATGTAGACCGTATTCAGCTTTTGTCATCATACATTTAAATCAGTTTTTGTCTGTTCTAAAGTATTGCTGGTATGCTATTATCGATGGTAATGTACTGTAGAATTACCATTGTCCCAAAACTTTACCATCTGTGTTGCTTATTAACAAGTGTAAATGGGATATGTTTTTATTTTTATGTAAATATTCTACTTTAACTTTCACAGTGCAAATGATTTTATCTATCAAAGTTATTTGTTGCTACCTATTGGTTGACAGCTGCGGCTTTGCTGGAGTCTCCATTTACCGGAAATTGCTGCTTTAAGTAACACTTTGGTTCTAATCATAATATTAAGCTATGTGATAAAAGTTACTGGAGCCCAAGGATCACCTATTCCCAATATCTCCTGATACCCTGTTTGATACTGTAACAGGGTCTTATCACCGTTAAGAATCTTATCTCTAATCCAGCAGTGTGCTGGTTAATTGCACACCTGCAATCAACTCCACCTGGCTGATTAGAGCTCTGTGAAATAGTGTCATGTGAGACACAGGAAGAGGATTTTCCTGAGCTGACATTTGGAACTGACACAGGAAAGCAGAGAAGCCTGCACACAGACTGTCTTGAGCACAAAGGGGTGCTGAGATCAAGACACCCAGAGAAATATATTCCTGGACACAGGGGACCCAGGAACCTACCAGAGACTGACCTGAAGGGCCACCTGCTTAAGGTATCTCTTGAGACTCTGGGGAATAGGGTGGTAATGGGGTTATCCCTCCAGCCCTGCAGGTAGGGTCTGGGGAAGTAAGTTAGCCCTTACACAGGGATAGGCGTTTGTTGTTTTCATATGTTTTGCTGTGTTAAAGGGACAGGCGCAATAAAGCCTAATTTTAATTTCACCTTAAAAACAGTCTCCATTGCGTACCTCTGAACACGTCTCTTACAGATACATTATACTTCATGGTCTAATCTAAAAAGTATGTTTAAACAGAAATCCCCTCCAGAAGCATAGTATGCTGCCCCCTGAGAATGTCTTGCTCTTTTTGTTTTAATGTGTTTTTTTAATGTAAAAAAATAATTTTGTTAATTTCTAGTCTAGCGCCTTAATTTACCAACCAGACTACATTACGTTCTGGGGAAACGTAACATTTGAAACGCTAATATCTCCTGAACAAAATATCAGATTTTAAAAATAACAGCTCTGTAAAGGGCAAGAAGTGATCTAAGTAAGTAAGTAAAGATTAAAAGCACAAAAAACAAAATGGATCAGCATGGACTACTGCTTTAATATGATTGCAAGTTTTTGTTGCGGATTTTCATACTGTAATACAGTACGTTGTCATGTCTGAGTTTTTAAGGCCATCATTATTTCTTCTTATGATGTGCTTAAGAAAGCTCTATTGTTTAGGAAATCAATACTCAACACCATGAATGAATAAAGAAATACCAGTACTAAAAAAACAGAACTGCAAAATGAGGTGATAAACATAATTAATTATTTTCAGCAAATAATTCCGAGGCATATTTGGCAAATAAAAATAGCACTTGTGGTACATTCACATATCCCAGACCGGTCTGCAAACCTAAACCTGCCTTTCCCATTATCTCTTAGCAAAAAAAGTGCATCCCCTGCAGCCAGGAATTCTGGGTAATGACATGCAACTGAGCACTCAGTGTCACTTTTTGCTTCAAGTACATTTTAACACGGACCCCTATAAACATATGCCTGCTGTATTACACAGCTTTTCAGCACGGCCTGGGTTAAAGTGCATAGCTAGTAAACCTCTCCACAGACAGCTGTTTCTACCTTTAGAGTTTCATCAGTGTGAGGTTGGTTACTGGCTATGTGAGACATATTTAGTAAGTATTAAGGCAGGGGAGCGCAAACATTTTGAGCTGCATCTCCCTGCCTGCTCCCCCTCCATTTCGCGCCCCTCTTACCTTCTTTAGCGGGGTAACGTCACGTGACCCCGTTACCATGGAGCCGGGCGTCTGACGTCACTCCGCATGACACAGCGGCATTTCCATGGCGACGGGTAACAGCGTCAGAATCAAGGTAAGTTTATTGTTGCAGAGGCCTCAAGCGATCCCCCGGCATTTAATTTAAATGTCTTGGGGAACAGTGCAGGGCCTCTGTAAGCGCCCGTTCCCCCTAAACACAATCCAGCACGCCCCCCACTTTGCGCACCGCTGTATAAGGCACCTTATGTTTAGGGTGACTATATTTTTCCTGGGACAAACCGGGACATATGTTGCATATGCACGACTTTGCGTTGCCGGCATATCGATAGAAGACCGGAACATATAGTCAGATCTCGGGACAGAGGGCAAAAAAACGGGACTGTCCCGGCTAAACCTGGACATCTGGTCATCCTACTTATGTCCCACTCCTCTTAAAATCGTAATGGGCTGTTAAATGTCTTAATACTTACGTAACTTTGCGTTACACTTACACTTTGCGTAAACCATGGTTTAGACACCATGACTGTTTATGTCACATTACCCTAAGCTGCACTGAAAGATCACATGATCAGTGCTACATACAGTACACTATACAAGAAGATATATTATTATTACTATTATGATAATTTTTTATACCTTGGGAACAACACATACCTTCATATTCAAGAGCAGCAAAATATTCCTGCTTAATTTTAAGTTTCAGCTCTTGCTTCCTTTGAAGCTCAGCACTTTCTTCTGGGGTAGGAAGAGCAGGCGTGGAAGCAGCGGGATCTGGGGATGAAAAAAAGAATGTTTGTGCAACACTTAATGTAACCACCCTCCTAATGGGTTACTAGAGGGTTAGAGTGTATCGGGCCCCCGGTGTGTTGCCATGGGATCATGACATCAGAGAAAATATGAGAGGAGGGGAAGGTTTGAGAAGGTGAGGTTCCCAGGAGGACAATAGGAGGGGAGCCTCGGGATGAGGAAATAAAGATGTTCCTAATGTAATAACCCAGGCCAGGCCCCTTTTGGTTTCTTGTGTTGAAGATAGGGACAGTGCCCCTAAATTAGGATCCCAGATGAAAGCAGATGGAATTTTACAGCTCTTAAAGATGGGTAAGCGGCATGTCACAAAAGGCCTCATGAAAAAGGGCTCCCGATGACGGTGGATCAGCTCTAACCGCAGGTCCGCATTCATATTCCTCATCACTCGGTATGGATGTGGCAGTTCCCAAACAGGCTAACGGTCTTGTGACCAATTGCAAAGGACCCACCTGGGTTCCCCATAGGGACCCAGGTAACCCGGGTTAATACAGAAGATGATACTGAAGTAATAAGGGGACTGGGTCCGACACAACATAGAAACTAAGTAAATACACCTCCATTGTAGTGTTAAGTGTAGACACTAACGAAAGCAGTATAAATCCTATGTTTGTTACAAAGAAATACGCCTATAATGTAATTTGAATGTGAGCAGCTCCCGTGCCTGGAAACCTGAATAAATGAGTTGTAATACAAAAGTTCCTGGCACCAATAATTATACATCCTTGCTACCTTGTCACCCAGCCACCTGAAGCCAGCACACTAAATCAAGATCATCCATGCGGAGTAGCCAAACATTCCACAACGATGTAGGTTCCCCAGGAGCCGGACAGGGAGGGTTACATTTATATTTCAAATTCATTAGTATGTAGATTACAACATTACAAGATGGCACATTTTAAAGAGTCTGTTTTTCCCTGAAAAATAAAATGGTCAAGTGTTTCCTTCACATTAACTCTTTACCATATTAAAAAACCAGCTTTAAAAATAATATTTAAATAGTTATAATTGAAGGTGCTTGAGTCTGTTCACTGCCACGGTGTTCACTAGGTTCTAGGGCTGCATCTTTAAAGGTTACGTTCAACGCATTATAGCAAATGCACTAAGGAATAATTCAATATAATCCCAAACTGCTGATCACACTTTGATCTGCCGAAACCCCCCATTTTAATCAATGGAGGCTTTCAGCTGATCACAGTGACTGTAAACGATAACTTCCGGCTATATTGAATTACCCCCTTAGACATGTAAAAAAAATTTTTTTTTATCATTTTAAATTTTATTGTACTGTACAACATGTTTAATATCTTTACAAAATTAGACATGAACGTCTAAAGGCAAAGCTATAATAACTAGTATCATGGAATATAAAATATAATCTGCTAATTATTGATTTAGGGAGTGCAGCAACAGTTTAGCTGCAGTGATCAGAGCCCTTCTAGGCCTAGATCCACAAATCTCCAGTAAGTAAATTAGGTTAACGAGGTGTTAACATAACATTACATTATTGTCTCTTGAATATAACTTACGTTATGTTTTTTTCCAACAAAGAGTATTGTGTTAACTATAAGGGGCCTATTCAGTAAACTTCAATAAGTGACTTGTCTACAGTTTTGAGCACTTTTCTAGCGAGTTTGCAAGTGTAGCTATTCAGAGAGCTTCGATAACATGCCAAACTCGCTAGAAAAGTGCTTCTTCCTGATCGGTAGCACTCTCTGAATCTCAAACCGAGCTGTAGCTCAAAAAATGCTCAAACGCATTTTTTTAAAAATATGAAGCAATTCAGGTAGCTCCGAGATTCACATCGCGGCTTCAACTCGCAAGCAGCTCGCATGTTCTGATCTCGCCACCTCAAAGGTGGCGAGATGGGATCCGTGATGTGATCCCGAAGAATTTTTTTTATTTTTACTACATCGGCTTGAAGCTGGGTGTCTCTGGAGCTGACCCGCATTAATACCAGCTCCGGAGATACCCTGCTTCAATTTTATGTAATAAAAATACATTTACAGGCAGCTTCATTAACTTAGCGGCTAACCGCTAAGGTAATGAAAGGGTTAAATACCAGTGCCCAGTTTGTTGGAGGTAGAGGGGGTGGGTGAAGGTTCGATTTGCCCAGGGTGGGCATTCAGGCCTACTGGCAGGGTTTCCGGAGGCGTTAACCTCTTCATTACCCAGTGGTTACTACCTCTACGGTAATGAAAGGGTTAATCACCAACTCCCACCCGGTAGGCCTAAATATCCACAATACAATATAACAACCAATACACCCATTGATTACCAGTGTGGTTATCTATGCCCTCAAACAAAATAAACACACAATAAAATAACATTGACATAACAGTACAATACATTACACTTGCCAATAAACCCATTGATTGTGACTGGTAAACCATGCCCACAATATGGGCATGGATTGCCACAATGGCAATGAATGGGCAACCTAAAATAAATACAACCTCCAAATAAAATACATGACATTTTAATAAAAACAAACCTTTGCCGAAAAATGCATTGATTGTCAATGTGTTTATCTATACTGAAAGGGGCATAGATAAGCATATTGCCAGTCAATGGGCAAGCTAAAAAAAAAAAATACACAGTGAAATAAAATCCAATCAATGTGTTTCTTACCTTTGCCGGGATGAACATTCATCCTCCTCATCCAACTGTGGCATCAACTCTTGCCCCACGACGCAATGATCCTCAGCAGCATGATGCTCAGAAGTCCATAATCCTCAGTTCCTGGAAGATGAGGCCCGGTAAGAAGTTCTTGTTTCTTCTTTCTTTACTTCTCTCTTCTGCAACAGGTACAGGGGATTTTGATCCGATGGCTTCTTGGGCTCAAATGAGGCGTAAAAGACTTTATATAAGGCCTGTGACATTACATTTGAGTGACAAATGGTACATCAAGCAATTCGATTGGTGGATGTACCATGTGCTGGCTTCGATTTTTTTTTTTTTAATGATGTGACGCTATCTTAAATAGAGGGAAGCCAGCCAATCGGGTAACATCTGCTTCCTTCCCTTTAAGATGACATCACTTCAGCAACAAAAAAAAATGGAAGCCATCACATGATACACCCACCAATCGGATTGGTGGATATACCATGTGATGCCTTTCCTTTTTTGGTTTTGGAGTGATGTGATGTCATCAAAAAGGGAGGGAAGTCAGCCAATCAGGTAGCATACACTTCAGTAGGTACACTTCAGTGTCAGTCTGTACAACACCCTCCAAGAGTAGGTGAATGTATAAGGCTGGCAGAAATAAATATATGTAAGTTTTATTATATTCACACCAGGGAAAGGGAATTTGTGCACCCACAGTTTACCTCTATAGTAAGGTAACTATGATACTGGCTTTAGACAAAACACAACTCAGTGACCAGAGGAGGTCACTAAAAGTCCCTGCAAACTGCACTCATTTACATAGTATAATATAGTATACATGAAGTACCAGTATATTAACTAGTACCAATAATATGAAAGTATATACACAAACTGTTAGGACCAGTATGTCAGGCCAGAATCTGCACTTATGTTAAGCATCCATGTTGTCTGTTCATAACTAGTTAAGTTCTGTAGTCAGCCTTTTGCTGAAATATAATTCCTAAGGCACTCAGTTTCTGCCAAATTACATTTCCTTTCTTCCTGCTCAGGATATTGCTAAGATCCTTTTTATTTTGTCAGTCTCCTGCTCTTTTAGTTAGAATATAATAGACTGGTTCTCTGAAAGAAGCAAAATAGTATAATTAGTTGCTAAAGATTCAAGGTCTCTTTTGATAACAGACAATGAATAAGCTATGTATTCAGACATTGCTTGTATTGGGAGAAACACGTCCCAAAATCATGCCACTAATATGTCCTGCCCCTAAATCACGCCTCTAATCAAAGCTACGCCCAAGACACACCCAGGTTACGCCTATGTTACGCCTATGTTACGCCTCTAACCAATATCTTCTTTTTCCTGTATAAAAGTCATTACCCTATGAGTAATAAATTGAGACAAAGGATTTGTAACCTGGCTTGTGTTATGTTTCATTTTTTTTTCGTAATCCCGGGCCTGTAATTTCAACAAAGATCGGAGATAACAAGTGACAGGGCGTGGAAGCTTCCCGGGAAGTCTGCTGCAAACGGTGCAGATTGTGTATCCAGTCACAAGGCCTTCAGCTTTCTTGGCAGAGGAAAGGTTCCTCTCGGTTCTGAAGTCTAGGCGTGGAAAAAGGTTTTCCTTCACAAACCAAATGGGAAAATCCCACACAACCTAAACTATGGCACGACAAACAACTATATATGAATTTATTAAACAATAAAATCTGACAAAATGCATAAAATGACAACTAAATAGCAAAAACTAAAAAAGATCCCCTAGTAGGCGAGACGGAAAATGTATGGTGAATGCAGGTGTTAATATGAACCTATGCTCATAGCCCCATAGAGATATACATGGGGTTAGGGTCCAAAGTGTAATAACACGGCTGATAGCCTCACCAAAATATCATGCAAAATAGCAGCATCTAATCAGAGGGCAATCCCACACTACTAAGGATAAAGCATACCCAGAGGAGACATTAATATGTCACAATTTAGATGGTAAATATTCTTATAGTGGTATGAATTGGGTACAGTAGATTAAGTATATACTGAAGTTAATATATCCCAAATGTTGCTAATAGACAGGTGTATAAGGTATAGGTAGCCTGCAATAAAGCAGGAAATATACGACCTGACTGTTATTGCTGCAAGGACAACAGTGTGGTAGATGCCCAGTGTCTATAGCGTTCCTCCGTATGCACGCTCCGTCGCGTCCCACGTGACCGTCAAAGTGATGACGTCACTATACTCCGACGATCATTTCGCGCGATCCACGCGCTTCTTCACAAGGGGAGGAGGAGTCCTGCCTAGTTGGTGTGGGGGAGTTAAATGCTCTAAGAGCAAAGCCCATTGGTCCTACTGCAACCAATGGTTGCACATTGTAAAGTATAGGGGAGGGACATACTCTCCAATACAATAGTATTCAAAGCCAATTGAATGGCATGATGCTATTATGTAGCAATAGTAAACAGCACCACCACTACTCTTTTTTAGTTTCCGCTATTTAGTTTTCATTTTATGCATTTCGTCAGATTTTATTGTGTAATAAATTCATATATATTTGTTTGTCGTGCCATAGTTTAGGTTGTGTGGGATTTTCACATTTGGTTTGTGTATATACTTTCATATTATTGGTACTAGTTAATATACTGGAGTTCATGTATACTATATTATACTATGTAAAGGAGTGCAGTTTGCTGGGACTTTTAGTGACCTCCTCTGGTCACTGAGTTGTGTTTTGTCTAATATTCTCCCTTTGCACCGTTCATATATTTTTTCTCTGTATGGTGAGCGAGGTGGTTCTAAGTGTTTTTCATGATACTGGCTTTAGCCAGCTTTTAATTGCACTACTCACAATAAGCATATGCTTTATTTAACCCCTTCAGGGCTTTCTCGCATTTTCACTAGTCCATGGGACAATAATTACATATATTCAGTGTACAGTAGGTAGCTGCAAATTCGGTTGTACCTTGACATTGGCTGCAGGCTTATAACGCCTTGGCCAAAGGGTTTAACAAAATAACCCTTATTCATGAGATCATTATTTTATGTTAGCCTAATTGGTAGGAGCGCATGAACTATTCTTTTTGTTAATCAGGTAGCATGCCTTCTTCCCTTTTTGATGATGTCACATCACTCCAAAAAATCGAAACCATCACATGGTAGATCTACCAATCAAATTGCTGGATGTACCATTTGTCACTCAAATGTGATGTCAAGAGGCCTTATATAAGGTCTGTCCCATCTCATTTGAGCCCAAGAAGCCGTCGCATCAACATCTTCTGGACCTGTTGGAGATGAAGAAAAAAAAAACTACTTACTGCACCTCCTTTTCAAGCAACTGAGGATCATGGACTTCTGTGCATCATGCTGTTGATGATCATTGCATCATGGTTAAGATGAATGAATGTCCATTCCGGCAAAAGTAAAAAAACACATTGATTGGATTTCCTTTAATTGTGTATCTTTTTTTTTTAGGTTGCCTATTGACAGCGAATGTGTTTACCTATGCCCCGTTCAGGGTATAGATAAACACATTGACATTTTTCGTCAAATGTTTGCTTTTATTAAAATGTCATGTATTTTTTTTTTTAAAGGTTGCCCATTTATTGCTATTGTGGCAATCTGGGCATGGTTAACTACAGTGACAATCAATGGGTTTATTGTCAAGTGTAATGTATTGTACTGTTATGTCAATGTTATTTTATTGTGCATTTATTCTGTTTTCAAAACAAATGGGCTGCCATTTTTGACTACTAGTGCTTTTGCCCATTTGTATGTATGGTGATGGGGTGGGGAATGGGGGTAGTTGCCCCAGGGAGGTTGGTTATGCCTCCCGGGTGGGGTTAACCCCTTAATTACTATGGCAGTTACTAAATGCTGAGGTTATTAAGGGGTTAGTGGCCAGTAGTTTGTGTTTTAAATTTTAATGTTGCCCATGGAAGAGGCGGAGCAAGATGAGGACGAGGACGGCTTTCATCCTGGCAGGGGTAAGTACAACTTTAATTTACTATATGGTGGTTTGGTACAGTTTTATTTTGAATGGGAAAATGCGCTATTACCTGGATTTTTCCCATTACTGTACTGTATGTGTTGGGGGGGTGGAGAGGTGGGGGTAGAGGGTGTCGATAGTAGGGTGCCTATTCATTGCCATTTGGATTATCTTTGCTCCCATTGAAAGCATAGGTAACCACAGTGCTTATCAATGGGTGTATTGGATATTATTGTATTTTAATGTTTATTGGGGGTAGAGGTTGGGTGAAGGGGGTAGTTGTCACGGGGTGGGTGGTTATGCCTCTCGGGTGGGTAACGGAAGGGGTTAACCCCTTTACTACCTTAGCGGTAGTAATCGTCAAGGCAAGGGTGTACAAACTGGGGGGCGCAACATTTTTGGGGGGTTGGGGGTTCCAGAAGCCCTGCGCTCTTCCCCAAAGCATTTAAATTAAATGCAGGGGAGTGCACGCAAGGCCTCTGTAACTCACTTACCTGGTCTCTGGCGGCTTCTGGTGACCGACGCCACGGGGTCACATGACGTTGTGACATCAGAAAACGCAGACAAACAGGTAAGGGGGGGGCACGAGCAGGGGGGAGAGCAGGTAAGGAGGTGCAGACTAAAACATTTGCGCACCCCTGCGCTAAGGTAATGAAGGAGTTAACTCCCCCCGCAACATTCCCTGTAGGCATAAACACCCACCCGGGAGCAACTACTCCCTTCACCAACCCTCTACACCCCCAACAAATCAGGTACTCTAGTTTAACCCTTCATTACCTTAGTATCTAGGGGGTCCCCGAGGCTCTAAAGAATGCGGTTCAGCTCCGGAGCCCTCCAGCTTCAATACTGTTATTAAAGTCAAATAAAAACAGCTTCATTATCTTATCGTCTAGCCGCTAAGGTAATGAAGGGGTTAAACTAGAGTACCTGGTTTGTTGGGGGTAGAGGGGCTGGGTGAAGGGGGTTTTATTATAATAAAATATAAACAGTGCGATTGCCTGTAAGAGCTGTGTAGGGAGATGCAGCTCTCTCTGTGCAGCCTTTTTCCTTCCTAGCATTTGAAACTATAATGTGTATTGGTATTCTGTTTAGACTGAAAGTTCTGTTCTATTAAGGGGGTCCAATAATTTTCATAATGTGAGGTTAAGTATGTCTTACTCTCATCAGACCATGAAAAAGGTTTTTTTTCCATGGTGGTGGACTCTAACCCTTTTTCTTGGTCTGGATGGGAGTAAGACATACTTAACATACGTGTAACGGGTATTCCACCCCACCCAATCTCATATATAGTGTGGGTGAGTAGAACATGTGGTGTTACCGTGTGGTCGTATACCTGCAGGCTCACAGGAGGTCTGAGCCTCCCTAATGAGAGCCTGGGGTGAATCCTCTGGAAGGTCTTCTTTCAGCGCCCTCCACCTATGTATGGATTCTAGGGAAGTGTAGAATGACCCTACATAGGAACCCAATCAGAAACCACACACACAGTGATATATAACTAACGACTTTACTTACAAAGAATATAACCTTTGTCTCTCTCACGAGGAGACACTAACAGTGACGTCTCGCAGGACGATTCCCGACACCAGGTGATCCCACCCAGTGTCCCAAGAACCCCACCACAATGTCCCGTACTCCTACAGAATAGTCAATGGGTGACTGCGCAGTCACTAAGAACCTCTAGGCCTGTTGGTGCACATGTGTTGGTATAATACCTGCCGAGCACTCGGTGCTCGGGTCAGCAACAAGCTTCTCAAAGGATCAGTCGGGCGATGCCTCCTTCTGATCCTCCACTGCACTCCTTTACGTGGACCGCTAGAGCAGTCCACTCCGGAACAGTCTCTGTGGACCCCAACGTGGGTCCAACCGCTTCACGGGAACAGCAATACGTCTCTGTGTCCCTACCTACATAAGGGGCACGTGCTGCACTATAGGCCGTCCCTATAATACAGCAACCTATGTGGCTTGGGATTCTCCTATGGGCCTAAGGGGTTAGGACCTGTCCCACTCCCTAACTACCCACGTCCCTTCAGCCTTACTAACGCTAACGCCAACGTGCTGCGCAACACGGTGCCTGCCTGTCAGACTCACAGCACTAACAGACGTGACTCTGACAAGCAGCACTCTATGCTAAGGGCAATCATCCCTATCTTGGGCCTCCCTAAGCACTTACCCACCCAACTAGTGGGGAGTTGGAGCCTACCTGGGGTGTGGGTACCTATGTGGGGCAGGAGCTGCACTCGCTCCCCGCACCCTTCCTTCCCTCACGCTCCTGATCCAACTCTTGTAACCTTCCTTTTCCAGCTCCCACTAATGTAAGTGGCAGGGTCCCAACCTGAGGGCTGCCCTGGCAACACTCACTTACTGGGGAGCTGAGCTATCTCTGGCCCTGAGGGTACTGGCCTAGTACAAGGAGTCCCCAACTCCTGTACCCTACCTCCTTTCCCTGGCGCTCCGTCTCTGACTGCTTTCTCTGACCTCCTCCTCTGACTGAACACGCAGCTCTCTGCCCGCGAAATGTATCCAATCTATCCAGGACAGTCCTGCAGCCCTATTGGCTCCTATGAGGCACCTGGTGCCTCCCCTCGCTAGGCACTATGGGAATTGTAGTCCCGGGGCACTTACAATAACATTGGGGCCGCGTGCGCCCTTTCCTGTCCTGCACTAACCCCTAATGGCCGCCACAACCTCTCACTAGCTTCCCTACTCTCGCGCGACTCTCCGCGCCTCCCTGCCCTCACGCAACTGTTCCCTGCCCTCGCGCGATCTTCTGCGCATGCACTATCTCGGGCGCGGGACTCACTGCGCATGCGCGACCCGGCGCAACATGGCGGCTCCCTAGGCAAGAGTCGCCGAGATCTCCTGCACTCCGGCGAGCTCCCTCTTCGGCCCCCACCCTCCGGAATGGCCGTCGGTCTGCCGCTGGCCTCTGCAGTACCCGACAGCGTCCGTGGCCACGGAGGCTCCCTGGGGGGTCGAGGGGAGAAAAAGGTGACCTGGCTACACTCTCCCCCTGGTGAAACACCCAACGCCCTCGCTTGGGGAACGACATACATCGGCCTAAGTATACACAATAACAATTTGCATGTCATAATTGGTACACTTATCAGGTCGAATTTACACATCAGGTTACATAATACATCACCCTCAATAATACCCGAGACTGGCTGAGACCATTTGTGGGGTGCCCCTGACTGATCATGTGGGGGTACCTCACTTTTGCGTCCGTGAGCCTCCCCCAGAAAATTTTCTTGGAGAGCACACTCTGGAGAAACAGTCACCGGTTCTGTACTACTTCCTCCCCCTGGTGGAAGGAATAGCACAGTGTCTCTTAATTGGGCCTTTACCCGGTCATCCGCGGCTTGGATGCGGCAGACCAGGAGGCCAGGACCTTTCCCGCGGTCCACTACCTGAGGAGTGGGGCGCTCCTTTTTGGGCTTAAAGGAGGCAGCTTTCCCTGAATCTCTCTCCACACAGTCTTTGTCCCCATAGTTTTGCGAGGCTTCCACTGAGAAGCGAGCACTGGACAATGTCTCGGTTTCACCTGGCAGGGGGGAAAGAGTAGACACCTTACCCCTGCGGTGATTCACGGTGGCCAACAGGTCCTCGGGGACGCTGTCAGTTCCCACCTTGGCGGTATCGGGACCTGTCCCCAATTCTTCTGGGACAGTCCACTCACTGACTCGAACTTCGGGAGCGTTGGATCCCAGTCCTGGGACCACTTGTGTCGGAGCGCACGGGCTCACACTCCGCTCAGGAACCGTAACTTTGGCCTTCTTCACGGCCACCTCCATCGGAGTCTGTGGGGAACAAGGGGGTTCCTTACCACTCGGCTGGCTGACGATGGGCTTCCCTTCTTCTGGAAGGATCGGCGGTAGACACTGGTCCACTCTCTTCTCTGGACAGCTACCTTCTAATGAGGACACCTCCACCAGGACGCGATGCAGAGGGGAGCCCTTCACCCTGGTGACCAGACTTAAGGAACTATCGTGCTCCACGATCACCTGGAGGCTCACCCCCAACACCCCTGGGGCAGTCGACTCACCCTTGTCGTCTGTAGGTACTGGTCCCCATTCTAGGACCGATGGTACCATCGTAGTAGACCGGACGGGTCGTTGTAGGGCACACGGGCCCACAGCAGGGTCCGCAACATCTGGATACACCTCCTCTAGGGCACACGGGCCCACAGCAGGCTCTGTATCCGCCGAAATAGTTGATTCGATGATTTCACTAAAGGAAGACGGGGGTATAGACACCTTACCCTGTGATTCCTCTGTCTCCTCTGTATCACTGCTGGGGTGGTTCGCCGGTAGGCGCATCGCTACCGATGGGACTTCAACCTCTTCCCCGGAAGATATCAGGATCGAATCCTCCGCAAGGTAGTCACCAGATTCTTCTGTAATACAGCCAGTGGGTGTTGGTACAAAGCTGGCGTGCTCCGGTACCTCCACTGCGGTCGCGCTCTTCTCCGCCAAGGGTTCACTTGGCTCCTTAGCTGACCCTGTAGGCTGTGGTACAATAGGCATCAAGAAAATTGCACCGCAGCAATCACATTTAGGTTCCCACGCCAGTGCGCCTCTATGACAGTCACAGGTGGGACTAAAGCACTGTACACCCGGTTCTCCGCCTACCTCAGTCGTCTTGAAGTCTAGCGGTAACTGGGACATGTCGGCTCCGTCGACATAGGCTTCTTGCAAACAGGGGCACATTAGCATAAGGAGTTCTATTCCTGGCGCTCGCCAGGGCACATACACATTAGGGTGTATCCCCTGACAGTCTATCTCATCTTCATCCTCAGAGATCAAAGAGTCTATCACAGCTTCATCCTCAGAGAGCAAAGAATCTATTACGGCGTCAACGTATGGTTGAAGATAACCGTGCTTGCTCCCCCTGGTGGAATCTGAAGGAAGGGCACTTTCTACAGGGGAGTGGTTTTGGCTCTGCATTGAGTCACTCACATCACAGGGGAGGGGCTCTGATTTTCGCGCCAATCCCGGACAGATTGTTGCGACATCTTTCTGTGCAGGTTGGCAGTCAGCAGCACGTGCGCTCTCCTGATTTGGCGGGAGACGCCATTTTGCTTGGTCTGCGTAAACTAGGGGGTACCCTTCTGAGGGGCCCCCGGGCATGAACAGTGCGGACGGTGCCTCTGCCAGGCATATATCCTCAGTGTGGGTTACTACAAAAAGAATGGTTTTCCATGTGGACGTGGGATCTTGATCCTCATCTAAGACACATGTCCACGGCCACCCAGGAATTTTACACATATACTCCCGGACCTTAAGTGCGGGTATAATAGCGGGAATGTCTCCTACCGCCACTACCTGGCCAGGTTCTAGATATTGCCTCAATGCCCAGGCAAATACCTCGTGTCCGGACTTTACAAACATGGCGACAAAAATAGGGACGAGGCAATTTGGAAAAAAATGGAACAGGGCACCCCAGGTGGTATCTCAGCAGCGCCTCCAAATGTAACGGGTATTCCACCCCACCCAATCTCATATATAGTGTGGGTGAGTAGAACATGTGGTGTTACCGGTGTGGTGCGTATACCTGCAGGCTCACAGGAGGTCTGAGCCTCCGCTAATGAGAGCCTGGGGTGAATCCTCTGGAACGGATCTTCTTTCAGCGCCTCCACCTATGTAGGATTCTAGGGAAGTGTAGAATGACCCTACATAGGAACCCAATCAGAAACCACACACACAGTGATTATATAACTAACGACTTTACTTACAAAGAATAATAACCTTTGTCTCTCTCACGAGGAGACACTAACAGTGACGTCTCGCAGGACGATTCCCCGACACCAGGTGATCCCACCCAGTGTCCCAAGAACCCCACCCAATGTCCCGTACTCCTACAGAGATAGTCAATGGGTGACTGCGCAGTCACTAAGAACCTCTAGGCCTGTTGGTGCACATGTGTTGGTATAATACCTGCCGAGCACTCCGGTGCTCGGGTCAGCAACAAGCTTCTCAAAGGATCAGTTGGGCGATGCCTCCTTCTGATCCTCCACTGCACTCCTTGTACGTGGACCGCTAGAGCGGTCCCACTCCGGAACAGTCTGTGGACCCCAACGTGGGTCCAACCGCTTCACGGGAACAGCAATACGTCTCTGTGTCCCTACCTACATAAGGGGCACGTGCTGCACTATAGGCCGTCCCTATAATACAGCAACCTATGGTGGCTTGGGATACTCCTATGGGCCTAAGGGGTTAGGACCTGTCCCACTCCCCTAACTACCCACGTCCCTTCAGCCTTACTAACGCTAACAGCCAACGTGCTGCGCAACACGGTGCCTGCCTGTCAGACCTCACAGCACTAACAGCCGTGACTCTGACAAGGCAGCACTCTATGCTAAGGGCAGCGTCCCTATCTTGGGCCTCCCTAAGCACTTACCCACCCAACTAGTGGGGAGTTGGAGCCTACCTGGGGTGTGGGTACCTATGTGGGGCAGGAGCTGCACTCGCTCCCCGCACCCTTCCTTCCCTCAGAGCTCCCTGAATCCAACTCTTTGTAACCTTCCTTTTCCAGCTCCCACTAATGTAAGTGGCAGGGTCCCTAACCTGAGGGCTGCCCCTGGCAACACTCACCTTACTGGGGAGCTGAGCTATCTCTGGCCCTGAGGGTACTGGCCTAGTACAAGGAGTCCCCAACTCCTGTACCCTACCTCCTTCCCTGGGCTGCTCCGGTCTCTGACTGCTTCCTCTGACTGAACACGCAGCTCTCTGCCCGCGAAATGTATCCAATCTATCCAGGACAGTCCTGCAGCCCTATTGGCTCCTATGAGGCACCTGGTGCCTCCCTCGCTAGGCACTATGGGAATTGTAGTCCCGGGGCACTTACAATAACATTGGGGCCGCGTGCGCTCCTTTCCTGTGCCTGCACTAACCCCTAATGGCCGCCACAACCTCTCACTAGCTATCCCTACTCTCGCGCGACTCTCCTGCGCCTTCCCTGCCCTCACGCAACTGTTCCCTGCCCTCGCGCGATCTTCTGTGCATGCGTGACTATCTCGGGCCGCGGGGACTCACTGCGCATGCGCGACCCGGCGCAACATGGCGGCTCCCTAGGCAAGAGTCGCCGGAGATCTCCTGCACTCCGGCGAGCTCCCTCTTCGGCCCCCACCCTCCGGAATGGCCGTCGGGTCTGCCGCTGGCCTCTGGCAGTACCCGACAGCGTCCGTGGCCACGGAGGCTCCCTGGGGGGTCGAGGGGAGAAAAAGGTGACCTGGCTACATACGTTACGAAAATTATTGGACCCACTTAATAGGATAGAACTTTAAATCAGTTTTTACAGTTTAAGGAAAAGTTAAACACAATTAATCACCTGTCTGTTAAAAGCCTTCAATCCCACAATCCAAAACATATTTTCCTGTAATACATTTAATTCATTATCAGTCTAAAAAGAAACGTCACTTTCAAATACCCCAGCAGTTTTAAATTACAGAGAATTATTGATGTAAAATAATGTTTACTGGACATATTAGGTATTAAGTACTGCCACTGTATATTTCCCAATAAATGCTTCGTAGCTCAGCCCCTGCAATTTTGGAATAACTGAAGCATTCCCAACTTGTCGATATATGAGCTCTGAACTAGTCCTTAACACAAGCAGTATGTACACAATGGTATATGGTATATACTCCATAAACGACATTGCTTCATCTTTTATAAGGTACGGAGCGTTGCGTTGTGGAGGCCAGCGGCAGGATGTTCAATACTGTACGTCTCTGGTGATTCCGCGCCATTGATCTTGATTTGGGGCGGCTTTTTTGTACATGTGTGTGTGTGTGTATGTATACATCTATGTACACAATATTCTATGGACACTGTCTTCGAGGTTTCTGGAATAAGAAAAAACATTTTTGTAACATTTTTAGTAACAATACCTTTTTTTCGGTTTGGTGATTTGGGAGGCTTCTTCTTTGAACCTTTTACGCTGGCTTGAGATGCTCGTAAACGTTCTTTTTCTCTCATGTCCAAAATCTGCTGTTCCTTTTCTTCTTCTGCTTCTGTTAGCTGTATTTCAAGAGCTACCTGTGGTAAGAGTTCTACAGTATTTATCATTTAGCATTGATTTCCAGCAGTGGCATGAACAGCCACAATTACCGAGTGAGTGATAATATGCATGCTACTCTCCTTAATGAACTTCCATAATTATTCACATTACAAAAGCAAGTACATAGGGAATATGTAGAGGGGGTAGTTGCTTGTTACATGGGAGATAAAAAATTTTTTTGAATAAAAAAGACATTAAACCACACCTGTTATAATAATAATATTATAATTGTTTGTTCTTGTATAGTGCTGCTAGCATTATGTGGTGTATTACAGAGACATTTTGCAGACACAGTTCCTGCTCTGTAGAGCTTACAATCTATGTTTTTGGTGCCTGAGGCACAGGGAGATAAGGTGACTTGCTCAAGGTCACAAGGTGCTGACACCAGGAATTGAGCCAGGTTCCCCTGATGAAAACTCGGTGCCAGTTAGTGGCTTTACTCACTGAGCCACTCCTTCAGCCCAAATAAGACATATTGATCAACATGTAGATTGTAAGCTCTTTAGGGCAGGGACTCTTTTCCTTAATGTTACTTTTACGTCTGAAGCTCTTTTCCCATTATGTGTTATATTATTATGTCACATGTATCATTGCTGTGAAGCGCTATGCACATGGATGGTGCTACTGTATATAAATAAAGATATACATATATATATACATGCTTGTATATAAAAATATATCTGCGATTCACTTAGCTTCAATCACCTAAATTCGTCTATTGCTTATCTGTATTGTCTACTTATAGGGGGTCATGCAGTAAGCGGTGAAAAAGCACTTTCGGCAGGGGTTTGAACTCACCACCTTTTTCTAAAAGGCGAGTAGCCAGTGGCGAGACGACCTGCCTGCCGAGAAGGGCTCCCTGGCGAGATCTGCCTGCAGCAGAGAGATCCGCCTCTCTCTCTGCGCAAATCTCGCCAGAAAAAAAATATTTTTAAATAACATTTTATTCATAGTGTAGATGTGCAGGGGGTCTCCGGAGCTGAACCGCGTTGATTTCAGGTCCGGGGACCACCTGCTTCCTGAGCTACAGGCCCCATTATGGGGTGCCGGTATCCCGCTGCTTTGTTGACATACCAGGATCACGTGATCGGGATGTTTAAAAGCAGAGGGATACCGGCACCCCATAATGGGGTCTGTATGTTAGGAAGCAGGGGGTCCCTGGATCTAAAACCAATGCTGTTCTGCTCCGGAGACCCCCTGCACATTTACACTAGAGTCAAAACATACATATCAATAAACAATAATTAATTACTGTAGCGGCTAGCCACTATGGTAATGAAGCTGCATTAATGTCATTTTTATTAATATTGTGCGGGTGTGTGTGTTGTGTATTGCAATGTTTATTAGGGGCAATTGTCCCCAATAAACATGCTATTGTGCCTTAACCCCTTCATTGCCTTAGCGAATAGCCGCTATGGTAATGAAGCTGCTTTCATGTATTTTTATTAATAGCGTGCAGGAGCAGGGGGTCTCCTGAGTTGAACTGCATTGATTGCGGACTCAGGGACCCCCTGTTTCCCGAGTTACAGGCCCCGGTATGGGTTCTAGAATCGCAGACCAAAGGGCGAGTTGTGCAGTTGCCTAATATGGGTTCAAAACATGTCCATGAGGAATGTTCGCCGCAACCCTAAACACTGACTGTGGGAATGGGGAGCTTTATGTTGATGCTTTCGTGTAGGTTAGAGTTGTTTTGTATTTGTTCATATGTATGTTGGTTTAGTTGAAATATAAGGTAATATTTGCATGGCTGGGTATGGGGCGTGAGCTGCCCTGCCTGGGCTACCTCCATGTTCCAACTCCTTGGTGCTAGGGATAGGAATATCCCTGTCACTAACAAAGCCCCTTGGGAGGCCGGACACCTTCAAGGTCCGGTATCCTGGGCCCTATTAGCTGGGCACCAGGGGAAGAACTATTTCCCAAGGGCGGATGAGTCTAGGACGTATGTGGTCCTTATAGACTCGGGTGTATTGTTCTTGTTTCCCCATCCTTTCCGTAAGTTTGGTCCTCCCCCCCTCCCCTCCCAGTTTGTTTTGAAGGTCAAGAGGCATCGCAGCAGTCTGTGACCCTCGAAGGGTCTCCGTTGCGGTCCTAAGACTGAGGTAAGAGAGGTAAGCGGTCTGATTCACATTCACATGTCACTAACATTTATCTTACATAATGTGAAAGGCCTTAATAATCCATGCAAAAGACGTTTAGCATTCTTGGACTACAAGAGAAAGAATGCTGCTGTCACCCCCCTTCAGGAGACCCATTTTAGCTCATCTAGTTTTCCGAAATACTTTGATAAGCAGAACAGACACTGGTATCTATCCCCAGCCCCTGTTAAGAAATGATGAGTGGCAATACTGCTGCATAACAGGTTCCCACTGGCAGTTGAACAAGTCAAGAGGGATAGAGACGGAAGATATTTAATTCTAGTAGGCAGGCTGCAGGGTCAAGCACTAACAAAAGCTACAATTTACGATCCTTGCGAGCAGGACACAGAGTTTTTTGCCTCCTTCTTCACTACACTTGACAGAGTGGCTAGAGTCACCATACTAGATGGAGACTGCAACCTAGTGGTAGACCCGGGGCTGGACTGCTCGACCCCGACCAAGAGAAAGAACATCCTTAACTTCACATGCGGTTTGAGAGACAACCAACTGACTGATATATGGATGGAACAGCACCATGGGGAGAGACGCTTCACATTCTACTCCCACCACCACTATAGCTACAGCAGAATGAATGACTTCTTTGTCTCTAGCAGACTGGTCCCGAAGGTCTCCGGTACACGGATCCATGATATTTCATGGTCAGACCATGCACCAATTGAAATTCGGTGCTCTCAGATTAATCTAGACAGGCCAGGAGCAAACTGGAAGCTAAATGAATCAATTATTAAAATTCCCGAGGTGATACAGACACTTAATGGAGAAATAGACCAGTTATTTTGAATTAATTGAGGCTGTGTAGAATCTCATCTGACACTTTGGGAGGTGCATAAAGCGACGCTCAGAGGTACACTCAATATAGCAGCAGGGCGTAAACAAGAGAGAGAAGCAAGAATAGAAAAACTACAGGATAAACTGCAAAAACTCTCCGCCCTACACAAGCGAATTACTGTAAGAGGGAGGACACACTGAAAGAACTAAAAGATGCAAGAATTGAGTTACATTTATTACTTACCTCCCAGGCTGAGAATTCACTCAATTGGTCAAAAAGGAATTTTTATGAAAAAGAAAACATGCCAGATACCATGCTACCAACTAAAATGAGGAATAAACAGGCTAATTATTTCAGTAATATCCGTAGAAAATTGGGGGATATGACCTCCAACCCCAAGTTAATCGTGGAAGAATTCAAACAATATTATGAGGAGCTATATACTGGATAGAAGGTCGCCCATGGGGCCAAAACAGAGCTAGCTCTGAGGGAATTCTTCAGGGACTCTGGTTTGCCTGGGTTGAGTGGGGAGGAGAGAGAGCAGTTACAAAGTGACTTCACTATTGAAGAGGTGATAGAGGTCATTCAAAATCTGAAACCTTCCAAAGCCCCAGGCCCTGATAGATTTTCTAATCTTTAGTCCAAAAAAATTGCCAAATTCTTAGCCCCTCACCTTTTGCGAATGTATAATGCAGTGCTGACAGGTGCCCCATTCCTGACCCAGATGCTCCAGGCTTCAATCTCCTTAATATTCAAAGAAGGAAAAGAACCAAAAAAATGTAAAAGTTATAGTCCAATATCACTAATCAATTCGGACACCAAAATATATTCTAAATTACTAGCGAATAGACTGGGTGATATTTTACACTGACTGATCCACCATGACCAAGTGGGATTTATTAAGAATAGGCAAGCATCAGACAACACCAGGTGAATAATTAACTTGCTTGAATTGGCTACCAACAAAAGACACAGAGAATGATGTTAAGTCTACAGTAGATGCGGAAAAAGCCGTTGATAGAATAGATTGGTCATATCTAAAGGCCACACTAGGAGCATTTGGCTTTGGTGGTAACATTTTAAGGGCAATCATGGCACTGCACTCTAACCCAGTCGCAAGGGTGACAAATCAGGGCTTTCCCTCTAACACCTTCCAGATTAAGAGTGGTACCAAACAGGGGTGCCCACTCTCGCCTCCGTTGTTCGCCTTATGCATGGAGCCACTAACAGCCCATATTAGAAAGAATCCGGATATTTTGGGTATTCAAATTAAGGATCAAGTGCATAAGCTAGTTTTATACGCAGATGATATCATACTAGTAATATCGAAGCCGCCCACCTCTCTACCCAATCTATTTATTCTGCTACACTGGCGACACACTTTATTCGAGCTCGGCTAGTCCCACGAATTCGGGTATACTCGGGTGTATTGAGGTTTGTGACTGTTTTCTGCCCGAGTGCATTGCGTTATTTTCCAGGCAGGGATTGAAGCATTTTATTCCCGCTGGCTGCAATACTGCACAGTATATATATATA
The DNA here is from genome assembly GCA_036426205.1 of Ascaphus truei. Lineage (NCBI taxonomy): Eukaryota > Metazoa > Chordata > Amphibia > Anura > Ascaphidae > Ascaphus > Ascaphus truei. The sequence continues at coordinate 26,835,801 of CM071567.1, read as the reverse complement.
TATATACTGCATTACAATTCATGAATTTATGCCATCTGGTAGACACGCGAAGCATTGCAGCCTATTAAATCCTAATCATTATCATTTAACAGATCAGCCGCCCGTCAGCCAGGCATGAACCATGGCTGGGAAGGCAAACGCAACGGGGCTTGTCAGAGGTGAGGAGCGGTGCATTCCAGATATCTGCCAGGTACATACTGGGTATTTGCTCGAATAAAGTGTGTCGCAGCAGTAGGTAAATTCAATAGAATATCGGGCTCCAAAATAAATCAAGCTAAGTCAGAAGCTCTAAATGGGAATCTTCCCAAAGAGTTAGAAAAACTGATCTCTATAAACTTTAATTTTAACTGGCATCCAATAGCCATTAAGTATTTAGAAATTTACATCACCAACAGCTATAAGACTCTGTACAAAGCGAACTACACTAGTATATTACAAAAAATGAAAGGAGATATAGGGGGTGGTCCTCATATAGTATTTCCTGGTTTGGAAGGATGTGCTGTATCAAGATGAACCTACTTCCCGGCGTCTCTACTTGTTCCAAACATTGCCAGTACCAGTTGTGCTGAAGGATATTCGTTTAATGCAGAAGTCAATATCTACATTTATATGGAACGGTAAAACCCTGAGAGTTAAAAGTAACATACTAAAGAGACCAATTCTGGGGGGTTGGAGGTGGGGTTAGTGGTACCTTGCATGTGGTCGTACTATAGGACGGCCCAATTATGTCAAATTATACAATGCCACACGAACCCCGCTCAGAAACGATGGGTGGATATGGAAATATGCTCTCCTTTGACATTACATAATCTGATCTGGTCCCCGAAAAGGATGCTTAAATCCCTCCAAATCCGCTTTCCTCAATGACCAATTCATTAACAGTTTGGGAGGCCTCCAAATTTAGATGTTCCCTGACTTCCAAAAATTCATTAATGACCCCAATACTTGATAACCTCGACTTTGTTCCGGGTCTGAATAGTGTGGATTTTAAAATATGGAAACAAAATGAGTATTGTAGATTCACGGAACTGGAGGGTAGAATAGGTATTAAAATCTTTGACCAAATTAAGTCAGACAAAGACAGTCCCAATTCTGAATTTTTAAGGTACCTTCAGATCTGGGCTTTTTATAATAAAATTACATCCCGCCCTCCATTGAAAAACTCTGTATAGTAGAAACAGATACGAGTGGCCTAACCTCTCTATTGTACAGGCAAGTGATCTGTTCTGGAGTGGAGTATGAAAGGAAACTTCCATATGTGGCGAAGTGGGAAGCAGATTTAGGGGAACAAATAGAACCAGAAGATTGGGAGGGGATTTTTCTGGCAGCTTCAAAAAGCTCAATCGCACGTCCTTAAAGGAGAACGCATATAAAGTCCTAATGAGGTGATATCTCACTCCACTTAGAATATCTAAATACGTCCTAGGTTACTCCCCATTATGCCCTAGACAATGTGGAGAGCCAACGGACTAGTTGCACTTGCTGTGGTCCTGCCCTTGTTTGACTCCCTTATGGGAGCAAATTAAAGATTGGCTACAGAGGATTTTGGGCCTCGAAATCCCTATGGACCCATGGCTGTTTTTATTAAACAGACCACTACAGGGCATATCCAGATCAAGCTCTAAATTAATTGCCCACTTTTTAACGGCAACGAGGTACGAGCTCAACACTGTGGAAACAAAATTAAATTCCAAACGTGGCCAAAATTAGGAAAAGAAATTAGTTTGTGTGCCAGATGGAGAAACTAACAAGTTTGGTTAATGACTCTGGCAATAAATTCCAAAAAGTCTGGTCACCGTGGTTGGCCCAGACAGACATCCCAGGAGTGAATCCCACCACGATACTGCTTTAATTTTTCTAGATGCGTTCACCTTTGACTAGTGATAGGCATGTCAGGGTAGAAGGATGAGAAGGGGACCGCACGGGAGCCAGAATGACCAATTACAACATGGGAGCTAAGCCAAACTCTAGACGCTTCCACAGGCATCATATGGTACACACCCAATCTAATTGGTTTTAGTACCATGTGATAGCTTCCATTTTTTTTCAACGGATGTGATGTCATCTTAAAGGGAGGGACGAAACATCTTTTAAAAAATATGGATGCCTCACATGGTATATCTCCCAATCTGATTGGTTGGAGTAACGTGATAGCAGCCATTTTTTTTGTGATATCGCAAAGGGAGGGAAGCATATCCTTCCTTATTGACTGGCTTCTCCCCTTTTTGATGACAGCACGTCCTTTAAAAAACGAAAAAATCTGTCACATGGTACACCAGCTAATCGAATTGAGGGTGTACCATTTCACACTCAAATGTGATGTAACAGGCCTTATGTAAGGTCTGTCCCGTCTCATTTGATGCCAAGAAGCCGACGGGACAACATCTGCCCCATTGGATTACAAGGACAGAAGAAATAAGGAAAGAAAAGAAAGAAGAAAAGAATGAAGAACTGTAAGGAATCCGCCCCTGGGTTTGGCTGGAACTCATTCCTTACTGAGCTATGGAGTTTCCAGACAAACCCTCCCTGCTCCTGCAATCACTGCACTCTGCATGCCTCCTGTGCAGCTCTGTCCCTATTCGCTAGGTGTGCTATATAGAATCAGCCCTTCCCCCCAAGAAGATGCTGAGCATAAACCAAGTTCTACTTGGAAGTACCTGTGTTTGCCATAAACACTCTTGCCTTAGCAATGCCAGTTTCCCGTGCTGAAGCGGTTGAGTTCCCAGCACTTGCTTCTTAGTTCCTCTGGCCTGTCTGGATATTCTCCTTGCAGAGGCCTGCTTCGTTGTTCCTGAGGCCTGTCTGCATATTTCCTGTGCAGAGACCTGCATCATTGTTCCTGTTGCAGAGGTCTGTATTGTTGTTCCTGAGGCCTGTCTGCATATCCCCCTTGCAGTAGCCTTCATCATGGCATACTCCCGTTCTTCTCGCAGAGGCCATTCCTACACTGCAGCTTGTATGCTGAAGCGCTACGCACTGCCTTCCTGTTGCCGAACCCTGCCTGTATCCATGATCATCGCTCCCGTGCCATCTGCCTTGACCCCAGCCTGGATAATGTTAACACTGCCTTCTCCAACCCTGACCCCGGCTTGTCTACGGATTACCATGTCTTCTCCAATCCTGACCCAACTACTTTTGACCACGGAATACACACTCCGGACCAGTCTCCGTGGCCTAAGGTCGGTGTTTTCACATCCCCACCTCAGCCCCGCGGTCCGGTCCCAGTTTGTGGCGAGCACGATTGTTACAAGAACTTACCAGGGAGACATCTCTTCAATCAAGATATGATCACGGACTTATGCACATCGGCTGTTGAGGAGCATTGCATCGAGAGTCAAGAGATGGTGCTCGCATAGGATGGGTTGAAGACATCAAGGGTAAGAAACGCATTGATTGCATTTTATTTAATTGTGGCTTTTTGGGGGGGCTGCCCATTGACTGCAAATGTGTTTATCTATGCTCCTTTTGGAGTATAAATAAGCATATTGACAAGCATTGAATTTTTGGCAAATTTTGTTTTTTATTTTACTGTAATGCATTGGTTTTTTTGTTGTGTTTTTTTTTTTTAGCTTGCCCATTGACTGTTTTAGTGGCAAACCATGCCCATATTATATGGGCATGGTGTACCACTGTGCCAATCAATTGGTTTATTGTCAAATGCATGTTTTATTTAAATGTACTGTGTTTTATTTTGTGCCTGTTTTTTTTTTTTTTATATTGCCCATTCATTTTCAGTGTGGTAATCCATACTGGGGGCATGGTTTACCACTGTGCCAATCAATGGGTAGAGAGGGTGGAGGGTGGGGGTAGTTGCCCTGGGGAGGGTTGTTAGGCCTCCTGGGTGGGTAGCGGGGGAGGGGGGTTAACCCCTTAATTACTATAGTGGTTACTAACAGCTACGGTGATTAAGGGGTTAATGGCCATTAGTTTGGTTTTTATTGTAATGTTGCTGCCCACGGAGGACCGCGAGGATGGTGATAAACTTGGATGGCCTTCATCCTGGCAGGGGTAAGTGCATCTTTAATTTACTTTATGCTGGCTGTGTCATGTTTAATTTTGAATGGACAAATGCACAATTATCCAGATCTGGATAATAGTAATTTTGCCCATTACTGTACTGTATGTGTTTGGGGGGGGGGGGGGGGGGAGGGAGATGTGTATTTGTATTGCACTGTAATAGTTTTTTGAATGGGGAATAGCGCTATTAGCCATCTTTGGTTAATAGCACTTTTACACATTCCGGTGTGGTGGTGTTGGTACAGGGGGTGGGTGAAGGTGGTAGTTGCCCCAGGATGTTGTTTAGGCCTTGCGGTAGGGTAGCGTGAGGGGTTAACGCCTTCATTACCTTAGCGGTTGCAATGGTTAAGGTAATGAAGGGGTTAACTTCTACTGCCACCCTCCCGCAAGGCCTAAACACCCACCCTGGGGCAACTACAGTGTTCACCCACCCTCTTTATCAACAACTATGCAGTGCCTGCTACTTAACCCTTTCATTAACAGGCTCGGGGGTTCCCCGCCGACCTCTAGTATCAATCCTATGCAGTAAAAGTAAAAAAAAACCTCCTTTTATGCATCTTGCAATTCCTTTAGCGCCAGCCACTAGCTGGCACCAAAATATTGCTAGTTTTTATAATATTATAGGCTTATCACAGCTTAGTGAATAGTAGTTTCTGGCAAAAAATCAGATTTTTTGGCTTATCATACGGCTTGTTTTAGCCAGAGTGTTATAGTACTATAAAAAGCCATTTTAGTGAAATATCGACCTGTTATCAGAGCTTTGTGAATAGCTACACAGGCAATATGGCACTATAAGGGCATTTATAGTGCTACAGTATAAGTCACTTATCGAAGTTTAGTGAATAAGCGCCAATGTGTCAAAATTCATTAAAACATTTAAATAACCCCCACAATTCATAACCTTTTCATAACCTTTCTTATAGTCTTGCATTTCCCACACAGACTTACTGTAGTTCAGTTACTGGAAGGAATCTATGATCTTTTGCAAGTTACTTGATACTGTATATAAACATATTGACTCTCCTTATGGCCCAGATCTACCAAACTCTGTTAAATCAGAATAAATAATGAGGTGTGAGGGGGAGGGGGAGAAGGAAGAGACAGCGGGAGAAAGAATAACATAACATTGACCCAGTTTTAGTCATTTAAATATAGTATAGGGCCCATTGACTTACATACCTCCAAAAACACTTCCATACAATGGTGCCTATTCTAGTAGCTCTGCAATGTCACAAACCTCTTCCAAAGTGCACTTGAGAAGTGGATTGGCATGCTTTGATATTCTGAAAGCCCATATCGCATGTGTAAACCACGTCTAAATGGCTTTTTTTTAGAAGCGGTTTCACTTTTGCTCTGACAATCCCATTGGTTTGTCAAAAAAGCCTCAAACTTGCATTTTCTTTGCCCACAACTGCTAATAGCTCAGTTATACAAACCGCTTTTAAAAACGCGCATTTGTTTTTTAACACCACCTAAAGGGTGGTGGGATTGGTATTACATCCAGAGCCTGAAATATGGGTTTGGCAGAAAGAGCAAAACCCATAAATCAGACTGAGGATGGAGTCATTCCGCTTCTAAAGCAAGTACAATCCGGGTGGATTGGCTGTTAAACCATGCGGTTTGTCACTTTTTTTAGAAGCGATTTGAAAGAAGTGATTTGCAATACAGAATACCGTTTTTTCTCCCATTTTATTCCGCTTCGTGAGAACATGATGACAACTTTGAAGCTACTGCAATATGCCCCAATATGTGGAGAGATACCTGTAAACAAACCTAAGATACCTGGAAAATAAGCTAATTTAAATATGCAAAGAATATTAAAATGATTCACATTAGCATATTTCCCAGGCATTTCAGGTTTGTTTACAGGTATCTCCCCATGTATTGTATAGAAGACTGTTTTAGAGAAACTGCCTCTAAATCTAGCAGTGTGCTGGTTAATTGCACACAGGCAATCAACCAGACTCCACCTGGCTGATTAGGACTTTTAGAAAAGCCTGATGTGAGAAACAGGGGAGATATTCCTTAGCTCACATTTGGGCTGACATAAGGAGAAGGACGACTGCAGAGATTTCCTTAGCCCACAACTGGGCTGACATGAGGAAAATATGATGTCTTGATGAACACAAAAGGACTGTATGCTGACAGCAAGACAAGGGGACAAGACCTCTATACCTGGACACAGAGTGCCATAGCACACAAGGGTGCTGACCCAGGAGAGCAGAGAGGTCTTCCCCTACAGCTACAACAGAAACAGATAAGAGACTTTCTTGTTGTACGTGTGAGTGTGTGTGAGTGTGTGAGTGTGTGAGTGTGTGAGTGTGTGAGTGTATGTATATATATGTATATATATATATATATATATATATATATATATTTAGGGTGGTAACCATTTTAGCTACCCACCCAGTCAGAAAGGACTGGAGTAAAGGTTTAGTTATTCTCCAAAGTGGAGTAGGCCTTTATTTTGTTTGTTTTTGTATATTTTGCATCGTTAAAGGAATAGGTGCAATAAAGCCAAGATATAATTTCACCCTAATCGGTCTCCATTCAATGTACCTCTGCACACATCTCTTACAGGCCCTATACTATATTTAAAGGAGTAAAACTGGGTTGACGCTATGTTATTCTTTTAGTGGATAAGCATTACTATTAACATATTAGCTTAGGTTTACATCACGTTTAATAGCCTAAGGCTTTGTGTATCTTAGAGTAGGTGTGCATCATAATTCACTAACTAAAAAAGCATTTTTCATCTCAAAACTATATATAAGTCAATGGAAAATGAAGAAATACCGCGCATTTTTCTACCAAATTTCCCAAAACAAAATGTTCTATATTGTCCGGTTTATAGATATATATATGAATACATATGCATGTAATCTGCCAATGTTACCATGTTTGCAATTGTTGTAACTGCTGTTTGCCAGGTGTCAGTGATGAGCTTCTTATCAATCTCACAGATCTGCCATAAGATCTCCAATGAAGGATCATCCTTTCGTTTCACTTGATGTGCTTTGCTCTTCTATTTGCCGGCAGATGTCATACAGGTACAGTATGTGTAAAGGGTTAAGGTACAACTAGAAGGCTTGGTCTATTTATATTTTTAACAGTATTATTGTAAATCTTTTTTGGTACATAGATTTAGCAAACAGTGGTATTAAAATGATGTCCAGCGCAATTAATATAATAAATAACATATAGACAGTAATTATGGCATTGGTAATAATAGCTCTGGGACTCCTACTCTTTGAAGTCCCCATTTTAGCTCATTGGAGCCTATGTACTAAGAGTTGCAAATGGTATTTTTCACGCAACATTGATGCACGGAAACCTCCAATTTTATTGCACTAGTGTGCGCCTATGTAGTAACCTTATTTTGCTCAATGCCTTGAGCGTCAAACATTTTTACAGTCAAATATTTTGGCACACAGAGATGGAAGGCATTTGGTGCTGCACAGATGTAAATGGCGTGTACTAAAAAAATGGCATCTGTGTGCCAAAAAAAGTATATTGTGTGTAAAAATTGTCAGCCAAGTTGAACGTGGTGTAAATACTAGAAAGTCTGTTTATATTATTAGCGCAGAATTACGCTATGTATCAATCAAAAATGTACTTGACGCAGCATGGATGTTTCATTATACAGGATAACAAAATGTATTTTAACAGTATGCCTATTTTAAATAATATTACACTAACGATTTATACTTACTAACACTATTTATGAATAAGAAATACAATTTAAATTAAAACAAAATTGTGTATCAATCAGGTATTCAATATGATGCAATGTGTCAACATTCATTTACACATTTAAATAACCTCCACAATTCATAACCTTTGTTATAGTCTTGCATTTCCCACGGAAAGTTACTGTAGTTCAGTTACTGGAAGGAATCTATGATCTTTTGCCACTGTGTATGTCAAGTTACCTTATATAAAAACATATTGGCCAACTCTCTTTATGGCCCAGATCTACCAAACTCTGTTAAATCAGGATAAATAATGAGAGGGGTGGGGGGGTGAGAAGAGACAAAGGGAGAGAGAATAATATAACATTGCCGGGGTTTAACTCATTTAAATATATTATAAGGCCCTGTTTAAATAAAGCAGCCTCAGAGCTCTGAGAAACCAGCAGAGAGATAGTTAATTGCAGACACTCAACTAGTCTCCACCTAGACTAATGAGAGCTCTGTAAAGAGTGTCCTGTGAGGCACAGGAAAGAGATTACTTAGCTCACAATGGAGCTGCCATAAGGAAAAGGAGGGCTGTGTTCTGAGAGCAAGACAAAAGGGGACCAGACCTCTATGCCTGGACCCTCAAGCAGACAACTACCCGGACACCACTGACCTGAAGGGCCACCTGTGTTAAGGTACCGCTGAGACTTTGGGGTGATAAGTGGGTAAGGGGCTTCCCCCCTCCCTTCCAGCCTTGCAGAGAGAGACTGGGGAAGTAAGTTACACAGGAATATGTGTTTATTGTTTTATGTATATTTTTGTTTGCAGTATTGTTTAAAGGAACAGGCAGGCCTTACTGTATATTAATTTCACCTTAAAACAGTCTCCATTGCATACCTCTGCACACATCTCTTACATATGGTGTCAGAAGTTTGGATGAGAGGTGGCCCTTGAAGTTCAAAGGGGCACTGGGGTCTGCCTGTGAAAATGTGTCTGCTTTTGCCTACATAAGTTCCTGCAACAGTCTGAGCAACAAAACACGTGCAGAAGTGACCAGAATAAAAGGGCTACACATCCAGGCAGGAAAACTACACTGCACTGGAGAAAGCCACAGTTTGACTGGGGAGACTGCGATAGATGGTGACCCACACAAGGGATTGATGCTGTGACCAGTCTACCCCACCACTTGTGAAAAAAAAAAAACCATATGGGATTTTAAAATGGCCGCCCAGCTGAAGTCAAATACAGACTCTGCAAGAATGGGGAAGAAAATGTGTTTCTGGTGTAAAGAGCCCAGCCACACAGAGCAGTGTCCCTTTAGGCTTTATTCGGATGATGAGGATGATCCCTACGTGGCCCCAGAAAAAGGGCAATAGCAGAGGAATATTTTTTTCAACGAGCCGAGGAACTACTGCAGCAAGCAATGTGCTGTGATCACAAGGAAGATACAGAAGTTTTACTTGGCAAGGGCACATCCAGTATCACTGATGAGAAAGAATGTGTGCACACGACTGCTGATGTTTCAGAACCTACCAAAGTAAAGAAGAAAAATAAAAAGTATACAGAGACGCCTGTGAGAGCTACAAACTCTGCAAGCAAAGTCTGCCCACCTGTAGAACTACCAGCTGGAGTTAATGCAAATACAGTGAAAACAGCTGCAATAGCGCCTCCTGAGGTCAGGAAAAAAAAACACCTGATAGCCCCAAAATGGACAAGATGTGGCATTCCTTTAATGAATCCTACCCCACGGAAGAGTGGCCCTTCCAGTCCTACGAGGATACACAGGAAGATATCTCTTATGGGGAACCCGATCTGAGTCACACCGACAAAACACCCCAAGAATGGTGGAGGTGACTAAACTCGGTACACACCGAACAAACAGGTCTCTCTGTCCCTGAATATTCCTGCCAGCTAACGCAACTGCAAGAAAAGCCTGGCGGATACAGTGAAGCTGCTGAAGTTTCAAATAAAGACGGAGTCCCCAGTATCCCTGATGGGACGGAGTCATCCAAAACAAAAGGGCGGAAAAGGAAAGCGGTTCTTCACTTACCGTGGAAGGAACAGACATGGCCACAGAAAAAGGGGGTCCGAGATGCCCTGCTGCCTAGAGAAAATGGAGGATTCATCACGCGGATGACAGAATATCCAGAGAGCCCAAGGCAGAAGTCGTGAAGTCGTGTAACCCAAAGAAGTGTCTGTCGAGTACTAACAGTGAGGAACCCTTAACAAACTATATCTTGAAAGCAAAGCCGGAACCAATGAGTGATGATACCTTGACCAGCCCTGAAGATGCCCTGAAAAATGCCAGGCATGACTGTGATCTGCTTCGTGAACAATTGAAACTGGAGAGGGAAGATAACGCTGAGCTACTGAAGACTGTTCTCTGTTTCCGGAAGCGAATTGGAGGATCTAAGGACAGATCTTGATACTTCAAATGCTACTATTACCACCATTGATGAAAATCAGAGCCAATTTGATAACCATACTATGGCCAGACACTCCTTCTCAATAGTGGCATATGCCCCTTCTCTGGGCAGCCGCTTGCGGCCCAGAAACATCATTGGAGCTTCCCTGACCTCCTTCCCCACCTGGCTGAGCACAGCACTAATGCCAACGTCTGAGGCATCAGTCTGCTCCAGAAACTTCTTGGAATAATCTGGAGCGGCAAGGATGGGTGCAGTCTTCAAAGCCTGAAATGCTTTTTCCCAGGCTGGAGACCAGACTACCATCACAGACTGTCGCTTCTGGGTCAAGTCAGTCAGGGGTTTAGCAATGGCACTATACTGGTTAACAAACTTCCTATAGTAGCCTGCAGTGCCTAGAAACGCCATGACCTGCTGCTTGGTTTTGGGAGTGGACCACTGCACTACTGCCTCTACCTTAGCTGGTTCTGGCTTGAGGTGCCCTCCACCCACCCTATGCCCTAGGTATAAGACTTCAGCCATCCATACTAAGCACTTGGTGGGTTTTAAGGCGAGACCAGCCTCCCTAATCCTGGCTAGCACCGCAGCTACATGAAGTAAGTGTGATTCCCAGGAGTTACTGAACACAGCAAAATCATCCAGATAAGCCCTTGTAAACCCTTGCATGCCCTCTAACAAACGATTGACCAGGCGTTGGAAGGTAGCCGGTGCATTCCTCATCCAAAATGGCATCACTAAGAACTCATAGTGGCCACTTGGGGTGATGAAAGCCGACTTCTCCCTAGCCTCCTGGGTCAAAGGGATCAGCCAGTACCCTCTACTGAGATCCATGGTGGTCAGATACCATACCCCGCGAGTTCATCCAGCAACTCATCCATGCGGGGCATGGGGTAGGTATCTGAAACCGTCCCTGCATTGAGCTGCCGGTAGTCCACATAGAACCGGGTGGTCCCATCCTTCTTAGGCACTAGGACTACCGGACAAGCCCAAGGGCTCTGGGATGATACAATTACCCCTAGGGCCAGCATCTCCTCCACCTCCCTCTCTATACTGCCCTTCACCTCTGCTGACACTCTATAAGCGTGCTTGTGCTTATGCAGAGGTCTCCGATCCCCTGTAAGCACTGGGTGCTCAATGATGTGTGTCCTCCCTGGCTTGTCCGTGAACAGAGCCCTATACTGCTCTAGCATAGCCCTGGCATCTGCTCCCTGCCTGACACTCAGCTGAGACCCTATCTCCACCTGCTCTACCCTAGCCCCGGCTTCTGCCCCTGCCTGCCTACCTCTCCGGGCCCCTAGCTCAACTAGGACCCCCCTAGGAAACCCCATCCTACCTAAGAGGCCTGGCACTGCCTGAGCTACTTCCTGAAACATGTTCCCCATTCCTGGTAACAGGTTCAGGAGCATCTGCACATAATCACCCGCTTTACCCTCTGGCTGGCAGGCGTCCCAGGGGTGGCCAAAGTCTGCCACTGCCCCTGCTGCCTCCGGCCAGAAGTAAGGCTGCAACAGCTGGGTTCTCATGTGAGTGACCCCCTGATGCCCCACTAGCGGACTGGGGAAGGCTACCTGCAACACTTGCTGCCTACCCTCCCTGGGTCCCACTAACCGTCTTCTACCTGTCCAGCCCCTGGCTAACCCGGTAGAACCTGGCTCCCTACCCCATTGCCCGCGGTGCCACAGCCTGTGGTCTGACCCCCCGCTTTCCCAGGACTCGGACGCCCGCAGTCCCATACCTTCTAAGCTGGGGTCAGCTTTCACCGCATCCCTATCTGCTGTCCCTAATTCTAACCACACACCCTTAGTCTCTAAGTCAGGGATAACAGGGACAGGTAAAGGGAACAGTAAGTCAGTCACTGGTCGTGACTCAGTAGTCTGGCTTACCTGTCTGGTCTCCGCAGAGGCCACTGGAACCGTTGGTCCCAAATGCAGGGGGACAGAGGTTGATTCTGCTGTGATTCCTGATGACAGGCTCTTAGGAATCGCTGCAACAGCAGGCAATCCCGCAGCAACCACACAGATCACAGGCTCCAGGTTATTGCTAAGGCGCACCTCAGCAGTTTCCCTGGACAAAACTCCCACCTCCCTCATGCCCACCCCCATCCAAAATGATCTGTGCACCCTGTAAGGACCGAAGCCCTCCATCAGGCATGGTTCTTTGCACCCCGGTGCCCGGGGGCAAATCTTCTGGCTGCACCAGAATAACAGCTGCACCCAAATGTGGCAAGCTCCCTGCATGCCGGTCACCAAAGGTAACCCTCCGTGGGTGCCTGCTCAGGACATCAGCAGGCTGCATCTCGACTGATGCACTTGGACATCCTCTGCTCTCTGCTGCTGGCTCCGAGGTGACAAAATCAGCATCTGCCTGGGACATCCCTCTTGATTGTGGCTCCATGGCTGTGCTCTGTTCCTCTGTGTGGGCCAGCCCAATCTGGGTTACTGGCCCTGCAGCTTGTGAACGTTGCCCCTGATGGGGTCCCCCAGACCGCTCACGGTCCGGGCAATGTGGCCGGATGTGGCCCACCTTGTGGCAATGTTAGCACCGTCTCTCAAGCTTGAACTCCCCAGTATAGGGCGTGTCGCTGCCCACTGTATGTTTGGGAGTCCGCTGAAGTGCAGACTGGTCCCCCCTAGCCGGAATGGCTGCCTCTCTGGGGACTGCTGCGTTGCTCACCAACTGCTGGCTACATATTCATTTGCTGGCTCTGCTGCTTCCACAGCAGTTACTCTGGGAACGTCCTGTTCCCCGCTGACAAGGTGGGAGTGAGGGGGCCTTCCAAGCGCTGTCGACAGGAGCTCGAGTCGCTGTTCATAGCTAAGCCCTTCTCCCCAGGCGGTGAGGAGTGCAATGAGTTCAGAGGTAGCAAGTCCGGTCGCCGCAGCGACTGATCCATCTGCACCCCCTGGCACCACGCCACCCTTTTCCAGGCGGTCACTGACATCCTCCCGCTGTCCTTGCAGCCCTTGAGCTGGAGGGACTGCCTGCACTCCGGGCTGAGTACTGTCTGCTGGCGGGGCCATCCTGCCCTCATATTCTTCTAAATCCTCCTCCAGCTGACTCTTTGAACTGTCAGTCGTGAACCCGTACCCCACACATCTCTCCACTATCTGCGCCCGGTTCCAGGTACAAAACCTTCCTGAGCGTGGACTCGTGGTGCCACTGGGGTATAGGTCCAGAGACCAGTGAATTATCTCGTGCTTCTTTGGAAGTGTGTGTAAGTTGCCACTTGCCTGAGGCACTTGCAATCTACAAGGTCCTCACTATATTACAGAACACTGCAATATAGGCTCAATCATTATCTCACCAGCTGCCACCAGTTTTAAACGCCTGTGACGGGAGACGCGCTTAATAACACATTTATATTTCGTGGATCCTGATTGAGCAGAACAGGTTGAGCAAAATAAACTGCGATTTATTCCCTTGATAGGCAAACACACGACAACTGCAGAATAACTTAATAATTACACGTACGGGTAGAGAAACAGAGGATAATGTCCAGAAAGGTGCAAAGCACCAGAAGATTGTCCTTTAAAATGTAGTCCATTTGCAAATTGCCAAATAAATAGCCAGTCCAATCCTTCTGTGAATGTGCAAAGTCTTTTCTGGTTCTCTGGGATTGGTCTGGATCCCCAGGGCTAACGAAATCCTGAAGCAGGGCAAGTTTCCTTGTTGCGATGTTTTTAACCCCTTGCGGTCTGGAATCGTAGCCGCTGTACTTAGGTCTTATCCGCTTGAAGAAATCAGGTAGCAACAGCAACAACAGCAACACAGCAACAACAACACCAACCCAGGAATGAGGGATACAGGCCTTTTTAAGGACATTGGCCTGTGAAGTGTTACATTAGCCTCATCCCATTGGCAAGGAATTATCTTCCTCCTATCAGAACCTGCCATGTCATATGGGCAAATCCTACAGCCAACCCAGGTAACTCTGAGCATGCTCAGTAAGTAGCTTGGTAGCACTGCTAAGTAAAAAGGGGCCACTCATTTCTGAGGACGCAATGTCTGGAGTTTGGTCCCAAGGTGTGAAATATCTAGGAGGAGTAACAGGATCTGCTACTCAGAAACATCCTGATTAAGTGACACTTTACGAATCTGGGGTCTTTCATCCCAACAGGGGGCTCATGTATGCATAACATTTGTTCCTTAATGCATTACAAAGGCAGGCAGAAAAAAAAATAGCATCCTGCCGGTACATTTAAAATTGCAACAGAAAGGCACTTTATCAAAAATATATGTTTCCCTTATGACAAAGTTATATTTTTAATATGTGTGTTCTTGGGGTGTTACACTGAGGCTGCACACCAACAATCAGGGTGCTGGCTCACTCCGTTCCTAAATTAGCAGTCTTAATGGAACGGCTGCTGTTATTCAGCACTGCAGTAGTGACTAGCCTGCAAAAAGTGAACAACATGCGTATAGGGGAAAATGGTACAGGGGAACAGCATATAAAATTAACCCCTTCATCCCCAATACGAAATAGGGGTAACCAGCCGAGCCCACTGCCTTTATTAATGCGCTGATTACCCCAATTTTCACCACAATCCAGAGGAAGACAAACAAAACCCCAGTGAAATACCATCTAATGATATCTCATAAGGGGAAAAATAAATTCCTTCCTGACTCCATATATTAGAAATCGGATTACTCCCTGGATCAACATCCTTCCCATATTTACTTATTTGGTATATCTCTGTATATCTTTCCTTTCTTAAAATATGTCCAACCTTTTTTGAAGATATCTATTGTATCTGCCATCACAGTTTCCATGGATAATGAATTCCACATTTTAACTGCACTTACTGTAAAGAACACATTCCTTTGTTGCTGGTGAAATCTCCTTTCCTCCAACTTTAAGGGATGACCCTGTGTTGTTTGTACTACCCTTGGGATGAACAGTTCTTTTGAAAGCTCCTTATATTGTCCCTGAATATATTTGTATATAATGTAGTGATCATATCTCTTCTTAGACGCCTCTTTTCTAATGTAAACAAATCTAAATTTAGCTAGCTTCTCCTAATAAATCAGATTATCCATCCCCTTTATTAATTTGGTGGCTCTTCTCTGCGATCTCTCTAGTTCCATAATGGCTATTCTAAAGAATGGTACTCCATCTTCAAGGTGTGGTCTTACTAATGCTTTATAATGGGACATAATTATGTTTTCTTCCCTTCCATCTATTGCCCCTTTAATGCATGATAAGATCTTGTTTGCCTTTGCAGCTACTGCATGACTTTGGGCACTATTGCTAAACCTGCTGTCTACAAGCACTCCTAAATCCTTCTCCATCAAGGATTCTCCTAATTTATCCTCATTTAATTTGTAAGTTGCCTATTTATTCTTGTGTCCCATCTATTCCGTCCCTTCAATTTTTTTAATAATAATATCCCTTTGTTGTTTAGGAACTGAATTTAAATAGATTTCCCATTTCTTAAAGATTTTTTTTTCCAGATTTTAGCTTCCTAATCAGGGTGCAAAAGGTTTGATCTACTGTAGTTTAATAAAATTAGTTGTTTTTTTGCCAATTATCAGTGGGAAGGGTCTTTTTTTTTTTTTACGTTCTGTAAAGTTCTCCAAGTAATTTGGATTTGTAGAATTTTGTGAGTATTGTACCAAGAGAAAAAATCTACATTCTCAATTGCAATTGCACCCTATAATTGCACCCTATAGAATGTGCACTTAGCACAGGCAATTTTACGATTAGAGATGGTGCCTAAATGCAAATTTGACGCGTATTGATCAGTTCCTTTGAGCCACGGATTAGTCTTAAAAAGGCAGATACGTTTTTTTCCCCCTATTAGTGAAAATCTGTCCGACGAACCTGCAAACCGAATCCGATCTGTCAAACAGAATTATAATAGGGGAGGAGTATATAAATCAGAGAATCTGAGACCCATGGATAGATTTCAAAGAATCCGAGAAGATTAAAGTGGATGAAATCAGACTATGGATTTCAGTGCGTGGATCGGATTTGGCCTGAAAAGTCCGCCGGAAAACTGCAGATTTGATTCGGAAAACTTTGTCCGTCTCTACTCACCATTCTCTATTCACAAGAGATCTCTGCCGTGGAGACATATAGGCTCTATTTATAAACCTTATGCAGACTTCCGGTAAAAATACACCGCTTACGGTTTTTAAGTTTAACTACATAGTTATGTAGCCGGGCCCCTTTCTTACCTCCGATGTCGGGCGAGGGAGCTGCAGTTAGTTGCCGGAGTTCCGCGTAGGATTGGGACGTGGGGGTGGCCATGTTGGATTTGCGCATGTACAGTACTGATGTGGGACACATACGCAGTCAGTGCGGTGGCTATTTTAGGTTTGCGCATGCGCAGTGACCCAGGAGTTGCGGCGGCCATCTTAACAGCTCCGCAAGGCGTAGCGAGGGACTACATGTCCCAGAGTCCACAGGGGAGGCCTTAGTACATGGGGAGTCCCAGCCAATAGAGCTTTAGGAGCCAGGATGAGGGATTAGGTTTGGCGCTCAAACTGACCTCGTATCAGTCGGAAACCAACAGGGAAGGTAGTGTTCAGGGAGCAGTGCTTTCCTGGACTAGGCCTAGACTTGCCCCGTATGCCCAAGCTAAGCCTTGAGTTAGCCTGAGTATTGCAGGGAAGGCCCCAGCATAGGGACATTTCCCCTTAGTACACAGTGGTAGTATTGCACCGGTAATCGGAATGCTCTGCGGTGCCCTGCGGCCTGGGACCAGGCCAGGGCCCTATAGACATTGTGTGAGACCCTCCAGCTGGAGCTCACACTTCACAAGACGAATCGGACGTGCAAGAAGTGAGGGGATTATTGGAGGCCCCACGTCGTGGGACAAGACCGATCCTCTATTTCATCAGCTGCACCTGAGCACAGGAGTGCCAAGGCAGGTATAAAGTACACCAACGTTCACAGGGGTAGCGCTATCTCATACATTGGGTGGGATTGACACTGAGAAGGACACCAGGGATATTGGTGCCACTGCACCCCAAGTACTTTGGGGATACTCATCCACATTATTGTTGTGTTATGCTGTGTGGTTATAGTTATTGATGTGTGTTCAGTAAATGCTCATTATATACCTTATGTGTGTATTCATTACTGTAATAGTTCCTGAGAGGGGTTATCCCGCCAACGCTTGGATCCCTTATAGGTGGAGGCGCTGCACTAAAGGAGAAAGAGCTCACCCCAGGTTCCCAGTAGCAGAGGCTAAGGCCTCCTGTGAGCAGCAGGTACAGCAGTACGTGTAGTCACCAGCGTTGTTTCCCTTATGCATAGAAATGGGGCTAGAGTTACATAGTTGATAAGGTTTAAAAAAGACATACTGTACATCCATCAAGTTCAACCTATGCTAAATTTAGATTAGATACTTTATCCTATATTTGTACAGTATATTGATCCAGAGGAAAGCAAACAAAAAACCCCAGTGAAACATCTAATGATATCTCATATGGGGAAAAATAAATTCCTTCCTGACTCCAAATATTGGCTATCAGATTTCTCCCTGGATCAACATCCTTCCCATGTTTACTTATTTGGTATATCCCTGTACACCTTTCCTTTCTAAAAAGTTATCTAACTTTTTTTTTTTTTTTTTTTTAAAGATAACTATTTTATCTGTCATCATGTCTCCATAGATCATGAATTAAACATTTTAACTGCCCTTACTGTAAAGAACCCTTTCCTTTGTTGCTGGTGAAATCTCCTTTCCTCTAACCTTAAGGGATGACCCTGTTTTGTTTGTACTGTCCTTGGAATTAAGTTATTTTGAAAGCTCCTTGTATTATCCCCAAATATATATGTATATAGTTATCATAACCCCTCATAAATGCCTTTTTTCTTATGTAAACAAATCTAATTCTGCTAGCCTCTCATAAATCAGATTATCCATTCCCTTCATTAATTTGGTGGATCTTCACTGCGCTCTCTCTAGTTCCGTAATATCTTTTCTATGGAGTTGCAAATGTAGCCCTCTTCCCCCAGTGTCTAGGGAAACTGTGTGGCACGTTACCTGATTGGCTCACAGGAGGCCTGATCTTATGTTGCAGAGAGCCTGGGGTGTACCTGATCCTATCTGGGAGACCTAGGAGGGATCCAAGTGCAAATGGATAGCCTCTTCCCAGAAATACACAGTAAGGAATAATTATACACACGGTGATATAATAAATGATCTTTTCTGGTAACACTAACTGATAACACAAAACCATACAGGCCTCGCATGGCCGTACCCACACAGTGCCCCACTGTCCAATCACCACCTTGTCCACACCCTGGTGAGGTTCCCCCAAAGAACTGAGGAGCCCGTGGGCACCTAACCACCTAGTGTCTGATCCAACGAAGACATCCGCCTCTGCGTGGGGTGAACTCCCGTTGGAGTGTCTCACCTTTAACAGTCTCTCACTTGTGGTGGTGGTATGGTCCCAGACGACAGTCCGCACATCACTGCACGCCATCTCTGCGGGGTCCCTGACACTATTGGGCTAATGGGGAAAGTGTCCCTATCTGAGGGACATTTCCTGAAGCACCCACAAGCTACTGGTGAGTCGGGGCCAAGCTGGGGCCTGAAGGGGGACTTTAGGCCTAGTCTTAGGGCCACTGGCACCTGAGACACTACCATACCCTCTTCTGTCCAGCTCCCGACTGGCATGTTCTCGCAAGCGCGCCAAACGTATTATTTTGCCTGCAGGAGAATCCTCCAGCTCTATTGGCTGTGCTGCGCCACATGATCGTTCACCCAAGGGGATCATGGGATGTGCAGTTCCCCAGCGGAGCATCTACAAGATGGCCACCACTACTATACTAACACTGCGCCTGCGCCCAGCAGTAAGAATGGCCGCTGCAACTCTGAGGCCACCGCGCATGCGTGACTTCAAAGATGGAGGCCCCCGCTTGTCGGGTACACCGCAGAGCTCTGTAGCGCTTACCCTGACCACCCACAGGACAGCTGTAGCCATCCCCTCTCCCCACAGCCGTGCCAGGAGGTAAGGGGGACCCAGAGGGGATTTGGCTACATTCTTTCCCCTGGTGAAGAAACGAACGTCCCACTTGGGAACGACATAACACAGTACATACGTTACACAATAAAAATGCAGTATTTACATACAACTTATCGCAGTGCAAATAACTTTAAACGATATTATACAGTTCTGTGAGCATGGCTATCACAGACATTAGCCTGCTCCGAGACCACTGCTGAGAATCGAAGTGGGGTGCTCCTAACGAATCATAGGCCACCCAGTTGGGAGGACGCCTTACTCGCTGACTTCTGCAAAGTTCTTCCTCCGCCTCTCTCTCTGGGGAGTTGTGGTCGTGAGCTTGAGGCTCTGACTCTGTCATAGGGTTTGCTACAGTCTCAATAAAGTCTCTTAACAGTACAAAACTTGGACTCATGGGTTCCAGAGGAGGGCTTGTTGAAGCCACCGGTGTAGGTACATGCGGCCTGGGCCCATTACCCGTTGCTCCTTCGGGAAATGCCCCTTGGTCTCTGTCCTTCCATATGATTTGTTCCGTCACGGACTCAGAGTTCTTGTTGAATCCCTTTGCCTCACTGGCCAATGCTACAGTCTATTTCGGGATCATCGTCTCTCACATGCGGGATAGGTAGCAGATGGTTACGGTGTCAGACATTTACCCGGCCATCCGCGTCTCGTATGCGGTAGAAAGGGAGGCACGGCACCTGAGATTCCAATTCAAAGACTCCGTTACGCCAGCGGAAAGCCAGCTTGTGCTTGCCAGGGATCCCTAGATTGCACAGGAGAACGGATCCTCAAGGCCAAAGTTCCCGATAGTGGACCATGTGGTCATATCGCTTGCTTGTTACATGCATTTAGATGGGCCGATGCTTTCTCCTCTAGCTGGTAGGCCCGCTGCAGGCTGTCTTGGAGCCATTGTACGTACTTGTAGTGTGTCCGGTTGGGTACCTCGTCGGTAGATACCTTCAGATGGATGTCCACAGGAAGTCATGCCTCTTGCCCGAACATCAGGAAATGTGGAGTGAATCCTGTGGATTTGTGTTTGGTGCAATTATAAGCATGCACTAATGACTCCACCTGTTTGCTCCACTCGGTCTTCTGAGAGCCCTTTTTATTGTGCCGAGCTTGTGTCGAGTAGGGTTTGGTTGAACCTCCCCGGCAGAGCATCTCCCACAGGATCATAAGGAGTCGTTCTGGACTTGTCAATATTTAGCAGTTTCAGCAACTCCCGGATGAGCTTGCTTTCAAAGTCCAACCCTTGATCCGATTGTAGGCAATTAGGTAGCCCGTAATGCACGAAGTACCGTTCCCATAAAATCTTAGCCACCGTAATGGCCTTCTGGTCTTTGGTGGGGAAGACTTGGGAGTAGCAGGTGTAGTGGTTCGTGATCACGAGCACATTCCTGATGCCCCTTGAATCTGGCTCAATACATAGGAAATCCATACATACGAGGTCTAAGGGACTGGAGCTCTTCAGATGGGCCATTGGAGCTGCTTTAGTAGGCAGTGTCTTCTGCTGTATACACCGCGAGCATCTGCGGCAATTGTGTTTTACCGATTCCCTCATCCGGGGCCAGAAGAACTGGTCTTGTATTAGGCCCAAGGTCTTATCCACTCCCAGATGTTATCTATTGGAGAAAAAGAACCCAGTCTTATAGCACTCATTCACAACAAAGTGTATAGTGATAAATTTAAAATACTTTATTAATAACTATGAATAAAAAATAGGGTGTTAAAACGTAATTAAATACTGTATAGAACAGCACGTAACT
Source organism: Ascaphus truei (assembly GCA_036426205.1). Lineage (NCBI taxonomy): Eukaryota > Metazoa > Chordata > Amphibia > Anura > Ascaphidae > Ascaphus > Ascaphus truei. Next base: position 26,814,957 of record CM071567.1, on the reverse strand, counting down.
GTATCCTTAAGTGACCCACCCTGGTATAGGTGGGTGGATATGGTATGATCCCTGATTGGTACTAGAGATCAGATGCTATGAATTATAGCCTCCTAAAATATAGGAATGGAGCCAAAGAGAGCCCACCGGATTGACTGTCTCTAATAGTGTATCTATACGTATAGTGCACTCTAAAAAGATACACTCATAGTGATATGGCATGTACTGCGCTTAGTTAGACCTATAGATGTCTCCCCCCCCCCCCCAAATTAGAGATTGCACTGGTTTCTGTGTAAATTCACCAGCACTATAAGAGCTAGATCTCTATTGGGGATAGAAATTGCTTGTTCTCTTAGGTGCAGACTATTAGGCAAGAACTGAGATCGATAGTGTGGTGTTAATGAGCTTAAAGCAGCTATAGAAAATCACCAAAACACCTCTAATAGTGAAAGTGGGGTGATGGGGATATCTGCTGTACACTAAATGTTTGTGCAGTACCCCTTCCAGTCTAGGCACAATATATGCTAAGCTGCCACACAAAACTACTTTGCACTCAGGAGTAATCGCCCTTATCATAACAGGGTCAGATAGAGCGCAATAGGTGGAGGCTAATGTATGAGCAACCTCCACAGTGTAGCGTGGGTATTGTAATAGTAGCGCTGACTGTATGGGTTAATGTAGGCACATAGACAGCTGAGAAATTTCTCCCTGCACACGCGGGAAGTTTGTTTATTCAAACAGTACAGCCTCTGGATATTGATCCACGTCAATGCATTTAGGCTTCCCCCGATGTGCATGTTCTTTCATCTAGGGATCGCGCTATACATTACTATTGCGGGACCCTCCATGCTCATAGGAGTCACTGCACAACTCACCTGATAGACAGGCAGGTCCTCGAACACATCGGCACTGATATAATCAGGATCAGTGCTGATGTAGGGGACACTGCGATCATCAGCTAGACCGGCTCCCCACTTTACACTCTGTGCACACGATTGCTCTAACTCCTAGTGAGGGGGGATGGGGTGATTCTGGGGCTCTGACCTTACTTTATTATTAACCCCCTGTGTACCCCACCTCAGTACTAGCCGTTGGTGCAGGCAAGTACCTGTATTTAAATTTTGCTGAGTAGCTTCTCAGCTGTCTATGTACCTACATTAACCCATACAGTCAGCGCTACTATTACAATACCCACGCTACACTGTGGAGGTTGCTCATACATTAGCCTCCACCTATTGCGCTCTATCTGACCCTGTTATGATAAGGGTGATTACTCCTGAGTGCAAAGTAGTTTTGTGTGGCAGCTTAGCATATATTGTGCCTAGACTGTAAGGGGTACTGCACAAACATTTAGTGTACAGCAGATATCACCATCACCCCACTTTCACTATTAGAGGTGTTTTGGTGATTTTCTATAGCTGCTTTAAGCTCATTAACACCACACTATCGATCTCAGTTCTTGCCTAATAGTCTGCACCTAAGAGAACAAGCAATTTCTATCCCCAATAGAGATCTAGCTCTTATAGTGCTGGTGAATTTACACAGAAACCAGTGCAATCTCTAATTTGGGGGGGGGGGGAGACATCTATAGGTCTAACTAAGCGCAGTACATGCCATATCACTATGAGTGTATCTTTTTAGAGTGCACTATACGTCTAGATACACTCTATTAGAGACAGTCAATCCGGTGGGCTCTCTTTGGCTCCGTTCCTATATTTTAGGAGGCTATAATTCATAGCATCTGATCTCTAGTACCAATCAGGGATCATACCATATCCACCCACCTATACCAGGGTGGGTCACTTAAGGATACAGTCACGTGCTGTCCTATACAGTATTTAATTACGTTTTAACACCCTATTTTTTATTCATAGTTATTAATAAAGTATTTTAAATTTATCACTATACACTTTGTTGTGAATGAGTGCTATAAGACTGGGTTCTTTTTCTCCAATAGATACTATCACGTCTCCATCCAGTCAGCACCTCACAGGTTAATTTACAGCAGTGCGGGTTTTCTTTACGTGTACCACTCCCAGATGTCCATGGTCATCGTGTACAGATCATAGGACTATATACTGTAGGTTCCTGGGTAGAACCAGCTGCCTTCTATCCGGATGGTTGTGATATGGAACCACCCTATAGAGTAGGCCCTTATCGATCTGGAACTTATCCCATTCCCGCATTATAACGGCGACCGTGTGGGAGCACGTTTCCCCAATGAAGGTTTATCTTGTTGGATGGCCTGGCGTATAGCTCCAGCCACTGGATCCCATATCTGGCGCATCACCAGCTCTTTCCAGGTGATGGTGGTCTCTTGGGTGATAATCATGCCTTCTGGATGACAGTAGGCAGCAGGGATTGGCAGCCCAGGAATCAGCAACTCTCAGCTCAGAGAACGCCACTTTGTCCTCTACTACTACGGCCGTCAAACACTTGGCCTGAATGCCAGGTCCAGGGATTTCTTCCCAGAGGCCGTCGTCAGGTGTTGTACTCAGCCCAGGTCTCCTGGACAGAGCATCGGCTCTGATGTTCAAAGGCTCCGGTTTATACTTCAAGGTAAATTGATAGTTAGAGGGCTGCCAACCACCTGTGGCCAGTGGCGTCAAGTTTGGCGGACGTCAAAATGTAAGTCAACGAGTTGTTGTCCGTTCGTACTTCGTATGAAACTCTATACAAGTAATCGTGGAGTTTGTCAACGAACGCCCACTTGAGGACGAGGAATTCACATTTGTGGACGGGGTAGTTTTGATCGCTGGGAGTCAAACTACGACTCACATACGCCATCGGGCGAAGACCAGCAGGGTATTTCTGGTGCAGTGCCGCTCCCAGCCTGTTGAAGCTTGCATCCACATGTAGGATACGCGGCTGGTCGGGGTCAGCGTAAGCCAAGATGGGTGCTTCCGTTCTCTTCTTGAGGCCAATGAACGCCTTTTCGCAGGCTGACGGCCACCTGTCTCCCAAGGGGAGCCGCGCAGATGTGGTCTTCTGCCGAGAATCCTCTGGATATATTTTCAGAAGATTGTTGAGGATCTTGGTTTTGCTAGAGTATCCTTCCATGAAGCGGCGGTAGTACCAGCAGAACCCTAGGAAGGAGTGTAGCTCCATAACGTTTTCTGGTCTTCGCCAGTTCACCACGGCTTTGACCTTAGCTGGGTCGGTGGCCACTCCGTCTGCGGACGCTGTGACCCACTCGGGTGACTGACGTGCGGCAGAATCGGCATTTATCCAGTGACAACTTCAGAACTTCTTTGCCCAATCAGTCTAACACCTTTAGAAGCGTTCCTCGTGTTCTTCGAGAGTCTTGCCGAACACGATGATATCGTCCAGGTATAGTAGGCATTCCCGGGTATTTATATCTCTGATGGTCTTCATCAACCGTTGGAATATTGCCGGGGCACCACAAATGCCTTGGGGAATGCAGGTAAACCGGTAAAACCCGAGAGGACAGACAAACGCCGTCTTCTCCTGGTCTTCGGAGCCCATAGGTACCTGGTAGTACACAGACCTTACGGACAGATACACACACCTACACCATGTAATGGCCCATCGGATTAAAACAGCGGGGGTCCCTGGCAGTCCCATTCAAACTGAATGAGACTGCCAGGGACCCCCGCTGTGTTAATCCGATGGGCCATTAGTCTGTTTGCAGAAATGTCACAGAAATGTTGCAGCATTACTGGGAGATTGCCCCAGATTTTCAAAGGCAATTGTTCGGATACTTGTTGCTCCATCTGTATATACATCATTTTTTAACAGAACAATAAGATATTCCATTTAGTGATAATACAATTTGTGGTGGTGCTAGAATACAGACTTCATGCTTTCTGTCATATTTTCTTATTGAAAGCGATTTATTGTAGTTTAATTGTGTAAAATGTTTTGGCTCATACTCTTCCCCCTACAATAAAGATAAATATATACATACATATACACACAAAGAGAGGGAGGTGTTTTTGTACCTTTTAGGCTTTTCAGACTCTGCATGTGAGTTTGTGATGACAAGATCTAGCAGGGGAATGCGTGCAAAGTCTTGGTTGGTCTCAGCTAGGATTTTGCCTTCCATTCCTTTATAATAATCACAAAGAAGTCTCATTGTATCTTGGAAACGATCCACTTCCACCTGTAAGGACAAGTATAGAGGAATGAACAAAACAGTCTATCTGAAACTGTTTCTCTAGTATACTACTGATAAACATACTGGTAATGTAGTTGCCTCGACAAAAAGAAATGTAGATATACAGTATACTGTATATATTACTGTATGTATATATGTGTATACTGTATGTATATATAAAGCTCAACCCCGTTATAACGCAATCCGTTACAACGCAAATCCGCTTATAACACGATGCAAGCGTGGCTCCCAATTTTGGTATTAATGAATACTTTACATCACGATTATTGGTATCTTAAATACTTTATTGTACAATGCATACAATTGTACATTGTTTCTAATGAGATCCGCTTATAACGCGATGCGATTCTTTGGACCCCAAGCACAGCGTTATAAGGGGGTTGAGATATATTCATTATATATATATATACATACATACATACATACATACTGGTTAGTTCAATTTCTTCAACCATGGACACAAGTGACATATAGGCAGTGATGCTTCATAGGTTAATTTAGGTGAATGACACTTTGTTTAACGAGTGTATATATAGACTATATAGAAACCACATTGTTATAAGGATAACATATTTCAAAGTCAATTTAAAAGATGAATTTCCAAATAAGAACATTTTGTAAATGAGCGAGAATTGTGTAGTGGGAAGGCCGCTGCCTCGTGAAGCTGCTAAACCTAGTTTCAATATCAGTGACAGTGGGTAAGCCACTTTACGTCTCCATGCCTCAGACACAAAATAAGCTCTGCAGGGCCTAAAATATTGTATGTACAGTGCTGAGTGCACTGCAGTACTATACAGTAGCAAAAAAATATATATTTTATTTTACCAATTACGACTCCAGTCCTCAAGCGCCCCCAAAGGTCGGGTTCTCAGGATATCCCTGCTTCAGCACAGGTGGCTCAGATTTTGACTGAACCCCTGATTGTGCCACCTGTGCTGAAGCAGGGATATCCTTAAAACCTGACCTGTTGGGTTGTCTTGAGGACTGGAGTTGAGAACCCTTGAATTATGGCATTTTCTTTTTAGCAGGAGACCTGAAAAGAATGGTACATCAGTGATATGTTCCCTCCGTTCTTGAGCTGCCCACTTACAGACAGAAAGCCAAGCAGAGGATGGTCCCTATGCCTGAGGCGGGGAGGGTAGGTCCTATTCCACACAGAGAAATCACATTAAATGAAGAAGCTGAAGGAAGTTAAACCTTGCCTAAACTACAGGTGACCATGAAAAGTAAAGTAAAAAATGAAATGTCATTTTTATTTTTTAAAGGGCATCCATTATTCGGGTGTTACCCATATATCCCCTCCCTCCTACCCCCCCCCCCGATATCATCCAGGGACCTTTCTGGGGAATACATTTTGGCTACTCAATTCTGTGTGGTGCTGGACAACCTGTACCGGTACCGTCATAGTAGGCCGGACCGGCCGGTGTAGGGCACACGGCCCATAGCATGGTCCGCGGCAGCAGCTGAGGTAGTCTTTGTATTTCATAGTGGTACCGGACTACAGGAGCCTCCGGTCACACTTATAAGGGCGCACGGGCCCACAGCATCCATGATCGTGAGAAATAGGAGCGAGACCGCACCAGTCGGGGTGACCGCTAGTGATGTAGGCACACACGGCTCTGCAATCATAGGGCTGGCAAGCCGACGATAATAAGTGCCACAGTGCTGGCACCTCGCATTCAGGTCCACTGGACCACCAGGCAGACGGCAGTGCGCACATATGTATCATAGGTATATGCTTCCTCCAACCCTCACTACCAGGCAGCCGCCCGGGAGGGAATAGTTTGAGACTTCCAGGTCACTAGCATCGTTAGAGGCAGCCATTTTGCAGAGAGGCCTCACAAGCATATAACAGCTCCTCTCTCTTGCTCAGCTCACAAAGAAGGAGCGTTCAGAGGCAGGGTATATCTCCTCCCTGCTCTAACTTCTCTCGGATTGGCCAAGAGATTTCTATCAGGTCCTCCCCTGGGTGAATTTAGAAGCAGGGGTGGAACAGTGTGACCTGACTCCGCCTGAGCCAGTCACAGTGAGGGGCGGTGCTAAGCATTGGCGCCGAAAAGATGCAATAGTTTGAAACTTTTACAAATTTGAAACAAACAACCCCATGCGGTCCCGTTTCTTTGGCGAGAGCGCTCTTTTGGAAACCTCAAGGGTGCAACCACCAGGCAGTGGCCGCCATCTTACATCACTCACAAGGTGCACAGGATCCCTGTCATATACTACAGAGCCTGTCCCTTTTAGCCCCTTCAACCCCAATTATGGAAGGTCTAGGGCCTGTCAGGTACCCACACTTCACAGCACAAGAGTCTCCCCTTATGACAGTTATCAATTGGGGAACACTCTCCCAGGAAGCCTTCCCACTGGGAGCCCCCAACATAGGACATGGAAAATGTGGCTGAAGGGTAACCACGCTGCCTGATATGGACTGTACCCACCTCCAAGGTGGCTGTACACAGGCCATGAGTCCCCACCTCTATTCCTTCAACTTCAAAGAAAGAACAAGGGGGGGTCAATGGCCCATAGATTAACATGCTAATGCCTGGAACTTAACAGGACTTACATAGCAGATACACTATGTGGAGAGAAACAGGTACTTATGGAACATACCCTGTTATACGGGTTTAACCATTTATCCATGTTGCTACCATTGGTTCATGTTGGTCTTATGTTTTGAGAAGAATAAATTAAAAGAAAAAAAATATTTATGGCATTTTACTATGGCAATCAAATAATAATATAAAAATAATCCCTAGGCAGCATAACCATTATATGTATACACAAGTGTCTGTCTGTCTATGACGCTCTCTAATTCAAAGATTACAAGCTGAAACAAGTACTTTATCACTATTAAATTCTATAAATTGCTAGCTGTTTGTCTGAAATTCGTATAATATCCCAAACACAGTGGTGTAACCATGGGAGAAGAAACACAAGACATTGCATATACAGTACACTCCTCATTAGGTAGTGCAAACATCTAGTATTTTTTCTTAATTAATGTATATTCATTGTACATTATTATTTGTTTTTTTGGACCAACAAGAGAGTCTTTATCATTAAAACTACAAAGGCATTTTTTTGGTTGATCCATTAAAAGGTATCACATCCTACAAAGAATACAAATTCTCCAAAAACCTAAAAATAAATAAAAAGACTTTTAAAAAGGCAACATTAACATCTTAACAAGTTCAGATGAAAAGCACATTTCATGCATCTATTTTAAACAAGAGAAGGTTGCTATTGTACAAGTTTAGCCTGCAGTCCACAGCAGCACCTGTCAGTGAGATTTATTATACTACCAGTGAGAATTAACGTCAGCAACTGACAAAACGGTGATGCCCATCCCTGGGAACACAAGCAAAACCACATTCACAATCAGCATTCTGAACTGTTCAAATGAGAACAATGTGCAGGCCAAAAATCTAAACAAAATCACCAACATTTTGCATGTGACAAAGAAAACATATTGGGATTTATGTATCAAGGCAAAAGTAGAGCAATTATGGGCAAAAAATGACACTAATGGAAACCTCCCCCCCCCCCAAAAAAAACCACATTGATTTCATTGGGAATTTGACTCTGGTGCAGTTTGCATTTTTTGTTTACCCCAGAGTTGTACAACTTTTGATTTGATGCATAGATCTTATTTACTGAAATTCTGATCTTTTAAGTGCTAATATATCATTGAACCTTCTTGCACATATTTTGCTAAATAAGAATAGTAGGCCGAAGGTTGGAAAATATTTTTTTTTTTTAGCTGCTAATTATTGTTTTCATATGTTTCTGTAATGAAAGAGGGGGTAGTTTATCATTAAGTTCTGGGTTTTCCACATTTCAAGCCTATGAAACCATATAGCACCATAGGGAACATTTACGAAGCGGTGGTCAGGACCGCACCAAGTCTACGGCACCATAGGACGCCTTCCAGCCTTCACTGTCTGCTAAGCATCTGGCGAATGGTGGTAGATCCGGTTCGGTTCCACAAGACACACTGCAGAAGATATGTTGTGGAGAAGGCGTGGTCTGTTATGTATAATACTTCTATTGTATTTTAAATAAACCATAGCCTTTATGACATTTACTACTTCCTACGTTAGCATGTCAAATAAATATAAAAGTGTCACACTAATGATACTGTATATACTCTATGCACTGTACAATGGTACAGTTTACATTCACCAAACAATTTCACATGACATCACACGTTTACCATTAATATATTTAGTGAATGTAAGTTGTGCCATGGTACAGTGCATACAATATATATGTATAAGTGAAACAAGGCAGCAGGCACTCTGTAAACAATGAAATACTGATGCTTATCCCATATGCGATATTGATACAGCAGGTATTACCAGATCTTCATCCAGAAAGAAGAGACAGCACACAGCCAAGTTGAAATGACAATATATTGAGGTAAAAAAAACCAAGGCACTACATCCGACGTTTCGGTCAGCTACACGTGACCTTCCTCAGGGATGTGCGCATATATATATATATATATATATATATATATATATATATATAATCATCATATCCATCCTCATCATCATCATATCCATCCATCATCATCATATCCATCCATCATCATGATATTAATCTATCATCTTCAGCCCTTGTCAACCCACTGCTAGATGAAGGCCTCCCCAATGATCTTCCAGGTAGTGTGGTTACAAGCTTCTCTTCTTGACGTTGCTCCAACACATTTTCTGAATTTATTCTCCCGTCTTACTTTTGGTACAGTGGTCATCTTGGTCTTTTGATATGCCATGGAATACAGTTGAATTCAAGCCCTGTCCAACAATGGTAATTTCTTCTTGTGATATGGCCAGCCCACTGTCATTTTAATTTCTTCAAACTTGTGATGATGTCACAGACTTTTGTTTGCTTTTAAAGCCATTTATTCTTTTTCCTGTCTGTGTAATACCCAGCATAATAATATATATCTAAATATCAAATGGTTGATATTAATTCTAAGGTGTTGATTGCAATGAAGTTCTTCCAGAGCGCCTACCTTAAGCTTTCTGGAAGGCAGCTTACAGACACGGTACAGACGTGGTGCAACTAGAAAGCGCCATCTATGTAATGCATTTGCATAAGAGATGGTCCAATTTCCATAAGACATCTTTGGAAGAAGCTGTACCACAGAATTAACAGACTGCGTCGGAGTGCCTTGCCATTCTGTGACTTCTGGCGCAGTCTGGACCATTAGATTAATAAATCTTCCCCAATATGTTGTGAGATATATTGACAGAAACAAATAAGAGACTCAGAATAGCTCAGGGTGGCTATGAACAAGCATGGTAAAACAAGGACGGTTAGAATCCGTAACTTAGAAACAAGTATAATTTATAACATTGTGTAAGCAACATAAATCATTATCAGATGACAATTGGGTAATAATCAAAGATGGGAAACAGGATGATAATCAATACACCCTACACACCCAGAACTTTTCTTTGTGTTTTTTTTTTTTTTTACCACTTTTCAGAAATATGTAACAAATGGAAACAACTGATCTCTATTCAGCCTTGTCAGGCCAATTGTGCTGTACTTTGTTTACCTGCATCAATGAAAATAAATGGTTCACAAGTATTCCGATGTGATCCTGTAACCATCCATCATTCATGATATCACTACGTTCTTGTTCACCTTCTTCTTTTCTGTTATCACAGATGTCCCAGAGACAGTCTCTAAGGTCCTAAGACCGAAAAGACAAAGTGTGGGATGCAATGAAGTGTGTATATATATATATATATATATAAATAATCAAAAACAAATAGTCGATCCCGTTCTGTGGCTAACGAAATGCTTTTATTTGTGCGAGCTTTCAAGATACTATAGAGAGAGACCTCGCTCAAACCCCTAGGTGGAGTAGCGTGCTGCCAAGGGAGTGTAGTAATAGAGATGGGGGAGTGTACCTGAGGAAGGTACAGAAGGTCCCTTATATTGGCGCACAGCAGACCCTTATAGTATATATGGTCAGGGGTGAATAAATGTATACAAATGAAAAAATAAAAAATGTTTATTAAATATCTTAAAAATATTGTGTGGTGTAAGTCACTCAAATAAAAATAGACTGGATAAGTATATACTACTACTAGGTACCCCTAATTAGTACCAGTGTAAGATAGTGATCTCATGCCGGATGGCTCAAATAAGAGGTGTTTGAGACAAAGTGTGAGAGGTCACTGCGTGCAGATGCTCATTTAATCTTAGCTAATGGGATATAATATAGGTAGCAAGTCTAGGCTGTATAGTAGGTGCTTGCACAGATGAAGTGCCCTGCGCAGTGAGAGAGTCCCTCACCACTAAGCACAACAGTGCTGGGAAATATATGTCCTTCAGCTTTGGTGATATACAGCATCTAACCATACAGCTGCACATCTCTTATTAACCCTAGAGATACCAACACTCCATGCAGGGTATAGCAATTGCATTCTACTTACCTTGCCTGATGTGCACATGATTTTTATCTGCCGTCAGTCTCGGCACGGTAACACTCACATGACTCATGCGCAGTGGGATCTTCCCACCACACGGCACATCACGGCTGGGAACTGTGTGTTCAGCACGTTCAGAATTACTTACCTTCATGCTGTTTAGCGTTGGACACTATTCGTTTTGACATCAGGGCACTTCATCTGTGCAAGCACCTACTATACAGCCTAGACTTGCTACAGTACCTATACTATATCCCATTAGCTAAGATTAAATGAGCATCTGCACGCAGTGACCTCTCACACTTTGTCTCAAACACCTCTTATTTGAGCCATCCGGCATGAGATCACTATCTTACACTGGTACTAATTAGGGGTACCTAGTAGTAGTATAGACTTATCCAGTCTATTTTTATTTGAGTGACTTACACCACACAATATTTTTAAGCTATTTAATAAACATTTTTTATTTTTTCCTTTGTATACATTTATTCACCCCTGACCATATATACTATAAGGGTCTGCTGTGCGCCAATATAAGGGACCTTCTGTACCTTCCTCAGGTACACTCCCCCAGAGCTTTCAAGATACACTGATACACTGATCTCTTCTTCGGGCGATGTTGCAATTGTATAAGCCAAAAAACTTTCTTAGACACAAGGCACCTGGAATGTTATCTGTTGGTGAAGCCTACCCCTCCCTCCTGTGCAATATGCGATTTATGGCTTAAGGTGTTAAATGGTCCCTGAAAGCTTGTAATGTAAGGGAATGTGTGTGTATGTGCGTGTGTGAATCTTAATTAATAAAGTGCCCACAGTGTATACTGTGCTTTACAAAAGGTGTGTGAGTGTATAACAATGTTGTGGGTAGGTGTAGAAATGTAAGAGGGTGTTGCATTTCTGTTCATGTGTGTGGCTACTACTGTATATAGGGATAGGATTACATAGTATATTTGTACGTGTAAGAGACAGGTGTGTGTGCCTTCATATAGCGCATTATTAATAGACATGGGCTTTAGCTCTCATGGGAAGAGAGTTCTCTTGTGTAGTGGCTCATGAAACTGCGGTCTCGGTTTAGGTCACCGGTGAGTGTCCTGAACAATTTCATAAATTTGTATCAATGCAACCGTCTCTCTTTCGGTGTTCTCAGATTAATGGTGGGGGATATGGGGAAGGGAACAAATGCTCTTGCAACAGTCTAATAGTGAAAGATAAGGTGCTAGGAGCTTATAGCATAGAGAACAATAATTTGTCAGAGCAAGAAAAGAAGAGCCCCTGAACAGCACTCAATATCAATGTAAGTGGTTAATTTAAAATATAACCTTTATTAGGTGTTAAAATAAAATAATGATGGACACAAAACACAACTTAGAAAAATTACACATGTAGGTAGTGGATGTGTGCACAGTGGAGCTAAACTCGTTAGAGCAGGCCCTCATAGAGGGAAGGGAAGTATATAAATGTAAACCTTATGTGGAGGAGTGACAAACTCAAATGATAGTTATATGAGCATAATATCTCAGAAGCTACAGTAGTTCACAAACAGTGTCTTCTTTGTCAGGTACTCCAGTACCACCCAAACACATTAACTGCTCAACCAAGGGAGCTAATATCAGCTAGCACAGTAATGTTAAACATAGAGCGCATAAGGAAACATATATCTTCTATTGTATTATAGTTTCCCAATAGAAATGGGGTCAGCGTTTCGACATCCATATATGGACACAACCACATATGGACATATGCCCATACACAACCTGTATGAGTGGTGGTAGTACAGTAAACGGCTTTTTTGGCACAAAATTGGCATATGGAAATGTCATTTTAAATTGTGCTTATACAGTATTTGCGCCTACAGTATGTACTAAGCTGAACTGTTTGTATTATGTATAAGAATTGTGGGGTTATCAAGGGATTAATAAAGCAAAGAGATAGAGCTCAGACTTTGCTTTTATAGTTTGCCATTCCATTTGCAGACAGGCGCAATTCTTGTAGGCAAGTGGTGAAATGATGATGTGCTTATACTGTACTTAAAAGTATTCACCTATTACATACACAGAGTTAATGTTTGATACGGAGGGAAAATCTTTAGCTATTTATTGAATACATCTCTCTATTATATAAATATATATATAGTTACATTAACTCTTTGATGCAGCTCTGCTTTTGTTTCTTCGTCTTTCCACATGTCCTCCGCAACAGAATTGAAGTCAGATTGCCACTGAGACACAAATTCTTGCTTGTAGTCCGGACACTTTAGGTAATCCTTAAATTTGCTTCTGCAAAAAAACCCACAATTGTTTTCCATTTATTCTTTTGAAATAAATACAATCCAATGCATATTCTATGAGAAAAATTATTATAAACAAAATACGATTTACCTGATATCATACAGATAGTGAATCTCAATCTGCCGTTCATCTCTCAGATTCCTCAGCACGGCTTTAATGGTATTTTCGTAATTACCTTCGATGCTCTTCCAATAAGGTACTAGAAACTCAGGGATTTCCTGTTAACACACAATAAAAATATTGTAGAAAAATGTTGTCACATTATTAACCAGAATATTGTTCTGGCTCCTTGGCAGAAACAGTGGCTATGAATGCTATGCCAATTATAAGAAAACTTTATTTAAAGGAGCAGTTTCTACCCCCTAGCCTCTTTTGCACAAGATTCAAGCCACCATTTTGTTTCCCCTGGAAGGGACAGTGCCCGCGCTATGCATCTAGGAAACTATGGGGTTCCCGGGGCTGATATTAATGCGTTTCAGCTCTGGAGACACCCTGCTAAAAACGTATGAAAAATATAAATGGGGTGGGGGTAAAAAAACCCAGCAAAACGAGTGGAACTGCTGCTGTAACTGGGCAAGACTTTCCCAGATAAAATTAGGGAGATAACAGCTTATAACAGGGGTGGGAATCTCCAGTCATAAAGACTCTACAACAGGTCAGGTTTTCAGGATATCCCTGCTTCAGCACAGGTGGCTCAATCAGAGGCTTAGTCTTCCTCTGAGCCTCTTATTGAGCCACGTGTGCTGAAGCAGGGAGGGAGACACCTGTGCTGAAGCAGGGATATCCCGAAAACCTGACCTGTTGGCTCTTTGGGACTGGAGTTGCCCACCCCTGTCTTCTAGTCTGAGCAGGTAATCTGAAGACATCATGTTCAATAGGAGACAATGATCTTGATAGATAGAAGGTGGTATACGGGTTTTAAGTGGTTACAGAAAAGATAATATATATATCTCCTGCAGGTATCTGCATTCCAAGTATGTATATTCTGTGAACTTTATAGTCATTAACAAAACAATAGTCTTCAGAAAAATGATTTCATTCTTTGAAATGAGACATTAATAAATATAGCAGCACCCGTGTAACCTACTAGTGCGTTCATATGTATAGTATTTAAAATCCACGAAAAAATGATCTAAAGTACTTACAGAAAAAGAAATAAAAGGGAAACATTATGGGGGACAATAACAGAAGGTGCTCAAACAGCTTCACATGGAGCAATATGACTGAAATGCTGCAGTTTGTAAAATATTGAATTCCAGATTTACTCAAGAGATTGCATGTAAACACACTGCCGGTTTTGCAAAGTTATTACTAGGGCTACTCCACCCCAAAAAAATGAGATGTTATAAAAACATGCTCTGCTAAGATCTTCTGCATGTTCATGCAATAGAACACAGTATATACATAATCCTATATCACAGTGAAAATCCGTCATAATTACAATATGGAACATAGAGAACAGAATTAAGAATGATGCCATTAAAAGGTATTACTCATGGTACACACTTGTGGAAGTGGTTCATTTACATACACCCATTCCTGAGAACCTGGCTGGATGGGAGGAGGTCCTACTGGAGTGGGAGCAGTTGGTTCAGGACTTGCAGGTGCTGACTTAGTCTTCTTCCCTGGTGATCGTCCTCTAGAAGAGCCTTAAATGTACATAGAATACATCATGATTATTATGGATCTGAGAATAGCCAGCAGTGTTGTTGTACTTGTTGCATTTACAGAGAAAAAAAAAAGACAGTGGCAATGAGATATAATTTGGCAGTGACTTGTGCCAGTACATATGCAGCCAACGTGTTATTACTCTTACAGGCGCGTGGCAGGGGAACATGCACACTTCACCGTCGGTAGAAATACCCATTGTTTTGAATCAACCGCAGACAGGAAAGGGTCAGGGCTACAGCTGTATGTTTGGGAGAAAGAATTATTTTGCTATAGACACGGAATAGCAATAAAAAGGCTGGTGACCTGCAGCACTTCGGAGACACCTGCAATGAACACTGCAAGACTTCAAGATCTGTATTGTATGGCTGTGACAATAAGTAACATCCTGATGCGATGGCGCCTATTCAGTATGGTGAAAAGATGTTGATGCACAAACAATGATGTTTACCAAGTGAATAGACACACACCAAAACCTATGTGTTAATAGCTTCTGACCATATTGATTAGATGGGTATGAGTGATTGCCAAGGAAAAAAATTGTTTTAGCAGTACTGCTTATGAGAAGTTTGAAAATGTTGTGGATTTGATACCGTTGAAAGCAGCATTCCATTTCTTATTTTTCACATATATTTTAGCTCTTGGGACCCCCTAATTCCCGAGATACTTAGTTTTACTTGTCAGTAATTCAGCTCCGATTTGGGAATTCAAACTAGCAACGATATCCTGTGTGCCAATCGGAAGTCACAATGGATAACATTGCCACTTTCAATTGGATAACTGCAGCCACCATCTTTGAAAATCCAAGACGTAAGCCGGCAACTGCAACAGTAAGTATCCGGAGAGCCAGGTGGTTTATGGAGCTTAAAATAGCGTGGCTCAGCACAAGAGGCCCCTCTGGTTTGTGGGAAATAGGGAGGGGACTTGTTCCTTTAAAGCACAGTGAGATTCATTATTGGTCACTATGCCTTCTGCGTGTTAAGGTTCCTATTTAATATACTGTCGTGAGAAGTGGGATGTGCAGCTAAAGATGCAGAAACCTTTTTAAATGGAAGTTAAAACATAGTAAACTGTGGGTTACATCACACTGTATTGAACAGGAGCCTAAGATACTGTAAAAGAAGGTTGTTTATTGAAATTGTTTTGCATTCATCTAAAAAAATGGCTAAGAAAAACACTAGAGACTATAGGGAAAAATAGGCCAGTTGCTATAATTTTCATTTTTTAGCTCGTGTCGTCTTATATGTCCTACTTTCTAAACAGTGATCTGTTTCTCAATGGAAAATAAAACAAAGCAGAAATCAGGTCAAACTGAAATACTTTGCGGTTTTTAGGGAGAATACAGTTTATCCGGTGAAGTGGACCATTACTAGAAGCTCCAACCAAGCAAATGCAGCCCTATGGAGGCATCATGGCACATGCTTTTGAAATGTTTGTGTTATTTATGGTTTTCTCCAACTAAAAAAAATGAGAAAAACTATCAGAATGTGATTTTTTTTGTAAATTACTGTACATATTTTCAGAAAAGGTGATGGAAATCCCATTAAAGGTGTGCAAAGAACAGAACAGTTCCCACGTTTTGTTGACTGTAGAGTAAGACTCCCTAACAAATTACCTTTACGTTTTTACAATGTAAAAAAGAAAAAATTGGGGAGCACTAAAAATGTGCAAAATACAATAAAAGTGAACAAAATTTAAATAATTATTAAATGGTGTGAAAAATAGAACAAATGATTTAAACCATACATTGGTGTAATGTTCTCTTATTTCATTTCCTTCACAGACGGCAAACAGCAGGATTCTTGCTCCAGGGTTTCATACATGGAGAAACAGAATACCCAATAGTGTAGGTTGTACAAGTTGTATTTCTCTAAAAGAGATATAAAGCTTCAATGGTCACACTCACATTTTCAATGATTTCAAAAGACCATGTACAGGGTTCTTTGGGGGTGGTCCTTGGTGGTCCTCCAAAGTCCCTGGTGTTCTGTGTCTCTCTCCCTCTCCCTGCATTCACTTCCTGGTTGTGAAGTGCACAAGTCTCGCGAGATGTGGGGCTGCAGAGATGGGAACTGCTGTCCCGACTTCCGTTCACCTCCCTCTCCTCTGTGATAAGATTCTGGCTCCAAACTCATATGGCTTCGTCATGAGTCTGTAGTCACTGCTCTACATATACCCCAAATTCTAATTGATATCTATACAATTCTAATATTAATAAGAGAACTACTTTATTAACACATAAATGAACAATAGTAGAAACCATGTAATCTAAACACATACATTCTAAATACAATATGAAAATGATAAAAAAATAAAATAAACATAGTAACTAAAATACATCAATAATTCAATAACACAAAAAGTGCATCATAACAAGCCAATTACAAAGTACTTTAAAATGACTTAGAATAATACTTATGGCAGTATATATACAATAATAGAGATTTCAAGTCTGGGATTCAAACATATTTTTTATATATTCTCAACAAATCAGTATAAAAATAGAATGGAGATAAGAAAGATAAAAACAGAGATTAGTATCACAAGTATAATATTTAAAAAAAAAACAAATATAAAAAGTATAAAATTATTATAAACATATGCATTAAAAAAATGTAAATATCCAGTCTCTAGTTCAACATTTAACCCATCAGGTATTAATGTTTTCAATTTAAAAATCCAAACAGTTTCCCTCAGTGGTAAGGTCTGTACAATGTCCCCACCTCAATTTTTTATGGATACTCTTTATCACTCTATATTTTAAACATGAAGGCCCCACCCCCCATTATGTATCAGTTTAAAATGTTTTGGAACGCTATGGGTCAATAATTCCTTTTTAATGTTTCCAGGATGCGGACATGCACAGGTCTATTTACAGCGTCGTACATACTGGAGCCCACATGAGCATTCCAAAAGATAAATTATATTTTGTTTGTTTTGCAGTTCGAAAATTGTTCATTCTAAAAACATTCCCCTGTTCTGGACGATTTAAAACATAATTGCAGACTTTGCAGGAATAACATCAGAAAAAAAAACCTTTAGGTTTCTTTGGCATCCAACTTTCTTCATCTTCTTTTTCAGTTTTAAAAACACTTGGTGCAAGTTTATTTTTGAGGTTAATTGCCCTCCTGAACATTACTTGTGGACAATCTAGTAGGGAATTACCTAACATCGATTCTTTTTTTTAGGATAGGCCAATTTTTTTCAATAACTTGCTTAATCATTTTTGCACCATTATTATATTGTGTAATAAAAGCAGTCTTAAAATTAGTTCTATTTGTATTATTTCAAGATTTTGGAGTCAATAAATCTTTCCCTCAATATAATAGATTGTTGTAAGAATTCATTTTTTGTACAATTCCTTGTTATCATACGCAATTGACTATATTGTACATATTTTACCCATCTTGGGTGGTGACTAGATTTTTTTTTTTCAAACTTTTTTATTAGGCAGATATAAAATGTACATACAAGGAACGATATGCATAGCCTAATACAGAAACATTTTTGTATTTTTTGGGGGGAAAGGATGGCAAAACCTGTTGCCCGAGGCAGGTGACCTACCGATAACGGAGAGGCCAAGAAAGAGGGGGCGTGGGGGAGGGGTGAGAAAGAGAGAGGACAGAGTGGGGGGGGGGGGGGGTGGGGGTTGAATGTCTACCCTGGTCTCTGGTGTCCCTTTTGGACGAACTTCGTAGAGGTACTGATTGTCAAACGCTTCCTTATCCGTATTGCCTTATCTCCTTGTTTCTTCCTTGGTGAGCTTGACTGGTTCTATATGATTATCCATGGTTCCCAGATTTTATAGAAAGCTATCGTTTTTTGCTTAAGGTGCGCGGTTAGCTTCTCCATAAGCATTACTTCATTTATCCTGTTTTTTAGTTTAGTCATGGAGGGTGGGGACACTTTCTTCCAGGAGGCCGCAACCTCACATCTCGCCGCTGTGAGGATGAAGGAGACCAATTTCCTCACTGGACGGTCAATTTTTTCCATTGGCCTGGCCAGTAGGTAGGTCTGTGGATCAATAGGTAGGTCGAGGCTAGTAACCTCTTTTAATAGAATTTGGACCCTTTCCCAATACTTCTTAATTTCCGGACATGTCCACCAGATGTGGGCCATGTCCCCCTTTTGTCCACAGCCTCTCCAACATAAATCAGAAGCCAGAGGGTAGATTTGTTTTAGTCTCACTGGAGTGAGGTACTGTAGAACATTATTTTGTAAATGTTTTCTTTGGTTGTGGTCCTGAGGCTACTTCCCAAATGTCTTCCCAATCCTCTCTGTTGATATCTATATTCAGGTCCGCGGCCCATTTTTGCATGTAGTCATGAGTCGGAGGGTCCGCTGATGTTTCCAATTCTGTATAAATCTTTGATATTAGCCCTATTTGTTGAGAGCTATCTCTACATAGTCGGAAATTCTGGATTCGGGGATATCTTCTGGGCAAAGTGTCTAATTTGGAGATATTTGAATGTGTCCAATTGTGGTATATCGTATTTAGTACGTAAATTTTGGTAGCTCAAGAGTTTCCCCAGGCACAGAATGTGTCCGATCACCCTGATCTCCTTTGATTTAAATTGGTCGTATAATTTGGAAGCGCATCCGGGGGGGAATTTGGGGTTATTAAAAATTGGTGTAATTTGTGACCTGGGGGACGCAAGTCTGTACTTAGTCTTGGCTTTCAGCCAGACCTCCCAGGTATGGCTCATCGCTCCCAGTTTGAATTTGTTGAGATGCATATCTCCTCTATCCAGGCTCCATAGGCACGCTTGCAGAGAAGGCATTTTGGCATAGTGTGACTCTATTTTGAGCCAGCATCATTGTTCAGGGTCAGCGTTCCATATGGCCGCTTGTTTAAGTTGGGCTGCCTGGTAATATTTGGAGATGTCTGGGACACCCATACCTCCCCTCGTTCTAGATGCCAATAGTACCGACCTGGCTACCCTGGGTCTTTTGCCCTGCCAAATGAAATTGAAGAATCTGTTTTGGATGTTCTTTAGTTCAGAACCAGGAACGTGGACCGGGAGAGTTTGAAAAAAATATAATAATCTAGGGAGTATGTTCAACTTTATCGAAATCATTCTTCCGATCCAAGAAATCTGGTAACCTTCCCATTTATAGATGTTACTCCCTCTATCCACTACAAACTCCTCCATCCTTGCCCACAAACAACATCACCATACACCCTGGACTACTCAAAAGCCTTGCACTATCTACTGAATGTTGGTGGAGAACTCTAAAAACCAGCACACCAACCACCGCACACTCAAATGGAAAACACCACAAATTTACAACTTGCAAACAACTACCCAAATTCCTACTCATACTATTACTCTCTCTAGCAGGTGATGTTGAAACTAACCCAGGTCCTCCCATTTCAGCTCTGTCCCATGCCCCTGAGAATTCCACCTTTAAATTCCAAAAAGGTCTATCTGTCGCCCATATAAACATCCGGAGCCTGCTGCCCAAACTGGATGAACTAAGGGCATGGTGCCTTATGCATAAACCTAAAGCCATCGTTCTTACAGAAACATGGCTATCCTCTAAAACCCCTGATGCACATATCGCCATTCAGGGATACTCCATTTTTAGGAGAGATAGGTCAAAGAGAGGAGGAGGGGTGTTATTTTATATTGCAGACACCTTACAATTTACACTGTTACATTGCCCACCAAGTCCACCCTCTTTTGAAACTCTAGTTGGCAAAATCTGCCTCCCCTTTTCTAAGCCCATCTTGCTTGCTGGCATCTACCGCCCCCCTAAAGCCCCTCTACAATCCTTGACTGATATCACCCAATTTCTTGCCTCCATTTCCTCTCTGAATGAGAAGAGTGAGCTGCTAGTTCTAGGGGATTTCAACTTCAATTGGCTTGACCCTAAAAACCACAAAATCCAGATACAACTCAAGTCACTTAACCTATCGCAACTCATTTCCCAACCCACACGAATAAACCTGAAGTCGCATAACCATTCCTTGCTAGACTGGATTCTCTCCTCAAACCCCAGCAGAATCCAATCCTCTGGCATCCTTCCTGATATTTTCAGTGACCATGCAATAGTGTACTGTGTAAGGAAAATTAAACCGCCCCATTCAAGCCCTAAAGTTCTCCTCACTAGAACATTTAAAAACTTTAACCCACAACAGTTTCTGGATGACCTTACCAACTGCCCATGGCACAGAATCGATTTAATTCCCGACCCTGATTCTGCGCTCGACTATTTCCAATCCGAGTTCTTAAAACTCTGCGATACCCATGCTCCACTACGCAAAATAAGGGTACGGGGGGCCCACCTTCCATGGGTTACACCTGACCTTATAGCACTCTACCAGTTCAGGGATGCCTTGTGGAAAAGCTACAAAGTAACTGGCACTACCAAGGATCTCAATCACTACAGATGCCTGCGGAACGTGTGCACAAGGCAAACAAGGTATGCAAAAGCACAATATTACTCTGACAATCTCCACCAAAATACATCAAACCCAGCTAACTTCTGGAAGGTTATCAACAATATATTCCAGCCTCCTAACCATCAACAACCAAGTAATATCACTAAGGGGGATATTACTCTGACAAACCCCACTGACATTGCAAATGCATTCAATGATTACTTTGTGGGGTGTGCCACTAACTTATTAGCGAAACGCAGCACAAACCCCAAACATGAATCTCATCCTGGGAGTATCCCTACAGTCCCACCCCCTCCCAACACTGCCCACAATTTTCAATTTAGCCCAGTATCTGAAGAGGAGATTACACAAGCGCTCCTCAAACTAAAACTAAGCAGCCAATGTGGACCCGACTTACTACAATCTAGGTTCCTACGACTTGGTGCCCCAGCCATTGCCAAACCAATTGCGTCCATAGTCAACTCTATCCTGTCTGCAGGCCATATCCCTAAGACCTGGAAAACTGCCAGAGTTGTCCCAATCTTCAAAAGTGGGGACAAAAACACTGTCTCAAACTACAGGCCAATCTCACTTCTCCCAATTCTATCCAAAGTTATGGAAAAATGTGTCCACTCCCAATTAAGCGATTTCTACACCAAGACAAATTTCCCTAGCCAATTCCAGTCTGGGTTTCGTCCCAAACACTCCACCGTAACTACCCTGCTAAAAGTTTGCAATGAAATCCAGTGTGGAATGGAACGGGGACAACTCACTGGTGCAGTATTCCTAGATTTTGCAAAGGCTTTTGACACAGTTGATCATGTTATCCTGCTTAACAAACTCCAGAGCTCTGGAATAGGGAAACATGCTTTAAACTGGTTTCAGTCCTACCTATCAGGAAGATCCCAACATGTGTCCATCTCAGGCTCTAACTCCAACCCCCTGGATATCACCTGTGGTGTACCGCAAGGCTCTGTTCTGGGGCCCCTACTCTTCTCAGTGTTCATTAATGATCTTCCCACAGCTTGTAAGGAAGCCTCAATACACATGTATGCAGATGACACAATCCTGTATGCACACAGCCATAGCCTCTCTGACCTTCAACACATACTTCAGTCTGACTTTTTGAGACTCGAAAACTGGATTTCCCAAAACAAACTGTTTTTAAACACTGACAAGACTGTAACAATGGTATTTGGGACCAAGACTAAATTTGTAAAGCTTCCAGTGACTGAGCTCCTGATTAGAACCAACGCTACCACCACCCTAACACCTGTCACTAGTTTTAAATACCTGGGCTTATGGTTTGACTCCCACTTAACATTCGGGATGCACATTGATACCCTGACAACCAAGACCTATGCCAAACTAGGGGTACTTTACAGGAACAAATCCTCCCTAAGTCTCCTGGTCAGAAAGCGTATTGCACAGCAGATGCTAATGCCAATTATTGACTATGGAGACATAGTATATGGCTCGGCTCCTCAAACCCACCTTAGCAAACTTGACACCCTCTACAATTCAATTTGTCGTTTTGTTCTCCAATGCAACTACAACACACATCACTGCGAAATGCTCAAAGAACTAGATTGGTCATCACTAGAGTCTAGGCGCAAAGTTCACCTTTCCTGTCTCACCCTCAAATACTTTCTGGGCAAGCTACCCAGCTACCTGAACAAGCTCCTCACCCCTACCACATGCAGTACCTATCACCTGAGATCAGACTCCAAAAGACTATTCATGGTCCCAAGACTCAACAAAGTATCCGGACGTTCCTCCTTCTCCTTCCGTGCACCCCAAAACTGGAACAACCTACCAGAGACTCTCATATCCACCACCAGCTTAAGTTCTTTCAAATCTAAGGCTGTCTCACACTTTAATCTGGTCTGTAACTGTTTCATACGCTCATAATATATATTTTCTTTAACTGTGCATGCAATGTCTTGTATATAATGTATACCTTGTTCATTTATGTAACTGTATTTGTAACCATGTATTATTTTGTTTTACTCTGTGCCCAGGACATACTTGAAAACGAGAGGTAACTCTCAATGTATTACTTCCTGGTAAAATATTTTATAAATAAATAAATAAATTTATCCAGGTCTCTCTTGATTTTGCCAAACAGAGCCGGGTAATTATACTGATATAAGGATTGGTAGTTCTTTGATACATTCACACCCAAATATTTAATGTATGAAGAACTCCATCTATAACTAAAATTCAATTTGAGCAATTTCACTTCTGATTCTGAAAGACTCAGGTTAAGGGCTTCAGATTTATCACTATTTATCTTGTATCCAGATATTTTGCCGAAATCTCCTAGTTCCTTTTGAAGGTTAGGAAGGGAAGTTTGGGGTCTGGATAATGACAAGATAATGTCGTCCGCAAAAAGCGAGATCTTGTAATTTGTTTTTCCTATTTCTATGCCTTGGATATTTATATTGTTTCGTATTTTTGACGCCAGAGGTTCGATAGTGAGTGCAAAGAGGTGGGGGGATAGTGGGCAACCCTGTCTCGTACCATTTTTGATTTGGAATCTTTCGGTGTTCCCACCTGGCAATCTTACGAGGGCCTATGGATTTTGGTATAGGGCGCGGACCCCTGTTAAATAGAATTCGTTAAAGCTAAATTTTTCCATTGTGGTATTGAGAAATAGCCAATCAATTCTATCAAATGCCTTCTCTGCATCTAAGCTCAGAAGCATTGCCTTGGTGCCTGTGAGGTGTACATGATCAATTATATTGATTATTTTGCGGGTATTGTCCGAGGCTTGATGCCCCGAGACAAATCCCACTTGGTCCAGATTTATTAACCTAGGTAGTATTGGATTTAGCCTGTTAGCCAGGATCTTGATATAAAGTTTAAGATCTTTATTCAGGAGGGAAATTGGTCTGTAACTCCCACATTATATAGGGTCTTTCCCTTCCTTATGTATAATAGCAATGTTTGCCAGTGACATTGACGAGGGAATTGGGTTTCCCTCCATGAATGAGTTAAACATATTCAGTAGGTGTGTGGACAGTATGGGTAAAAACATCTTATAATAGGCATTAGTGAACCCGTCTGGGCCAGGGGGTGACTAGATTTTTTAATGTAGCTATTACTATTCACTTTAAAAAAAAAATTGCATTGACACCATTCTCAATGTAGATAACTAAATCTACAAAATCTAGTTAATATTTGCTTAATTTATATGTCATTATTATTACGTGGATTATTGTTCCAAATTTGTTTAGCTTACCATATTCCCATAAAGAGAGTGGTATAAATCGGATATATATTTACAGAATGATGTTGTGCAGATCAAATCATATTTTAGAGATACCTTATAAGTACTATCAATTTTAAAAGATATGGAATGAAAATTATATTCTAGCAACCTGTGATGTCAGTTCATTATATCCATCAATTGATCACACAAAAGGCTGCGAAGCAATTAGAAAAATATTGGAAGGGGATATTCTTTTAGCAAAGAAACGCACTGAATTTCTGATAGATTGTATCTATTTTAAATTAAAGCACAATTATTTTTGGTTTACCCAAGATTTTTATTTACAGAAATGTGGAACTGCCATGGCGACAAGGTTCACACCGCGTTATATCAACCTCTTTATGGGAATATGGGAAACTGAACAAATTTGGAACAATTATCCACTCGGCGCAAACCTGGTCACATGGCAACGATATTATGTATTTTTTATTTGGAAAGGGAATGAAGCCAGTTTACATGACTTTTTCAATTTCAGCAATATAAATACTTTTAATCTAAGTTTTATATATAAATGGAGCAAATTTGAAATGGATTTTTTTTTATATTTAGTTACCAACATTGAGAATGGTGTCATCAACACAACTTTTTTTTAAAGAAGATAGTAATAGCTACATTAAAAAATTTAGTTGTCACCACCCACGATGGGTAAAAATGTACTGTATGGTCAATTGCGTTGGATAAAAAGAAATTGTACCAAAAATCTATTATTCTTATAAACAATTGAATATATTGAGGGAAAGATTTATAGAAAGTGAATACCATATGGATAAGAGAACCATTTGAAAAGTATGACAACTTAAATAGAGAAGATTTATTGACTCAAATCTAGAAATCATACAAATGGAACTTATTTTAAGACTGCTTTTATTACACAATATAATAATGAACAATTTTCAAACAGCAAAACAATGTAATTTATCTTTTGGAATGCTCGTGTGGGCTCCAGTATGTACGACGCTGCAACTAAACCTGTGCATGTCCACATACCGGATACATTAAAAGGGAATTATTAACCCATAGTGTCCCAAAATGTTTTTAACTGATACATAATGGGGGGACCCTTCATGTTTAAAATATAGAGTGATAGAGAGTATCCCAAAAAAATTGAGGTGGGGACATTATACGAACCCTATCACTGAGGGAAACAGTTTGGATTTTTAAATTGAAAACATTAATACCTGATGGGTTAAATGCTGAAATAGAGACTGGATATTTACATTTTTGAATGCATATGTTTATGATAATTTTATACTTTTTATATTTGTTTTTTTTTTTATATATTGTACTTGTGATACTAATCTGTTTTTCTTTTTCTTATCTCCATTCTATTTTTATACTGATCTGTTGAGAATATTGTGACAAACGCCCCTCTTTTGTAGCGCTGACGTCTGTCTGGGTTCTTCCCGACACAGTCTTCTAGGGTTAATTATACAACAAACAGGATCATGCTAAAGCTATTCTGTGCGCTTACTCAGCTTCCTGCCTGCTTAATAATTTCATCCAAGTAAGGTACGCAGCTTTATACATGTGAAGGTTGAGGTACTCTCAATACTTTCATTCACCAGTTTCCCATATTTCAGGGTTACACAATTTTCCCACTCTGTTATTTCAAGAATAAAACCAAAATCATATAAGCAAAATCCTATCCCTTTCAGGGATCTAACTACACATCAGAATTAGTCTCTCTAACAGCTGCTGGCCAACTAAACTGGTTTCCCCAGCTTAAAACAATCTCGCTCCTCATTTAGGGTCACAAGATACAGCACAGTCTTTTAGCACAGCAATAACCATTTGTTTGTCTTATCTGTTCGTGGGGTCCAGGCAAATCCTCTGTACTGTGATACGTGGAGGGGCCGTCAACCCCGATACTGGAAACAGGGGAGCAGCGATACCCCCAGCCTCCAGGCTCTAAGGAGGAGAGAGTGAAATGCAAAACCTCTCTCGCTCTAAGTACCTGTGCATGTGATTAGAAGAGCGGTGAGGGAGAACTAGAGCCATTGTAATCTGTGGTCGGGATTTTCCATCCAGCTGCCTGAGGTAATGGGAAGCTGTGGAACGGATCATTTGTAACTATTCCTGCACTTTCTCTCTCTAAAATGGGGCAGAAAGCTGCCTAACATCTTTGGACTATGTCACATATCCCCCTCCCCAGCTCCACCTACTGGGTGAGCGGCCATGGACCTCACTGGGGTGAGCGTCCTACCTGAATACTTGAGCTAACTCCTCATACAAAACTTAAGTATTCACATGACACGAATATGAACTTTTCCCCACGAATTATGGACAATAGGTTTCGTCATAAGAGACTATATTTGGCAAACATATTTTGTTGCTCTCTATTAGGGAACTATTTTGAAAAATAAGTGGTCTACACACATTCTTACAACCCAGGATATGCTAATATATTTCGAAAACCAGACAATTTCTATTACCTCCCTGGGTTTGTTCTACTCTAGAATATGAACCTCATTATTAATTTACCAACTGAAAGGGCCATCACCCGTATATAATTTGTAGTTTACTACATTTTCAACACAGAGAACCAATATAACATTGTAATATTGACAAAATGCTTATTCTAGCTAGAGGCCTAATATTATAACTACAATAGCTTATTTGCATAGTTAAGTGTCCGTGACATAGTCCACACATGTAATAACAAAAAGAAATATCGGTCAATTTCCCCAAACACATTTTTTTTTTTTTTTTCTTTGACTTCCAGTCCATTACATTTCCTGACTTTATTTCATAGGCTGCTGCAACCTGCAAATGACTGGACTGTTTCTTTACCTCTGACAGAACTCTGGGGCCGGATAGTCTTTGTCTTTATATGTGGCCCAGAGTGGCGAGACGGAAAAAATTCAAGGCCACCGTTGACCTTCGGTCGCTTTTGCTTTGTCAACCTTTGAACCTTTATGGTACTTCTACTGCCATGTATTTTCCAAGACCATCACTCTCAGAGATTTGGGTTTCCCCTCTGGGCAATTATATGGTATTTAGAAGATGAAGCACTGATTACCTTGATGGGGTTCTCACTAACTCCGGCTGTACCCTGTGGCATTTTACCTTTGCAGCCGGCAGCATGTAGTGTTGGGCCTCTCTTTCCTGAGGCCTTACATTTTAAAAGGCGGAAACCTACGCTGTATAACCAGTGCACGCATTCTCAGGGTTTTGATAGTGAATCCTGTTCTGTGTCATCCTAGTCAGAGACTGGATCTTTATAGTTGCTCCTTTCTAATGAGGTACCTGTTTCGTACATGGCGGCACGGTAAAATAATTGAAGTACACAGCTTGCTTTATTCCGGCGATTAAATGACGAATTTTCATCCCTCTGTAGGCAGCCTGTAGGTATGATAGTTGCGGCGCGTTTACGCCGATAATTTTCTCTTTCCCTTCTTCCTTGGATAAGAGCTGTGCAGTGCTTCTGAATTATTCTAACGGCTTTTCCCTTCCTTTTTCACAAACTTAAGTTCCTCCACAGAGAATTCTGTTTTGGTGCATATATTCGCAATTCGTTCTCAGAGCGTCCATTTCTTCCTGGTGCTGGCTCTGAGTGTGCATCAATGCATTCTGTAGTGCTTCCTGCACTTCTAATTTTTTCCTGAGTCAACTGTTTCTTTACTTTTTCTGCTTGGTCAGTCAAATCTGAATTTCCATTTCAGAGTCCCATTTTCTTGCTTTACAGTCTCTAACTCACTCAGGGCATCTCATGGGTTTGCTTCAACATTCCCAGCTCTGTGTTCAGACCGTGGCCCTCCGCGTGAGTTTTGCACCTCTGTGCTGAGCGCGGTGAACCTCTTGTAGAACCTTCCCGTATTTCTGTTTTAGGATAGCCATTACGGTGTTGGCCTTTTCCACCTAGTCGTCACCCTCTTCCAGCTCACTCCGTAAGAGAGACTCTGTTTTCTTCAAAGCCTCGTACTCCTGTAAAGCTGGAAGTATACACTCTGTAATTCGGCGTTCGATTCTCGCTCTTCCATCCACATCTCTCCGCCTCTTTCTGCTCCATTCTCTCCTCGCTTCTCTTCAACAATCCTGCCACAGGACTTCATAATTATGGCGGGCAGCTTGGAGTCAGAAACCAAAGCCTCTTTATCCTGGTTCAAGGATTCAGCTTCTCCTTGCTCCCTCCTTTTCCTTTGCCACTGTTCCCGTGACAATTTCTGCCGGTCACTCCGGTCTGCAGCACATCTCGGCGCCTTTCTGACGCATGTCCTGACAGCGCAGGTTCAAGTGGCTCGGTCACTTCCCCTGTACTTGAGGAACAGTTTTCTTTTTCTTCTTTTTCAGCAAACATTTGGTTTTTCTGTTTGGTTCAGGGTGCTATTGCATCCACACTTCGCACATTCTCTGTGTATGCTAGAAGCACAACTGAATACACAGTGGGACACACTTCACTCATAGCATCTGTACTTTAGTTCAGCTCGGCGCCCATTTTAAACCCCCGCATTTATTTGCAAACCCACAGACTTTTTTAGTGTCTGCCCGCATTCTCCACCATATGTGACAAACGCCCCTCTTTTGTAGCGCTGACGTCTGTCTGGGTTCTTCCCGACACAGTCTTCTAGGTTAATTATACACAAAAAGGATCATGCAAGATTATTGCTGCTATAACTCGGGCTTCTGCCTGCTTTATTTTCATCCAAGTAAGTACGGCAGCTTAAACATGTGAAGGTTGAGGTCTCAGATACTTTCATTCATCAGCGTTCCCATATTTCAGGGTTACATATTTCCCACTCTTGTTATTTCAAGAATAAACCAAAATCATATAAGCAAATCCTATCCCTTTCAGGATCAACTACACATCAGAATTAGTCTCTCTAACAGCTGCTGGCCAACTAAACTGGTTCCCCAGCTTAAAACAATGCTCTCTCATTTATCTCACAAGATACAGCACAGTCTTTAGACAACGCATACCATTTGTTTTGTCTTATCTGTTCGTGGGGTCCAGGCAAATCCTCTGGTACTGTGATACGTGGAGGGGCCTCACCCGATACTGGAAAACAGGGAGGCAGCGATACCCCCAGCCCCAGGCTCTAAGGGAAGAGAGTGAAATGCAAAACCTCTGCTCTAGTACCTGTCATGTGATAGAGAGCAGGTGAGGGAGAACTAGAGCCATTGTATCTGTGGTCTGGATTTTCCATCCAGCTGCCTGAGGTAATGGGAATGCTGTGGAACGGATCATTTGTAACTATTCCTGCACTTTCTGCTCTAAAATGGGGCAGAAAGCTGCCTAACATCTTTGGACTATGTCACAATATGTAAACTATATGTTTGAATCCCTGACTTGAGATCTCTATTATTGTATGTATACCGCCATAAGTATTATTCTAAGTCATTTTAAAGTACTTTGTAATTGGCTTGTTATGATGCACTTTTTGTGTTATTGAATTATTGATATATTTTAGTTACTATGTTTAAATTGGTTTTATAATTTTCATATTGTATTTAGAATGTATATGTTTAGATTACATGTGTTCTACTATTGCTAATTTATTTGTTAATAAAGTAGTTCTCTTATTAATTAATATTAGGATTATATAGATATTAAGAATTTGGGGTATATACAGTACAGTATACTGTAGGTAGTCCACGTGAAGCGTGTAGAGTTTGGAGCCAGAATCTTATCACAGAGGAGAGGGAGGTGAACAGAAGTCTGGACAGCAGTTCCCATCTCTGTATCCCCAACCAGGAAGTCAAAGCAGGGAGAGTGAGCCGGCGTTCCCCGGAGACACGAGGAGAGGGAGAGAGACACAGAACACCAGGGACTATGCAGGACCGCCAAGGACCACCCACAAAGACTCCTGTAGATTGTCTTTTTAAATCATTGAAAATGTGAGTGTGACCATTGAAGCTTTATATGTCTTTTAGAGAAATACAACTTGTGCAACCTACATTCTTGGGTATTCTATCTACTGTATGAAACCCTGGAGGAAGAATCCTGCATTTTGCTGTCTGTGAAGGAAATGAAATAAGAGAACACTACACCAAGATATGGTTTAAATCATTTGTTCTAATTTTCACATCTAATAATTATTCACATTTTGTTCACTTTTATTGTATTTTGCACATTTTTAGCGCTCCCCTATTTTTTTATTTTATTTTTGAGCTGCTATTTAATCACTTTATTTCACATCGCTATATTGCTAGTGCCGGGTTATTTTTTCACTCAGTTTTTACAATGTACTTTTTGCAGACACAAAGGCTGCTTCCAAAAACACACATACTGTATGGTCTCCTGTTGCCTAATTTTGTCATTTACCTGTTGCACTTATCCATAGTGTTTGTACTTTATTTTTCTTGTGTTGACATTTTATAAAGTGCTGCATAAACTGTGGCACTACAGAATATAAATACAATTATAGATATATGCATATGGTGCACACTCTAGAAGTTTTATTTATGTTCCAAAAATCATCACGCGAGACACCCGCATACTCATTACATTCTCTCATATCATATTATGTTTTGTGTCTGTATACCTTCTGGCCATTAACCATGGGCCTTAACGTAAGAATATTAAAACCATATACAAGCTTGTGCTTTCTTAATTTCACTATATAGTAAAGGTTCGCATACTGACATTTCAACCTTTCAATGAAAAGCTTGCAAGGATGCTCATGCATTCTTTATTTTCAAACACTTCTGAGCAAATAAGTAAATGTGTAGAAATTGCAATTTCTGATTAAACATTGTACTCAACCAGACTTTGGAGGTTTCTTTGCTGAATCTTTTTCCCGAGGTGTATCCGTTTTGTTTTCCTTATCTTTGGAAGAATTAAACAGAAATAGAAATAACATTTGTGTTATGTTCAAGTTGGGTTGTAGCCATATAGAAAATGCAAATTTTCCTAAAACCTATCCAACTAATTACTTACTACCCTTAATTTTTGAGAAAACAAATAAATGCTATGCAAAGACAGTAAATTCATGAGCACAGATAACTTAATGACAAAACCATTACAACCTTAGACAGCCATGTTCTGTTATACTATATGTTGAAAAATGTTAAACCCCCAAAAAGTTTTAAAATGTGTAGTATGGTAGTTTCTTGCAGTATTTTATGTATCTTTTTGATAACATACTGTAGCAGACAAACGTAACATGCATGTAATCGTTAGTAATCCTTCTTGTATGTCTTCCACTATTTCACATGATGTCCCATTTTTTCTCCTATTCCTTCCCTTCCTGCTTCTTACCCAATCAGTCTTGTACTTTTGCTTTGCTGCTCCCGAATTGTGGAGTTCTACCTCTGTGCATTTCTTACCTCCCATCAAAAATTTCAGGTAACCAATTAAAATGTCCTAATTGTGCTCTGTAGGCACCATTTAAACTTGCAGTCCTGTGACGGACCCAATTGAACTTTACAGTGATACAGTATGTTAAGCAGTGATAACATTAAAAAAGTGACAACATCAAGTACTAAACCCTTCAGAATAGGGCATTACCTACAGGTGCGCCGACGAGTATTCTAAAATTTGCCGTAGAAAATCTGGGGCTATCACCAACAAGATCCAGGTACATACTGGATACATGCTGCAACATTTCAGTGACATTTCTGCAGAGACTAATGGCCCATCGGATACACAGCAGGGGTCCCTGGCAGTCCTATTCAGTTTGAATGGGACTGCCAGGGACCCCCGCTGTTAATCCGATGGGCTATTAGTCTGTCTGCAGAAATGTCACTGAAATGTTGCAGCATGTACCCAGCATGTTCCCAGCATGTACCTGGGTCTTGTTGATGATTGCCCAAGATTTGTTTTAGAACACTCTTCGGCACTACAGTAGTCATTATTTCCACAGTCAGAGGTGTTAAACCCAGTCAGGCAGTGACACCATTACAATAAATTAGAGAAGTATACTGTAAGTAATCATGTAAACCTTATAAGATAAAGTTTATAGTAGGCTTTCATGCTTTATCTCTCTGCCTTATTTCTCCCATGACTTGACCACAGTTTTTTGTGTGTAAAAAAATAGAGGGCTCTGAAGAAGGACCCTCTGGAGATTGAACAGTAGAGGATAACATGTGGGCCCATATTTATGAAACTACCTTTTACCATAAGCAACATTCCAGAGCTGCGAAATACCTTTCAGCACCCTCAAGTCAATGGACTGTAAGGTGTTTAATGGCAGAAGACTGCTTACTAAATATAGGCCGTAATCATTGTTTGTTCATTTACTGTAAGTATGTTTGCCATATACTGTATACAGTAGTGCTGGTTATCGATATCATGTGTTGGTGCCACTGGAATATATTTACTATTGAAAGGGTTAGTAGTCCTGCCTACTTTCAAAAAATAAAGTTAGAGTTAGTCCTGCAGTGATACCATCATCCTAGTACCACATGCCCAAGTTTATTTAATATGATCAAAACATATTTAATCAAAATAATTTTAAAACATTTTCACGGACTGCAAAGTCCTCTGCTGCTCTGCCCCTTCTACTCATCAGTGGGAAACTCAATAAGGGGGTTGGAGAAGGGCCTATGCTTTATCGAGGTGAATCAACATGCTCCTATTAATTAAATAAAAGTGTTCTTCGTACAGATGCTGTAAAAATGTAACATAAACATAAAGGAAAAAAAAACACCTTTAGATGATTTGGATTCTCGTCCTTCTTTCTTGCCAGAAGTCGCCTTTTGAGTTGATGTAGGATGTATGTCCTTGGTGGTGTCTGGAGGAGTAGGTGGTGGGGCTGGTGCTGGAGGTGGTTTCTCTTCTTTCTTTTCAACCTCTTTACCTACGTTATCAAATGTACGGATATTCTCAAGCTCCGACCTCATTACACTTTTGACAATTGAAAAGCACGTAAAAAAACACAAACAAAATTACTTTGTGCTTTACTATACCTGTCTTTTGTTTATTGACAATAGTGGTCAAAAATACTTCTTCAATTTTCTTGAACAGCAATGCCTCTTCAATTTCTCCATTTACTCGGATTAAAATATTTTGTTGCACCGAAAACCACGTCTCTAATTTTGGCCAGTGGTCAATGAAGCCTGTAATCCTACAAAAGCAATATGTTTAGTAACAACTATGGGTCTCCATATTCTATTGATTACAATAATACCTAAATACTGCACAGAACATTAATTTTAATATAATTTCTAACTATACAGGAGATGTCCATGGTAGAAAACTGTTCCAGAGCTGAACCACATGAAGTTGTTAACCCTTGAAGGCTGGATGCTGTTGCCATTCATAACAGTGCAGTATCACTGAATAATGAGCAGAGGTGAAAACGCTTCCAGAAGCACAGAATTTAGTGGGCTACTTATCCCGGCTGAAAAACTAGGACCAAAAGTGGTGCAAATTACAGCACTAGATTAATCATATGAAAAAATCCCATGAGAGCAAATTGAGTTTTTCTATCATAAATCTGCTGCTATTTTCTTACCCTTTTTTTCAGCCCAGAGACTTTGATACATCACCTTCTTAGTTTACAGTTATTTTACCAACCTGTGCTGTATTTGATCTATCACTTGGTTTTTATCTTCTCCTTTAGGAACTCCTATATTAGAAGGTTCGTCTTCATGAACCACAGATGTATCTATTTCAACTGTAAAAAGGATACTTGATCAGTTTCATACAAAAATGGGCACACAATGTAATACAGTAAGAAAAACCGCTTTGTTAATTTTCACCTAAAATGTAACAATTAAGGGCATATTTGCTAGGAGGTAAAAGACATCTTCCAAACCTGGAAGAAACCTTATGACCCAGTCAGTGAAATGGACAATAATGTGTTTGTCTGGCGCCGGAAGGTGTCTTGTAGAATAGCACCCCTTTGTAAATAGGGTCCTTAGCGTTGATGGCACCAAGAGTAGAAGGGACAATTTCTGTTGTCTTCTGGTGTGTCAATGTTTAACTAATCAAAATTAGATAGCCAATTGCTGCTAGATCTGGCTTAGAATTCCATGACAAGTCTTTTGGTAGCCATGAACTGTGACCTTGCAAAATCTCATGGCTCGTGTTGTTCTATTAGTAAAAGGTACCATCATCATCAACAAATGAGAATATACTTCTTATTCACTATCGTGAGAATCAGGATAACACATTTATTGATGCATCAACTTCCAATCTAAAAAGATGAATGTAAAAGTGTTTTGTATAAACATTTTAATGTGTGTTCACTGTTTGCACAGGTCCCTATCAGTGTGTTACTGTCATGTTAATGAGATTTTTGTGTATTACTAAATTTTCTGGACCTAAATGAAAGTGACACATAGCTTTTGAGGCCATATAGTGGTGTGAAAAAGAAAGTACACCCTCTTTTAATCCTATGGTTTTACATATCAGGACATAATGACAATCATCTGTTCATTAGCAGGTCTTTAAATTAGGTAAATACAACCTCAGATAAACAACAACACATGACATATTACACCGTGTCATGATTTATTTAACAAAAATAAAGCCAAAATGGAGAAGCCATGTGTGAAAAACTAAGTACACCTTTACTGCTTCCATAGGAATTAAGATGCTAAGTAGCAGACAGGTGCTGCTAATCAAATGCCCATGATGAATTGATCGTCAGCAAGTGTAACCACCTCTATAAAAGCCGAAGTTTTAGCAGTTTGCTGGTCTGGAGCATTCAGGTGTTTGTCAACACAATGCCAAGGAGGAAAGACATCAGCAATGATCTTAAAGAAGCAATTGTTGCTGCTCATCAATCTGGGAAGGGTTATAAGGCCATTTCCAAACAATAAAGTCCGTCATTCTACAGTGAGAAAGATTATTCAAAAGTGGAAACCATTCAAGACAGTTGCCACTCTTCCCAGGAGTGGACATCCCAGCAAATTCACCCCAAGGTCAGACCGTGCAATGCTCAGAGAAATTGCAAAATACCCAGGGTGTACTTTCTTTTTCACACGACTGTACATAGCACTTTGGGTTTCAAGCTTCACGTTAACATAATTTTAAACACTTTACCCGATGTTTTGACTAAATTGAAGCTCTGTAATTCTTGCAACCTTATACTGTACCTATTCAACGTACCGTTTTGTCCAGCAACACGCTGTAATACTACATTGTCTGAAACGTCTATTAACACAGCAAAATCAAGTACAGGTGGAGGCGGGGGTGGGTCCTTTGGTGCCATTGGATCTTTTACCAAAGAGGATATCTTGTTCTTCTTACTGCTTGCTGCAGCTTTCTCTGGGTCTACTCCTGTTAGAGCTTTCTCAAATAATTTGGCCTGGCTTATTGTTATTGGGAAACCATCCATGACCCATCCTGTGTTTGCTGGGATACGACTGAATTAGGAAACAAATTATAATAGTTTTATGCATCTGCAATTCCACTTAATAAATTCATTTATTTACTTTTTTTCTTTTAAGACATTTTTCAATATTTTCTATTTCCCACGTTGAATATATATTTCAAAGTGAAATCGTTTGATGTTCTTTCATTTGGAGATGTTGGAGGGAATATTAAAATGGCTACAATAACAATTTTCTAAACATCTGCCTTGTAACTCAGCCTGATTTACTTTAAAATGCTGGTTGCAGTTTCTTCTTATTTACTTATGAGCCCTTAGTTCACATATAACAATAGCAACATGTACTGTTACATTTTATAACTGTAACTACTGTATACAGTAATTATATTGTGCTTCTCGCATGTAGACTTTCATGCCGGAATTTGTAAATAAGCTTTTGAAATAGAAGCGGCGTTACTGTAAAGTACAAAGATGCATATACTGTATGGCAGCTTTAACATGAAAACCTTTTGGGGCAGACACACTATAGGTTCATTTTAAAAAAAATCGCTGGGCCATTTAAATCGCTGTTTTTGTGAGCGTTGCTATCACGGTATTCAGAAAGTGTTGATTACCTGTGATAGCAAAATTAACAAAATGGGTGAGTTGCCGGCGATGTGATGAACGTCTCCCTGAAAAGGCCTTACCCAGCGATTCCTTTGTGCTGCAGAGAGAGCTGCCTCTCCCTGGGCAAAACTCGCCTGAAATTTATATTTTTTTAATTTACATTTTATTACTAGTGTAGATGAGCAGGGGGTCTCCGGAGCAGAACCGCGTTGATTTCCGATCCAGGGAACCCCTGCTGCAATACACTAGTAATACAATTTATATTAAAATAAGTAATAACCACCAAAACACAACCCACCCCCTGTACTGCACCGACACACTTTATTCGAGCAAATACCCAGTATGTACCTGGCAGATACCTGGAATGCGCCGCTCCTCACCTCTGACAAGCCCCGTTGCGTTTGCCTTCCCAGCCTGGGTTCATGCCTGGCTGATGGGCGGCTGATCTGTTAAATGATAATGATTAGGATTTAATAGGCTGCAATGCTTCGTGTGTCTACCAGATGGCATAAATTCATGAATTGTAATGCAGTATATATATATATACTGTGCAGTATTGCAGCCAGCGGGAATAAAATGCTTCAATCCCTGCCTGGAAAATACCTCAATGCACTCGGGCAGAAAACAGTCACAAACCTCAATACACCCGGGTATACCCGAATTCGTGGGACTAGCCGAGCTCGAATAAAGTGTGTCGCCAGTGTACACCCACATAAAACCATATTTGATTTTTTTATACACAGGATTGATACTATAGGCCGGCAGGGGTTCCCGGTTGGTCCTCGCAGGTGTCCGGGGGCCCCACAGTTCTCCGTTGGTGATATTAATGGGTATCAGCTCCGGAGACTCCAGGCATCAATCCGATGCAGAAAAAAAGCATTTTTTTTTCTAAGTGCCATCTCGCCGCTTCTCAGCAGGTTTCCAACACCTTCACGCCAACTTTTTCTGGCGTGAGGATTTTGGGAGAAAATCACCATTCTAGAGTGGCTACAGGCGTCGATAACCTAATAGCTGCTACTAGAATTGCGCCAGTTTATGAACATGCCGAAAAGCGCCGAAAAGCGTCTTATCACCGCTCCCTCAGCGATTTCATTTTTGAGCAAATTTTTGGGGGTGATTCAGCCTTTTATCGACCACTTGTTGCCGCTTACTGAATTGCAGTAGGCATTTTGGGCGATAAGTGTTTGATAAGTGGCTTATAAACGCTTACTGCATAGGCCCCATTGAGTATAATAAATGGTATGATACTGCAGACAAATAAATTGTAACTTAGTTACAGTATGTATAATGTTTTCATTGAACATTGTAGTATATGCCGTCTGTTACTATAAACACATAGAATTCAGTTATCATTATGGGCAGAAAACACAATGGAGAAGAAACATATTGTAGTAATATTCTATGCATTATATTTTATTACATTAAAAAAATTACAGAGTTTGGGTTAACCTTCGCAAACCCTATGATTATTTGAAGTTAGAAATGTTAAACAATCCGTCTTAAGGTAAATTCACCTATCACAAAACTGCAATGCTACTGTAGCTCTTTTCTCTCATTCAAATGAAGTCATATCTTCATTCACTTTCACAAATGAGTTTTGGTGAATGTCAAGGTCTAAATACATTTGCCATATTTGGTGTAAATCTGTTCTGTAGTGGTTTACAGAGCTATAGAGTAGCAATCAAAACCCGTAATTTGTTTGGAGGAAAATACACCTTTAAAACATTACAAGGAAAATACTGGTATATGAAAGGACCCTTGTTTGTTGGTATTTTGAAATTGTAGAGGTCTCACAAACCAAAATGTATTTTAAAGGATCAAGTTATTAATATTATTTAAACATAATTGCAATGTGAATTCTGATTCAAATGAGTTTCAAGTTTTCAACAATATGCAAGCACAGGGATTCATGGAATGAATCCAATATAAAAGTGTTTTCTCCCAGGATTGTTATACATTCTATCTCAAACTTGTTATGTTTTGCGGTAGTTAAAAAAAAAAAAATTGCACCATCTTTTTTTAAACATATTGGATCATTGCAACAGCAATCAAATTAGAGAACGCAGGATTCTTCTCCCAAATCTTTTTATAATATTTGTGTAAATTGTCTTCATGATAATTTAACATTATATTGTTTCTATAAATCTATTTATATACTGTATGGTCTTATCTCACTTCTTATTAAGTGATGGTATTTCTTTTCTACTTTCAGTTGGTGCCGGCTTATGAAGTATTGCTAGGACTTCAACTCCGTGTAACAACTGAAATCTTCGATAGCCAAACTTTTCAAAAAGTAGTCTCCCTCTTCTTTTTTGTATTTTAGTGTAGAAATCTGGATACACAATGTTTCGGGGGTTGAGCCCCTTCCTCAGGAGTTCACCCCTGTAAACATTGCACCTGAGGCAGGGGTTCACCCCCCAAAAAGCTGAGGTCCAGATTTCTACAATAAAATGCAAAAATAATAATAATGTCTTGATGTGAGACTACTTTTTGAAAAGTGCAGCTATCGAAAATTTCAGTAGTTTCAGTGAATCTAGTAAGAAAAGCACCAAAGGAGTGAATAAGAAACAAGGCTGATTAAAAAAAAAAAAAATCAATTGATTACATTGCAACAAGAATGGGTCCCTAAATGTAAAATACAACATTCTGGATATTATTTTGTAAAAAACTGAGAACTGCGCTTACTTAATGGCTTCAACCAAGATTCCAAGTAGTAATTCATCAGGTACACCTTTTCCCTTCTTCAAATATTTCTCTGCCGCCCCACCAAGCTGAGCCCGTGAAGAAAGCTGCACAAAGTAATAGTTTAGACATGATATATGCATAACAGCAAGAAAAAGTGACTGAGTCCTAATACCTCATTCAATAATACATTCAAGTGATATTCAATATTCTGCCTAGCAGTTTGCACCTCCCCATTGGCTCAGGGGAATAGTGGCACACACTTTGAATCTAACAGTACTGTTTGGGCTGCATCTCAAGCGATTCTCGTGCTCTCTAGTACTACAGTACGTGATGCCAATAATATGTGCATCTAGCTTCAGAAGTACCAACACATTTTCATTCTGTGATAAAGCACAAAGAGAAACACTGTGAAGAGAGCAAGCAACTATGGGTATGTAAAATGTTTTATTGTACAGCCTAGTACAGGGGTGGCTAACACCAGTCCTCAAGGGCCACCAAGAGACCAGGTTTTCAGGATACCCCTGCTTTAGCACAGGGAGCTCAAGCAGTGGCTCAGTCATTATTACCGAGCACCTGTGCTGAAGCAGGGGTATCCTGAAAAATTGGTCTGTTGGTGGCCCTTGAGGACTGGTGTTAGCCACTTCTGGCCTCGTATAACACAATGAAATTCCCAGGCATTGCTTTGTATACATTTCATATCAAAAGATGGAATGGACGATGTTGCTAAGGAATAAAGGGGGACATTTTCAAAGTCCCCCAGCTGCAATGCTGGTGGAAAAAGTAGCACCACCTTCATTTCTTTTAGTGGGAAAATGTTATATATATACTGGATGATAACATGTAAATATAAACGTAGATACAATATATCAAACCTAGCCATCCTTCTTTTTTTAGAGAGAGACTGTGACAGGCAGTGGCCATATATAAATATTCCAATTTATTTTCATGTCTACTATTTCCTTTGTGATCTGTTGGTTTAAAAACCATCTGAGCAATCTGGTTCTTTTTGGTTTTAAATAGAAACCTTGCTTTTAATTACAAAGGCAAAGCTTTCCCTGCAAAACTCTGATTGTTTTACTGAATAAAGGAAAATCTACAAAGTAAGATGCGTGGACACAAAAAACTTGCAATAATATCCCAAATTTACTGATCAAACATAATTTTGTAAGTAGACAGCTTTTCAAGAAAGATGTAAGAAAGACAATTATTGAAGTTGAAAGCTTATTCTCCTTTAACACTGAAAACAAATATGGGAATTCAACAAAGCTTTCCAGATGTGTGCACCCCCCCCCCCCCCCCCCCCCGTGTTTGGCTGTGTCAATGCATTCTGCTTCCTATGCAATAAGAGATTAGTATTTTTTACGCATGGTTTTATATATAATTTATGAAAATATGAAGTGTTCCCCTGTTTTTAGCATATTACAGTATATATTTATATAATTATTACTGTATATTAGTGTTCTTTATGGAACTTAAATGTGATGTATGTTCTCATTCTACAAACTTTCTGCCAGGCCCATATTTTTTTTCCTTTTTCTATTAAGTCTGCACATTTGCAGACACACAAATACTGTACCTTCAATCTACGGGGGCATTTCCCCAACACACAATTTTCAGAAGCCAATACTTTTGAACTTAAAAATGTGACCAGGGTATAAAATGTGGCCAGTTTGGCGAGAATCAAAGAATTGCATTTAAGAACCAACGTTGTAAATAATGCTACTTCAAAAACAAAAAAAATCACAATATACATTAGGAGATTAAATAAAAAAATGAAGTGGAGATAAGAAAAGTTCTTACGTCAAGAGAAATAGTTGTCGGATCTCATTGCTCACCAGCACTGGGTAGCACGTACTGTAGCCCTCATTTTGGTCAATGGATCACTGGTGAGTCCTGAAATCTACCCACCCAACTTTAGTATCTTGCTTACCTTAGGCAGTGCAGCTTCGAGTTTAGTTGACATCAGTGTTTGATGTTGAGATATTTCTTCTTCAGTCTGATCATTTCCTAAAACAGCCGTAAGAGACAGTGCTTAAATGTGAAGTATTTTTCATACAATATATTGAATACAGCTTTGATTTGTGTTTATAGTAGTTTATTTATGATTTATAAAGTTGTATTGGGTCCCAAGTAAAAATAAAATAAAAAAATCTTTCTACAGAGAAGGATAATTAATGACAATATAGGCTATTTATTTCCTTATTATACTTATCTGGGAAATGTATTTGAGAAGTATAAGCCATGATAAGGCATCATAGTAAGGGCCACAATAAGGCATCATAGTAAGGGCCACAGTAAGGCATCATCATAGTAAGGGCCACGATAAGGCATCGTCATAGTAAGGGCCACAGTAAGGCATCATCATAGTAAGGGCCACGGTAAGGCATCATCATAGTAAGGGCCACGATAAGGCATCATCATAGTAAGGGCCACAGTAAGGCATCATCATAGTAAGGGCCACGATAAGGCATCACCATAGTTAGGGCCACGGTAAGGCATCATCATAGTAAGGGCCACGATAAGGCATCATCATAGTAAGGGCCACAGTAAGGCATCATCATAGTAAGGGCCACGATAAGGCATCATCATAGTAAGGGCCACGATAAGGCATCATCATAGTAAGGGCCACGATAAGGCATCATCATAGTAAGGGCCACAGTAAGGCATCATCATAGTGCCTTTAGGCATCATCATAGTAAGGGCCACAGTAAGGCATCATCATAGTGCCTTTAGGCATCAGTGCCATTACATAGTTTCATCAAGATAAAATATACATACAAAAGCCAGAATATACAGGGACATCGTGACATGAAAAAAGACTGCCAAATCTATAAAGTCCCCTGCACCATTAAAACCACACCCACCTCGGCGTATATACAAGATATGTTACTTATAAACACATACAAACAACAAAAGCACAATAAACAATGCATAAAATGTATTAAACAAAAAACGATTATTAATATTCCTGATAAATTAATAATTAAGAGAAGCCCATATGTCCATGCCGGGAGGAATATATATATATATATAATATTATATATTATATATTTATTATATATAATATATATTTATATATATATATATATATATATATATTATCACTTGTGAGCACATTTACATGTCTCAGACAGGTCTGCACCCCTGCCTTTCAACCATTATCACCTAGCATACAGTGCTCCCACTGCAGCAATGGATTCTGGGAAATGACATGCAAATGAGCACACAATGTGTCACCTTTGCCTGGAATACCATATACATGGAGCCCATTTAAGCAGATGCATCGCCGTTCACACAGCTTTTGAGCACAGCATGGGACTAGCAAAGCAAGTCAAACCACTCATAGACATGTTTCAACCTTGATGGGTATCATCAGTGTGAGGTTGGTTTATACTTGCTTTGCAATATTTCTAGGCTGGGTAGGTTTACCATATACATTTTAAGTTATGGTGGGTGAAAAAGGCAACAAAAAACCTCCACGGTTAGCATATACAGTAGCCAATAAAGAATATCACTTGTGAGCACATTCACATGTGTTAGACAGGTCTCCGCCCCTGCCTACATACATACATCTCAACTCCCTTATAGCGTTGTGTTTGGGGTCCAAAGAATCACATTGCGTTATAAGCTGATCGCATTACAAATAATGTAGAATTGTATGCATTGTACAATAAAGTATTTAAAATACCAATAATCGTGTTGTGAAGTGTTTATAAATACGAAAATTGGGAGCCACGCTTGCATCGCGTTATAAGCGGATTCGCATTGTAATGGATCGCGTTATAATGAGGTTGAGCTATATATATATATATATATATATATAGATAGATATATAGATATAGATAATTTCTTTTTTCTTAATCTACAGTAACAGTGTGTTGAAGGAAATAATGGTAATTGGTATACATAGAACCAGATGAATTAAGATACTTTAGGCTATTTAACATGCTGTAATGTTAACCTAAATTAACTTTAGTGCATAGGCGTTATGATTAAAGATCTCCCCATGATAAGATTTTATTTAACTGCCATACATCTTAGAGATGAAACACTGTGCCTGCATGTGACAAAATGAGATGCCAAAGGGCTCCAATCATCCTTAAAAATATCTTTTCATGTGCACATTTAATTTGCAGTACTGTAGCTACGATGTACCGTAATACGGACCTTCAGAAATCATTTTGTTCTGCCTACATACAATTCCACAGGGACATTTCAATAAATAAACTACATAATCACTTATACAAAGTATCATCATTCTTTATTTTAAAGCTCTCTCCTATCTGCCTGAATCATAGAAGTACAAATGGAACAATAATTTTTGCTCTTAGAGCAACTAACTTTCATAGAAAAGAACAACATTTCTTAGAATATTTATCAACTGGATCTGCTTTAACAAGACGATCTCTCAGATTAGTACTTCTT
Organism: Ascaphus truei; assembly: GCA_036426205.1. NCBI lineage: Eukaryota > Metazoa > Chordata > Amphibia > Anura > Ascaphidae > Ascaphus > Ascaphus truei. The sequence goes on along the minus strand of CM071567.1, from coordinate 26,771,851 downwards.
TTAATATCTATCATGGGAGTACTGTAAATTGAAGGGAGTCGGCAATCTCATATGTAATGCTCCCTTGCACAGCATTAGACCTCTTATTGAAAATAGCAATACTACTTACCCCCTTTTTTTCCTTCTTCTTATTTTTATCGTAAAGCATGTGGCAATGTATAATTCTACATTTTTACCTAAACTGTCAATCGTTTGGTGCTCCTGTTATAAATCTGTCAAAATCCTGATTGTGTGCCTAACATAATGGCCGCCTTTCAGTTTCAATCAATCCTTCAGTCAGTGAAACTCAGCAACTAAAAGGTATCCTTTATATTACTAGGGTAACATTATCTATGGTTACAGTGTGCAACTCAAACTTCTGGGAACATTGGCAAAAAATTATCCCAAACAGGAATGTGTTGCAAATATCTTGCACTGCTTAGAAGGTGAGATAAAACCTGCTTTAGAAATCTTAGGATGCTTTAAAACTCAAAAATGGCACAAGGAGTTGAATGTAATTTTTTTTTAAACTTACTATTATCTAATACTATAGAATTTATTTATTTAAGAAAAACATACAAGATTTGATGTTTTGCTTCTTGAAGGTTGTATTCTAACATGAGAATATACAGTATATGTGATCCCTTGCAGTCTAGTGCTCCCTTTATGGCTTTATTAATCTCACTAGCCTTCTCTTATTTATTTATTTATTTATTAATTTATTGTAAATATTAAACTTAATAGTATTATGTTTCATTCTTTTTTTTATATGTCTAAAATAAATTTTTGGGGCAAAATGATTGGTAAATGTGCTTGTGACATTTCATACTGGCATCCCGATGCCACACTTTGTACTGTACATTACAGTATGTGTTTATAATTGATCTATGTTGTATATTTGCCGGGATGGGCGTGGTTGTAAGGATGGAGGTGCAGTTAGGAGATTTAGCAGTCCAGTTCTTAAGGGCCATCAACAGGTCAAGTTTTAGTGATATCCCTGCTTCAGCACAGGTGGCTGTATGCCAGTAGAAGACAGACACTGATTCAGCCACCTGTGCTGAAGCAGGGATATTCCTAAAACTTGACCTGGTGGTGGCCCTTAAGAACTGGAGTTGGCCACTACTGCAGTAGGGGGAGAAGGAACAAGTGCAGGGGAGGACAGTGCATGACCACGATGGTTGGTAAGTGCCTCTGTGTGTTTGGGGACAAATAGTCTTGAGCTCGGGCTATTGAAATGCTTAATTTAGAAGGTGTATCTTCAGATCTGATTTCAAAGTATTGATAGAAGGTACTTGCTGTATACTGATCTTGAGGTTGTTCCAAAGGTATGGGGCATCTCTGAATGTGCTCTTGCACATTTCTCTTTACTTAAGCACACAAAGTGCCCCTAGTAGAAAGTGTACAGAGGGCACCATAAAATAAAAATAAGCCAAAACAAATGTGCATTCTAAGGCCACGCTTATAGTGCTGGCGACGCGCCAGTGACGTCACTAAAGGGAGCGGGCAGCGCAATTTGATTGTTTAGAGACAGTCACATGTGGCGACTGTCTCTAAAAAATCAAATTTAGCCGGCTTCCAAATTTTCAGTCGCAACGTCGCTCCATCGCACTCACTATAAGTGCTTGAGACGGAGTCAATTGATTTGTTTTGGAGCGACGTCGCCTTGCAAGGCACTATAAGCGCAGCCTAATTCCGTAAAGACAGGATTACACTTTCCATGTAAAGTATAAAGCTTTATTCTAAAGGAAGCTTAAGAGGAGTATTAAGTATTTCGTAGTAGTAGTAAAATGTTGCTTCTTGGGTAGGACGTAATAAAAAAACCGCCATCAAAATAATAAGATAACAATAAAATAGTAATTTTTACATTTAATGAAGATGTCAGTTTTCTGTTTCTGTGTAAAGTAACATTCTTAAATATATTTGAACAAATTACTTACTTTTAGCTTTACTAATACTTTCAACAACTGATGTGGCAAGTTCATTAGAAATTAAGGGAGAACTCTTCATGATCTGTACAAAACCAAACAATAAAATGATAAATATTATTATTACTGTATTATTATTATTTCCTTTTTGTTAAATTCATTCACTTGATATTTTAGAAATAAGAGTGATATTTAGTAATAATATGCACCTCTAATGTATCATTGCTACCCTTGCACCAGTGAGTGATTTGAGGAGGGGGCATAGGAGGAGATAGCCAATGCAATATTATATGGAGACATGTCAAAATTTTGCCTTATACAGTAACTGCTTCACTTTTTCTTTTTCTCATATAAATCCATCAGCTCTCAGATGGTATAAATTCTTTATGTGCCGGATGACGTGCATTGCGATGTTTGTAGGGAAGATTGCGACATCAGCTCTAAGGGAGCGGATAGTGCGATTAGAACGGAAGAAGAGGTGAACCTCTGTTTCTATTACTGACTTTAGGGCAGATCACTGTAATGTGATCACTGAATTAGTGGTCACATGACGGGGAAGCCGGAAGGTTCGTGGCAGAAGGTGCCATAAACCTTCTGGCATTCTGGCACACAAACCGTAATCTATGTTCTTCAGAGATCTACTTCAAATGTAAATAGCATGATAAACAAGATTGATATATACTGTATGCCACTGGTGCAAATTGATACCAATGAACATTTTTGCTTTGTACCAAACATGAGAGAAAACAGTGCAACCTCAATGAAGGGAAATGGGAGAGAAAAAGAAAAAATATATGGTCAAGTACACTCAGGCAAAAATAGCACTCAGAATATAAGGAGGTACGAGATGCACTCAGATGGAGTGGCTGGATTTAAGGCATTGACTGGAAAAGCTACTGCATGTATCTCTGTAGTACATCTCTCCTGTAGACTGTACTTTCATATAAGGTGTTTCATGTGGAAAATAAACAGGATAGATTCATCACGCAACATATACAATGTCTCAATATCCAAGCCTACTAGGGAGGTGTTGTCACGGTAACTTATGACAGAATATAATATACACCAAATAACTGGGTTGAACTGAACACGGCTTAGATATAATAAAATAATTTATTCCTTAGATAGGTGAACACAGCAGATGATACAAATAACAAACAAGAAATACACTTACTTAGGAGGGGGAATGCAGAAGTAATCAGGAATCTTGATTAGCAATTCCACAGCAATCAGGCATCAATCAGTTGGTAAAATGAAGACAATGGATATAGGCTGACACCATTTTATATATCATTTCAGCCCTATATCTATCACTTGAGTGCAGGCTATTGGAGAACAATTAACTGCACCAATCTCTAACGTGGGAACATTAATAACCAATGCCCCCCAGCTAGTTGGCACACTGCGTACTCTGGGCCCTGGGGTCTCATTTCGTAACCACCAACACAAAAAGTCAGGGCGCCGACAAGTCTAACAGATGGTGGACCTGGTTAGGAAACTCTTTGTTTGTAGGTGTGAACCTTACAGCCACTCAAGCCCTGTATTTCTCCGCCCTAATGTATACAGCTAAGGTGGCTGAACCTTGATCAGGGGTCTGTTGTAGACAAGGACCCCCCCTGACCATTTACATTCCACATATGGCAGGAATCTTCGCAGGCTTTTATCCCCGCTTTGAATTCAGTGCAGTTTTTAATATAAAGACATATAAAAATTAATCGGTTCTGTTGGGCCCAGCGGGTTGAAACGGGCCAGTCCTTCATGCCGGAAGTGACTCTCCATCGTGGCCAAGTTTCAGCTCGCTGCGACCTTCCAGACCGGAGATACACAAATGCAGGTTAAAACTTTTATTTCTGTAACACAGGATTCTCCGCTTTAAAATAAATCTCTGCTTTTTACTAATTTCCCATTGAAATCAACGTGCTCCGTCGCCATAGGCTTTTAATGGAGCAACTCCACCGTTGAAGTCGATGGGTTCCGCCGCCATAGACTTTCAATGGGGCAACTCCGCCATTGGCGTCTATGGGACTTCTCCGCCATAGCCTTTCAATGGGGAACCGCCGCCATTGATGTCTATGAAACATCACTGATCTTTACAGTTCCCACACTCCTTCTGGTTGGTCGGAGAGGGCTGGAAATGGTTATGCAGTCATGCCGAACAGTGACACATTGACCCAAATGCCAGCCCTCTGGTCCTCCCAGAACCGGAGATATGGGCTATACACTTTTCATGGTTTCGGACTTACGCGTTTTCTCGCGCTGTGCTTTGCTCCGCCATTGAAGTCAATGGCGCGACCCTCTTAGCGCGCGCGACCCTTTACGGGGGCCCTTGATTCTCGGGCCGCGGGGGTGGTCAAGTGTGGGGAGGCCTAGGAGCTAGGGGCAAAAATAATTTTATTTCTAGGGGCCCTAGAACCAAGGTTCCCACGCCACTTGTCGTTGAACTTGACCTAATAGTATGAAAGCTCTTTTTCAGACGCTTGTTTCCGCTTCTGCGGTTTTGCGGTTGGATGCTGCCTACCTGTTCCTGGAGATCGGCGTCGAGGAATCCCCATTGAAGTCAATGGGCCATTGACTTGCATGGGAAACCGCCGCTCCTCCTCTTGGCCCACCGCTGCTGTCTTCGAGGGAAACAGGTCCAAAACCGCTGGAATTAACCATTGAAATAAGGAGCTGCAATGGCTCTGCAAGCCGGGCTTCTTGCTCCTCTGATTGCCTCCTCATCTGCGCGACCTCTTGGTTCTCCCAGGGCAGTCCATATTCTCGGCACTTTTCCCGTAGCTGAGTTCTGGTCCGGATATTAGATGAGCCTTCACCCTTGCTCATGTTTCAAGCTGGTAGAGGTTCGGTCATAACAGTGAGGTGGTGTTATAACTTGCATTATAGTTTGCACACCGCGTGTTCAATATCTTTAGTCTTAGGAACTCGCAATTCACCCAGTTCCAGCTGTATTACAGAGTCCCGCAGTAAACTGTAATACAGTTCAGTTCAGTTCAATCCCTCTGCTGCCACCAGTTTATTATATGCCTGTCACGGTAACTTATGACAGGATATAATATACACCAAATAACTGGGTTGAACTGAACACGGCTTAGATATAATAAAATAATTTATTCCTTAGATAGGTGAACACAGCAGATGATACAAATAACAAACAAGAAATGCACTTACATAGGAGGGGGAATGCAGAAGTAATCAGGAATCTTGATTAGCAATTCCACAGCAATCAGGCATCAATCAGTTGGTAAAATGAAGACAATGGATATAGGCTGACACCATTTTATATATCATTTCAGCCCTATATCTATCATTGAGTGCAGGCTATTGGAGAACAATTACCTGCACCCAATCTCTAACGTGGGAACATTAATAACCCATGCCCCCCAGCTAGTTGGCACATGCGTACTCTGGGCCCTGGGGGTCTCATTTCCGTAACCCCACACAAAAGTCAGGGCGCCGACAAGTCTAACCGATGGTGGACCTGGTCAGGAAACCCTTTGTTTGTAGGTGTGAGTTATAACACTTACAGGCCACTCAAGCCCTGTATTTCTCCGCCCTAATGTATACAGCTAGGGTGGCTGAACCTTTGATCGGGGGGTCTGTTGTAGACAATAGGATGCCCCCCTGACCATTTACATTCCACATATGGCAGGAATCTTCGCAGGCTTTTAACCCCGCTTTGAGATTCAGTACAGTTTTTAATATAAAGACATATTAAAATTAATCAGTTCTGTTGGGCCCAGCGGGTTGAAACGGGCCAGTCCTTCATGCCGGAAGTGACTCTCCATCGTGGTCAAGTTTCAGCCTGTTGCGACCTTCCAGACCGGAGATACACAAATGCAGGTTAAAACTTTTATTTCTGTAACACAGGATTCTCCGCTTTAAAATAAATCTCTGCTGTTTACTAATTTCCCATTGAAATCAACGGGCTCCGCCGCCATTGGCTTTTAATGGAGCAACTCCGCCGTTGAAGTCAATGGGCTCTGCCGCCATAGACTTTCAATGGGGCAACTCCGCCATTGGCATCTATGGGACTTCTCCACCATAGCCTTTCAATGGGGAACCGCCGCCTTTGACGTCTATGGGAAACATCACTGATCTTTACAGTTGCCCACACTCCATCTGGTTGGTCGGAGAGGGCTGGAAATGGTTATGCAGTCATGCCGGAACAGTGACTACAGGTGACCCAAATGCCAGCCCTCTGGTCCTCCCAGAACCGGAGATATGGGCTTACACTTTTCATGGTTTCGGACTTAGCCGTTTTCTCGCGCTGTGCTTTGCTCCGCCATTGAAGTCAATGGCGCGACCCTCTTAGCGCGCGCGACCCTTTACGGGGGCCCTGGATTCTCGGGCCCGGGGGTGGTCAAGTGTGGGGAGGCCTAGGAGCTAGGGGCAAAAATAATTTTATTTCTAGGGGCCCTAGAACCTAAGGTTCCCACGCCACTTGTCGTTGAACTTGACCTAATAGTGATGAAAGCTCTTTTTCAGACATTGTTTCCGCTTCTGCGGTTTTGCGGTTTGAATGGCTGCCTACCTGTTCCTGGAGATCGGCGTCGAGGAATCCCCATTGAAGTCAATGGGCCCATTGACTTGCAATGGGAAACCGCCGCTCCTCCTCTTGGACGCCACCTGCTGGTCTTCGAGGGAAACAGGTCCAAAACCGCTGGATTAACCATTGAAATGAATGGAGCTGCAATGGCTCTGCAAGCCGGGCTTCGTGCTCTCTGATTGCCTCCATCATCTGCGCGACCTCTTGGTTCTCCCAGGGCAGTCCATATTCTCGGCACTTTTCCCGTAGCTGAGTTCTGGTCCGGATATTAGATGAGCCTTCACCCTTGCTCATGTTTCAAGGCTGGTAGAGGTTCGGTCATAACAGTGAGGTGGTGTTATAACTTGCATTATATGTTGCACACCGCGTGTTCAATATCTTTAGTCTTAGGAACTCGCAATTCACCCGAGTTCCAGCTGTATTACAGAGTCCCGCAGTAAACTGTAATACAGTTCAGTTCAATCCCTCTGCTGCCACCAGTTTATTATATGCCTGTCACGGTAACTTATGACAGGATATAATATACACCAAATAACTGGGTTGAACTGAACACGGCTTAGATATAATAAAATAATTTATTCCTTAGATAGGTGAACACAGCAGATGATACAAATAACAAACAAGAAATGCACTTACATAGGAGGGGGAATGCAGAAGTAATCAGGAATCTTGATTAGCAATTCCACAGCATCAGGCAACAATCAGTTGGTAAAAATGAAGACAATGGATATAGGCTGACACCATTTTATATATCATTTCAGCCCTATATCTATCATTGAGTGCAGGCTATTGGAGAACACTTAACTGCACCCATCTCTAACGTGGAACATTATAACCAATGCCCCCCAGCTAGTTGGCACACTGCGTACTCTGGGCCCTGGGGGTCTCATTCTCGTAACCCCCACACAAAAGTCGGGCCCGACATCTAACAGATGTGGACCTGGTAGGAACCTTTGTTTGTAGGTGTGACACTTACAGGCCACTCAAGCCCTGTATTTCTCCGCCCTAATGTATACAGCTAAGGTGGCTGAACCTTTGATCAGGGGGTCTGTTGTAGACAATAGGACGCCCCCCTGACCATTTACATTCCACATATGGCAGGAATCTTCGCAGGCTTTATCCCCTCCCCGTTTGAGATTCAGCAGTTTTAATATAAAGACAATATAAAAAATCAGTTCTGTTGGGCCCAGCGGTGTTGAAACGGGCCAGTCCTCATGCCGGAAGTGACTCTCCATCGTGGCAAGTTTCAGCCTGTGCGACCTTCCAGACCGGAGATACACAAATGCAGTTAAAACTTTTATTCTCTGTACACAGGATTCTCCGCTTTAAAATAAATCCTGCGTTTACTAATTTCCCATTGAATCAAACGGCTCCGCCGCATGGCTTTTAATGGAGCAACTCCCCGTTGAAGTCAATGGTTCTGCCGCCATAGACTTTCAATGGGGGCAACTCCGCCATTGCTGCGTCTTGGGACTTCTCCCCATAGCCTTTCATGGGGAACCGCCGCCTTTGAGGTCTATGGGAACATCACACTGATCTTTACAGTTGCCCCACACTCCGTCTGGTTGGTCGGAGAGGGCTGGAAATGGTTATGCAGTCATGCCGGAACAGTGACTACAGGTGACCCAATCCCAGCCCTCTGGTCCTCCCAGAACCGGAGATATGGGCTTACACTTTTCATGGTTTCGGACTTAGCCGTTTTCTCGCGCGTGGCTTTGCTCCCGCCATTGAAGTCAATGGCGCGACCCTCTTACGCGCCGACCCTTTACTGGGGGCCCTGGATTCTCGCCCGGGGGTGGTCAAGTGTGGGGAGGCCTAGGAGCTAGGGGCAAAAATAATTTTATTTCTAGGGGCCCTAGAACCTAAGGTTCCCACGCCACTTGTCGTTGAATTGACCTAATAGTATGAAAGCTCTTTTTCAGACTTGTGCTTTCCTCCCCGCTTCTGCGGTTTTGCGGTTTGATGGCTGCCTACCTGTTCCTGGAATCGGCGTCGAGGAATCCCCATTGAAGTCAATGGGCCCATTGACTTGCATGGGAACCGCCGCTCCTCCTCTTGGACGTCCACCTGCTGGTCTTCGAGGGAAACAGGTCCAAACCGCTGGATTAAACCATTGAAATGAATGGAGCTGCAATGGCTCTGCAAGCCGGGCTTCTTGCTCTCTGATTGCCCTCCATCATCTGCGCGACCTCTTGGTTCTCCCAGGGCAGTCATATTCTCGGCACTTTTCCCGTAGCTGAGTTCTGGTCCGGATATTAGATGAGCCTTCACCCTGCTCATGTTTCAAGCTGGTAGAGGTTCGGTCATAACAGTGAGGTGGTGTTATAACTTGCATTATTGTTGCACACCGCGTGTTCAATATCTTTAGTCTTAGGAACTCCGCAATTCACCCGAGTTCCAGCTTTATTACAGAGTCCCGCAGTAAACTGTAATACAGTTCAGTTCAATCCCTCTGCTGCCACCAGTTTTATTAAATGCCTGTCACGGTAACTTATGACAGGATATAATATACACCAAATAACTGGGTTGAACTGAACACGGCTTAGATATAATAAAATAATTTATTCCTTAGATAGGTAACACAGCAGATGATACAAATAACAAACAAGAAATGCACTTACATAGGAGGGGGAATGCAAAAGTAATCAGGAATCTTGATTACAATTCCACAGCAATCAGGCATCATCATTTGGTAAAATGAAGACAATGGATATAGGCTGACACCATTTTATATATCCATTTCAGCCCTATATCATCATTGAGTGCAGGCTATTGGAGAACATTACCTGCACCCAATCTCTAAACGTGGGACACATTAAACCCATGCCCCCCAGCTATTTGGCACATGCGTACTCTGGGCCCTGGGGGTCTCATTTCCGTAACCCCACACAAAGTCAGGCGCCGACAAGTCTAACCGATGGTGGACCTGGTCAGGAAACCCTTTTGTTGTGTAGGTGTGAGTTATAACACTTACAGGCCACTCAAGCCCTGTATTTCTCTCCGCCCTAATGTATACAGCTAGGTGTGGCTGAACCTTTGATCGGGGGGTCTTGTTGTAGACATATAATGCCCCCCTGACCATTTTACATTCCACATATGGCAGGAATCTTCGCAGGCTTTTAACCCCGCTTTGAGATTCAGTACAGTTTTTAATATAAAGACATATTAAATTAATCAGTTCTGTTGGGCCCAGCGGTTGAAACGGGCCAGTCCTTCATGCCGGAAGTGACTCTCCATCGTGTCAAGTTTCAGCCGTTTCGACCTTCCAGACCGGAGATACACAAATGCAAGGTTAAAACTTTTATTTCTGTAACACAGGATTCTCCGCTTTAAAATAAATCTCTGCTGTTTACCTAATTTCCCATTGAAATCAACGGGCTCCGCCCGCCATTGGCTTTTAATGGAGCAACTCCGCCGTTGAAGTCAATGGTTCTGCCGCCATAAGACTTTCAATGGGGCAACTCCGCCATTGGCATCTATGGGACTTCTCCACCATAGCCTTTCATGGAACGGCCGCCTTTGACGTCTATGGGAACATCACTGATCTTTACAGTTCGCCCACACTCCGTTGGCGGAGAGGGCTGGAAATGGTTATGCCAGTCATGCCGGAACAGTGCCTACAGGTGACCCAAATGCCAGCCCTCTGGTCCTCCCAGAACCGGAGACATGGGCTTACACTTTTCATGGTTTCGGACTTAGCCGTTTTCTCGCGCTGTGCTTTGCTCCGCCACTGAAGTTAATGGCGCGACCCTCTTAGCGCGCGTGACCCTTTACGGGAGTCCTGGATTTTCGGGCCCGGGGGTGGTCGAGTGTGGGGAGGCCTAGGAGCTAGGGCAAAAATAATTTTATTTCTAGGGGCCCTAGAACCTAAGGTTCCCACGACACTTGTCGTTGAACTAACCTAATAGTGATGAAAGCTCTTTTTCAGACATTGTTTCCGCTTCTGCGGTTTTGCGGTTTGGATGGCTGCCAACCTGTTCCTGGCGTCGAGGAATCCCCATTAAAGTCAATGGGCCCATTGACTTACAATGGGAAACCGCCGCTCCTCCTCTCGGACGCCACCTGCTGGTCTTCGAGGGAAACAGGTCCAAAACCGCTGGATTAACTATTGAAATGAATGGAGCTGCAATGGCGACCTATGGGACCCTGCAAAATGGAGCCTGAAAAGGCGAGAACATGGAACAAAGGGCTATAATCACTTCCTAACTATTAACCCTTCTCCCGGAGGGATCCCGGTGTGTGTGTGTGGTGCAGACACTGACATGATAACAATACATGATAACAGGGGAAATACACATTGGAATGTTGTAGCAAGGTAAAAACCACATTCCTGGACCGCAGTCCAGTTAACCCCTTGCCTCCCTGGTGAGGTCAGGGGGTGGCCATATGGTGTGAAACCCCTTTAATACCGGGCCAATCCCCCTCTCCCTCTACAATGTTCTCATTGGTCGTGACCACATCAAGTCTGTTAAGAATGTATTTTGTATCTCTGAGGTATTAACGATGTTACAAAAGGTCTTAATATAGTTTATACATTGCCTTCTCAGTTAGACTGCTTATGCCAGAGACAATTGAACGTCCTAGGGGGTGCTTTTCTTTTTGTGCAGTTTTGGTAGGCTATACAAGGTAGCAATTCTAGGGCATTTGCCCAGGATGTATGCAAACTCAGATTGGGATATTACTTTATTATTTAATCCTTGGTTTAGTATAACTCAGAGTTTTGATGATGTCATGACAGAAGTGATAGGGGTATTTAAAGCTGGTTGAAGAACAACGACATGAACCCATGAGGAAGCCTGTGAAACGCGTAGGGTGACGAAGGACAGAAGCCAGAGACGGACCGATTAGACCGGAAGTGATGTCAGATGCCGGCACGCCCGTAGAGACTGTCAACTTGGAGACAGTTACACATGAGAAGGGAGAACTTTGCTGTACTGGTTGGCTCCATGTTTTTAAGAAAAGCTTAAAAGAAAAGAATCACTAGATTGTGTGGTTAGGGATTATTTCCCATAACGTTTATAAATTATCTTTATATGCCGAGCGATTAGTCGCCCCTGGTTTTTTTCCACATGAAACACCTAACATGAAGGGACCCCCTTATATTCTGAGTGCTATTTTTGCCTGAATATACTTCACCACATATTTTTTCTTTTTCTCTCCCATTTCCCTTCAATGCGTTTAGACTAAGGAACAGTCTATTTTTCCCACAGAACTTTCCACAATTTTTTTTAAGGGAAAGGTTAGGGTCACCTACTGTACATTTTCACTTGTTCGAATATATTAATCACTTGCTTGCACTTATTGATGTAGTAGTATTTATTGCTTGATTTGTTTGCATTTAATTTTTGCTCTTTATTTTGGAGAAAAGCACACCGTGCTGATACATATCCCCATTAGTTCCTATTCAAAATGGTGTGAAGCCCCATTTCCATGTCAGAGTAGCTTGGAAGTGACTTCACAGCATATTGAGTAGGAACCAAAATGATTTAAAACGGCAGTAAAAGAAAGTTGTGTGGTTTAGAAGGCTGCATAGATGGGCACCACATACTGTATAATCAACCCAGAACCCAGCATACTTGGAATATACTGTATTGTATTTTGTTTATTGGAGAGCTAGCTTTAGGGTTTAGTGAGTACAGTATTAGTAATATTTCACCAAGCTTTACATTCTTCTGCCCCTCCTTACATCTCAGACCTAATTTCTCGCTATGCACCATCCCGACTCTTGCGTTCTTCTCAAGGATGTCTTCTTTCTACCCCCTTTGTATCTAAAGCTCTCTCCCGCCTTAAACCTTTCTCACTTTCTGCCCCGCACCTCTGGAATGCCCTTCCCCTCAATACCCGACTAGCACCCTCTCTACCCACCTTTAAGACCCACCTTAAGACACATCTGCTTAAAGAAGCATATGAATACACTGGATAATCCTGGACACGATACATAAAGCTTGGCCCCCTGCAGACGCACTTACCAGAACGCCCTCCTACTGTCTCTGTACGTTCTCCCTACCTACCAATTCGATTGTAAGGTCCTCGGAGCAGGGACTCCTCTTCCTTAATGTTACTTTTATGCCTGAAGCACTTATTCCCATGACCTGTTATTTATATTATTTGTTATTTATATGATATGTATTACTACTGTGAAGCGCTATGTACATTTATGGCACTATATAAATAAAGATATACAATACCAAGTACTGTAAGTGAGTATTCCTAAATCTTCTACCTTCATTCCAATCAAATCAAGCTTTAGGAGGAACCAGAGCATTACCAAGCACATATTAGCACTTTTCATATATGGGAATGTGGGATTAGTTGGTTAATATATGGCTTTGCTGCTGTGTCCTAAGGAGAGGGCTGAGAAACACTTAAGTAAGTAAAACTTACACTATTTTAACATTGTTCAGTATTCTCTGTCTTCTATTTAAAAAGCAAGACTGTCTTACACCGTATATTCCTTTAAAAATCACATCTTTCGGTTTAAAAGCAATACTTACCAATACATTTTATATCACAGTACGCTGTGTACAATAATGGAAAAACGTGTATGTTTGTGTACTTTTGGCTGCACATTGATTCCCTTTTACCCTGTGTTACCTTGTCCTCCTTATCATCCTTTTCTTGCTCAGCACCAGTCACACTTATAACGTGTTCTACTTCATTGTCATGATTAGCCTGGATAGCCTCCTGCACAAGAGCATCAACAGAGAGCACCTGAATGCTGTAAACTAACACAAAAGAACTAGTTTAATGACATACATTTTGAAATAAAACATGATGTAAGACAATAGATATGCCTACAGTGTAATAAGATTTCCTTAGAAGTCATTTCCAGTGGTGGCCTTCTCTCCGACGGTCTCAGATGTGGGAGTCTAAAGGGCCCAGTTAACACAATTTTTCCTCCCCCACTTAATCTAATTTTAATCAAAATCTGGCATGTATTTGCCATGGAAAAGCATCTGCATTTTTAAAGTACCTTATCAAAAGGTGCACCGACTATTTCCCAAACTCCTGGAGTGCTTCTGTAAGCCAATATTAAATCATGTATTTATATTCTTTGTCTTCGTGTAAAACTACTAATGGTTATGTCTTCAGGTATCGTCCTTGTTTGCACTCCAATATATTTTATTTTGGACTGGGTATTAACTTGCATTGTACCATGTATCTTTAGACTCATTAGGTCTATGGAATCACTATCTACATGATCTTTCCCTCCCCCTTTTTTCCTAGCAAAATGTATTATTTCAGATTGCAAATGTATGTCTTTTGACCTTTATTTTTCAAACTTAAAAAAAGCGAAAATATTTTATGCTTATTATAATCTAATGCTTTATTTTTTGCAAATGGCATATTAGTCAGAGGGAGCAGTGTTTCGGTGTTAATTGTTTATAGTTTATAACCAGTTAATTGTTGAAGAATCATTTAAAGCTGAACATGAAAGGGCAGACAACACCCCTGTTTAAAAAGTAGCCTTAAAATAAATAATATATATGTTATTAATGTACTGAGTTTTTTACCAAAATTAAGTCACCTGTGTCAAATCCCAAATAAAAAAATTAAATGTTTAGGAGTGTGGCAAATATATACACATATAACATATATTCAAGGTAAAACCCTTAAAATGTCAAAATTCTACCTAATAATGTTGGCAAAAGGGGAGCCTATCTCAGTACTTTACAAAGTTTGGGTTAAGGTAAATTAACCACTTCTTCTGTTTAGGTTTTTTTTTTTTTTTATATATAATGTTTACATTTTGTGCAACTCTCATTTTTAAAAATCCTGTTTTTAACAAAATAGACAGACATATCACTAAATAACAGCCTGATACCTGCCAATTGTAGCCCCTTGCATGCTTCCCAGTTATGTCTAGTCAAACTACTGTATTTCACACCCTACACATACTATAAACTCTCACCAAAATGCCTGGTCCTATTTCTGAATGAAAAGTTAAGTGTCTGACAAGTTCAGTTTAATGCGAAACGACTAATCTACCAATACAGGTGCAACTGTCTGTTGTGAACCGCTTTCCGAGGAAAAAACGTGACCATCTCGCGGACACTCCGCTAGATGGTCCACAGCAGGCTGTAATGGCCCATCGGATTAACACAGTGAGGGTCCCTGCATTTGAATGGGACTCGCGTTGTATGAATCCTACCGGGTTATACCTGTCTGTAAGAGATGCGCAGTAAGAGATAGACTGAATAAGTCACTCTCCCTACGCGCCTCTAACAGGCGATCGCGGGGCTTTTATTTTATTTTAATAATATAGTATTGTAGCAGGGGGTCTCCTTGAACTGATTTCAGGTCTGGGGACCCCCTGCTTCCCGAGTTACAGGCCCCGTTATGGGGTACCGGTATACCAGCAGCCATGTTTAAATTCTCCCGCGTCACGGCCCACGTGATCGGGAGATTTAACCAAAGGAAGCAGATACCGCACCCCATAACGGGGCCTGTAACTCGGGAAGCAGGGTGTTCCTGGACTTGAAATCAATGCAATTCAGCTCTGGAAACCTCTTAGTACAATACTATGTTATCAAAATAAAAGCCGCTTCATTATGCCAATGAAGGGGTTACGCCAGATTACCTGGTGTAGAGGGGGTGAGTGAATGGGATAGTTGCCCCAGGGTAGGTGGTTAGGCCTACTGGGAAGGTTGCAGGAGAAGTTAACCCCTTCATTACCTTAGTAGTAACCGGTATGGTAAGGAAAGGGTTAACCCCTCCCACTACTCATCCGAGAGGCCTAACCACCCATCCTGGGGAACTACCCCCTTCACCCACCTCCTCTGCCCCCAATAAACGTATATATACAATACACTTAACCTCCCCCACACCCCGTCACCTCCCCCCCCCCCCCAACACATACAGTACAGTAATGGGAAAAATCCCTATTATCCATATCTGCATAATAGCTCATTTGCCCATTAACAAAAAAAACATAACTAAAACATTACACAGCCAGCATATAGTAAATGAAAGCTCTACTTACCCCTGCCAGGATGAAGGCTACCCTCCTCTCCTCTTCTTTAGTGGGTACCAACAGTAAATTAAAACACTGTTGGTACCCACTGAAGAAGAGGAAGAAGAGGAGGATGAGGATGGCCTTCATGCTGGCAGGGGTAAATAGAACTGTCATTTACTATATGCTGGCTGGGTAATGTTTTGGTTATGTTTTATTTTTTAATGAGCAAATGAGCTATTATCCAGATTGCCCATTACTGTACTGTGTTGGGGGGGAGCGGGGGGAGGTGTTGTTCAATGTATTGTATTGATATATTTATTGGGGGCAGAGGAGGTGGGTGAAGGGAGTAGTTGTCCCAGGATGGGTGGTTAGGCCTCTCGGATGGGTAGTGGGAGTGAACCCTCCCGCAACCTTCTCGGTAGACCTAACCACCCACCCTGGGGACCCCGTTCACTCACCCCCTCTACACCAGGTAGTCTGGCTTAACCCCTTCATTGCCTTAGTCACTAAGGTAATGAAGCTGCTTTCATTTTTATAACATAGTATTGTACCAGGAGGTCTCCGGAGTTGAATTGCATTGATTTCAAGTCCGGGGACCCCTGCTTCCCGAGTTACAGACCCCGTTATGGGTTGCTGGTATCTGCTTGCTTTGGTTAAATCTCCTGATCACGTGGACTGTGACGTGGGAGAATTTAAACATGGCTGCTGGGATACCGGTACCCCATAATGTGGCCTGTAACTCAGGAAGCAGTGGTCCCCAGACCTGAAATCAATGCGGTTCAGCTCCGGGGACTCCCTGGTACAATACTGTATTAATAAAATAAAAGCCCCACGATCACCTGATAGAGGTGCGCAGGTGCGCAGGTAAGATTCATATAGCGTGAGTCCCATTAAAACAGAGGGACCTCCCCTGTGTTTATCTGATGGGCCATTAGTCTGGTCGCTCGAATCTCGCGGCGTGGGACAGGATGAAGTACAGAATTCGCAAGGCAAGCGGTTCAAAACCGGCAGTAGCACCTGTAGGTGATTTAAATATCCTGTTCAACACCCTTGATGATGTTGATGTTCAAATGTGGTCCTATAGTATTCCCACTCATGATGTAGAGGCCCATATTCAGGCATCTACGTCATCAAGGGGCAAGTAATCCAAGCGTTGCTTTTTTTTTTTACATAGGTTTTAAGCAGAGGGCCTCCCGAGCTGAATCCAATTAATTTCAGCTCTGGTGACCCCCCTGCTTCCGGAGATACACACCTCCGTAGGGGGTGCCGTTACCACTCCATAATGGGCCAATAGGAAGCTGTGTCGTCATCCGGTGCGGCTTCCTATTTGCCCACGAGAAGCGGGACCTTTAAACCTGCAGAGATACCGGCACCCTCGGCAGAAGTCTGCATCTCGGGAAGCAGGGGGTCACTGGAGGTGAAATGAATGGGGTTCAGCTCCAGAAATCACCCTGCTTCAATTCTGTGTAAAAATGTTTTATAAAAAGCGCAGGAATTACGTTAAGATCTGCTCGGAGAGACAGAGAGAAACGGCTTCTCTCTGGGACTCCTGCGCAGCTATTACAGACTGGCGGCTAGACCGGCAGGTCCCATTCAGAAGCAGGGAAACTTGCAGAGTTAATCTTCCCAGGCCGCTTTCTGTTTTTGGGGCTATGAACGCACGTGACTGCACTGCGGTCTATCGACCACGTGACACTGAACACATCTGTATAATGTGTTTTCTAATATTTACAAGTCTGACAAAGAAACTTAAGTTCTCCTCTGCATATTGTACCTCTATCTGCACTGATATTCACCTATGAATCCCTTCAGTGACAATTAATGCCTGTTAGCAAAGGAATTACCAGGTATCGTGCACTGTAACATATGGAAAAAAACTGGTTGCAAAAATAAGGGGGGGAAATCTAATAAATTTAAGAAAGGCACTAGATTTGAAGAACAATTGCACTTTTTGCAAGTTTTTGAATGTACAATAACCAAAGAAATTGTGTAAGTACAATACAGAAGTAGTATAAAGGATTTCTTGGTTAACAAAAATAGTGGTACCCTGTGCCAAGTGTTCCAGAGATGAGCTCTTTCCAGAATAATGCTTCCCAAGAATACAGCCCTTAATGGGGAATGGAGGAAACACAGGTGGTGGTGTGGGGGCTTGGGGAGGACTGATGATTTCAAACAGTCTGCGGACCACATAGCCCAGTATGTTGTTGTTAAGTGCAGGTGCTTTCGTATTCACATCTTCTTGTGGACTCCACTCCCCCGCCATCGTCTACAGCAAAAAAAATAATGAAAGAGCCAGTAGAAAATATTTGCACCGCATGAAAGAAAAGCTAAGTCACATTCATTTTCCAGACACTAGGCATCATCACAATTTATGTTCAGATTAGGATTTCAAGATTTCTATTTACTCTTCTCATGGTTTTCAAAACGGTTCACTAAACTGTATATGCGATTGATCTATATTTGTGTGCATGTGCTGGACATGTTCAAGTACTGTAGCAGGGTGTCATTTTGCTTAGTACAGTTAACTGATGGCACTGTCGCTCCCAAAAGTAAATAGTGATCCTTACAACTGGTATCAGCATATACAGAAGTAGATTTTCTCAATGCAGGCAGGTTGATCAAACATTATTTATTGTAACATTATGTTCACCATAAGACAGCCTGCAACATATCAGAAAGAGCATGTCTTTTCTTCAAGCCTTGAAAGTGGTTCATGCTGGTCCTTGTTAATACTTATTATAGGCTAAGAAGTAGGACTGGTGAACAAGGTTAATTGGTTTAAAATCTAAATGCTAATGGCTTAGGAATGCCTGAAACTCCTGTTGAATTTACAGCACCTTTGTTTCAGACAGCAAATTCAAAGATACCTTTAGTGAGAAGGTAGAAGAGAGACAGCAACTAGGACATTAACAGCTCTCTGCAGCCCCAATCCCGCCACTGGATTAAAGTGCAATATGTTTCATGTGGCAAATTTAAAGTTGCTTTAATAAAATGGCATGAATCAAGGTCAAACCCTCTTCTATCTTCTTAACCCCTTGAGTGCTCTCATGATGGTTTTAGGACATCACAAAGGCCAGAACGCTGGTGGTCTATGTGAAATTCAGTGAATGTCATTACTATTTTATTTATTTTTTAGGAGAGATCTGAACTGAAGAGGCTTCTTTCAGTGTGTGTCTCCGGCTCCACAGTACAGTAAAGCTTTTTTTTATTTGGGGATGACAGAGCAAAATGCATTGACAGTAATATATGTGTAGATGTCTATATGTGTGTCTATATGTCACACAAGGGTAAGGGACTCCCTTGACGGAAGGGGGCACTCAAGGTTGCACAAATAGAAATTAATTTATTACAACAGGACTGAATACGCATAATTTAAAACAATTAAAACAAACACTGTCACCAAAAACAGACACTGTAAAGGAAGGACTGTTGGGGAAATTGAAAATGGAGGACTGCTTTATGGATGCCCAGTGGATGCTGTATCGGCCGTGAAGCAGAAGCTGTTGCTGTGTAAAGTGCTGTTCGTCCAAATTGACCCAGGGGGGTCTAAATGCTCACCACAAAGTCACTTATGTAAGTGCATTACTTTATGTTTTTTTAAAAATAAAAGCAATATTATACTATTTTTGCTTTTTCTTTTCTATATGGGGATTTTCCCTCCCTTCCCATGGTATAATACCTGTGTAAACACGGAGTACCTTTTTGGAGAAAAGTTGGTAACTTATAACAACCACACTGCCTGATCATCACGTCTAATATGTGAGTGAAAAATCTAGAGTCCTCATCAATACTCTATTTGTTGAACCAGATAATATTGCACTATGGGGTGTCTTTATTTTCTTCCATGTCCTGATGAAATTTGCGCACCTGCTGTTCTTCAACGTTAATAAATATGGTGCTTTTATTTGCTAGTTACTAGTTTTGCAAGACTTAAGTACTGTAAATAACCCCCAGAGTGCTTCACTTTCCAACCTCTATTATTACAATATAATGTTTGTAAAAGTCATGATTGAAAAGGTACTTTATTTTTTATTTTTATATCTTTATTTCTACAAAGTAATGTGCCCAATCTATTGTAGAAGTCACAAATGACATGTTTCTCGCATGATGGACGGCATAAAGCTATTTAAACAAAACCACCAGTCTTGTGATGGTTCATGTCTGACCGGAATTTACACCAGAAATGTTAAATAGGTCATGTAATAATGGCCCTGCATATGTTACCACTATGAAGCTTACATGTGAAGCTGCACATAGCTGGCTTAATTTCAAAGCATTCTTCATTGTGAAATCATCCAATAGACTTTTTTTTATTTTTGGAGATGTACTGAGGTAAAAACAGCTTTTGTGCGCACTCTTTAAAATGGACATAATTGTGATCGTCTAAAACTGCCTTTAGGAATTGCAACATCAGCCTTCCTTCAGTAAGATCTTTGGGGCAGATGTATCAAGTGCTGGTACGCGCTATCGAACAGGTCCCAGCATTAACTCCCACTGACTTCAATGAGAGTAAACGCTGAAACGTGTGTAATAACATGTACCGGCACTGGACACTTGCGCCCCTTGGTCCCTTATTCAACATCTTGCAGAGCTGGTTCCCCATGCTAGAAGAGAGTTCAGCTCCATTAAAATGAATAGGACTACACAATGTCCAGAAAAGGGAAGCTACTACACACTACTCTGTGAAGGTGCTTCCTCCTCGTGCTTCAGAAGACTTTAGTCTCATGCCTCTATTCAGATATGCTATGTAGATACTGCATTAAAATTAATGAGTCCATAATGAGCTACGAACGAGTTACCTGAAAGAACCTGTATTTAGCAGATTCTTTCATACCCATCAGTGTTCTTTTTGCAGGTAAACTATCTGGTTTAAACTTACCAGGCTACTAAACATATCAACAGCCACTATCATGTGTACAGAATATATTGCTAAGTGGCACTGCAGCTTTAATAAAATGTAATTAAGCAAGGTACAGGTATCTCATGTACTGGGATGTATATTCTACAACAGACTGGGGCTATCAACTGTTGCAATATGGTGACATGTATTGTAGCAAGGGGGGGGGATAGACAGCACTCTGACACAGTGACTCAGCAAGGTTGCAGGGTGCACGGAACAGGAAGGGACCCTAATACCCTTCAGAAGTACTAACAATCCAAAAAATAGTACCAGCACTCTCTGTCTCACAGCTACAGATATAAGCGAATACCAGTGTAGGGCAAATGAATAATTTAATGACACTAATAATAAACTGAAAATATAGCAACAATAGCCAATACGCCAATGCAAGAATAAATATCACCATAAAGGAAATGAAAATATAGGGGTAGAAGGAAAGAAGGAGAAGGGGAAAAAAACACAAAAGAAACAAAAAATCACAAAAATGGAAAAAGGAAAGCAAACTAGGGGGGCGACGTTTCGAGGGATGACCTCTTCATCTATGGCCCTTCCCCCTGGTCCCAAAGGGTCCCAGAGGTACTTCCCTAAGCCTTCCCTCCCCACTGTCAAATGATCCCACACTCAGCTAATGATATAAATCTAAAGTCTAAAGAGGGCAAATCACATAAGCAGATATCAAATATCAACCACTGAATGTAGATACAAGAATATTGTGAAAGACACAAGAACATATGCAGTATCAGATATCAATAACTGACAGGCACCAGAAAGGTTTGCTTCTTGTTCACTTTATATCTGATATCTGCATATGTTCTGTGTCTTTCACAATATTCTTGTATCTACATCTAGTGGTTGATATTTGATATCTGCTTATGTGATTTGCCCTCTTAGACTTTAGATTTATATCATTAGCTGAGTGTGGGATCATTTGACAGTGGGGGAGGGAAGCTTAGGAAGTACTCTGGGACCCTTTGGGACCAGGGGGAATGGGCCAGATGAAGAGGTCACTCCTCGAAACGTCGCCCCCCTAGTTTGCTTTCCTTTTTCCATTTTTGTGATTTTTTGCTTTTCTTTTGTGTTTTTTTTCCCCTTCTCCTTCTTCCCCTCTACCCCCTATATTTTCATTTCCTTTATGGTGATATTTATTCTTGCATTGGCGTATTGGCTATTGTTGCTATATTTTCAGTTTATTATTAGTGTCATTAAATTATTCATTTGCCCTACACTGGTATTCGCTTATATCTGTAGCTGTGAGACAGAGAGTGCTGGTACTATTTTTTGGATGGTGACATGTATTATTTCAAACATTCATTATAGTGCACTGTGTAAGGAAAATTAAACCGCCCCAATCAAGCCCTAAAGTTCTCCTCACTAGAACATTTAGAAACTTTAACCCACAAAAGTTTCTGGGTGACCTTACCAACTGCCCTTGGCACAGAATCGATTTAATTCCCGACCCTGATTCTGCGCTCGACTATTTCCAATCAGAGTTCTTAAAACTCTGCGATACCCATGCTCCACTACGCAGAATAAGGTTACGGGGTGCCCACCTCATGGGTTACACCTGACCTTCTTGCACTCTACCAGTTCAGGGATGACTTGTGGAAAGGCTACAAAGTAACTGGCACTACCAAGGATCTCAATCACTACAGATGCCTGCGGAACATGTGCACAAGGCAAACAAGGCATGCAAAAGCACAATATTACTCTGACAATCTCCTCCAGAATACATCAAACCCAGCTAACTTCTGGAAGGTTATCAACATATTCCAGCCTTCTAACCATCAACAGCCAAGTAATATTACTAAGGGGGATATTACTCTGACAAACCCCACCAACATTGCAAATGCATTCAATGATTACTTTGTGGGGTGTGCTATTAACTTATTAGCGAAACGCAACCCAAACCACAAACCTGAATCTCATCCTGGGAGTACCCACATAGCCCCACCCCCTCCGAACACTGCCCACAATTTTCAATTTGGCCCAGTATCCGAAGAGGAGATTACACAAGCGCTCCTCAAATTAAAACTAAGCAGCCAATGTGGACCTGACCTACTACAATCTAGGTTCCTAAGACTTGGTGCCCCAGCAATTGCCAAACCAATTGCTTCCATAGTCAACTCTATCCTGTCTGCAGGCCATATCCCTAAGACCTGGAAAACTGCCAGAGTTGTCACAATCTTCAAAAGTGGGGACAAAAACACTGTCTCAAACAACAGGCCAATCTCCCTTCTCCCAATCCTATCCAAAGTCATGGAAAAACGTGTCCACACCCAATTAAGCGATTACTATAACAAGACAAATTTCCCTAGCCAATACCAATCTGGCTTTCGCCCCAAACACTCTACCGTAACTACCCTGCTAAAAGTTTACAATGAAATCCAGTGTGGAATGGAACGGGTTCAACTCACTGGTGCAATATTCCTAGATTTTGCAAGGCTTTTGATACTGTTGATCATGCTATCCTGCTTAAACTCCAGAGCTCTGGAATAGGGAAGCATGCTTTAAACTGGTTTCAGTCCTACCTATCAGGTAGTTCACAACATGTGTCCATCTCGGGCTCTAAATCCAACCCCCTGGATATCACCTGTGGTGTCCCGCAAGGCTCTGTTCTGGGGCCCCTACTCTTCTCAGTGTTCATCAATGATCTTCCCACAACTTGTAAGGAAGCCTCAATACACATGTATGCAGATGACACAATCCTATATGCACACAGCCATAGCCTCTCTGACCTTCAACACATACTTCAGTCTGACATTTTGAGACTCGAAAACTGGATTTCCCAAAACAAACTGTTTTTAAACACTGACAAGACTGTAACAATGGTATTTGGGACCAAGACTAAATTTTTAAAGCTTCCAGTGACTGATCTCCAGATCAGAACCAACGCTAACACCACCCTAACTCCTGTTACTAGTTTTAAATAACTGGGCATATGGTTTGACTCCCACTTAACATTCGGAATGCACATTGATACCCTGGCATCCAAAACCTATGCCAAACTAGGGGTTCTTTACAGGAACAAATCCTCCCTAAGCCTGCCGGTCAGAAAGCGTATCGCACAGCAGATGCTAATGCCAATTATCGACTATGGAGACATAGTATATGGCTCGGCACCCCAAACCCACCAAACTTGACTTGATACAAACTTGACACCCTCTACAATTCAATTTGTCGTTTCGTTCTCCAATGCAACTACAACACACATCACTGCGAAATGCTCAAAGAACTAGATTGGTCATCACTCGAGTCTAGGCGCAAAGTTCACCTTTCCTGTCTTGCCTTCAAATACTTTCTGGGCAAGCTACCCACCTATCTGAACAAGCTCCTCACCCCTACCACATGCAGCACTTATCTGAGATCTGACTCGAAAAGACTGTTCGTGGTCCCAAGGCTCAACAAAGTTTCCGGCCGCTCCTCCTCTTACCGTGCACCCCAAAACTGGAACAACCTACCGGAGACTCTCACATCCACCACCAGTTTAAGTTCTTTCAAAACTAAGGCTGTCTCACATTTTAATCTGGTCTGTAACTGTTACATAAGCCTATAATATACATCTTCTCTAACTGTGCATGCAATGTATTGTATATAATGTATAACCTGTTCATTTATGTAACTGTATTTGTAACCATGTATTATTTGTCATCATAACTCTATGTCCAGGACATACTTGAAAACGAGAGGTAACTCTCAATGTATTACTTCCTGGTAAAACATTTTATAAATAAAATAAATAATTTCAGTGTATGAATCATTATCCAAGTACATGGTTAATTGCTTATATTAGTTATACAACCAGACACAAAATAAGTTATGGTGAGTACAAAAGTGATAAAAAAAAAAAAAAACCTCCACGTACAGTGTAAAGCAAATGCAAATACCACTTGTGAGCACATTCACATGTCTCAGACAGGTCTGCAGCCCTGCCTTTCTCCATTATCTCTTAGCATACAATGCTTCCCCTGCAGACAAGGATTCTGGGTAATCACAGGCAAATGAGCACTCAGTGTCTCATTTTGCTTCTTGTCCATTTTAGCATATGTAGCCAGGTTCCCCTTTGAGTGTCTGACTCCCCCGGTGCTCACCTCCAGGTCTGCTGCGGCCGGGTGCGGGCACGTGTGCGCGCGTCCCTAGGAGCGGCGGTGGTGTCCGGTAGGTGCCGGGAGTTGTGTGGGGACCGGCGGCAGCCGTGCAGCGCGGCGCCATCTTGCACGAGTTCGCTCATGCGCAGTTGGAGCTCCGGCGGCCATTACAAGTTGCGCATGCGCAGGAGCAGCACGACCACGGCAGGCAGGCAGGGAGAGTGCTGCGGGGACTACAACCCCCAACATGCACAGGGACAAGGAGACCCATGGTGCCAGGGAGCCAATAGGACTGCAGCCATCCCCTTCTTCCAGGGATTGATACTTTTCGCGCGCTCAGCCCACGCTAGGGTAGTCAGGACCAGGAAGAGCTAGGGGTAGGAGGTGAGTGCATTAGGTCAGTAGCCCCCTAGGCCTCAGTGAGGTCCTGAGTCATCCAGTATAGCTTGTTGTGCTTCAGGGACAGGCCCTAGGTTAGGGATCCTGCCCCATTAGTGATATTGGCAGTTAGGGACACAGCGGACGCTGCGCTTCCCGCAAAGAGGCTTGGGCTCAAACCTACTCCAGAGAGCAGGACTATCTCCAGGGTGGGATCGCCCCCGACGGATCCCCACGCTGGGGGAAACCAGGACGTCGTGCAGGAGATCGGCAGACCCTTTGTGAAGATCTTTTAAAGCCCAGGTGCCGTCGCACTGGGCAGGTATCGTTATAAGTGCACCAACAGATTACTCACACATAGTGGCAGCACTGACCACGGGATAAGGGTATACTGTGGACACGGTGTGGGGGTACACGGTGGTGGGCCCGGGGTATATACTCCTAAGTGGGAGTGGATGACATTGGGGACTGTGGACACGGTGTGGGGTTATCACCCCTGGGAAGTAGTGTCACAAGGTGACATTGAGGTTGATGCATGTGTATTGTGTGATGTTATCTGCATATAGTAAACCTGAGTTATATATACCTTTTGTGTATGTGGTTAATATATGTGGGTACTGTGTGGGGTACATTCTACACTCCTAGAATCCTACATAGGTGGAGGCGCTGTAAGGAAGATCGTTTCAGAGGATTCACCCAGGTTCCCGTCAGCGGAGGCTCAGGCCTCCTGTGAACCTGCAGGTTACGCACCACACCTGGTAACATATAGGTTCCCCCTCACATGCACTCTATCTGCGACTGGGGTAGGGGAAATACCCGTTACACATAGATACCTATAAGGTTATGCCTGCTGGACTACACAGCTTTACAGCACAGTCTGGGTTAAAGAATTGCACAGTCGGTAAACCAACTCACAGACAGCTGTTTCGAGCTTTTGGGTTTCATCAGTGCGAACTTGGTACTGACTTTTCAATGTAAACCAGGTAGTGGCCACAACCAGACACAAAATAACATATGGTGAGGGGGAAAAAAGTGACAAAAACCCTCCTGTACACTTATACAAAAATTCAAAGGTTTTTCATACACTTCTGTGATATTTGTAAAGAAGAAAAAACACTGCACAACATATTTGCATAATTTTGGGAAAAAAAAGATGTAAAGGACTGTCTTACCCATGTAGTATTATATAGCATTTCCACTTTATTACAGTGATACAACAGCTAAATTGTAATTTACCAAATAGAATTTAAACATAATAAATAAAGGGATATACAATGAGATGTCACCCGAGGTACAGTACATTGAAATGGTTATCATTTGAATGTACTAAAAGTTCTAGTACACTAATATGTCCTAAATGTGACTTTGGGAAGATTTTAATGTTGCGAGCACCAATTAAGTTTCGGGGTGCCATAGGGTCTTCATGCAGGTGTACTGTGGCAAATATAGAACCAAATGACGAAAACCCATGCCCCAGGAAACGCAGCCAGGAAAGGGTTAAGGAGTTGGTTTAGTCAAAGCAGAGGAAAAAACATTAAAAGGATACAACTTGACAGCAGGAGGTAATAACCGTGTCACATGGTAGAAATAAATATATTTTAAAAGCAATAAGCAAGAAATGCAAGGAAGCATGACAATGAGAGCCCTCTATACTGTGTTGCTCCATGAGACACCTTACAGCTCAGTAACCTTAATGGGCCACAAAGCATCATATTTACTAAGCTATGCTGGAAGGTGTCTTATGGAGTACACTGCTTAGTAAATATGGCCCTGAATAATATATATATATTTTGTAACCCTTTTTCCACGTTCCTTCTCTAGTTTTTGTTCTCAGTCGTATTTGGATAGTCCTCTCATTTTCGTTCTTAGTACCACATTTTTATATTTAAATGGTATGTATTGTATGTTCTTTTATTTTTCTGAAAGTATGTATGAGAATATACAGTAGTAAAGCAGCAGTTCATGCTGATCGCCATTTATGGTCATTTTCTTTTCTTACCTACTTAAAAAGTAACTATTCTTGCCTTTTCCAATGCTGTATTTATCAGATCACTGTGAACTTGAATGTATGTTATCATGATAGTAAAGGCAGATGCACGCAGAGTCTACAGAATGTCTGAGAGACAACTACAGAAGTATTACCCCTCCAACAGGGGGTTCCCAAACCGCTACGACTTGTGAGGTGTAGAGAGAAGACATCCTTGAGCGGAACGCAAGAGTCGTGATGGTGCATAGCGAGAAATTAGGGTTGAGATGTAAGGAGGAGAAGAAGAGTGTAAAGCTTTAAAGTGAGGATGAGAATTGAATGCGAGATGTGGGATTTGATAGGAAGCCAGGAGAGGGATTTCAGCAGGGGAGACACTGAGACAGATTTAGAAAAGAGTAGAGTGATTCTGGCAGCAGCGTTTAGGATAGATTGCAGGGGAGACAGGTGAGAGGCAGGAAGGCCAGACAGCAGGAGATTACAGTAATCTAGACGGGAGAGAAGGAGGGCCTGTCAGAGTTTTAGCAGTCGAGCAACAGAGTAAAGGGCATATCTTTGTAATATTGCGGCAGAAAAAGCGACAGGTTTTAGATACCTTTTGAATGTGAGAAAGGAGTCGAGTGTGACCCCTAGCCAGCGTTCTTGTGCTACTTGGTGTATGACTGTACTTCCAACAGTAATGTGGATGGAGGCAGTGGGGCCAGGTTTGGGCGGAAGTATGAGGAGCTCTGTTTTTGACATGTTAAGTTTAAGTCGGCAGAGGGCCATCCAGGATGATATCAGCAGAGAGACATTCAGAAATGTTGGTCTGTACAGCAGGTGTAAGGTCATGGGTTGAATAGTAAATTTGTGTGTAGTTAGCATAGAGGTGATATTTGAACCCAAGAGATGTGATTAGGTCACCTAGAGAGAGTGTGTAAAGAAAAAAAGAGGAGAGGTCCCAGGACAGAGCCCTGAAGAACCCCCACAGAGAGATCAATAGAGGAGGTGTTAGCAGAAGAGACACTGAAAGTACGATGGGAGTGGTAGGAGGAGATCCAGGATAGAGCTTTGTCACGAATACCAAGAGTATGGAGAATGTGAAGAAGAGGGTGGTCCACAGTATCAAATGCAGCAGAGAGGTCGAGCAATATGAGCAGAGTGTAATGACCTCTGTCTTTGGCAGCATAGAGGTCATTAGTTATTTTAGTGAGGGCTGTTTCAGTTGGAGTGAGCAGTGCGGAAGCCAGATTATAGAGGGTCTAGGGGAGAATAGGTGTTGAGAAAATGGAGCAAGCAAGAGAATACAAGACGTTCAAGGAGTTTAGAGGCAAAAGGCAGGAGGGAGAAAGGCCAAGGGAGACAGGCCGATAGTTAGAAAGACAGGTAGGGTCAAGCTTGCTGTGACATTGGAAGCTCCCACAGTAACGGACAACTGTACCACCCATGCTGTCTGTAAACACTGAGGGTCAGTTTGGGGCCTTATTAAGTGCATGTTCCTCCCACAACCTCAGGACACTATACTTCCTGGGATCGGTCACACAGTTTTGTTAGCAATAGTCTGGTGAGTAGGCAATAAGACTTATTAATTAGGGGATTGCGAAACAAATTTTTATAGCAGGAGGTATACAATGTAAGAAAGGTTGGGAACTAAAGCCTTAAGATCTTGCACAGCTGGTGCCAGCAATGGACTTCTAGTCTTCTGGCACTCACTGGTTTAACAAGCAGGGGTAGATAGATGAAACAAATAACACAGGTGATAGGTACTAAGCTGGTAGGAAACATGAAAAAATAATACTGACAAATGGTTGTATTGAGATAACTTTACTAGATAAATGGTGGTCTAATTGTCCTAATTTAATGGCTAAAGAGCTGGACCAAAACCCATTTTTTGAGATGGGTGACGATAATAAATAACCCCCAGAGAGGTCTGTCATAGGTGACTGCTAAACCAGGAAACTTTCCCAGATTATTTATAGCGAAAAATTCCATTCATATCAGTGGGATCCTGTTTGCTTAATAATTCAATGCAGATTTGTGTACAAGTTTTGCACTTTATCTGAGCTTAGCGGCTAGGTGACTTATAAAAATCCCACAAACTTTTTAAGGCAACTTTCTGGGGTCCTCGGATCTCTTTCTTTGTGTTTACTGACACATGGACCCTCTTGGTCCTGAAGAAAAAACACTGATAAGTACAATATATTTTTTATGTGTAGAGCTGTAGTGATTCCCAATATTTTAGAATATCACAAACATTCATGTGAACATGTTTTGTGAACAATATTTCTCCAAAACAGAAAACTGTTGGATAATTTTACAACGTAGTTATTCAGAATAAGGGAAGAAGCCGCGTATACTAGCATTTCATCTATGAAATCCAGTAAAAGGTATCACAACCTACAACAAATCTATGTTTCTCCAGGATCAGTACGTTTAGCAGAAATCTAATCAACAGAGCAGTAGAACACAAAATGTAAACTTATAATACAAAATGTTAATTATAACCCTTATTGAATATTCAGTTAGGTGGATTCCCTTCCATTGAGAAGATGCTTCAATACATACTGAATACGGGCTAAAGAAGCAATAAATAATTCAGTGAGCAAGTACAGTAGTAAACATTATAGTACATTAAGATTAGAGAACTTGCTCCAATAAAGAGCAATAACCAAAGCCTCACAGCTATCTACAATGCTGCAAAAAGAAACCATATGATATGTTGTTTTGTTAAACTAAGGAAGGAAGAAGATAAAAAGACATTAAAGTGACAGTCATCCGCCAACTCCAGCCTACCTAACATAACTTTATTACTTCCTGAAGAACAAAACATACCAGTAGTCTCAGGAAGTGGGCAACGCAGTACGAATAATGTGGTAAATATTTTCCAAACAAGACAAAAAAAAAAAAGGTTACCGGTAAATTGAAGCTTTTTGAAAGCTGATATAAAGTACATATATGTACATAAGTAAATTATTTGATCTGTGCTGCATATACTGTAAGTAATAACCGTTTGGCTTGTGAACTAAGACAGTTCAGATGGATATTAGTTTGAATAATAGTGTCCCAATATGAAAAGTCAAAACAGAGGAGAACATCAGTCTGTTATACATCATCTCCACCAAGATCCACTGTGAAAGTACTTAAGGAGTCATTTTTTCAAAGTCTCATGTTGCATACAAAACTGGTATAATACCTAAAAAAAAAAAAACCTTGCAAACCATTCAAAAAGGTTTGATTTGTTTCTTGTTAACTCTAGCGTTGGTGGATTTGCACCAGTATTACAGTACTCGCAGGTGTTTCTTTTCTTCTAATTTTGCATCAGGGAGACTTCCAGAAATAGCCCCTCACTCCCCCCCTCCCATTGGTTGAAATTAAAAAAAAAAAAAAACACATGAAAATAGGTGTATGCACTTTTCATGTGTACTTCCATTGTATCTACGATAGAGAAGCATTCAAATTAAACATATCAACAACAGCTCTGATAATGCAATTGCAAGTATGTATGTTGGTTCACAATGTGGTATTATTAGGAGAATAACCACCATATGATCTGTATATTTTCATCTGCTGCTCTGTGTTCTTACAATACATTAAAATCTCCACACTAAACCACTCTATCAAACCTCAAACTTTGTATTTATTTAAAAGCATTGGGGATATTAAGCAGTTTGCAAAGCTAATGTTCTACGGATGCAAAAATCAACACCAGATGTATCCCAGTAAAAGTTCGGATTGATGATTATGTATCCTAAAGTCCTAAATATATCTTGATGTACTACAAAAAATAGTCAAATCTTCTTGGTCCGCTTTCTTCACTGAATGCAGATAGTTAGACATTTTTAGAACATGGCCATTTGCTTTAAGAAACAAGCTTCATCCTAACTTTGCTATAACTGAGACTTGGCTCACTCAGTCTGATTCTGCTCTGGAAGCTGCCCTCTCTTATGGTGGTCTTTCTTTCTCCCACACTGCCCTCTCTCAGGTTAAACAAACCTACTTTTCTTCACTCATCAACACGCACAAGTCTAATCCACGCCGACTCTTCTCTGTCTTTGACACCCTACTCAAACCACCCTCTGCTGCCTGTTCTTCTTCCTCCATCTTACCTCAGGACATTGCCGACTATTTCAAGGAAAAGGTGGAATCCATACGTCAGGCCATCCCCTCTGTATCCTCCTCCCATCCTACACCTCTTGCTAACTCTCCTCCTGCATTCCTTGACTCTTTATCAGCTGTCACGGAGGAGGATGTGGCGTTGCTGATCTCCTCTTCTTCCTCTACCACTTGACCCCATTCCCTCCCATCTCTTAAAACCTCTTGCTCCTACTATAATCCCTACGCTCACACACATTTTTAACTCCTCACTCTACTCTGGTACCTTTCCCTCTTCCTTCAAACATGCAACAGTCATAACATTACTAAAAAACAGCAAGCTTGACCCTACCTGTCTTTCTAACTATCGACCTGTCTCTCTCCTGCCTTTTGTTCTAAACTCCTTGAACGTCTTGTATTCTTTCACTTGCTCCATTTTCTCAACACCTATTCTCTGGTAGACCCTCTATAATCTGGCCTCCGCACTACTGACTCCACTGAAACAGCTCTCAATAAAATAACTAATCACCTCCATGCTGTAAAAGACCGAGTTTATTACACTCTGCTCATACTGTATTACTCGACCTCTCTGCAGCATTTGATACTGTGGACCACCCTCTTCTCATTCACATTCTCCATACTCTTGGCATTCGTAACAAAGCACTATCCTGGATATAGTTACATAGTTACATAGTAGATGAGGTTGAAAAAAGACGTACGTCCATCAAGTTCAACCTATGCTAAATTTAGACAACAGATACTTCATCGTATAGCTATACTTACTTATTGATTCAGAGGAAGTCAAACAAAAAAGCCCCAGTGACATATCACCCAATGATATCTCATAAGGGGAAAAATAAATTCCTTCCTGACTTCAAGAATTGGCAATCGGATGAATCCCTGGATCAACATCCTTCCCATGTATACTTATTTGGTATATCCCTGTATACCTTTCCTTTCTAAAAAGATGTCCAACCTTTTTTTGAACAAATCTATTGTATCTGCCATCACCGCCTCTATGGGTAATTGTAAGAGACGTGTTCAGAGATACGCAATGGAGACTGTTTTTAAGGTGAAATTAAAATTAGGCTTTATTGCGCCTGTCGCTTTAACACAGCAAAACATATGAAAATAAGTCAAACAAAAACCTATCTCCGCACATGTAGCTACACATGTAGCTCAGCCCCCTCTGACTGTGCTGGTTAGCTAAGCTATTTACCAGCCCCAAAATATAAACATATATACAAATATAGAACAGTTCCAAAAGAAAGTCTTATCTGTCTCCTGAAGCTGTAGAAGTCCTCTCTGCTCTCTTGGGTAAGCACCTTTGTGTGCTACAGCAATGTCTGTCCAGGTTTTGAGGTCTGGTCCCCTTGTCTTGCTATCAGCATACAGTCCAATCCTTCTGCAGCTCAAGACAGCCGTTCCTCTGGTCAGTCCCCCCAATTGTGAGACTCAGGAATCTCTCTTCCTGTCTCAAAGGCAGGCTTTTCTAACAAACCTCTAATCAGCCAGGTGGTGTTGGTTAATTGACTACCAGCAGTTAACCACCACACTGCTGGATTAGAGGCACATTTTAACAGGGACAAGTCCCCTGTTACAGTAATGAATTCCACATTTTAACTGCTCTTACTGTAAAGAATCCTTTCCTTTGTTGCTGGTGAAATCTCCTTTCCTCCAACCTTAAGGGATGGCCACTAGTCCTATGTACTGCCTGTGGGATGAATAGTTATTTTGAAAGATCCTTGTATTGTCCCCGAATATATTTGTATATACTGTAGTTATCATATCCCCTCTTAGATGACTCTTTTCTCATGTAAATAAGTCTAATTTAGCTAGCCTCTCCTCATAAGTTAGATTGTCCATCCCATTTATTAATTTGGTGGCTCTTCTCTGCACTCTCTCTAGTTCCATAATGTCTTTTCTTAGTATTGGTGCCCAAAATTGTATCCATATTCAAGGTGTGGTCTTACTAATGCTTTGTAAAGGGGCATAATTATGTTTACCTCCTTTCCATCCATTGCCGTTTAATGCAAGATAAGATCCTGTTTGCCTTTGCAGCTACTGCATGACTTTGGGCACTATTGCTAAGCCTGCTGTCTACAAGCACTTTTAAATCCTTCTCCATCAAGGATTCCCCCAATTTATCCCCATTTAATTTGTAAGTCGCCTTTTTATTCTTGCATCCCAAATGCATAACCTTACATTTATCTGTATTAACCCTCATCTCCCATTTACCTGCCTACGTTTCCAGTCCTTCTGAAGAGAAATTACATCCTACTGTGATTCTACTACCTTACACAATTTAGTAACATCAGCAAAGATGGAGACTTTGCTCTTGAATGGTTTGGCCATTACTGAACTTAATTCCTTGAGAACTCTTGGATGTATGCCATCAGGGCCAGGTGCTTTATTATCTTTCATTTTTTCAATCTGCTTATGAACTTCTTCCTCAGTTAACCAATTGTTCTTTAATATGGAGGTTGTGGCTTCCTCCTGTGACACTACTATTGAAATTGATTCTTCCATGGTAAACAAGGAAGCAATGAATTTGTTTAATACCTCTGCTTTTTCCTCATCTCCAATAATCTGCCTACCCATCTCACACTGAAAGGGTCCTATATTTTATTTTCTCATTTTTTTTGTTGTTTAGGTACTTAAATAACTTTTTAGGGTTGACCTTACTTTCTATTGGAATTCTTTTTTCATTATCCATTTTTGATTGCCCTTTTGCAATTTTTAGTACATTCCTTATAATTCTGATATGATGTCTCCGTCCCTTCTGACTTAAAGAATCTAAACGCCTATCTTCTTACCTCTCCCATCGTACTTTCAGCGTCTCTTTTGAAAACACCTCCTCTATCAATCTCTCTGCGGAGGTACCCCAGGGCTTTGTCCTGGGACAACTTCTCTTTTCTCTTTACACACTCTCTCTAGATGACCTAATTACATCTCTGGGTTCAAATATCATCTCTATGCTGATGACACAAATTTACTTTTCTATCCCTGACGTTACACCTGCTGTACAGACTAAAGTTTCTGAATGTCTCTCTGCTATATCATCCGGGATGGCCCTCCACCGACTTAAACTTAACATGGCAAAAACTGAGCTCCTCATACTTCCTCCCAAACCTGGCCCTATTTCCTCCTTCCACTTAACTGTTGGAAGTACTATCACTCACCCAGTAGCCCAAGCACGCTGCCTAGGGATCACACTTGACTCCTCTCTCACATTCTTTTCCCACATTCAAAAGGTAGCAAACAAATGTTGTTTTTTCCTCCGCAATATTTCCAAGATACACCCTTTTCTTTGTTGCTCGACTGCAAAAACTCTGACACAGACCCTCATTCTCTCCCGTCTCAACAACTGTAACCACCTGCTGTCTGGCCTTCCTGCTTCTCATCTTTCTCCCCTACAATCTATCCTAAATGCTGCTGCCAGAATCACTCTACTCTTTCCGAAATCTTTCTCATCGTCTCCCCTGCTGAAATCCCTCTCCTGGCTTTCTATCAAATCCCGCATCACACACTCTATTCTCCGCCTCACTTTTAAAGCTTTACTCTTCTCCTCCTCCTTACATCTCAGCCCTAATTTCTCGCTATACACCATCCCGACTTTTGCGTTCTGCTCAAGGATGTCTTCTCTCTACCCCCCTTTGTATATAAAGCCCTCTCCTGCCTTAAACCTTTCTCACTGACTGCCCCACACCTCTGGAAAACCCTTCTCCTCAATATCAGACTAGCACCCTCTCTATCCACCTTTAAGACCCACCTTAAAACACACTTGCTTAAGGAAGCATATGAGTAGCTCCATGGCTGACAATTAACACCTCATATATTAACCTTGGCCCCTTGCAGACGCACTTACCAGAATGCCTTCCTACTATCTCTGTACGTTCTTCCTACCAACAAATTTGATTGTAAGCTCTACGAAGCAGGGACTCCTTTTCCTAAATGTTACTTTTATGTCTGAAGCACTTCTCACCTTTTATGTGTTATTTATAGGATTGTCACGTATATTACTGCTTCGAAGCACTATGTACTGTATATGTACATTAATGGCGCTATATAAATAAAGACATACATACGTACGTACAACTCAAGCTAATGTAATAAACTCAATTACACTTTCTCTCAGCCACATACTCTACATCCCACTTTCATGAATCTATCGCTTAGTGTCCAGTTACCATTTATGTCACCATGGACTCACGTCAGTTTCTCTTTGTCCCGTTGTAATAAATACCTCAAATGAATACAGAGGCTCTTGAGGAAGCCAAGGTAAAACACCTTCACTCCCTTTCTTTAGGAAACCCATCTTATTCTCCTCTTTCCATATCCAGCTTGCCATAGAATGTGAAATATAACTGTGATTACACATTTACAGTGATATTGTCTTAGCCTACACTTAGAGTATCCTAAATCATGCAAATCTTTCTTAATGAGCAATATACAGTATATTTGAGCTGCAATACACTCAAATATATTCCACTATATTAAGCATGTTTAAACATTGTTTCAGAATTTACGATACGTTTAACAGTTTAAAAAACAAAATTCAAAGATCATGCAAAAGTATTTTTAGTATCACTATTTTTGGAAAGCAGAAAAATACTTCATAATAAAAGGTGTGTAATCTGTACAAAAAAAAACTGTCTTCGGTGCCGCTGTCATGAGCGGTCACAGCATTGAAGGATTAACACTGCAAGGAGTCCCATTCAGAAGCATGGAACCTCTGGAACTCCATCGCAGCAGACTCTGTCCCTGGCGCTGCAGACTTCTGCTTGTTCGTCCGCGACGCAGAGGACAGTATGTCTTACTACATCTGTACCTTTAACTCCTTCTACAATAGAAAGGTTCCTCTGGCAGCTGGGGATTTATGCATGTGGTTGTATGTGTTTGCATGCTCCAGTGAAATTGGTCTTCCCTCCCTTTGGACACCTTTGAATTTGTACACATTTATTTCTGTCTATGTTAAGACAAACTCATTTTGCAATGGAAACGTCTAATATGCATTGCTCCCGTATTAAGAGTGCAAACCCACTTAACAGCAAAGTGAATTGATGGTGACAATACATCTATTGGTTTATATTTTGTGATACTGTAGGTTTAAAAACAAAATAAAAGGTCAGCAGAGACTTTTTATCTTACTTTTCCCACGCTAATTATAATATAATCAGGTTCATGCACACTCTCTTACTGTCAAAGAATGTAACTAAAAGGAGTCTGAGGGTACTTCACATTCAATAGGACAAATAAAAGGCAAAACTCAAGGGAATGGAACAACTCCAGTCGCAATTTACTGTACATGGCTACAGACATTCTCATGATAACTTTCAAAACTGGTCAAGGTATATTTATATTTGTCTGATCTTCTTTTAAGGCACCAATTTCCAAGATTAAACCCACTTAACATATCTTTGCCATTAGCTGATTGCTGTCCTAGGTGGGATCACATGCTTGCAATATCCGGTTATTAGTTCTTTAATTAAAACTTTCAAATACAACTGGGAAAAATTAGGAACTGTATAGCTACTGTACACTGTAGTTCAATAGAAAAGAAATAAGTGCAAAATGTGGAAACATACGACATTAACTGTTATATACTGTAAGAAACCAGCACCAACCAAACACATAATAAAAGGCAAAAAAAGTTAATAAGCTAATGTTTTATTATAAATTTTTTTAAATTAAAATGCGCAAAAGTGCTTGAAAATAAAGCATTTCTGAAGGCAGTTATCTGTTACTGTATAATATCTTTCAGATGTACCTTGTATTCTTCATAATCATTATCATCTAGGAGATCCTGTTTCTCCAGTTCTGTGAGCTGCTGCGGGGTCGGTTCTGAAGGCAGCGGATCAATAGATGCTTCTTCATAGAGTGGATATCCAGAGAAAAGAAGGTCCTTCCATTCGCGCATTAATTTAATAGGT
Source organism: Ascaphus truei (assembly GCA_036426205.1). NCBI lineage: Eukaryota > Metazoa > Chordata > Amphibia > Anura > Ascaphidae > Ascaphus > Ascaphus truei. Next base: position 26,735,094 of record CM071567.1, on the reverse strand, counting down.
ATTAGGCTGAAAAACAAACAATGGATAGCAATTCAATGAAATACTTAGTGCAGCTGTGTAACCATAGTTTCACCCGCAAAAATAATCCACGATAAAAAAAAACCCCCAATGAATCTGAGAAATAACAATACTTTTTTATTTGCATTGATATGTTGCCTGGCCTTTCTTGAACTGTCCCATAAAGTAAACCCTTCCCCTCCTTTAATGATTTTATAAACAACTTATTAATGCCATCTACTTCCTTAGTTTCCATTTCCTTGTAATTCTAAATCTCTTAAATCATTAGATAATGGCCATTAGTTCTAATGATATGAAAATAATGGGTTAGCATGTCTGTTTAGGTTAACAAGTGGTCATAACGTTAAGGGAGTTAGGTCATACCTAAACTTGTCGTTACTATTATCCAGACACTGAAATAAGACTGCTGCCGTGTTTTCTGCTCGGTTAAGCATGTTGCTTTACATAAAGAAAATTGCACTATTTTTTTAAATCGCCAGAGCGAAATACATGACTTAAATAAAGTTATGCTATTTCTTGGTATTAACCTTAACAGAGCTTAGTAAATATGGGATGACAATATTTTAAGCTCCTTTGCAAAACATATAGAATAATGTCTGTTATTCCTAACACCATGCTTTTAATGGGAGAATTTCCGGGTTAACGTCACATTGTTTCCTTTAGTGAATACTTATCAATTAAGTAATAATCCTTGAAGAACAGGGCATTACTGGCCAATAATGCCCTGGCTGGAAGAGTGGAAGGCCCGAGGCGAAACCGAGGGACTTTAACCCAGCCAGGGCCTTATTGGCCAGTAATGCCCTGTTCTGAGGGGATTATTACTATTATAGGCTAAATGTAGGTTTATTTCATAAATAATAGACACTTTTGTATAGTTAAATAGATTTTTTTATTAAAATAAAATGGTAAGTACATGAAAAACCACCTCTATATACTCTTACACTGCAGATATCTATATCCACACATGCCGCCCCCTCTGTGTACACACACACACACACACACACACACACACACACACACAACACACACACACACACACACCACACACACACAACACACACCACACACACACACACACACACACACAAAAAACAGCACACCACACACAACACAGTGCCTCTACATACACACTGGAGCTCTAGACACACAACACAGCACCTCTACACACTCAGCAGCAGCTCTACACACACACAAACTCTGCTGCTATACACACATGCTACACCCATAAACACTGCTACTGAAACACACACACACACACACTGGAGCTCTATCACACACACACACACACACACACACACACACACACACACACACACACACACACACAACACACACCACACACACACACATCACAATAGCTCTATACACACACACACACCACACACAACACACACACACATCAGCTCTACAACTCACACAAACTGCTGCTACACATACAACACACAACACACACTGCAGCAACAATAAAAAATGCAGCCACTTACTAAACTTTGCACTCTCCCCCAGCTCTACACACAACCACAGCCCAACACAGCACCTCTACACCCCCCCCCACACACACACAAAAACACAAACCACTGCACCTCTATACACAACACACTTACTTCTTTGCAGTCCTCTCCTCCCCCAACCCCGCCCCCACCCCAAATTCAACTGAATCTGCTCAGAAAATCACAGTCAGCTGGGAGGGGAGGAGTAAACCGTGGCTGATACTTTTTGACCAATCCCCTGCCATGTCTCAGAGATTTTACTTAATTCAAACCAATTCCCTGCCCTGTCTCAGCTGTTCTGAAAGCTGATTGGCTGGAAATAAACAGATTGAAAACTGCATTTTGCAAGCTGCTGAAATTCAGGGCATTACTGATTGGATAATGCCCGGAATTTTAACCAATCAGAGAGCAGGGTTTTCAATAATGACCTGAATTTTTACTGTTTTAGCCTATAATAGGCATTATAGGCTAAAGCTGTAAAATTCTGGGCATTATTGAAATCCCTGCTCTCTAATTGGTTAAAGTTCCGGGCATTATTCATTCAGTAATGCCCGGAATTTTTGCAGCTTGCAATGTGTTTATTTCCATTGTGTTTATTTCCAGCCAATCATCTTTTCATTTTGTCAGAACAGCTCTGAGACAGGGCATGGGATTGGCCAGATAGCAGCAGCAGTCAGTGACTCCTCCCCCTCCCTCTGTGAACACGGCTTCATTTTGAGTTGAGGAGCGAGAAAGAGTGTTTGTGTAGCTGCAAAGTAAGTGGCTGTCTGCAGTTTGTTTGTGTAGGTCTGCAATTTATCTATCTGTGTTATGTAGGTGTAGTGGTATGTATAAGTATAATCAGGTATATATAGATAATTATTATATTAAATATATAGAATATAAAATAATATAATTATATATGTGGAACCATGCATATAAAAGGATATACTGGAAGGAACGAACACTTCCCTGGTTGGCATAATGTCCTGTAAGTACAGCGCCAACATTATTATGGGATGGTGAGTGTTTACCCGGTCCCAAACGACGGCGGGGCCCGTAAGTGTGTGTGCCCTTGTAGGAAGGGAGATAGGTAAACTGTAATGCTCTGATCCACCGTGGAATTCGTGACCTGCATATGACGCGCTGGCCTCACCTGACGGTATAAAGGTGGCACAGACACATAAGTTCAGTCAGGGTGTTGTCAATGTCTGAGAGGTTTGGCAGGCGACCACTAGCTGTGGTATAGGTAGAATTGCTCAGTATCTGTCCGTGCTATAAGGGAGATTGGACTGGAATACTTGTTTGTGACCCTAAAAGTGGGGCTGTCCCACTGAGGAGACGGGCAGCTTTACGAGTGCGACCAATCCACGAAGTTTCTCGTCTAAGGGAAGCCACCAACCTGTGGTCCAGGGTCTAGACCGCTGGAGCAGAAGAGCTTTGAATCATCCACTCGGAGAAATAACGGGAAATTCCCACTTATACGGAGGGGGGCGTATCCACGGAGCAAATGGGACAATAGTCTATCTGAAAGACTTTCCTGGTTCGTTAAATGTTCTATGAGCCGTCAGCTTGAAAATCTGGATCGCAGTTTCCTTTGTCTCACATGCCCTAAGTTGGCTTATAATATAAAGCCATAACCGGGTTGTAGTCAACAAAAAGAAGGAACATATGAATCGCGTCCTCTCCCGAATAGCCTTATAAGGTATTCTGCTGTGAAAGGGGTAACCACCCATTGTGTCGAGTCAGACGGCGGACCGGAAAAAGGGACGCAGAGAGAGGAGTTACCTCACCAGACCATCTCCAACATGACGGAAGCATAGACCATGATGAAAATGTGTTAAAAGGTGCGTCTGGGGCAGCAGTGTAATGTGAGAACAGAAAAATATGGACAAAAATGCGTAAACGCTCGACTAGCAACAAGTGCGAGGGCTACCTTTCACATAGGAGTTATATCCTCGGTTACGGATGAACGACACCTACACTAAGTGCGGGGAGACTCGGGCGGTCCGTGTTGCTTGGCAAAGGGTGGCAGGGCCCACAAAGCACAAATCCAACACTACCCAAGTAATGGGGTAAATGGTTAAAGGACCGGTTAGACCGGAAGACAACTACCCAATGTGGAGGTGGGGGGAAATATTTGGGTGTGGTCAGGACAGTAGTGGGTGCCAGCCGTTAGAAGTTGGAAGCGCGTGAAGTCTGAAAAAAGAGTACCTGATGTTAACAAGGACCCGCTTTGGTTAGCGTAGGCACAGCATTAGGTGGAACAGAGAGAGAGTGATCTGCTGCCACCTTAATTGTGTTCTGCTTGGACGATACCAGGGTAGTCAGGGGAGATGGGCTGGAGCTACTGCCAGTAATGCCGTCCAAAGACGCGCCGTCCTCGAAGGAGGTCCGTTAGGGGGGGTAGTGGCTTCTGGAGCCGGGGTCTATAATGACTGTCATAGGTCCGCCTTGAGTTAGCGGGTACAAGTGCAGGGGACGCCTGAAAGGGTACCAATGGGGTAACAGGGAGGTATGGCAGCAAAAATCTGAACAGAAAGGGTCAACGCACTACAGGGGGCTAGCCAAAATAAGTAGGTCCTGAGGCGCCCAAATACTGGACATGTGGAAGGAGCCAGCATAAAAAATATCTAATCTCCATTAAGCAGATCCACTATAGCCGAAAAGGAGCACAGAAAAACTGGCTGAGAGAATGCCAAAAAGGGTGTAGCAGTGTAATACCAATAAAGAAACACGGTGAGCCTAAAGGGCCGATCGCAATAGTGCCAACACGAGGATCAGATCTAAACTGTGAGGTTACACAAGGTGGGGTGCCGAAGGCATGTTATATGGTTAGCGGCTGGGGTGGAAAAATAGTCCGCCCCGCAGGCATACGCTCCAGCTCCCCAGGAACTCAGTGTTTATCACACAGAATCTGAACTGTGGCTGGACCGACGTAACAGAATGGAGTATCTTGAACATAGAATAAGGAAGGTAGCGCATGAGGGCGGGGAGAGAAGAACACCGAGCAAGAATGGAGGAGCTGCACAGACAAGCAAAAGAAGGGAACGACAGGGATTGGCTGTCAGAGGAAGAACACGCAGTCGGAATTGAACTAGTTTCGTGGGGGAGCGAATAACAATCTAGGGTAGGAGAAAAAACAACATACTTGTGTAGTTTGCTCTGGAAATGGATCGTGAAAGCGTGGCTGCTTCCTTTTAAATCAGTGGGTATTTGTGTCTCGGGGGGATATACCAACGCTAGAATCAGATATAGTGGTACATTGTAATGGAACACGAAAATGGGAGGAACTGAAACATGGGACTGTAAAGGGTGTTGGGACAACGGCCAATACACAAACAAAAAGCAGACGCTAAAAGGCCTTAACAAGTGTGTGACAAGGAACAATACTTAACCAAGATGTGCGGTAGGTCCCGCGTTAGCCCAGGGGGACACGCAGGGGTCGGCGTGCCAATAGCAGAAATTCGTTTGCAACTTTGACAGTTTGCTAAATTGTTGTGCCAATATTGGCTGCCAACAAGCGGGGAAAAACTCCACCATAACCGGATGGTTGGGAGGTTGGGACGCTAAAAGCTGGAGCAGCGCCCTCGCATTGACTATGCCTGGGGTACTCACCCCACCTGTGGTTCGGCTGGTTCAAAACCGTGACAAGTCTAGGACAATAAGAATCGCCCTAGTTTTTCAAGGGAAAAAAAAATTGGGTTCAACCAGGGGGAGTGTTTGGCGTTCTTACCTACGGATGTACGACAGAGAAAGTGGGAGAAGGTTGCTACAATCAGCCCATGCCTTTCAGTTGCGAAGAGCCATTGACCAGTATAACCCTCTGAGACGAGTGCCTCCGCTGGTAAGATGGCTGAACAGCTGCTGAAAAAAGTGGACCAGAGTCCGTGACTCCACTCCACCCTTATTCAGCTCCAGAGGCTTCCTGGTAATCCGTGTGGAGGGTGTGGAGACTGTGGCGTGTCTTTGCCTGCTGCAGTACTGCCGGCGGAGCCGTGGGCACGAGGCCCGATGCCCCCACTGTGGACTGCAGTATATGTGGCCCATGACCACGTTTCGTACCGGGTCAAGCTGTGGGAGTGGCCGGAAATGTCCCGATGCCGATAGAGGAACAGCCGGGAGCCCTCTGAACAAGAGTGCACAAGTCCCGCGGAGTCGGAGTCAGGTCTTGTCTCCGACGGAGAAACTTACCATGCGATAGAGAGGTGATCCCGGAGCCCCATCGCCGGTCTCCTACTGGGATGCCTCGGGCCGAAATTGCAAGCTAGTCTCCTCGTAATGAGGAGTGTGCTAGGCTGGCGAGTAAGACAGTCATAAGAAGAGACTGTCATACCATTGTACGCCATGGAGGGATGCCATCTCGTGGTGTGGAGACACGGAGTCGAGTGTCTCCAGTACCGCGACCACCACAACGCGCCGAGTCCCACTGCCGGTGTGACTAGTGGATCGGACGGAGGTCGATCCACCCGGACCCTGCGAGGTACTAAGACACCCGTGCTTGTCGCAGACCCAAGGGGTAGAGGAGCAGGAAAGAGCGAGTCCAGAGCCAGACTGGATCGCGCAGCAACGGCGTTGCCGGATGTCCTCGTGGAGAAGAGATCCCGATTGGGGATCCAACCCAAGATGGCGTCGCAGCACGTGCGTGTGCGGATGTGGTTCCGGATGACCAGAGCGCCAGTCGGTGGGAGATGGTGGCGCCTCTGCGGTCGAGCAGCGAAGACGATCTCCTACTACCAGGGGAACGGGCGTTCGAGTTGCAGAACAAGAAGCCCAGCTGCTGGAGACAAGAACGGACTTTGTGGCGACGTTAAGGCAGGTATCCTGGAGACGGTCGTAACCCTGTCAATGCCTACTGTCGGTCCCGTCCCCAAACCCCCCGCGCCACACCCAAGGTTAGCCCCAAGGCCCTAGCTAAAGCCCCTGTCCCCGTCACTATTTGTTTGGGTCCAGTTCTAGCTTAGGGTTGTCCGGGAGTCACGGTGTCCTTCCGATGATCGGACTGGAAGCCTGGACTTGGGACAATTCGGACGATGGGTCGAGGGAGGATGTCCCGACAAGTGTCGGTATCCAGTGTATTGCCCTAGTGTGGCTAAGCATTACAGTTAGAAATCCTCACAGTATAAGGAGTTGTCGAGCGATCTGAGGGTACTTCCGGGGTATCTTCTGGTGGGCCTGATGAGGAGTCCATAGAGGGGTCTATAGACCCTAGCTCCGAAGAACAGAAGGAGACTAGTGGTGGACCCCGTTGTACGAGGGGTATGTATCCTGGTTCGAGACCGCAACCCGATTTATATCTTAGGAGGAGGGGTGTGGTTGATCACGGTGGGCTGCCGGTGACTTTGACGACGAGGCATACCTTAGGGCCCTAAGGGTAAGGTGGGATCGTATCCAGGCAGGCCTTATTATCCCTAAGGGGTCCGCAGTTGATGACCCGGTAGAGACCGATGAGCCCCTGTCATGGGTGCGGCCCGGCGGCTGCTGGCCAAAGTAGCTTGACCAGGACTTGCCGAGCTAAACGGGCTATCGCGGCAAAATACGGAAGTCACATTGGGCTTATTAACCCGTAGTTCCCGGAACCTCTAATGAGGAGAGATGAGGAGAATAGGAAGTGGCTTAAAAATGATATTCCACCCTATATCGTAGAGAAAGGGGGAGCCATTAAAGGGATGCAGGCCAGCAGAGGGTAAGGCGGTTCAACTTATGCGGGTCTGGAAATAGACGCAGTGTGTAACATGCACAAAGTGGTGTTTATTGCAATGAGCGAGGGATACCACGGGAATACAGCGTGACTGTGCATGAGCTGCGGGGCGGGGGTGAAAGAAGCCAGATCCTCGACATTATTATTGATTAACCAATAGAGTGGTCTGCTGTTTTCTTTAGCGCTCCTGCTGTCAGTGAGTGCGTGGCTATGCTTGCATTATTATGTCAATGTGATGATTTGCCATGTTATTTGTGTGTTCTTTTGCAGTGTTTCCTGGCGCAAGGTACACTAAATTTAGGTCCGAGCCGGGACGGTGGTATTAACCCAGGGGAGTATGTAGCCATGCATAATACTACATACATCTTCCCTGTTGGCAGTAAGTCCTGGTAAGTACAGCATGCCAACAGTAGTTATGGAGGTTTTCCCTCCACCCTGGTGTGGTGGCCCTGTTAAGGAAAGGGATGGGCTGTATGCTCTGATCCCTGATAGTGACCTCAGAGATCGCCTGCCCCCTGAGGTATAAAGGGCACAACACTGTCAGTTAGTGTTGTTGAAAGTTGGCAGAGAAGCATCTGGTAGAATGTATCTTCCTGCATAAGGGATTGGAGGAATACTTTTGTGACCCTAGGGCTGTAACTGCGGTAGCAGAGTGACAACAAGTCTGTCTAACCACACTGTGTGCCAGGGACCTGGCGCAGCGGTGATCTCCCCTAGGAGAGGGAATCCCACTTCAAACGGAGGGCGTACCTGGCAAAGGACAGCACGGAAGAAGATGTGCGGCTAGAGCCGGCAGCTGCAATGAGCAGTCTCTACATCCAAGTCTATAATAAGATGCCTTGTTCAAAGAAAACCCCCGCTGTGTGAGTGTGAATTACTCAACAGTGGCAGTCACCCCGAGAAGGAGTTCCTCACCAGGACCATCTCCCTGGGAAGCATAGATCCTGATGAGTGAGGCGCTGCACGTGAATAAGTTGGACTCGTACCCACTACCTCAGCTACCTGTCCTGATGATATCCTCTTATAACACCAAGCGGGAGACTCAGGAGTCCTGTTACTTGCAGGTGCACCACCACACAGAACCTTGTAATGGGGACCGGTTAGACCACACGGGCCAATGTGAGATTGGGTGGGTCAGACAAGGGGGGTCCAGCCGTGTACATTCATATATATATATATAATAATTATATACATATCTATTATATGTAGCTGCAGAGTTTGATATGTGTGTTGTGTGTGGTGGTTGTGTGTGTAGCTGCAGTTTGGTGGTGTGTGTAGTCAATGTGTGTGAGTTTGTGTTGTGTGTAGCTGCAATGTAGTGTTGTAGCATGGGTGTGTGTCATGCATATGTATGTGTGTGTGTGGTAGCTGCAAGTGTGGTGTGTGTGTGTGGTGTGTGTGTGTTGTGTGTGTGTGTGTGTGTGTGTGTGTGTGTGTGTGTGTGTGTGTGTGTGTGTGTGTGTGTGTGTGTGTGTGTGTGTGTGTGTAGCCTTCAACTCTTCCAACCAGGGTATTATTGGCCAGTAATGCCCTGTTCTTCGGGGATTATTACTTAATTAATGTAGGTTAAATAGGCTAACTGAGCTTTGTGAATATTTGAAGATGTCAGTGGAGTAATAGCCCTACACTGTACATACTGTAGTAAAAATAAATTAAAAAAAAGCAAACAAAACATTTTTCGCCTCACGTCTAGATGGATATGATAGATCAAGATGTAGTGAAACTTATTGTCCCCGTAGCCGCAGAAAGAAAAACAAAACGCTGCATTTCAGGGACAGTAAAAGCTGCGGCTGCCTGAGGGGGGTCTGTAAATGGGACCGTCCCACAGAGATTTCCCGCTGCCGGGTGATGCCACGGTTAGGATTACACAGCATCCCCCGGCACCAGTTAGTCTGCCGTATTTGTAGATTACTTCATAAATGACAAATATAGCATGATGTATTATGAAAACAAAATGTAAAAACATTGCAGTACCGAGCTTTGTGCTATCTGCTTGGATTCTACATATAGGCAAAAACAAACATGGTAGAGAGCTCATACATGTTACATCCATTGGTATTAGTTACACAGGTATTACCTGTTTGTTAGCTCTCGGTATTCCCCTGTTTTAGTGACTAGATCAATAATCTGGTTCATTAGTTCCTGGCACATTAAATAGTGTTTCGTATAGCGAGTCTCTGCACGATCAGCTGCAATCTGGTCATGAAGCTCCTGTACCTTGCGCATCTGTTCTTCGCAGTCAAGCTTTGCTTGTTTTTGTAAGGCCTGTCAATTCAGAAATAACTCAGAAAAAAAGCACAGAAATCATACAGAGCAATCCTGCTTGCAAACATCGCTTTAAAATAGTGGATAACTGTTCCACCGTTTCAAAATATACCAAGATTTTTGTGATGCCTTCCAATATAGTTACATTAAAAACAACGGCTGTACAATAATACAGTACCTTAGTAAAGGAATTTAAGGGAACACCATGTTAAAGCGGCAACCCAAGCAGGCAATTGTTTTTTATTTTTTAACATCATTTAAGCAGTGGGTCTCTGGAGCTGAACCCCATTAATTTCAGCTTAGGGGACCCCCTGCTTCCAGGGATACAGATCTCCATAGGGGGTGCTGGTAGAGACTCTGCTCGGCTAGCAGGGTTTACGAAATGATGGAGTTCCAAAGCACCTGCAGTCTGCGGGCCGATCGAAAGCCGTGACGTCATCAGGTGAGACCGTATTGGCCCGAGTGGCGCGGGAGCTTTAAACCGTGCAGAGATACTGCCACCCCTTTTGGAGGTCTGTATCTCGGGAGGCAGGGGGTCCCTGGAGCTGAAATTAATGGGGTTCAGCTCCGGAGACCCCCTGCTTCAATCCGATGTTAACAAATAAAAAAATGGCATGAATTGATCCTTTAAAGTGACCTAGCTCAATTACTGTAAATGAAAAACATTGCCAAATTCCTCATGAAAAGAATCCCACGAGGAGACAAAAATGGTGGTGCACTACTGAAAGAAATAAGGGCTAGAGCACAATGAATAAACATAAAATGATTTATTCATCTTATGGCAGCATAAAACCAAGCATAGAGGATAGGCAAAATTAACCTCTAGTGCATTTCACGCCCCCCGGCCTTTTATCAAAGAGTAACTATCCTGTTCAAATTTCCTCATTAAGTACAGGTCTGTACCAGAAGTTGCGCTGTGTGTGTCTACATGAAATCTCCTACCCAGTCGGGGAATGTAAATCTAAATGATGCTAAATGATCTATTGAAGACACAGTGACACAGTGAAGGTCTGTACCCCATACTACTAATCATCACATTTGATACATAAGATCTGTGAAAAATATTCATGTTAAAAATAATGGTTACAAACTATTTGCCAACTCTAGTTCATACAGATATCAGGCATAATAGATATGTAACATAATTATTCCTCATACCGCTTCTCTATCAAGTGCTTCCTGGAACTCCCTCTCACGCCTTTCTTCATATTGCTTCTCCCGGAAAATTCTGTTTTGTCTCAAAACGTCTTTCTCATGGCGAACATGCATGAGCTGTACTGCAATCCTACGTTCTTGCTGGGACTGTCTCATTAGACGGTTAATAAGCTGTTCTTCCCGGAAAGCCTCCTGAAGAGATACCAATTAGAGACCAGCTTATAAAATGCTTTTTTTTTTTGTACACTACTGTATTTTGTATCTTTTACAGTTTTTGAATTAATGGCCTGTAACCCAGACATTTTCCTCTTGTCTGGGAAGATTTCAGCTAAATTACAATTTGTGAATAATCTACTTCCTTGTGAAGAGTTAATCTCTATTATAGGCTAAAGCAGTAAAATTCCGGGCATTATTGAAATCCCTGCTCTCTGATTGGTTAAAATTGCGATGCCATCTGAGGAAGTTGGACCCGATCAGTCAGGTTGACGGTGATATTATATTCACAATCACTGTTTTTATTACTTACTCTTGTAAGTGTGCCTGTTCCCCCTCTTTTGTCTATCCCCCTTGATTTTAATAAATGCACATTTATGCGCTATGGAGTGTGTGCTTTTTGTTTCCTTTTCTCTTTAGGTCCTTGTGACTGGATGTAGTTGAGCCCATGAAGCAGCCTGGACTCCTTTAATTCTATCTTCACCTTGAAAGATTTGCACATTGGACTTTCATTTGGAAAAGGGGTTTTGTATATGTTTTATGTTTTGTTTGCATTGTTTGTCATTTATTAGTAATATCTTTATATTGCTAATTACAGGCATACCCCGCATTAACGTACGCAATGGGACCGGAGGATGTATGTAAAGCGAAAATGTACTTAAAGTGAAGCACTACCTTTTTTCCACTTATTGATGCATGTACTGTACTGCAATCATCATATACGTGCATAACTGATGTAAATAACACATTTGTAACAGGCTCTATAGTCTCTCTGCTTGCGTACAGCTTCGGTACAGGTAGGGAGCCGGTATTGCTGTTCAGGACGTAGTGACAGGCGCATGCGTGAACTGCTGTTTGCCTATTGGGCGACATGTACTTACTCGCGAGTGTACTTAAAGTGAGTGTCCTTAAAGCGAGGTATGCCTGTATACTGTTACACGATTCACTTTTTTATATTTGAATATTCATCATTTAACTAATTATCACCTTGTAATTCACACTTGAGAATCTAATTTTTGATTAATTAGTATCACCTAATTGGCACTACTATTTTATGTATTTGTGTTGAACGCCAATTCATCAATCTATTCCCTAAGCCATACGGTCAGTGGTGAAGAAGTAATGGGGGTCTTTTTGCAGCGGTGGTTTGTTAGTGCTATTTTTAACACAGCATATGCAAATAAGCATGCAAGCGAGTAACGAACACCAAGTTACTTATTCACATGATATTCACTAGAACAGCAATACCTGGCGATATTGCACCACCGTCCACAAAATATTTGTTGCCCCCTAGCGCAGGCTGGCATTAGGCCTATCTTGCCTATCTGTATAATAGACACTATAGACAGGCTAAGATAAGACTAGTGAACCTAAAGTAGAAACGGTGATACAAATACAAAAGATTAACAGAACATAATATATTAACCCATTGATAGCCCAAAATGGCCAGTTAGTCAGGGTCAACACATGACAAGCTGGCCACCAGGGCTACAAAGGGTTTATATGTACACATTTGGATGCTATGATTTTTGAAGGGTTTTATGTGTACGGTAGGTTAACTCTGTTTGTGTCTGAAGAGATCTCTTTGTATTGGTAGCATCAGGCATCAAAGGGATTATATTATTTTATGCCATAGGGTTTTTAGCCACCACAACATTTAAACTGTGATTACGAAAGTTGGGGCGGGGGAGAGCACCGGGGCCTCTGTATGCACGGGGCCCGATGCAGTTGCACAGCTGGTACCGTAATCAAGCCGGCCCTGTTTCTTATCCCTACACACTTGTATATAGCTAACGCTGATTTATAAGAGTTCTGACCTATTTATATTACTAGAGCTATTTAACAGAAGGTTAACACATTTTTTGTGTGTGCAAGTTAGATCAATATCGCTATAAATTAATATTCTAAAAAGTATCCCCACTATCACCCCTCCCCACCCCCCCTTTTTTTTCTTCTTCAAATAATGCCAAAGTTTAATGCAGCCAGCGGCGGATTTCCAGATCTGCCATCCTTAGGCACTTACCTGGTGCTGCCTCCACAGTGCTGCCGCCTCCTCTGTGATGCCGCCCTCCGTCTTATTCGAAATCGCAGTGTGAAAAAATGCACGTGGATGTCACCAACACAATGTCACACGGTGTCTCGTTGGGCAACGTGGGATTATGATGCAATTCGACGCCACAACGTCCAATGGCAACGAGATACCATGTGACATCGCAGCACCATTTGATGCAGAATGAAGGCGCAGGCAGCAGGAAGGTGCAGGCAGCAGCAGGTAAAGAACTTCCCATCAAGCCCGATAGTGCTGCCTGTGTGTATGGGGGTGGCAATTTTTGCAGCCCTAGGCAGGCCTATCGGTAGGGTGACCAGACGTAACCTTTTTGCCGGGACAGTCCCGGTTTTTCGGTTGCTATCCCGGTTTCCTGTGTGTCCCGGAAATGTCCTGTTTTTTCCCTGTGTGTTCCCGTTTTTTTTTTAATGTCGGCGGCGGTGCGCAAGTAATTAGCCGCGGTGCGCGAGTGAGCGGCGGCGCGGAGGAGGAGACTGCAGCAGCCCGGTGGTGAGTATTTTTTTTAATGCCAGGGGTTGGGCTTCTGTAGAAACATGATGAGCCTTGCTGATTGGAGGATGCGGCCCGGCATTGTACAAAGTCTCGCCCCCCGGCATTTGCTACCTTGGCCAATCCCCTGCGTCCCGGCATTAAGCCCCATCCACAGCATCATCGTTCACCAAGGCCCGGCATGTGGGAATGGAAAGGAAGGCTACCTGGGGGGGGCAGGGCCTGGGTGGGGGGGCAGGGCCTGGGGGGGGGCAGGGCATGTGTGCCTGGGGGTGGGCAGGGCCAGGGTGCCTTGGGGTGGGGGGCAGGGCCAGGGTGCCTGGGGGCGGGGCTTCCGCTTCCTGCTGCAGAGTACACGTGGTGTGTGTGTCTCTGCCCGCTCCTGGCTCCTCTGCGCGGTGTCTCCCCCCCTCTGCCCGCCCGGGGTGATAGGAGGTGGGTTTTTGATAATTTGCCTCCTGTCCTGGCGCTCCCTTCCCCTACGGTCCCCTTGGTGCGGGAGATGGGCACGGGGGCGGGCAGTGGTGGCTTTCCCCCCATTCTGCCCCGGGAACCCGTGGCTGCCCGCCGGGGGAGTGGGGGCGGCAGTTTGTACCTTTGCCTCCCGGCACTCCCATCCAAACCCCCCCCCCCTTGGTGCGGGAGATGGGCGCGGGGTGGGTGCAGGGGGAGGCGGGGAGCCGCCTGCTCGTGGCTGCCTCTGTCTGTACTCCACTGTGTGTGTGTGTGTGTGTGTGTGTGTGTGTGTGTGTGTACCTGTGTGTGTGTGTACCAGTGTGTGTGTAACAGTGTGTGTGTGTGTGTGTGTACGTGTGTGTACGTGTGTGTGTATACCAGTGTGTGTACCAGTGTGTGTGTACCAGTGTGTGTGTACCAGTCTGTGTGTGTACCAGTGTGTACCAGTGTGTACCAGTGTGTGTGTGTGTGTGTGTGTGTGTGTGTACCAGTGTGTGTGAGTGTGTACCAGTGTGTGTGTGTGTGTGTGTGTGTGTGTACCAGTGTGTGTGTACGTGTGTGTGTACCAGTGTGTGCGTGTGCGTGTGTGTGTACCAGTGTGTGTGTACCAGTGTGTGTGTGTGTACCAGTGTGTGTGTACCAGTATGTGTGTGTGTGTGTACCAGTGTGTGTGTGTACCAGTGTGTGTGTGTGTGTACCAGTGTGTGTGTGTGTGTACCAGTGTGTGCGTGTGTGTGTGTGTGTGTACCAGTGTGTGTGTGTGTTGAAGTGCGTAAAGAAAAAATCTATTCAAAACAAACATTTTAATTAAAGATGAAAAAAAGGCATATATGTATTCATAGGGGGAGTACACCTTCACATAACATGACAAGGTATACATCAATATTGATAACCTGTCATACAATAGTCGTGAAGATTAGACATTCAAGGAATGCATATTTTTTACAAATCGTGCATGTTATATGGTCCACTCAGCTGACATGACCATTCAAATATAAAAGGTATCTCCTGTATATTACATATAAAAATACAAATTGCTACAATTAACAATAACAATACCAAATTGTGTTATAGGGTTCAATATCTGGCGAATAATGCTTTCTTGGCTGTGTCTGTTCATTTGATTCTGTTTAATTATTGGAATTACATTTATATGTTTTTCAACACATTTGGTATTGTTAAATTGTATGCAATTTGTATTTTTACTCAAAGGTTTTTAATATGCATTGTGCGCATACTAACAAATATCAATTAGCACCAAGCGTATATACAGCTGAGAAGGGGACGACTCCAGTGATCTAGATAATTGGAGAGCATATAAAGTACTGGACCCTCCCCCTTCTCTATACTTCCCTTTGAGAAAGTCACCCGTGAGTGACAAAGCGTCAGGGAGCCGTCATCAACGTTAACGCATGGGCATTGACGTCAGCACCGCGTGGCGCCGGAACTTATTGAACCGGCGACTGCCTGCAAAGGCTTGATCCACGAAGCCATCTTTCAGGACCCTACCGTGTATATGGAATACACCAGCCCTGGACATCTGTTTGGACACTGTCCTATTGCGGATCCGATCGGGACTGCCCCAGCGATACTGCAGATCAAAACCGACCGGATGGTGGTGATTATCACACAATGCTGTGATTTTACTGCTTTTCTTGTAAGCGCATTTCTTAACACCACTTCCCTCACTTCCCTCATTTAAAATTGACTATTTTCACGGCTATGGGTATGCGCTACTTCTTTCCCTTTTCTTCATATACTAATATTAGATATATATATAATCTATATATATTAATGTAAGCTTGTGAATGTCAGCGGCATAACAACTTATAGGGGTTCCATGTCAAAATTGGAATTTTGAAGCAAAAGGTGGTCACTCTGGATCTCATTTTGAGTAAGCTTAAGGTAGATTTTCCTTTGTCAGTGGAAAGCACTATGCTGGGCGATAATGGTGAAAGGCTGGGCTTGCAGACCTGTCTATGACTGTGAATGCGCACACGAATATTCTTCTCTCGCTCTGCTTGCCACATATATCTATACTCATATCCTATTATCTAATATCTATATTATTAGCATATATATATATATTTATATATATATAAACTGAAATTGTTCTGTGTGTCTGTGGTGTTTGCTTTAAATATGCAAATTTACAATTACTGCGCGCGCACACAGACTGTGTACTGACGTAGGTTGAACCGCGAAGGTATTAAACTTCCAAGACAACAGCTCGCAAATGCCCCCCTGAGTTTTTACACGGCATTGCAGTATTGCAGACAGCGAGAATAAAATGCTAATATCACGAGCACGAAAATAACGCAGTTCACTCCGGGCGAAAACGACAAAAAAACGCACCTAACCGGGATAATCTGAGAGCCGCGGATCTAGCCGTCTTAGACTCAGATCGGCCACAACTGTACATATGAAAGATTGTTTGTTTCTGACCAATATAATGTGGGATCAGAGGTTGCAGTAGATCTTTTCTATGGAGTAAATATTCTCCTGTAAAAAGGGTATTTTCCTTTCCAGGGAAGTATAGCATTATAATGCCAAATCTGCCTCAGACACAAAAGGGTTCAGGTCAGGAAAGAATAACTTTGGAGGCTGAGCTGGTGATCATCCCCCTGCTTTCCAAAGTCGCGCCATACAATGCTGCGTATATCGCTTTGCAAAGTATAGTGGGGTTTGACTTCAGAAAGAAGAAGCAGTAATTGACAGTTCTGCATTGAATAAAGCTACTACCGCACACGCTCGTGCCCACCCCCATTGGTGGCAGAGCTGTCAGTCACCACTCAGCTCTCCAAAGTTGTGTCCTACAATGCTTTGAAAAACACTATGCAGAGTATTGTGGGACACGAGTTTGGCGAACAGAGCAGTGACAGAAAGAAAGAAACAGAAAAATAATGTATTATCAGCAAGGCAAAATCCGATCTAACTGCTGCCGTCTTGGCCATATTTTATTAACTCCAGTCATTATGGATTCCCTCTTGGAATCTATCCCATAAATAAAAAAGATGTGTATAGAAATCCCACCAAACAGATGTTATGGACAAGAGTGCTACTCTGTAGAATGTAATAAACAATAGTAATCATGACAATGATAATTATAATAATAACAACAGAACAGTTATTATTACTATAAATATGTAGCCCATAGACCCCCACCCGGTCGCAGATCGGACCCCCTAAGGTGTACTAGGGCCTGGCTACATGTCTGAGTGTGGTGCATACCTGCTGGCGGCTACAGGAGGGCCTGAGTCTTCCGCGATGGTATGGGGGATGACAGGATCAGGTTTCTGGGGTGAATGCCTTCGTCTCATTTAGTAGTGCAGCGCCTCCATCTCTGGTAAGCCCCAGGGACGCGGTGTGGAATCCTTCCACAGAGTCCCCCACTCGGGGACGAGAGACTCCAGTCTCACACAGTGTCTCTTAAAAGCAACAGCAGCTCTTTATTGTCACAGCAGCAGGAATAGCAGCAACAACAGCAACGCAACTGTCAATCAGGTACAGCGTGTCTTTCTTCCTCCAAACTGTTCTCCCTCAGGATGGTCTCTGTGTCCCTACCACCACCCCAGGCCACGGGCACCCAGGGTGGGGCTGGCTCTTCCCTCACCCGCTAAACAGGGTGAGAGGAATTGGTCCACCGCTCTAACTAAAGTTGCATCAGCTCTACTCAGAGGCTGATGGCTCTCCTCCTCCAACTGCCAATTGATATATGGCTCTCTCTGTCCCCCTGGGCCAGCCAGGTGGCAGGCTCAGCAGACTCTCAACTTCAGACTCTCTAGACTAACTTGAACAACAGACTAAATAGGCAGTGCCCTGCTCTTTATGCTTTCAGCAGGCCCCTCCCCTGTGTCTCTTGCCTTAGCCACAGGGTCAGGTGACCTACCTCCACCACTCAGAGCAGTGCTTGAAGTGGGGGAAACCCATGATAACTTCTGGCAGCCTGCCCTTACCAGGGCTTATACCAGAAGGAACGAAAAGCAAAGCTGGGGCGCTCCCTACCTTATGTGGCGTGTAAAAATATAACACCTGTGGGCTAGTGTAGAAACCAAAGAAGTAAGCATATACTTGCCCTTGTCGCAGTTCTGCAGCTTGACCAAAAAGAAGATGAAACCCAGGATCTTCTTATAGCGGCGATGGATACGATGTGGCGGTCAGCGCAAGATGTTGATCTCAGAAAATAATGAGATAGTAAAAAACACAGACAATTAGTGCATGTTTTAAATGGACACAGTATGTCCTCTTGTACATGAGTGGAAGGGGGGGGGAGTGGAGGGGAGGAGGGGAGGGAAAGAGTATTAACTTGATATATGACAATAAAAAAGTAGTGGAATAATAATCATATATCTCTGTGACTCACACGGCCTAATGTGAGACCCTTCCCTCAGAGGCGGATGGTAGAATAGGCAACTGCATATGAATTCTCCAGCAGTAGGGGATATAAAAAAAATGGAAAGAAGAACAACACACGTGCTTGTTCTCCATTTTTTTATATACCCTACTGCTGGAGTATTCATATGCAGTTGCCCATTCTACCATCCGCCTCTGAGGGAAGGGTCTCACATTAGGCCGTGTGAGTCACAGAGATATATGATTATTATTCCACTACTTTTTTATTGTCATATATCAAGTTAATATCTCTTCCCCCCTCCTCCCCTCCCACCTCCCTCCCCCCTCCCTTCCACCCATGTACAAGAGGACATACTGTGTCCATTTAATTCATGCACTAATTGTCTGTGTTTTTACTATCTCTTTATTTTCTGAGATCAACATCTTGCGCTGACCGCCACATCGTATCCATCTCCTTATACCAGAAGGAGGAAAGACATATAGCCCCATTTCTTACCAGGGCTACACTTACTATTATTGAATGTCATCATTTATTTGACTTATTTTCTTAATATGTCTTGCAAGTAAACATTTTCCTACAAACTATAACCAGTAAATGGAAAATAATTTTTCATTGCAGAAACTAAAATTGCCCCTATTCTCTGTATATATACACAATACAGTATGTCAACCCCATCCTCTCTGCAAAACTGAAAATGAAAGAATTATTTTCAAACTAGATTACAACTGCTAGCCAGATGGGATAATGTTGCTTATGCACTTTTTCTCTCCAATGGTTGAGATGGTGTTAGTGCTACCAACAGGAAATAACCATTATATAACATTTGATAAATTCTTGTCAGAAACTGTTCCGCTTCTGCAAAGCATTTTTGGGAACATCAAAAAAAAGAAAAGAAGTTAAGATCTTTCTTTGAAGTCTTTGAAGTAAAAGTAAGTAGTCCCCTGCGTCTAATAACATTTAATTTTACCCTTTAAATACCACATGTATTTTTTTTGTGAATGTCAGACTCATGACTTCTCAGACATTTGGCTGTAGTTCTCTTAGATATTTATTTGAGGAAGTCTGAGCAATGTTCTATCTTATCTTATCTGCAATTAAGTAGCATTGTTATCTACCTTTGCAATGTATTCCAATTTCCCAGCCCGTTGAGCATTGAATGTGCTAATATTTAATGAATACAAAATACTCTTGTCCAGTGCAGCACATTTCTGCATGACTGGCATTATTGACAGTATCCCTTCATGCAAAAGAGCAACAATCTCCATCCCCCAAAAATGAGAATTGTACCGTACAACATACATACATCTTAAGAAGAATATAACTAAAACGAGTCCCAAAACTAAAACTCTTGTTAGATCTTCCATGCTGTTTCTGGGGGATATGTGCCTTTACTAGTAATTAACCAACAATCGAATATACAGGTGTAGCACCGTTACCCCCATGCTCTGTGAGATTGGGTCGCTACCTGCATGTTTCCTAATGCTGTGTTTACCTGTGAGGCAAAAGGAGGGCTCAGAGATGCTCCACAATGGTGTGCGGAGAATCAGGACAGGCTTTCAGGGTACCTTATTTGTAGTTGGCAGTGCCTCCAGTCAGCGAGGATCCTGTATCTGCAGGATGGTCCATGTTGACACTTCTCTTATCCCAAGGCAGTGAATCACACACTTGGATGGTTCAATGGATGTTTATTGCGTATTCCAGAATGCACAGCAGTCCACATTCCCTGGAAGGTTACCTTAAGGCTTGAGGCCCCATATATGCTTCCTTCTGGTACTCCTCCTGTATCCCCAGTGGGATACAGGTTAGTTGTTGTCACTCCACAGGGGGAGGAAAGAGATGCACTGATTTCTGGGAGAGTTCCAGTATAGATACCCTGGGGTTGGGCTTGTAACCCTGCCCCATAACAGGGCAGGTCTGATACTGAGGCATCATACATTTACATATAACCCAACCCCCCCAGGCTGACACTCTCAGGCTGTTGCTAGGCCCGCCCCTGGATACAGTAAATATATCCAGGGCTGCAATAGCACATTAGGCCTTCATGAGATAATCTAACCCCTCCAGGCATGTCCCTAGCAGGATTTATACTGTTAGGGTCCACGGGAAGTATTAGCGACCGGAGGCTATGTTACACAGGTACTAGTAGAAAAATGGGTGTGGCAGCTGTCAGCGAGTTGCATTCTGCCGGAGCACTACATGACTATTAATAAGCAAAAAAGCAGGGCACATCCATTTTCCCAGCATTTTATTTCTCTTTTAACGTTTCAGAGTGCAGGACGTGCAACGTACATCATAAAGGCCCCCAGGTTTCCATAAATTGCGTTATATGCCCATAGGGCACTGACCGGGTTAAGGCAAACCTGATTTAAAAACTTGACAAGGAATAGCAATTGAAAGCAATATGATTTTTTGCCGCTGGACATAGAGTTATGTACAATATTATGTACAATATTAAGAATATATATATTTAAAAAAAGAAGAATTGAAAGAGTGAATTGCGTCACAAAAACAACATCTCTCATAAAATCATTAGATGCAAAATGATGCACATCACTAGTCCCTTTCTTATATTTGGTGTGCCTTGCCCTGTTTTTCTGTATTGCGTTTTTTTTTAAGCTTGCCCATTTATTGCTATAGTTTTAAAGCATGCCCGTATTATATGGGCATGCTTTAACACAGTGGCAATCAATGGGTAGCTGGGGTGGAGGGTGGGGGTAGTTGTCCCAGGGAGGGTGGTTAGGCCACCCGGGAGGGTAGTGGGGGAGGTGGGTTAATTTCTACAGTGGTTACTAACTACTAAGGTGATTAAGTTGTTAGGGGCCATTAGTTTGTATTTTTTATTGCACTGTTGCTGCCCACAGAAGACAAGGACGGGGAGGAAGATGAGGATGGCCTTCATCCTGGTTGGGGTAAGTGCAAGTTTTATTTATTTTATGCCGGCTGGTTTTATTTTAAATGGGCAAATGCACTATTATCCATATCTGGATAATAGTAATTTTGCCCATTCCTGTACTGTATGTGTTAGGGGGGGGGGGGGGGGGGGGGAAGTTGGGGGTGCAGTGGGTGGGTTGTGTATCGTTAGGTAGTAGGTATGTTAATGTTATTGGGGATTGAGTGATTGGGTGAAGGGGGGTACTTGGCCCAGTGTGGGTGGTTAGGCCTACTGGGTAGGTTGTGGGAGGCGAGGGGGTTAACCCCTTCATTATCATAGCGGATACCACAGGGAGCCTTCTGAGCTGAACCGCATTGATTTCAACCACAAAGAACCCCTACTTCCCAAGATACAGGCCCGGTATCCCCCTGCAGGATTTCAATCCCCCGGTCAAGGGACGCGGAGGATTTTAACATAGCAGTTCAGCTCAGGAGACCCCCTGCTCCCGCACACCAATTTTAAAATGAATAATACAACTGTATGATCGCAGGTCTTCCTGGCTGCAGTTTCAATCAGTTGCCGATCGTTAGGATTTACAGCACTACAGCACTTAAAAAAAAAAACAAGTCATTTGATGCAGCATTTTTTTTTAACAAACTTAAAAAAAACGTGGATTTTTTCTTCGTGAATACCGTTTTTACCAACATGTTTTATAGCGCGATTAAACAATGCAAAGTCAATCGGCAATGCACTGATTTTATCGAAGTTTAGTGAATAGGCTCCTAAGAGTGAGACTGAATCACTCACTCTAGGTAGGTAGGATTCACACAACGCGAATCCCATTGAGACGCAGTGTTAATCCTGATAGGCCATTACCGACTGCTAGGCATTGCAAATGGCTAATCAGCCCATTCTCGCAGCCAAGCGACTGACCATAGTGCTACATCGGTACTGTACTGTATATGCAGTGCAAATATTGAGAATAGGATTACAGTACATCTATAGGATTTATAGAGAAACAACTGCCTTTGTATTTCTCATGCCTGATCAATGTTGTTAGAGAAAACCCATTCAGTCAGGAGTGCTCAAGAACCCCCAAAAGGTAAGATTTTCAGGCTATCCCTTCTTCAGGACAGGTGGCTCAATCAGCGGCTCAGTCGAAGACCTATGTTTGATCTGTATTCTAAAATAGGAGGGGGACATCTGTGATTCTAATTAATGCACATTTACTCTTAGCTGATTCTAAATCAGCTAGTCTACTACAATCCTCCCTGTTGTGTCATTACATTTTCCATTAGACTGGCCAGCTCAGTTAAATAAGATTATATACGGCTAATTACTGTGAGTGAAACATAATATTTCAGTCCTTTCCTTACAGCTTTCCCCTCTCTATGTGCATCCAGCCTTCATTTCCTAATGATCTTTGTTATTATGTTGCTTCTTTTACTCAAGAAAGAAGAAACTAGTGTGGAGAGACACGGCAGGAGAACAGCAAACAGGGGCTCAGATCCACGGAGCTTTGTTAATTAGGGGTTCATAATATACTGTTAAGGAAAATTATTAACTGCGTTATTTTCCCTATGATTAATGTATATCCACTGAGACAATTTTATGGAGAACAGTGGCCGTTGTTTAACTCATTAATCCCCTCTCAAATTGTGCCATTATTTATATGGTGTGCACTATCCCCAATTAAGACTTATGGAGCTGTGTTTGTGGGCTTTACTAATACATATTGCAATTTGTTTTACACACTGTGCCCAATACTTGATGGATTCAGCACACAGTAATTCCATACAGCCTCGTCATCCTTATATATATATATTTTTTATCCCTACACAATTCTCTGCACTATTTTGGTGAGCACATTAGGTGTTCCACGGTAATTGCTTCCCTGCCAGCCATTCTGCCCATCAGCCTGTTCGTGCAAACAGTTAATTCACATGGGTCATTGACTATGCGCATGCTCATTAATACATTAGTACTACTTACCAGTTTAATATATTCAAGATGGCCACCGTTCTCCCAGTGATAAGTTGCTTGTAGGGCACACAGGCAGGTGATGCTAATTTTCTGTGATTGGTGTTTTTCAGCAGCACTGGGGTTTTGGGCTATATATATATATATGTACTCTGCACTGTATTCATTGCACCACCTTGAGAAAGGTCCCACTGGGGGACCGAAACGTCGGTTTACAGTATATGTCTTTTTCAATACAAAAACTTGTGATCAAACTTACCAGAGTGCGGTCTCCTGATCTCGTGCTTCAAACGGTATCGTATGGTTTATTATTGCTTTATGGGACAAGCACCCAATTTTTTCTACTTGCAAGTGGAGTGCCGGATGCTTCTGTGGATTATATATATATATAGATATATATTAATGTAACCATGCTGTAAAATGGTTGCAGTCATCTCTCCTGCTGACAGTAAGGCCTGGTAAGTTATGGGCATGCCAGCAGTAATCATGGAGGTTTGCCCTCACACCCTGGTGAGGTGCCGTATGTATGGATGGGAGTGGTCACAGGCTCTGACTCCCTGGTTGGTGATGTCAGAATTGTGTCAGCCCCCGGAGGATACATAAGGCACAGCACTGATCAAAAGTTAGGAGTTGCCAAGTGATTAGGAGGAGAAGGAGTAGTTTGCAAAGTGGTTATGTTATAGTAGCTGAATAAGGAGACTATGACCAGGGACCTGGCACAGAATAGATATCCCTGTGGGGATAGGGAATCCCTAATCAAGGAGGACAATACCTTTCAAAGGGAAGTACGGTGAACAATGGAGGGCTAAATACACCCCATTGTGGAGGGCCGCTGGCCCACCGTACTAATAAAGATGTTCCTGATTAACAACACTCTCGTGTGCAAGTGTGGAGTTATTGCACAGAGAGACGCACCACAGAGGAGTTCCTCATCAGAATCATCCCCAAGCGGATGCTGGGATCCTGATGAGGTGGAGGCGCTGCACTGGATATAGGTAGGACTCTGCACACTACCTCAGCTGCCTGTCTGGGTTGGCAATCCCCAATACAACATCGTGCGGGAGACTCAGGAGTCCTGTTGCCAACAGGTGCACCACCAGACATCACACTGTAATGGGGACTGGTTAGACCACAGGGGCCAATATGAGATTGGGTGGGTCAGGCCAGTCCAGAAAACCTGTTACAATTGGAGGCGCTGCTGAGAGAGACCTGTCAACAGGACAGGCTTTTGCTAGGCACACTGGGAAACAGGGAGAAGTGTCTGCTGCCACTTTGTGCTGCGTTGGGACGGACCTAGGGGCCTGAAAGGAGTGAGGGGTTTGGAGCCGGGCTATAGCTGTCCTAGTCACCTTGAGGTAGTGCTAGTTGGTAGGATGCCAGAAGGGATAGCCTGTTAACGTGGTCAGGAATCCTGGAGAGGGTCTGCGCTAGGCTAACCAAGACAGGTAGACGCCCCAGTACTGCATGGAAGCCCCAGAGTACTCTAGCCCATTCCAGACCACTTACCGAAGGGAGCACAGACTGGGAGGAAGGAGATACAGCAGTCACTGAGAGAGTGAGCCTAGCCTGAGGTAGTGCAACACGAGTCTAGCCTACATTAGGTACACAAGGTGGTGCATCAGGGCAATCTTTATTGTACCGGTGTGGTGGCTGCCCCGCAGAGAGGAGCCCCATGTACGATAACTGCTACGAGAGAATGACGACCGCAACAATGGAGGATCCGCGCGGTGCGGATAGTCCAAAATGGCGACCGGAGGTTGATGGGGAAAGCACACGTGGCGTGCGCCCCACTGAAGAGCAAGCTGTTGCTGACCTGTCTTTTACAAGCCTGCTCTGGAGTGGAGCGAAAGCTGTGGCCGCACCGTTTTGGTCCTGTCTAGGACAACGAGGCGCCACCCTGGAGGATTGTGTTGAGGACATTGCAATTGTGGCTGATGGAAAGGACTTACAAAATGGCGGCTCCCGCTTCCATGGGAGACCGCGTGGGCCGATGGCAGACTATTCTGCAAATGCACAAGTTCCCAAGAATTGGCCAGAAGTGGCGCCAACAGGAGAGCCCCGCCCGCATGGGGGGTATGGCGCGAAAGCTGCGGCCGCGCCTTCATGGACAGTAACTCACTCAGCCCCGGTGCTGGGTCAACCACTTAGTCTGTGGGACCCTCCCCTAATATCAACCAGGGGGAGTGGTTTCCAACTATGCCCCATGGGTATGAATCCCGCGGGCCCAGGAGCTGGTGCGCTGATGGCCCCATTACCAGAAGTAGTTCCGGCAGCTGAAATTGTGTGCAAGAAAGAAGGCTGCTTTGCACGCAAAGCAGCTGAAAGGAAGCGATTGGAGTTGGCGGCAAAAGAGGAACCCCACCCTGTTGGGGAAAAGCGCGCGAGATCTGTGACCGCACCCTCTAGGACTGAAAGAGGTGCGGCCTCAATTAAAGGACATCCTATCCCATTGTGGGACCCGCCACTAATCGCTACCACTGGGGGCGGATTCCAATTGTGTCAAGTGAGGGCGGAGCTGAACCAAGGAGTGGCTGACCATTCAACCCCTGTTGGTCACTCACGCGGAACTCACTTCCAGGACAGACCAGTGTTACGAGTGGCTCCCACTAAGACCATGGCCTGCTCCCCAGATGTAAACCGGATGGTTTCAACTCAGCCCTACGCAGTACCCGGCGGGGTACTGGTGATCCGTGTAGGGGGCGCGGAGACAGTAGTGGGCCTCTGCCTGCAATGCCGACTGCCCGGCGGCACCATGGGCACGGCGGCGCGCTGTCCCCAGTGTGGCACACAATATCTGTGGCCAATGCCCACCTTCGTGCCCATTCAGAACAATGACCCAGGGGGGAATACGGCTATGCTGTCCGCCGAGTCCCCCGGTGCACTATGGACCAAGGGTGCGGATACCGAGGAATGTGACGTGGTCGGTCCAGCAACCGACAGAGAGAAAAGAAGGCGGTCGCCGCGCTCTGCGACCCCAAGTACCCTAAGTGCGGATCCCTCGGACGAGGGACCGGCGGGTCCAGTGGTAACGGGCGATCCACACCCAACCTGCGGACTGGTAAGGATAGCCCTTGTCCTTGCCAGGCCCCGATGCCATCGATCGAGGAGGAGAGGCCGTGCCAGGCCAGGACGGCGCACGTGGACGCAGAGGGACTTCCGGACCTGATTGTGGAGGAAGAGATCCCGCATGGGGGTCCATCCCAAGATGGCGGCACATCCGACTCTAGTGATGACGGCGTGTCCGGCAGAGGCGGCGGAACCAGCGGAAGCAGAGGACACGCGTCTCAGCGATAGGGTGGTGGTTCCCGATCGATGAAAAAGACCCGGAGTAAGCGGAGACCGGAGAAGGGTGAGACGGAACCAGCGATACCACCGTCCAGTGGTACGGGACAATCCAAGGAAGGCGAACGGGTCGGAACCCCGCGGCTTCCGACTGCCTATCCCTATGCCCAACCCCACACCCTAGATAAGGCCCCTGTCCCCGTCACCTGTTCCCGGGGATCATCATCCAGTTTGGGGGTGTCGGAAGGATCTTTGGGGGTTGGTGAGAACCGGACTGGGGAAAGACTGAGCAGCTTTGATTCCGGGGAGGGCTCAAGGGGAGGAGGACAATTGGGACAGGTATCTAAGTCCGGTGGGTGCCTAAAGAGATGGATATACCTTCTGGGGAGGCCCCACAGCGTGAGAGGTGGTCCAGGCCCCGTTCTGTAGGGACTTCCGGGGTATGCTCCTGGGGAGGTACAGAGGAGGGAGACTCTCTAGAATGGAACGAGAAGCCAAGGGAGACCCGTTGGTGGGCGCCCTTATTTGAGGGGTACGTGGGCTGGATGGACCGCACGCGGTTCTTGTTACAAAAAGACGACATCATAGATTACTGGTGGGCTAGAGGGGAGTTCAGGGCCGCCGAGAGGAAAAAGGAGATGCAATATCGGTGGCTCATGATAGACCGAAATGAAATAGAACCCATGGGCCCTGACAAATTGTCCGACCCCGTAGATCCGGATGAGCCCCTGTCCTGGGTATTACCAGGGAGAGCAGGGAACGCCAACCTAACTAGGAGTAGTAGGGCTGAAAGGGCGATAATTGCAAAATACAAGTACTCCCATGGGTTGGAGTATCCGTATGTTCCTGAACCCCTCATGGAGGAGATTGAGGAGAATAGGGATAGGTGGTTAAGGGAGACCATAGAGGAGTACATGGTCAACAAAGGGGGTGTCATTATGGGTAGTAAGGCAGAAGAAAGGATCGAGCACCTGATAAGGGTTTGGAGTATTGGGAGAAGTGTATACAAACACAGGGTAGTATACAGGCCTGAGAGGGGGTTGCCGCGTAGCTACCATGTAACTGTTCTGGACATGGGGGGTCGGGAGGTAAAGAAACCTGATCCACGGCACTACTATTAGGAGGTACTGAGTAGCATTACGCGGGCTCGTGGCTGCTGGTCAGGGCGTGCTTGGCGAGATGTGAATTGTTATGTTATAACCAGATGATGTTCTAATAATAATGTATGTTCCATTTTACAGTGCTTCCTGACGAAAGGTGTTCAAATTTAGATCCCAGCCGGGGCCGGTGGGATTCACCAGGGGGAGAATGTAACCATGCTGTAAAATGGTTGCAGTCATCTCTCCTGCTGACAGTAAGGCCTGGTAAGTTATGGGCATGCCAGCAGTAATCATGGAGGTTTGCCCTCACACCCTGGTGAGGTGCCCTATGTATGTATGGGAGTGGTCACAGGCTCTGACTCCCTGGTTGGTGATTTCAGAATTGTGTCAGCCCCCGGAGGATACATAAGGCACAGCACTGATCAAAAGTTAGGAGTTGCCAAGTGATTAGGAGGAGAAGGAGTAGTTTGTAAAGTGGTTATGTTATAGTAGCTGAATAAGGAGACTGTGACCAGGGACCTGGCACAGAATAGATATCCCTGTGGGGTAGGGAATCCCTAATCAAGGAGGACAATACCTTTCAAAGGAAAGTACGGTGAACAATGGAGGGCTAAATTTTACCCACCCCCATTGTGGAGGGGCAGCTGGCCCAACCCGTACTAATAAGATGTGTCCGATAACAACACACTTCGTGTTGCAAGTGGTGGAGTTATTGCACAGAGAGACGCACCACAGAGGAGTTTCTCATCAGAATCATCCCCAAGCGGATGCTGGATCCTGATGAGGTGGAGGCGCTGCATGGGATAAGGTAGGACTCTGCACACTACTCAGCTGGCCTGTGTTGGGTTGGCAATCCAATACAAAAACTCGTGCGGGAGATATCAGGAGTCCTGTTGCCACAGGTGCACCACCACGACATCACCTGTAATGGGGACTGGTTAGACCACAGGGGCCAATATGAGATTGGGTGGGTCAGGCCAGTCCAGAAAACCCGTTACATTAAATATATATAATATATAACAAAACACAAAGAAGCGCAAACTCCATAGCGCGTAACTGTTTACAAAATGGGTAAATTTATTTCAAGGAAAGTGTCCCTAGGAGATAGACTTACAGGATGCTAAAATAACACAAACATTGGAGAGAATCTGTAAGGGGCGTCATCTATAGGAGCGGGGGGGGGGGGGGGGGGGGGGGGGTCCGACAATGATACTGTGCACCTGATGTAGCTGTATGCAACTCCTGCCACGAGTACTGCAGCGTTTCAGTGTCTCCAAGTGCTTAAATCACTTCCGTGTGTAGTTCACTGTTGGAAGTGAAGGCGGATCAGATGAATAGAGTATCAGGGAACTCAGGACCTCCTCCCACACGTCTGTCTAAGATGACGTCACCACGTCTCTATGCATTTCGTCACGCTGTGTGACTTCCTCAGGAAGATGACCTGGTGGTTAAAACCAGAATCCTACTTACAACAGTGCAGATGAATACAAGCATGTATGTCCCATTTGGATAGAGTCTCTCCTGTTATCCTCCCTCAGCGTGCTGACGTCTGCAGACTGCAGCAGTGCTGACTGTGTGCTCCGTGACTGCTCTCACACTACACAGGCACATGCTGGGAGAAGGGTCCGCTCCTCGTGGTTGGATCAATACAAACGCTTGAATGGCTGCTTGTGCACTTCCTCCGTGGTAGCCGTGACCGCTGACCCTTCATCTTCAACAGGTCAACTTCTACTTTTTATGGAACTGAGTGTCCATTTCATGTTTTAATAAATTAGTTTAATTGTTTTTTCAGCCTTGTTTGTTTGTGTTAAATGTTATGTGTTGTTAAAGTTATTTGTTTGTCAGGTAGTGATGTTAGTTTGAGTTTATATGTCTGTTTGTATATTTTAATTGTATATTTCAACAGTTTACACTATGATATCTCTTTGTGTTTAACCCCACATATCACGGGCGTTATCTGCAGAGCCACCAAGTCGATCCAAATGAATAGGACTAGACCACCTTAAGGAGTTTAACCCCTACCAGTACATCTGGACATTCACTGGACTATATCTTGCAAGGCGCCGGTCTGTATTTCTTTTCATTGCTATGTACATTAATGGCGCTATATAAATACAGACATAGATATATCTCTCTGTACCTTATGTTTCCACTTACCTTTTCTTATGTAACCCTCCTTGCACAGCCCTAAAGGAGCTTACATTGGTGTTGACTACATACATGGCTGTGCTCAGTCTCTGTCACATTGTCAGGGTGCAGGGTCAATGCAGGCTTGGCATACAGTAGATATGTAGAAGGAACATTTATGGGCGCCAGTAAATTTTATAGTACAAACACCAGCTTTATTGACAGCCATTGATAATGCTCTTCACATAAAACATTTTTTCCATTGCACACAAACTGGTAACATTACTGGATTTGTACATGAATGCTTCTCTCCTATATAACTCTAGGGAGGTACTGTGTTTAGGCTTGTTCCTTCTCATGTTAACTATATTGTCCATCTCCTGTATAGCGTCCATTATAATCCATTTCAACTGGGGCCCTTCTGGGTTCAGCACTGCTCTCTTTCTCATTGGCATCAGTATCCCGGTGCTGCATATTGTGTACCTTTTCTAGGCACACTAGGTCTGAGTTAGCTGCGGACCTCCCAGTTTGGTCGATCCGATTATGCCACAGAGCTACTATATGGAAAACCCCATAGGGACATACTGTATGCTTCTTGGTGAATCTAGAGAGATATCTAAATACATTACTACGGACGCTAACTGGATAGGGCACTTTCCCTTGCTGCCAAACAACTAACAGAGACAGGGCAATATTAATATACTTATCTATACACTGAAACCTATTTACACGACTTCACTTTGAGGCCCTCCAACTGCCACTCCGAGGAATCGTACCTCCTGAACCTACTATGAGGCTATTTATAGTCTGATAGTGACGTCACTGGTAACATGCATAAAGGGGGAGTGGCTTCTTTCCTGCCATGTCACTCTGTCTACACCAAGTGATGGGAGAGAGGCGTTACCCAGCATCAGCCCACACAGTTAACCATTTAAGGCCGTTCATTTATTTATTTATTTATAAAATATTTTACCAGGAAGTAACACATTGAGAGTTACCTCTCGTTTTCAAGTACAGTATGTCCTGGGCACAGAGTTAAGACAAATACATGGTTACAAATACAGTTGCATAAATGAACAGGTTATACATTATATACAAGACATTGCATGCACAGTTAAAGAAAATATATATTATGGGCGTATGCAACAGTTACAGACCAGATTAAAATGTGAGACAGCCTTACCCTTAGATTTAAAAGAAATTAAGCTGGTGGTGGATGTGAGTCTCTGGTAGGTTGTTCCAGTTTTGGGGTGCACGGTAAGAGAAGGAGGAACGGCTGGATACTTTGTTGAGCCTTGGGACCATGAACAGTCTTTTGTTAAGCATTTAACTGATCTAGTAGTCCCTAGGGGGACAATCCTTATAGGTTGCAAGCCCCTTGGGAAGGGCCCTCCTTACCTACTGTAACAATGAATGTTAATGATTGATATTTTATTTTTGTCGTCCTCCAACCTTATTGTACTGCGCTTTGGAATATGTTGGCACATTATAAATAAATGATCACAATAATAATTCTAGCAAATTCCGCTTTATTTCATATACATACTGTATATCTTTTTCTTTAAAAACCTTTGAAATTCACATATTCCACCAACATCCAAAACCAAAATCATCAGGTTTTAATGAGATCCTTCTCAGGTATTAAGCATAAGGCTAGGTCCCTGCTGCCTGCTGCAGCGCCCGCTATGGTGTGCGCTGCAGGGACAAGAGCCGCCCCTCAATGGGGCCGGGCCCACTACCAGGATTGGCCGCCGTGTTGCCCTGCCAGATTTTTCTGAAGAAGAAAAAAACGAATGGCGCACAGCCAGGGAGCCAGGTGTGGAGTAAAACTGCTTTTCTTTATTCGTGCATGCAGAAAGACAAGTGTACCCCCT
>CM071567.1:26649895-26703640 GCA_036426205.1 Ascaphus truei | reverse complement strand
TTCTTTGCATAAATGCCATAACGAGAACCATTGTACCAACCCACCCAACATCCCAACACACCGGTAAAAAACGCCGATCCACACACCAACACATACCAACCGGCATCGTGTCCGACCCGTCCGACTCCATCGAACCGCCTAATTGATCTCGCGACGACAACTACCCCAGCCAGTCCCCGGATTGATGTGGGAACCAAGGAAAATGGGAGGGCACGCCCCCTTGGGTGACAAAGAACAGGAAACCTCCTAACATCCTATAAAAGCGCGTTTCGGACCTGGGGTCCTTTTATCAAGGAATATGGGACTGGTGCTGGTGCTGAGATAAGGCAAACACCGTATAGTACCTAGATAATGAAACAGGTATATTGAAAAAATCTGCGCGAAAATTACAACCGTCCTCACCAGTGCGCATTCGCGTTGGTCCTACGTGGCGCAGCAACCACAACCCCAAAGTATTGGGTGTATTGTACGCTCTCGACATCGCCGCCCTTCCGAGTAGGCGTAAGACTCTACCAGCATGAAGTACACAGTTACAACCCCGAAAACGGGGTAAATGACCAAAACGTGGAAACAGGGGCTATATTATCTAATCACCCAGGGCAGACTCTGCTTAGGCGAGTAAAGTCGATGCCGGAAGCGGAGAGAGAAACCTCAGGAAAAAAAGCGAATGTTCCCACAGAAGCCCCACCGGAATAGCAAAAGCAGCGTGTAAGCGTGCGACCAGGGGTAAGGGAAAGAGAAGTCGCGAGGAAGAAAGAGGCGGAAGACTGGAGGGGAAAAACCAGAAAGCGGGGCACGAAAAAAGCGAGAGCCGAACAGTGAATGAACAAGGACACCACCCGCGGACCGACAAGGAAGGCCGAACCAGTTCGAGACGGGCGAGGGACAGCACCCTATCAAGGGACGGCGAAGGAAAGCGCAGCCGACGATCCAAGGTGCACGGAACACAAAGAATAGGCTGAACCACGAATAGGGTGGGTTCCGATCAGTAAACACCCTAACCAGAAAACTAAAAAAAATAGAGGATAAAAAAGGGGATCCTACGCAAGGCAGCGGAGTCCGAGGGAGAAACCGGGTTGACGGCGACCGGTTCACTTCCGGCGGAGATAAATTCCCAGCGCATCCATCCTTTTCAGAACCTTGATCCTCGCTAAGCGTACTTATACAGATTACTACATAAACAGTCCGTCCAAATTCGGTTCCAATTAAGTCTATCTCCCCTTGTCTCGGTGCGACAAAGCCTGCATTCCTTCTCTTAAGTCCAGAATCTGAGAACAAAGAACCCGAATAAGAGAGCGCTTGCTAATAGATCGTTCTAGGCCGATAGTTCCTAGCACACTCACCTTACCATGGGCAGATGGAGGGAACTGTCACACTAAGTGTTGTAGACTTAGCGGTAGAAGCCCAGGATTCCGAGTGAAAGAGAAGGCCTTTCCCTAATATTAGAAAAACTCAATTAAACAGTTCCTGCCCCTTACTTAGCCATAAAAATCACTCAGAGTCACCTGACTGTGTAGTGCCTATGTGCTACTAGGGGCCGGTGTCTGTCCACGATACATGGAAGCTGAATAGTACATATTAAGAAAGCCTTGGCTTCCTTTGCACACTCATACGTTACTATCCCCGGTAGAGCCGCGGAGTAGGCCTCCATATACCGTCCTCCTGTAAGCGCTCCGAGAGCTCCACTACCAAGCTGCAACCCCTAGCAGAGTTCTCCATCATCAATGAGAACTGCCCTGGCGTAAACTCTGAGATCGCCGAGAGATTGACATTCGCGCCTTTATGTAAGCACGCTTGGCATCATGAGACCTAATTGCGTACTAACGCCGGATACCAGGAGTTATTGGAGTGTCGATAACAAGCCCATCTGCTCACGGCATGCCTGCGCCGAATTTACGATCCCTAAGACGTGGGCATCCTCTGCTACGGCCACGGGGTGTCGCATAATCCCGTGTCCCACTTGTAAATCAGCAATTCATTCTATTCTTCCTTTATGACGCCGTTCACAATAGCAATCCCTGCCGTAAATCCCCGGGATCTATAAATGCCAGTGCCGGCCATCGCCTGGGAGTAGATGGGTAGGGCCCAATGAAGTACCAATCGAGTGTTCTCTCCTGGAGTAATCGATGAACTGGTGAGACCTGCAACTAAGGTGTATAGAGGAGCAGTTCACAACACGAAGGCACAAGCTGCCAGTGTTCCACGAAAGGATAGCCTACCAAAGTAGGACAGCAGGGTGGAAACTATGAAAAACACCCGTCAAGGTCACAATGATCCTTCCCTGTATTACGGATATTACCTGTCCAATTGATCAGGACCTAATCACAAAATTCCAGCGGGTGAACCGTATAAGGCCGGGAAGCCAGGGATCAAGAGAATTGAAGGGTAGAGAACATTGAGCCATCGCCCCTGGCAAGACCGAGAGCAAGGGGGGGTCATTTTTCGTAACTTTCCAATCTGGCCGTACATGTCGCTGCAATTCACCAATGAGATATGCTGAACAGCCAAGACATGTGCACCAATCATACGGTCCCCCGGCTCACGACTAAAGGCCATCGTAGTACATAGAGACTAGAACAAATGAGACAAAAAACTTACTAACAACACACAACAGGAACAAATCAATATAGAATCAAATTATTAGATATACCTGTTGTGAGTGGTGAAAGTTATCCATGCCAATCCCATATATAAAAAGTGTGAGCGCGGGGGACCCGGTATGATTGGTGCAATGTCGGCTGTTCAGCACTCTCATTGTGATGCAGCGACATGTACCGGCCTATTGGAGACCCGCGGTACGTCACTATGGGAGGAGTAAGTACACAACTAGATGAGCCCTGTTTACCTCACGCTCCATTCTGGTCACGTCGCGGACAGTGACTGGGGCGGTCCATACCCACAATCCTTTGGGTTGTTGGTGCTGCTCCACGAGGTGACACACGGCCGCGCACTGGGCGGACGGTGTAATTTCGCGCAGATTTTTCAAATTACCTATTATTATCTAGGTATATAAGTGCCTATCCTAGCACATCCCATACTCCTTGATAAAGGACCCCCAGGTCCGAAACGCGTAGGAGGTTCCTGTCTTTGTCCCCCAAGGGGGTACATTGTCTTTCTGCATGCACGAATAAAGAAAAGCAGTTCTACTCCACCACCTGGCTCCCTGGCTGTGCGCCATTTCGTTTTTTTCTTCTCCTTTACCTGGATTCTGGATCCCTCGTGGCTGGCACTCCTGTATATCACCCCTGGAGATACGTGAGTGTGTTTTTTTCATGACTCTTATGGTTAAGTCTGACGACTGTCATCTAGTACTTACAAGTCTATATTTCACCCCACCCACTCCCACTGTATCTCCAGTGTAATGTTTATTATCCACTGAATTGGATGGAGTCACCCTGGGTTTGAGCACCCTATTTTTCTTACAGATTTCTCTGAAGACAGAAAAACTGTGTTCAGGAGAGGTAGAGCAGCAGGGGAGGGCGGAGGGCCGGGATGGGGGAGTGAGGAGCAGGGAGGGAGAGGGGGGGAGGCAGAGGGGGAGAGGGGACGGGGCAGAGGGGAGGGGCTGTGTTCCTTTTTTTGCTTTTTCTCCTTCTTTCTCTTTTACGTGGTTTTCAGCACTGAGGCGTGTTGATAGGAGCAGGCAGTCGCACTACTTTTGGTGTTAGGCCGGTATGTTTGAGGAGCAGGGGAGGAGCCACGGGAATGGAGTCAAGGTGAGTGGAGGAGTTTGTTAGGCAAGCGTTAGAGTAACGGGCCGGTAATGGCAATGGCATGTGGGGCGGAGATGGCAGAAGGGGGTGTGTGGGGTGTGGGGTGGGTAATGGGTGGGATGCAATGGCACAGATGAAGCAGGGAGGACGGGGGGGTAGGGGGAGGAAGGGATCAGAGCAGGAAGCAGAGAGTGCAAGACATGGTGGGTGCAGCAGAGCAGGGGCAGGGGGAGGGCCAGCAAAGAGGCAGGGGGGCAGGAGAAGGAGGAAGGGGGGGGGGAGGGTGGCAGAGCGGCCGGGGCAAGCAGGGCAGATGAACAGGGGTCAGCAGGAGGAGGATAGGGGGGAGTCAGCGGGGGTGGGAGCAGGGAGGGAGGGGGGGTGTGTTTTTTGTCTTATTCTGTGTCTTTTTCTGTTTGTTTTCGGTCGCTTCTGTCTTTCCTGCCTTTGTTCTCAGTCCTCGTTCCCTTCTTCTTCGAGCCTGCTGCGGCTCCGGCTGGTCTTTGGGAGGGGGAAAGGGGCAGGGGCAGGGGTAGGAAGAGGCAGCAGCCATAGGGGAGAGGGACAGCAGGGGAAGGGGAGAGGGGGGGTGATGAAGGGCGGCAGGGGGCAGGGGGGGGGAGGGAGAAAGAGGAGGGTGGGGGATCTTCCTCTCAGTGCTTCTATTCATCTTTATTCTTTTCTTCTTCTTTTTATTTGTTGTCTTTTCTTTTCTTCTCTTTGCATTTTTTTCGCTTTTGTTTTTTTATTCTGCCTTTTTCTCCTCTGCTTTTCCTTCCAGGCCGGGGTTAGCAGTGGAGGCAGGGAAGGAGAGGAAAGAAGTGGAGGAGGGAGGGGGGGGGCAGGAGGGGCCCAGGAGGGAGGGGGGTCAGGATAGAGGGGGGAGTGGAGGCAGGAGAGGGAGGAGGGGGGGGGGTAGTGTGGGGAGGGGGGAGAAAGGGGGAGAGCAGAGTAGTGAAGAGGGAAGGGTTGGTTGTATCTTTTTGTGTTGGTCGCAGTCGTGCTTTTCGTTATGGGAGTGCATGTAGAGGAGTCAGTAGTGAGCAGTGCATGAGAAGTTTTTCTTGCATGTCCGTTTGTGCTGACTGCTTTTGGGACGTGCGGTGGGCCCTGCTTGTCTTTGGTGTGCTGCTTGTCTTTTGCTGTTCTCTTGTTGCGGTTTGTTCTTGCTCTTGTG
This sequence comes from Ascaphus truei, assembly GCA_036426205.1. Taxonomy (NCBI): domain Eukaryota; kingdom Metazoa; phylum Chordata; class Amphibia; order Anura; family Ascaphidae; genus Ascaphus; species Ascaphus truei. The sequence continues at coordinate 26,698,750 of CM071567.1, read as the reverse complement.
GTGTGCTTCTTCTTTGCCCTTTCTTCCTCCTTCTCTTTTTTCCCTCTCTTCATTTTACTATTCGTCTTCCCCATTCGTTGTTTTCACTTGCCGTTCGTCTGCTCTCGTCATGATTCATGCGATTCTGGTTTCTGGTGGCCGCCGTGTTTCGGGGGTCTCGAGCGCGTTGTGTGTGGGGGGCTGGGGGCCGGGCGGCTTGTGGCCGGGGGGGTTGGTCTGGCGCGCATCTTGGGTGGTCGGTGCGTGTCCTGCGCATCTGTCGGGGGGGGGCGGGGGGTTGTGCTTCTTGCCCTCCCGGGCAGGGGGGTGTCGGCATGTTTGGCCGCTAGTTCGGGGCGACTGGGGAGGGCGGGTCCGTGACCGTCCCGTGATTTCTCTTATTAGCCTCGGTTCTCACGTGCCTTTCAATGGGTACACCAGTCAGGGCTTTGCTTTTCTCTGTTGATGTGTCTTTTTCGCAGGAGGTTCTGGGCGGTCGCTGGTTATTCGCAGTTTGTTGTTTTCTTCTTTTGACTTTTTCTTTCTTCCTTTGTGCCCCTCTTTTCTCTTTCTTTTTTCATTTTCTGCTTTTACTTCAATCTTTATCATTCTTTTCTTTTTCTTCCTTCTTTTCTTTCTTATATTTTGTTTTTTCTTATTTTTTCGCTTTTTTTCCACGTTTTCTCTTCTAATTGTTTTCCTTCTCTTTTTTCCTCTCCGTTCCTTCTGTCATTTTTTTCTTTGTCTGTCTTTCTTTTTTTGTTCCTAGCGTCCCTTGCTTTCTCAATCTGTTTCCGTCTGTGTTTTTTATTTTTGTCTTTTTTTTTCTCATTTTCTGTTTGTTCTTTGCCCTGTTTTATCCTGGCTGGACTGGCCCGTGCTGCCTTTCGTTTTCGGTCTCCTCCTGCTTTCTGTTTTCGGGGTTGTTCCGTCCTTGGTTGCCTTTCCTGTTTCCTGTTTTCTGTGTGTACGTTATGCAGTTCTGCTTGTTTTAGTCTTGCTCGGTGGGGGTCAGCAAAGCTGCAGAGGGAAGGAGGGTCGAGCAGTTCATAGCCTTGTGTTTATTATGGCATATTGTTTGAAAGTAGCAGTGTGCTGTCAGCGTTCGAAGGGCAGGGGCATGATTATAGACAGGGTATGCGAGTGCGAACGCATCATAGGTCAGTGTTCAGAACCATGCACTACCGCGTGGAGCGTGGGGTCAAGAGGGCAAATAGGGAAGTATCAGCATGACCGAGATCAAGGGGGGGTGCAGAGAGGGAGGTGGGGAGGGGAGCAGTGCAGGCAACAGCAGAGTCAACGTGTTTGGTTTCAGTTCTAGTACACCCCAGGCCTGGCGCGCTGACGCAGCTGGCAGGTCAGTTTGACGATTTCTGCCTGTTCAGGGGGCCGGGTACCTCAGTGTATTGCGTTGATCTAGGGTGGTAGGTGCAGATTTCAGGAGCTAGGAGGAGTTTTATTCAGGAGGATAGGATTGTCAGGCAGGGTAGGGCAGAGGAGTGAGGAGAGGAGGAAAATGCCCGCATTATAGGTAGATATTGTTTTTGTTTCACTGTGTAAAGTTGCCTTTTGTGTGGATTGTTTATGATCTTCGCATTATGCCTCCTTCATCCCAGTGTTCACTTATTGAGAGAAGGGCAGAGAGTGGAGTCAGGGCCCAAGAGCAGAGGAGGCAAGCAGGGGGAGCAGGAAGTGGGGAGGGAGCAGCAGAATGGGCAGAGCAGAGAGCATGGGGATGGCAGGGCAAAGGAGAGGAGCAGGAGGAGCAGGAAGAGAAGGGTCAGGGAGGGGAAGGAGGGTGAGGACAAATGGTAGAGGCGAGAGCAGGGCAAAAAGCAAGGAAAGGAGTTGGGTAGGTGCAGTAGCAGGCAGAGAGCATTGGGGGGGGTGGTCAAGGAAGGGTGGAGGGGGGGGGTAGGGCAGCAGGGGCATAGCAGTTAGTCAGAGGATAGGAAATGAGTGGAGGAAAGAGGAGGCAGGGGGGGATGGCAGAATGATAGAGCGTAGGCAAAGAGGGGGAAGGACAGGGCAGCCAAATGACAGGAAGCATATGCAGTTCAGGAGATGGTCACAGGTTGAGGACATAGCAGTGGGGGTGTAGGTAAAGGGGATGAAGGGAGTGGTATAAGCCGAGAGATGCAGATTGTGAATGTGCAATGGAGAGGGGGGGGAGGGGGGGTGAGAGGGGTGAGGAGGATGGGCAGAGAGCAGGGTGAGAGACACAGAGATGGAGAGAAGAGTGACACGGAATGCGAGGAGGGGAGGAGAGCATATCAGCAGGGGGAGAGCCAGAGGAGGCGAGAGGAGGATGGAGGGGGGGAAGGTGCAGGCAGAAAAGAGGCAGCAGGGGGATCCTGAGATAGCACAGAGGGGGTGGAGGGTGAGGGTAAGAGCAGAGGGGAGCAGGAAGTTGTAATGGCAGAGCAGTGTAGGGAGATTGGCAGAAGGTGCCAAAGAGAGGGGAAGGGGAGGAAAGAGATGGGGAGGGAGAGGAGCAGAAGGGCAGCAGATAAGCAGCAGGGAAGGGGGCATAAGGTAGTGTGAGGAAGGAGCAGGGATCAGGTAAGGGCAGAGGGAGGGGGGCCGGCAGGGCAAGCAGGGGGGGAGAGGGGATGAGAGAGGGCAAGGAGGGGAGGAGACAGATGTGGGAGGGGGAAGAGGAGTGAGCAGGGCAGAGACAGAGGGGTGAAGGCCAGTCAAGGGGGAGGTCAGGAGGTGGATGGCCGGTTGAGGAAGAATGGGAACAGGAGGGAGGTGAAGGTTAACGGGACAGCAGTGGGGGGAGAGTCAGGATGCAGCAGAAACAGGAATGGTGATGTGTAAGGTGAAGCAGGCAGAGGCAGGGAGTGCATGATGAGTGTCAGAGGCAGGGGGAGGCAGTGAGCAGGCAATAGAAGCAGCAGCAAGGAGAGATTAGCAGAGGAGGGGCAGCAGGGCTCAGGGAGTTTCATCGTTGGGAGAGGCAGCCGGAAGAGGAGTCAGGAGCAGCAGGGGCAGGCGCAGAGTTGAGGAGGAGGATGGGGGCGAGGTGCAAGAAGAAAAGGGGGAGGGGGAAGGAGCATGCAGGGAGGGCAGAAGGGGAGGGAGAGAGCAAAGAGAGGGGCAGCAGGCAGGCAAGGCAAGGGAGTATGAGTGGGGGGCAAGGCAGTCAGGGGAATCAGGGAAAGAGAGGGAGTCAGGAGAGAAGCAGGGGTCGGGTCAGAGAGGGGGAGGGAGGGAATGGTGGGGCAGAGGCAGAGGGAGGGAGTCAAGCAGAGCCGCAGAGGCATATGGAGGAGAGGCAGAGCATATGGGCAGTGGAGGGGGGGAAAGAGGGTGGGGCAGAGAGGGCAGAGAGTCAGAGGCAGGGGCAGGAGAGGTCAGAGGGCAGCACTGGGGAGAAGGCGCAAGAGAGGACAGGGCAGGGGGAAGGGCAGAGGCAGAGAAGGTGGAAGCAGAGGGTCATAGGCATGTCCCCAACAGGCAGGAATGGCAGGGAGAGAGGCAGTGAAGGGGAGAGGGCAGTAGAGAAAATGAAGAGTGTGCAGGTGACAGCAGGGGAGAGCAGAAGAGCAAGGAGGGGGGCAGGGAGCAGAGACACAGTTCAGAGGCAACAGGACAGCAGCAGATGGAGGGGGGGAAAATGTGTTCAGAGGCATGGAGATAGGGGAAGGCAGGCAGGCAGGAAGCATTGGAGGAGCCTGGGATCCAGAGGCAGAGAGGTGAGAAGTATAAATACAGAAGAATCATGAAGGGTGACATGTGGCAGTTGATTGAGAATGATGTTCATAAGTTATGAAGAGGTTAGTGTTGGGCAGCAGGGCATGATGATAGGGTAGAGGGAGATTGCAGGATAAGCAGCATTAGAGGACTGTAAAGGGTGGTCATGATGGCATGTATAGCACGGGAGTTCACAGCAAGTGAGCACAGGAGGGGCATCAGAGAGGAGAGGAGAGAGCAGGTGGCAAAGGAGCAGAGTTGGGAGGGGATGTGGAGGCCAGGTAGAGAGGAGTTCAGGGGGCAACAATAGGTAAGCATGGTTAGGGCAGGGAGAGTGGCAAGCAGATTGTGGCGGTTGGTTGGTAGCAAAGCAGGGAGGTAATTAGGATCAGAGTGAGGGAAGCAGCAGCAGAGAGATAGGGCCAGGGGGGAACGTGAGGCAGCATAGGATATTGGGTAAGGTAGGAGGGCATGAGTCAGGGAGTTAGAGTAAGGCAGGCAGGGGAGGGGAAGGATCAGGACAGGGCGAGGGGGGGGATAGATAGGGGTCAGAGAGAGCAGGATCATCAGGGGGAAGCAGGAGGAAGAGAAGGGAGGGAGTAGCAAGGGAGGCAGCAGAGCAGGGAGGAGGGGCGAGGAGGTGGGAGGCAGGAGGGGAGAGATAGAGAAGGCAAAGCGAAGGGTGAGTGAGAAGTGAAGAGGGGGCAGAGAGGTGGGAGGACAGTGCAGAGATGGGAAGAGAGCAACGAGGGCAGTCAGGACGATTTGCAGGGAGGCAAAGAGAGAAAAGCAAAGAACAGGAGCGATTGTGAGATGGTACAAGACAGCAGGCAGCAGAGGAGAGGGAGAGAAGGTGGCAGGGAGGGGGGAGTGGGTTGAGTGAGCAGTAGTAGTGCAGCAGAGCAGGCATGAGCAGAGAGTGGGGAGAGGGGCAGCAGGGGGGAGGAGCAGCAGAGAGGAGAGACAGAGGGACAGGGCATAGGAGCAGCAGGGGGTGGAGACAGGGCAAAAAGAGAGCAGGAAGGAGGAGCGATCAGAGGGGCAGGCAGGGATGAGAGGCAGGGAAGGAGGAGTTGTGGTATCAGGGAGCAGTGAGCAGGAGGGGGGGGGAGCAGGGAAGGGGGTAGGGGGGAGGAGGGGAGGGAGAGTAGAGGCAGCAGGGCAAGGGCGAGGGGACGTATAGTGGAGTATAGTCATGTGAAAGAGAGCAAGGGCAGATGCATAAATCAGATGCGAGGGAAGAGGAGGGCAAGAAGCAGTTGGGGAAGGAGAATGAGGGCCGGGGGGGATGAGGGGCAAGTGGCAGATGGTGAGAGAGGGGGGTAAAAAGGTGAGAAGGGGGGGATCAGGCAAAGAGAGGGCATGGACAGAGGGGAGCAGGGTGGTGTGTATTGATGTAGTTGGTATATGGGTGGATTTGTAGTTGAGATACCGTGTGATATGCATGCACCGGAGGCATATAGTCATGCCGGGGTTGTGCGCTAGGATGTCACGCCAGATTAATGCACTGAGAGTGCAGAGAGCAGGGAGGACAGAGAGGCAGAGAAGGTGGGCGGGAGGAGAGGCAGAGGGAGGTGGGATGGGGCGAGGGCGTAGAGAGGAGAGAGGTGAGCAGTATAGGGGGGGAGAGGAGTAGGGGGGGGCCATTCAGATGCAGTGCAGGGGGGGGGGGGGTATAGGCAGTAGGGGGCAGAGCAGCAGCAGCAGAGCAGCCCAGGAAAGGGAAGGATCAGAGGAGAGGAAGCAGGGCAGGTAGGCAGCAACAGGGTTGCATGATGTGGGGGATCAGGGGAGCAGGCAGGGAGAGGGGGGGGGGCAGGGAGCGGCAGAACAGCAGAGAGGGAGCAGGAAGGGGAGGAGAGTGGCAGAGGGATCAGAGGAGCAAGAAGCAGAGGGGAAAGCAGGGAGCAGCAGAGAAGCAGCAGGCTGAGGGTGGCATGGAGGCAGGGGGCAGGGGGGGAGCCAGGTCAGAGCATGCAGGCAATGGTAGTCAGCAGAAGAGCAAGGGGAGGGAGAGGCAGGGAGTGGAAGGGAGCGGGGAGGAGCAGAGAGGTGGGGAGGGGGGGAGGTCAATCGAGTATAGGTTAAGGCAAGATGGGGCAAGAAGCATGAGTGGATAGGGGAGATGATTGCAGCAGATGACAGGAGAGGGCAGGGGAGTGACGAGGTCACAGGAGAGATTCAGAGTGGTAAAAAAAGAGCAGCAGCAGAGAGGACGAGAGGGGGGTAGAGCAGTTTCAAAGAGGGATGAAGTCATGGAGAGGGGGCAGGAAGCAGAGTCAGAGGAGGGGGGAGAGGTAGAAGGGGGCAGTGGCATGGGGAGGGGAGGGGGAGAGGGGAGCAGAGGAGGGAGGCAGTCAGCAGGGAGTCAGAGTAGGTGCGCCGTGGGAGTTCAGGCAGGGGGCATAGGGAAGCAGTGCGAGCGGGAGGGTGCCAGAAGGTAGGGAGGAAGAGGGCAGTAATAGGAGATGGGAGGTGGGATAGGAGGAGAGGCAGAGAATGATAACAGAGGCAAGAAGTAATTGGGTAGGAGGAGAGTGGGAGATAAGAAGGGAAATGGGGCAGGGGGTGAGAGAGGGGAGAGGGAAGGCAGGTGAGGTGAGAGTTCATTCCATGGATTGTGGGAGTCCAGAGGGCAGCTGGGGAGCAGGTGGCAAAGCAAGCAATACAGCAGGTGGCGTTGAGGTGAGGCAGAGGGCAAGGGGCAGAGAGAGCAGCAGGTGACAGAGAGCAGCAGGGAGGGCTGAGATCAGAGCCGAGAGGAGGTGAGAATTGGAGTGTAGGGGCAGGAAGCAGAAGGGAGAGCGAGAGGGAGATCAGCAGTGGGGAAGGGGGAGAGGGGAGAAGGGGTAGAGAGGCAGGACAGGGGAGCAAGGGCAGAGAGGAGGCAGGAGGGATGGCAGATGAGAGCACGGCGCATCAGGGAGGGAGCAGTGACGAGAGAGGAACAGATGCAGGCAGAGGAGAAGAGAGAAGGAGGGGTGGGATCAGGGACAGGCAGGGGGGACAGCAGAAGAGGAAGGTTTTTTTTCTTGTTTTCTTTTCTTCCCTTTTTTCTATTCCTTCCGTTCTATCTTCCTCTTCTCTAGTCGCGGCCCGGGGTCAGTAGGGTGGGTAGGACGTTGCATTTGTGTTGCACAGGTCTTGGGTGAGTTGTTTTGGGAGGAGCAGTAAGCGTGCATGGCGGTGGAGTTTGCTCGTGAATAGAGAGGGCACATCAATGGGAGGACAGGAGTAGGAGGAAGAGGGGAGGGGGCGTCGCTAGGGGGGCAGCAGTGAGGAGGAGCAGGGTGTGGGAGGGCGGCAGAGGACAGGCAGGGCAGGCATTGGCAGGGAGTGGGAGGATGAGAGTCAGTAGCAGAGGGCAGTAGGAGGGCAGGGCATCCAGGGCAGACTGGACAGAGGGGAGGGGGCAGGAGCAGGAGGGCAAGGCAGAGGGGTAGGGGCATAGCAGGGGGGGGAAGAAGCAGATGGGAGACAGAGGAGTTGCAGCAAGGTAGTCAGGCAGGGCAGAGTCAGGTAGGATCAGCAGAGGAGGTGGGGCAGACAGAGAGAGAGGTGGAGTAGTGGGAGAGCAAGGCAAGGAGCGGTGGATAAGTTCAGTGGTGTGAATCAGGAGAGGAGCAGCAGAGGGAATGAGTACAGAGGGGGGCAGTCAGGGAGGAGGATTCAGGGGGGGTGGAAGCAGGAGACAGCATGGGAGGGCATCAGAAGGGGAGGATGAGAGAGAAGCAGGGCAGGAAGAGAGGAGGAGGGGAGAGAGAAGCATGAGGGTGAGTGAGTCAGCATTTGAGTTTCAGAGGAATGAGTGCAGCAGGAGAGGCCAGTGAAAGAGGGGGGAAGGTCAGAGTGGGAGGGAGGCAGCATAGCAGAGTAGAGGAGGAGACGGGCAGAAGAGGAGAATGAGCAGGAGAGGGAGGGCAGGGGAGAGAAGAGAGTGAGTGCAGGGGTAGGGAGGGGAAGGGGAGGAGTCAGGAGGAGCGCAGGGCAGATTCGCAGCATAGAACAGCAGCTGGATAAGTGGTGAGAGTGATGTAGGCATGATAACAGAGTAATCAGATCAGTGGGTTGTAGCCAAGATGAATTCAGTGGAGATGGAGGGAAGATTGGGGGTGAAGAGGGTTGTCAGCAGCAGAAGCAGCACACATATGAGGGAGGGGCAGGTGGGCAGAGAGCCAGGAGATGGTTCATAGCATAGCAGCAGGGGAGGCAGGGCAGGGGCATAGAGTAGGAGAGAGGTCAGCAGGTTTCCAGGGAGTGGGGTGGGAGAGGGAGGGCAGGATGGGAGTCCAGGAGGAGGCAGGGCAAGAGCAGACAGGGCAGGAGCAGCAGGGGCAGAGAGCAGGAGGCAAGAGAAGAGAGGGCAGAGATAGGGAGCAGTTCAGGAGAGGGGGAGAGGGGCGTCAGAGCAGTAGCAGCAATGCAGGCAGATGTGGGGGAAGGGCAGAAGGGCACATCAGGGCAGGGTCAGAGGGGGCAGAGTCAGGCAGGGAGAGAGGAGCAGGGCAGAGGCAGGGGCAAGGGAGGGAGGTTTTGCAGGCGAAGAGGCAGGGGAGTGGGAAGGCCGGGGGAGGGAAGAGGGAGAGGGCAGGGACCCCCCAAAAAGGGAGGGTTCAGAAGTGAGCAGCAGGCACAGGGAGCAGAGATGTGGAGGAGAGAGGGGGGGGGAGGGCAGCAGGAGAGAGAGGGGAGCCAGAAGCAAGAGGGGGGAAGGAGGCAGGAGGGAAGAGGGTGGAGGCAGGGGGAGGAGGGGAAGAGAGGAGGGAGTGAGGAAAGAAGTGGAGGAGGTGGCAGTGAGGCAGGGCAATGAGTAGCAGCCAGTGAGAGAGGCGAGAGGTGAGAGTGAAGAGCAGGGGGGCAGCAGGGAGGGTGGCAAGCGAGAAGAAGCAGTGGCAAGGCAGCGGCAGCATGTAGAGGGAGGGAAAAGGGGCAAAGAGAGAGGAGGGAACATGAAGGGGAGAGCAGGGGAGAATGAGGGCAGAGAGGAAGGAGGGGTGAGGTCAGGGAGGGGGGCAGAGGAGAGGTGGGGAGAGGTCAGGAGCAAGATGGGGGAGGGGGACAGAGTGCGGCAGGCAAGAGAGTGGAATGGGGCAGGAGAGCAGGGAGGATTTGGGAGGGGGGTCCGTGTGAGGAGCATCAGAGTGTGTTGTTTAAGTGAATCAAGGAGGAGAAGAGCAGCAGAAGGAGAGGATGAATCAACAGAGGAGAAGCAGAGAGGATTCAGGCAGGGGAGGGCGCAGGCAGAGACTCAGGAGAAGAAGAGCAGCAGCAGGGGTTGACAGAGAGGCAGGCAGGGAGGCAAAGATAGATAGTGCAGGGCAGGAGGGAGCAGGGGAAGAGTGGCAAGTGAAGCAATATGGAAGAGGGGGAGGAGTTGTGCAGGTGGCACAGGATTGGAGGTAGAGTTGTAAGGAGAGATATTTAGGGTGGGGGGGAGCATTCATGGCAATGTAGGGAGGAAGTGACAGCAGCAGGATTATAGATACACATGAGAGAGGGGGGGGAGGATAGGGAATGAGCAATAAAGGGTAAAAGTCAGGAGAGGAGCAGGCGCAGAGAGTGGAGAGAGTAGAGAAGCAAGGAAGGGGCAGGGGAGCAGGGCAGAGGCAGGCAGGGGGGAGCAGGTCAGCAGGGCATATTAGGCAGAGAGCAGGGGGAAGGGGGGGCAGCAGCAGGAGATGTCAGCAGATGAAGGGGCAGCAAGAGCAGGGAGGGTTCAGAGGAGGGGGAGGAGGTGGAGCATGGGCAGCAGAGAGCAGGCATCAGAGAACAGCAGGCAGAGGAGGAGACAGAGAAGAGTGGAGGGCAGGGCATAGAAGCAATGGGCAGGCAAGGCAGGCAGGGGGAGGGCAGCAGGTAGGGAGAGGGCATTCAGGGGGGATATCATATGGGGGGCAGAGTGGGGATGTCGGAGAGCAGTGAGGAGCAGATGTAGTTCAGAGAAGTGCAGAGAGTGAGATTTGCGAGGCAGGAGGTGCCGGGGTGGATGGGAGAGGGCAGGAGGAGGTCAGGTGAGGCAGGGAATCAGAGGAGTGCAAGCAGGGGAGATGGGGGGGCAGAGGGGAAGAGGGACATTTGCAGTCTCAGGATTGGGGAGGAGGTTGGGTCAGAGCAGGGGAAGGAGAGAGAGAGACATTGTGTGAGTAGTAAGTCAGGCAAGGAGCAAGGCTATTGGTTTAATATCGGTATGTTGATCATTAGTGTCATTTAGGTATTATAGCAGAACAGGTAGAGTTCATCGAGTGGGTGAGCAGCCGTCCTGAGAGTGGTCAAGAGGATAGGTTAGTCAGAGACAAATCTATTCATCATGGTATTATGAGCAGGGAGGGCATCGGAGGAGAGGAGCAGGGTCAGAGCATGGAGTTCATTGGGCAGATGTTCAGGATGTTAGAGCAGCAGAAGTCAGCAAGCAGGTGGAGAGGGCAAAACAAAAAAAAAAAAAAGTAGATTGAGCCGGCAGAGGGGATGCAAGGGGGGGGTGTGGTCAGTGGGGGAGAGGCTTGAGTGCAAGCTGCAGGGGGATTGGGAGGGAAAGAGTGCAGGCAGTTCAGAGAGGCATGTGTGCGATGAGAGACAGATCGAGGGCAAGCAGACAGGGGAACGGCAGCAGCATGCGGGTAGCAGCAGGTCAAAGGGAGCAATGTGCAAGAGGAAGGAGGTCATAGAGGTGAGCAGGCGCAGTAGAGTCAGGGTGATGCAGGGGGAAGATAGGCAGAGTTGCGGAGGCAGGCAGCAGCGAGAGGCAGAGCCTCAGACAGAGGCAGGGGAGAGCAGAGAGGGTGTGTCAGAGAGTGGGGGAGAGGAGGAAGAAGCAGGGGGGCAGAGGGCAGTCCAGAGAGGTGTGGAGTAGGGGAGGCCAGGCAGGCAGGGCAGGAATGGCAGGGGGGGGGCAAGGAGAGGGAGCAAGATCAGAAGGGATCAGCAGGGCAGGAAGCAGGGGGGGGCAAAGAAGAGGCGGTCAGCAGAGGAGCAGGGGCGGGGAGCACCAAGAAGGTAGGGTTTAGAAAGGCATGAGGATGCATTGGAGTCATTCAGTTTGGGAGGGGTGTCAGAGGGGGGGGCAGGAGTGGACAAGGCAGAGCAGCAGGTGGCAGGTAAAGGGGGGGACAGTGCAATGATGTATGAGATGTATAATGGCATGAGGAGTGTGAGGTGAGTCAAGTGCAGTGAGCAGGGGAAGGAGCCAGAAGAGTGGAAGGAAAGTGACAGGTAGAGGGGGCAAGATGTGATGGTAGTCATGCAGCAGAGAGGGCATTGGAGATGGTTTAGAGGGGGCAGGTGCATGCCAAGCAGTAGTGATCAGTGTTCAGTAAGAGATATTGACAGGGCCGGTGGGGGCGAGAGGGGCAGAGCGGGAGGGGAGCAGAGAGCAGAGGCAGAGACCAGACAGGAAGAGGTAGGGGCAAGGGATCAGGGCAGAAGCAGGGGGGAGGTGGGACAGAGAGGGAAGGGGTAGCAGAAAGCAGGAGAGAGGGTGAGGCAGCATGAGTGGGGCAGAAAAGCGGAGGATGAGGTCAGCAGCAGGGGGGGAGGGGGCAGAGAAGAGGGCAGAGAGGGGAGCATAGGAGGCAGTATAAGTGAGTGGAGGGGCAGGAGTGGGCAGAGGGTGGCCAGAGCAAGGGTGAGGGGGAGATGGAGGAGGCAGGGGAGGCAGCAGGCACAGTGGAGAGGGATAGAGGCAGGGTGAGGAAGAGAAGGAGAGCAGAGATGCAGGATCAAAGGGAGGGAGGGTATAGTGCGGGTAGAGGGGAGGATCAATGAAGAGGAGCATAGATAGAAGAGCAGCAGGGGGCGGGGGCAGAGGAGGCAGGGCCAGGGGCAGCAAGCAGGGGAGGGCAGAGAGGGAGAGCAGTGCAGGGGATAGAAGCAGAGGCGAGCAAGGTCAGGGGGTGGCAGATTTTCAGTGGGGGCAGGATCATTGCAGGGCCGCAATAGGGGGGGAACAGGCCAGGGCAAGCAGTAATAGCCAGGGCAGCAGGGTCAGGGGAGAGAAGGAAGGGGGAGAAAGGCATAGGAGGAGTAGAGGGTAGATCAGAGGACAGTAAGCAGGCAGAAGCAGGAGGAGTGAGCAGTCAGCAGGGCATAGCAGGTCAGTAGAGCAGGGAGAGACTGGGGGGCAGAGCCGAGGGGGAGCAGATGCAAGGAGCCGCGGGAGGCAGAAGTGCAGAAGTAAGGGGGAGAGGAGGAGGGGTGAGGGCACAAGAGGCCAGGGAGAGAAGGCACAGCAGGGAGGTTGAGACAGAGGTGGCAGGCAGAGAGGGCAAGAGCAGAGGAGGGGAGGGGCAGGCAACGGATGCAGGAAGAGGAGAGGGGGAGAGGACAGAGGGGAAGAGAGAGGGCAGGCAGGGAGGGGGGGAGAGAGGCAGGCATGGGATAGCATGCAGAGCAGCAGAGGCAGCATGGCAGAGTAGGGAGGAGAGGGGAAAGGCAGAGTGCAGAGGGCAGAAGTTGAGAGAGGAGGATGAGAAAGCAGGGGTTGGGTTGGAGGAGAGAGTGGGGGAGTCAAGGGAGAGAGGAGTGAGAGGAGTGAATAAAGCAGCAGGCGCCAGCAAGGAAGCAGAGGGATTAGGGAGAGAGTGGGAGCAGAGAGGGGTCAGCAGAGGAGGAAGAGGAGGGGGGAGCAGACAGGGGTGCAGCAGCAAGAGTCAGGAGTGAGCAGAACAGAATGTGTAGAGACAGGTGCAGGAGAGAGGGCAGAGAGGGGGGGGGGGAAGCAGGGGCAGGGAAGGGGGTGAGGGCAGAGAGAGCCGCAGAGGGGGATATGAGAGAGGGGCACAGGAGGAAGAGGGGCAGAAGGCAGCAGCGGAAGGCAGCAGAGGGGGGAGGAGAGGGAGGAGAAGTGTGGCAGGGCACTGGGGATGGAGCGGAAAGCAGGGAAGGGCAGCAGGAGGGGAGAGCAGAGGGGGCAGAGGCAGGCAGAGGGCAGGCATGAGCCAGCACCCGCAGGAGAGGGGGAGCATGAGCAGGGCAGGCAGAGCAGAGGAGGGAGAAGCAGGGCACCGAGACAGAAGGGATCAGCAGGGAATGGCAGGAGAGAGGCATGAGCAGGTCAGCAAGGAGGGGAGTGAGAGGGTCAGGCAGGGAGAGTCAGCACAGGGAGGGAGCAAAGGGAGGATAGGGAAGAGCAGGTGCGCAGCAGCAGAGACAGGATGGGAGGGGTCGAAGGGGGAGCCGGAAAGGGAGAAGGGGGAGGGCAGGGGCAGGGGGCAGGCAGAGCAGGGCAGTGGCAGAAGGGAGTTGGGGAGTAGTATGGTGGTGAGGATGGAGATATAGGAGAAAAAGGCACAGAGATAGCAGTGGGCAATGACTGAGTTGGTCAGGGCCCAAGAGAGGGGGGGTCAGGATAGGAGGGAGCAGAGAGGGGGGGCTAGGAGGGGGGCAGCAAGAGGGGAAGAGGGAAGAGGCAGAGGGCAAGGCAGTGTTGGGAAAGAGAGGTGCAGCAGTAGTTGGCAGGGGATGGTCAGAGGAGAGACAGCAGATCAGGCAGAGGGGTCAGCAGAGCAGCAAGAGGATGCAGGGCAGAGTCATGGGGAGCAGGAGAGGGAGCAGGAAGGGGCAGCATAGGGCAGGGCCAGCAGATCAAGGGATGCGAGGGGAGCAGAGGAAGCAGCAGGTGTGAGCAATCAGGAAAGGGGTCAGGTGGAGGCAGCGAGGCAGGAGGGCAAAGGTGAGGGGGGGGAGAAGGAGGAGGGAGAGAGGGGGCATGATGGAGGGGAGGGAGCAGTAGGGAGCAGAAAGGGGGGATCTGGTTATGAAGCGTCTGGGCCCCCTCCCGGCCCCCCGCCCACCTGCGGTTCATCCTATAGGGTGCCGGTGAACATCTATTGCCGCACCCCCCCTAACGTCCCGCCCCCCCGTCTTCATCCCTTGGCTTTCTACCCTCAGCTCTTCTACGCAGACGGCGGGGAATAGAGCTCCGAGCCGCCAGCCTGGCAGGCATGCATGCAGCGCGATACCGGGGACGAAGCCTAACCAAAGAGTATGCCAGTGTATGTGCTGTTTTTTCCCCCCCTCACAAGCAATTAGAGATTAAGTCACCCAACTAGTTCTGTGTTATCAAAACAAATGCCTGAACACTGTTGTAATGTATTCAAAGGTAAATTCTCACTACACCATAGTGAATTATTGCAATGACAATTATTTTAATACGTAGGTTAAAATGTCTGGGGGGGGGGGGTTATCTTCAAGCATATGTCTAGGTTTTTGAAAAGGTGAATTTTTTCATATCTAGAATGAGATGGAGTTTGAGAAAAAAGGGTTTGTCATGTGTCTATTGTCGTTGTTATAAACAGTTTCCTTTATACACGAATGTAATGCGATATACTCATGCTCTCCCTCTCTCCCTATCAAAAGTCCAATCATGAAACAGGAAGAACGAAAATGCAGCAGATAAAGAAAAAAAAAAAAACAAATCCCAAATCTCCATCTGCTGTATAAAATTCAAAAACATTGCCAGTATCCGATCTCCTGCCTGCGTAAAAACAAGGCATCTCACAGATAAATGGCCTCCATCACACTTTCTTTCTGTGAGATTCCTAATGGCCCATTGATTAACACAGCGGGGGTCCCTGCGTCCCATTCAGGTTTGAAGGGGACAGCAAGGACCCCCCCCCGCTGTTATCCGACGGGGCCATAGGAATCTCACAAATGTTGAAGCATTTACAGTGAGATTGCCCCCAATTTACAAGGCAAGTGATCTAATCTGGTGGCTGCATATGTAAGTGCTAGAATTTTTGTAAAAATGTTTCTACTGTCTGACTACGTCATCATTGAGAATTAACCCACTAAGGCTATTACTGCCATTTATTCCAAGGGTTCTAATGGGACTGAACGTTGAATCTTTCTGTATATGAATGCCAATAGGCATAGTCCTTGATTAATTCTTGTTCACTGTTGTCAATTCTATTCCCACAGTGTTACTCCTGCCAAGTGATGACATATTCCATATACTGTAGGTTATATATTTTTGTTGGCCCAATGGTTAAACAGTTTGCAACAGGAGAAAATACAGTAATGTATTTTAAGCATATTTCATTTGTAATAACAGTTTCCTTTCGGTTTTCTTTTGTGAGTAGATATGAAATGTTCATGTTTATGTACTATAGATAAAGCAGTGACTGTTAAAGTTATGAAGGTCCTCAAGTTCATTGAGTGCAAACATTCTGCAATTTAAATCCTTAATTTACTGGGAAACTTCAACCTACATATTTTTTTATTTTTATAGTTATAAAATGTTATATACCAGGAAAGTTAATACATTGAGAGCTACCTCTAGTTTTCAAGTATGTCCTGGGCACAGAGTTATGATGACAGATACATGGTTAAAATACAAGCTTACATTAGGTGACAGGGGTTATACAATTTATACTGTGTGGATATTATATGTTGAACGAACTGCTTTTCTTTATTCGTGCATGCAGAAAGACAAGTGTACCCCCTTGGGGGACAAAGACAGGAACCTCCTACGCGTTTCGGACCTGGGGGTCCTTTATCAAGGAGTATGGGATGTGCTAGGATAAGGCACCTTATATACCTAGATAATAATAGGTAAATTGGAAAAATCTGCGCGAAATTACACCGTCCGCCCAGTGCGCATGCGCGTGATGTCACTCGTGGCGCAGCACCAACAACCCAAAGGATTGTGGGTATGGACCGCCCCCAGTCACTGTCCGCGCGTGCTCAGACTGGAGCGTGAGGCTAACAGGGCTCATCTAGTCTGTGTCTCTACTCCTGCCCATAGTGACGTCACCGCGGGTCTCCAATAGGCCGGTACATGTCGCTGCATCACCAATGAGAGTGCTGAACAGCCGACATTGCACCAATCATACCGGGTCCCCCGCGCTCACACTAAAGGCCATCGTAGTACATAGAGACTAGAACAAATGAGACAAAAAACTTACTAACAACACACAACAGGAACAAATCAATATAGAATCAAATTATTAGAATACCTGTTGGAGGTGTTTGAAGTTATCCATGCCAATCCCATATATAAAAAGGTGTGAGCGGGGGGACCCGGTAGATGTTGCAATGTCGGCTGTTCGCACTCTCATTGGTGATTGCAGCGACATGTACCGGCCTATGGGAGACCGCCGGGTGACGTCACTAGGGCAGGAGTAGAGACACGACTAGATGAGCCTGTTAGCTCACGCTCCAGCTGAGTCACGCGCGGACAGTTGAGGGGGCGGTCCATACCACAATCCTTGGGTTGGTGGTTGCTGAGCGCCACGAGTGACATCCAGCGCATGCGCACTGGGCGGACGGTGTAATTTCGCGCAGAGTTTTCCAATTTACCTATTATATCTAGGTGATTATAAGGTGCTTATCCTAGCACATCCCATACTCCTTGATAAAGGACCCCCAGTCCGAAACGCGTAGGAGTTCCTGTCTTTGTCCCCCAGGGGGTACACTTGTCTTTCTGCATGCACGAATAAAGAAAAGCAGTTCTACTCCACACCTGGCTCCCTGGCTGTGCGCCATTCGTTTTTTTCTTCTGCCTTTACCTGGATTCTGGATCCCTCGTGGCTGGCACGCCTGTATATCACCCCTGGAGATGACGTGAGTGGTTTTTTCATGACTCTTATGGTTAAGTCTGACGACTGTCATCTAGTACTTACAAGTCTATATTTCACCCACCCACTCCCACTGGTATCTCCAGGGTTAATGTTTATTATCCACTGAATTGGATGGAGTCACCCTGGGTTTGAGCACCCTATTTTTCTTACAGATTTTTCTGAAGACAGAAAAACTGTGTTCAGATCTGGTGATGAAGCGCTGGCCCCGCCCACCGGCGGTTCAGCCTATGAGGGTGCCGGGTGACATCATGGCCGCACCCCCCACTACGCTCCCCCCGCCCCCCGTCTTTCTCCCTGCAGCTCTACGCAGACCGGGGAATAGAGCTGCACGAGCCGCCAGCCTGGCAGGCATGCATGCAGCGCCGATACCGGGGACGAAGCCTAACAAAGGAGTATTGCCAGTGTATGTGGCTGTTTTTTCCCCCTCACAAGCAATTAGAGATTAGAAGTCACCCAACTAGTTCTGTGTTATCAAAACAAATGCCTGAACACTGTTGTAATGTATTCAAAGGTACATTCTCACTAAGCACCATAGTGAATTATTGCAATGACAATTATTTTAATACTGTAGGTTAAAATGTCTGGGGGGGGGGGGGTTATCTTCAAGCATATGTCTAGTGTTTTTGAAAAGGTGAATTTTTTTCATATCTAGAATGGAGTTTGAGAAAAGAGGGTTTGCTCATTGTGTCTTTGTCTACAGTTTCCTTTACACGAATGTAATGCGATATACTCATGCTCTCCCTCTCCCCTATCAAAAGTCCAATCATGAAACAGGAGAACGAAATGCAGCAGATAAGAGAAAAAAAAAAACAAATCCCAAATCTCCATCTGCTGTATATAAATTCAAAACATTGCCAGTATCCGATCTCCTGCCTGCGTAAAAACGAAGGCATCTCACAGTAAATGCCTCAACATTTCTGTGAGATTCCTAATGGCCCATTGGATTAACACAGCGGGGGTCCCTGCAGTCCCATTCAGTTTGAAGGGGACAGCAGGGACCCCCCGCTGTTAATCCGACGGGCCATTAGGAATCTCACAGAAATGTTGAAGCATTTACAGTGAGATTGCCCCAAATTTACCAAGGCAAGTGATCTAATACTGGTGGCTGCATATGTAAGTGCTAGAATTTTTGTAAAAAATGTTTCTACTTGTCTGACTACGTCATCATTGAGAATTAACCCACTAAGGCTATTACTGCCATTTATTCCCAAGGGTTCTAAGTGGGACTGAACGTTGAATCTTTCTGTATATGAATGCCAATAGGCATAGTCCTTGATTAATTCTTGTTCACTGGTTCAATTCTCCCCACAGTGTTACTCCTGCCAAGTGATGACATATTCCATATACTGTAGGTTATTATATTATTTGTTGGCCCAATTGGTTTAAACAGTTTGCAACAGGAGAAATACAGTAATGTATTTTAAGCATATTTCATTTGTAATAACAGTTCCTTTCGGTTTTCTTTTATGTGAGTAGATATGAAATGTTTCCATGTTTATGTACTATAGATAAAGCAGTGACTGTTTTAAAGTTATTGAAGGTCCTCAAGTTCATTGAGTGCAAACATTCTGCAATTTAAATCCTTAATTTACTGGGATAACTTTCAACCTACATATTTTTTTATTTTATTTATAAAATGTTATATACCAGGAAGTAATACATTGAGAGCTACCTCTAGTTTTCAAGTATGTCCTGGGCACAGAGTTATGATGACAGATACATGGTTACAAATACATGGTTACATTAGGTGAACAGGGTTATACATTTATACTGTGTGTATATATATATGTATGAACTGTGAGTCAAAATTTGTGGTGTACTTTATTAAGTGTCCTTGTGGATTGCTGTACATCGGGAAGACTGTTAGGATGCTGAAAGAACGTATGGCAATGCACCGTTCTAACATCAGAAAAAACCTACTGAGTGATGCCGCTGATATAGATCTGAAGTGTCTACCTGTGGCTAGACATTTCAAAGAAAAAAGACACACACTGGCCACACTTCGTTGTATGCCTATTCTGCAGGTTCCAGTCCCCCCCCCCGTGGGGGTGACAGGGGCAGGACCTTGCTTAAACAGGAAGCAAGGCTTATTTATGAACTAAGAACTATGACACCTGGTGGCCTAAATGAGGAACTTTCACTTAGCTGCTTTTTGTAGCTGTCTCCCTGCTTTCATTGAATTTTGCATTATGCCTCTTATATGTTTGTCACTCATACTCTGTTGCATCACTCCCTCTGCACTTTTGCACTTCCTTTGTCCTTATATATTATGGTGATGCTATGCGCTCCTTGTGCTCTATACCTCCATCTGTCCCCCTGTGGTTCACCTTAACGCTCTGTGTATTACTATTCTGTTTAGCCCATTATTACTGTCAGTGTGCGGGTAACTGTGCACCGAGGCGGTTTTTCAGACTGCGCATGTACGTTTTGCGCTGCCGGCGTCCCTGGTGGCCAGGGAGAGTTAATGAGGCGTCTGCTCACAGCTGTGATGCGCGGCGCACTCGCCCTGCTGGCGCTCCGGCAGTCAATATGTTTTGGCCCACTGCACATGCGTGGCGCGCTACTTTCCCCCGCAATGGCAGTAGACCCTGGGACCAGTGTCTAAGGGTGTCTCTCTCCTAATAGTTTAAGTGCCTACTCTCATGTCATGA
The DNA here is from genome assembly GCA_036426205.1 of Ascaphus truei. Taxonomy (NCBI): domain Eukaryota; kingdom Metazoa; phylum Chordata; class Amphibia; order Anura; family Ascaphidae; genus Ascaphus; species Ascaphus truei. The sequence continues at coordinate 26,679,846 of CM071567.1, read as the reverse complement.
TGAGTCATTTGGATAATCAGGTAATAGGGGAGGGGGCACGGAGCACAGCTATGTTGCATATTTTGTCTGATTGCATGTTGGTGATTGGTTCCCTTTGTTTGCATTGCACTATGGGTGAGGGTATATATGTTTGGTCACTTGCACTTGTGGGTTGCACGGCCCTGAGGAAGGTCTCTCTGTGGGACCGAAACGTTGGCTTACGTGTATTTGATGTTGTGAATATATATTTTTGGATTAACCCCGTGCGGTCTGCTGTCTCTTTACTGGTCTTTGGATTGGTTCGTATCATATATATATATATATATATATATATATATATATATATATATACACACACACACATACACACACATACACACACACACACATATACATACACACATTGCATTACATTAGGTGATCTCAGGGTTATACATTATATGACATCGCATGACCAATTAAAGATAATATAAGTTATAGGCGTATGTAACAGTTACAGACCATATTAAAATGTGAGAAAGCTTTATTTTTTAAAGCACATAGACTAGTGGTGGTTTTGAGAGTCTCAGGTAGGTTGTTCCAGTTGTGGGGTGAACGGTAAGAGAAGGAGGAGGGGCTGGATACTTTATTGAACTTTGGGACCATGAATTGTCCCTTGGGGTCAGATCTCAGATGATAAGTGCTGTGTGTGGTAGGGGTGAGGAGCTTGTTCATATACGGGGGTAGCTTGCCCAAGAAGTATTTGAGAGATGAACTTTGCGCCTAGTCTCAAGTGATAGCCAATCTAGTTCTTTGAGCATTTCGCAGTGATGTGTGTTGTAGTTACATTGGAGGACAAAGCAGCATATTGAATTGTAGAGGGTGTCTAGTTTGCTAAGGTAAGTTTGGGGTTCTGTGCCATATACTATGTCCCTGTAACAGACATATCTCTGTTTAAAGAAAGCTGCCTCAGAGCTCTGGATCCAGCAGGGAGCTGGTTAATTGGAGCCAGTCAATTAGTTCTGAGAAAAAGCCTCATGTGAGAAACAGAGAAGGAGATGATTTTCCTTAGCATAGACACACTGGGCTGACAGAGGAGATACTATCTTGAGCACAAAGGTTGTGCTGAGATCAAGACACCCGGACCCCACTGACCTGAAAGGCCACCTGCTTTAAGGTACCGCTTGAGACTTTGGAGTGGTAGGCTGGTAAGGGGCTTTTCCTCCCAGTCTTTCAGATAGGGACCGGGGAAGTAAGTTAGCCCTTACAAGGGATAGGCGTTTGTTTATTTTGTATATTTTTGTTTGCTGTGCATTGTGTAAAGGGACAGGCTAAATAAAGCCATGTTTTAATTTCTCTAAACGGTCTCCTTGTGTGTACGTCTGCACCTCCCTCTTACAGTCCCCATAGTCTTTAATTGGTACTAGCATCTGCTGTGTGTTTTCTGCGCTTTCTGGCTTAGGGAAGAATATTGCAATTTGTTGATAAAAAGATAGATATATAAGATCCTTCTTCAAATAATGAACAACAAATTATGCGATGTCAGATACGCCCTGGGCTACTAGTCTGCCCTGCCTAACACATAAGCCCTGGTACCAGCGCAGGCAGTATTAGGGTTAATCTTGGCCATGTGCAGTAAACACCTCCTTAGAAGTGACGGGGGTAGTCCAAGGCCGAGGTACTGCCCATAATAGGGGAAATAAAATTATTATTATTATTATTAATATTTATACTTATTATGCATGTGATTGTGGAACTGTGACTACAGATTATACATTTGTATTAAAGGAGCAGCTTCGATTTGGCTCCCCTTTTTTGTGCGTATGGGAAGCTGAGCATCTCCAGAGCTGAGCCACATTAATTTTATCTCCAAGATCCCCCTTCACTAGTTCTCCATAAAGGTTTTAATCCCCCTTGTCACTCACGGTCAACAGGAAACCACCAATGGATGACATTACGGCTTCCTTTTGGACCCGCGTAACATGGTAGATTTGACTAGATGAGCATTGAACGATAATATAAACCAGATAAGGTTACACACAAGTGATATAACTAGAAACCTTAATAATGGAAGGCACTCAGGGAGTATATCAAAATATAAATCAATCATTTAATATATAGCACAATACAAATAAGCGAAACAATATTTTGCTTAACACAATAAAAACACTTAAAACTCGTCAACAAATAGCAGCAGCAGTCAGTTATGTCATTCCTACATCTATAATCAAAAACGATAATACACCAATAGTATGTAGGAATGTGTTAGTTTGCTTCTCTTCGCTGCAGCGTGTCTCCAGAGGAAGTGTTGGAAGGTTCCGCGGCGGCCCGCTGGCATAGGGCGCCACCATATTATTGTGTAATAGTTAGGAGCACTGTCAGAGCGGCGAGAGGTCGCGCATGCGCCATGCAAGCGCGCGAACGGTGGGCCAATAAGGAAGAGGCTCAGCCAGTAACTACAACTCCCAAGAGCCTTAGGAAAGTCACCTGACGCCAGGGAGCGAATAGGAGAGCCGGATTCGCGGGAGGCAGGAAAGGGAAGCATGAGGGAGAGACCACGCTAGCCAGAGGGCACCGGAGGAGCGAGGGAAGAGGTAGTGTGGGTGCAGGGGGTCCGTGACCCACTTGCATAGGTTAGATCTTCCCCGTAGGCCCCAGGATATTCCCGGAGTCACAGTAGATTGTGGTGCTGCAGGGACGCCCTGTAGTGATAGCTACATCAGCCCTTACTATATAGCAGACAGGGACAAAGTGTGCGGAGCTGCGATTGGTGCTAGTGGTCTGGGACCAGGCTGCTGTGCATCGTGAAATCGGAGAGACTGCGCTGGATCGGCGGATCCTTTTTGAAGTTGTTACCGGTCGCCACAGTGACCGGAAGGTATTTACTAAAGTGCACCAACACCGGTCAACAGGCGCTGATCCCGTCTTAGGGAACACTCTTTGGGGACACTAAGTGGAGTGGCCAAAGGACTGAGCCTATATATATAGTTACAGTTACATGGACACGGTGCGGGGGCACGCAGTGATGGGACAGTGACATTTCTCCTTATGAGAGTGGCCGAGCCACTAGTGTTAGAGTATAAGCGGTTGATTGAGGTGTTATATGTGTTCTTGCCATGACTATGCGATAGGGGTTACCCGTACGTTACAGTAAACAGTTCCAATCATATGTGTGTTGCTAGTGTTCTTACCCAGGGGAATCTTACACAATGGGGATCCTGGGTAAGTGGAGGCGCTGCCAATAAGATAACACTTACCCCAGGCTCCCAGTTAGTGGAGGCCCAGATCTCCTTGAGCCAACAGGTGTGTGCAGTACCCGTAGTCACTCTAGAGCGTAGGAAAGAGGGCTACAAGTAATTAATGCATGTAGCAGCATAACCGTAGTAGTGAATTCTATATCATTTGTCGTATTGGATGTAAGAATGGAGAGAGAAGATCCGGTGCAACAGCAAACAGCCAAAATGACGTCAAATCCGAAGTGGAACAAAAGTAGCTTTATTAATGTAGACACACACTTGTAAAACAGCAGGCTGCAGCACAGCCTCCTCCTCTACGCGTTTCATGCTGTACTAGCGCTTTGTCTGGGAGTCATTTGGCGGGATGCCTGCGCGCATGACAGCAACACACTTTTGGTCGTATTGGATGTAGCCTTGGGGCTCTTTGCATTTTGCTCTATACACAATGTCACAATCCCAGTTGCATTCCTTTTGACACAAATATATATGGTGTGGTGGGTTTGGGTTCTGAGCTTGCAAAAGTTGTGTATGATTGGTTTACACCTCCATTTAGTTTCCCCTTGGAGGAGACAGGACCAGCAGCACCTTCCTCGGTAAGTATCCCAGGAACCAGCGGGTCCCCAGAGATTAAATGAATAGTTAAGCTCCAGAAACCACCTGCTTCTTGTACAAACGAGTAGGGGGAACTGCCCCTTCAAAGTTGCCACTGTGTCATATTTTCACAAGAAGAACACAACACATAAGGTAAGAAAGCAGTGGCTTTGTGCTTGTGTGTCTATATACCTAGAGGGCGCTTTCACAAAGAAATCATGCTTACATATAAATTAGCCTAGCTATAAACTGGGAGAGACCTCTCCTAGAAATCACACTGTGAAATAAATCAAGTAGTTAAAGCAGCAGAGCAGGCATTTTTTTACATTACAGGATTGAAGCAGAGTGCTGAGTTAATTTCAGTTTTGGGGTTCCCCTTGCTTCCAGAGATACTAACATTCGTAGGTGGTGCCGGTATCTCTCCCAAATTTAAATGTCCCAGTCACGCTGGCCAATAGGAAGCCGCACCGGATGACGTTACAGCTTCCTGTTGGCCCGCATAATGCGGAACATTTAAATGCCGTCATTATGTTAGGCACACAGTTTCTCTGCCTGCACTCCCCACAGACCGCAACAGAGCTGGGTGCAGTCCCTGCAGGAGAGCTCTCTGGTACTCCACCCTGATTAACTGCACTTTCAGGCCGGAGTATATAAAACAGGAACAGTCTTTATTCTTCAAACTGATCAGCATACAACAGGTACACTCTATCCTCTATCCCCTGCTCCCCTATTCCCTGGTAGAATAGGGGATAGTTGCCCCACTCGATAAAGGAGAGGGTCTCTCCAACACTTTGAACTATAGAACCAGAACTCCTACTGAACTGAACTACAATTTAGATCTGCAGCCCCTTTTATACCCTGGGGGAAGGTCATAGGTTTGAGCCCCTGATAGGGCAGCACACAGACACCAAGCCCGCCCCCTGTCACGCAAGGCACCTGCTTACTGCAGGGGAAAACCCAGATTAACCCTAACACTGCCTGCATTGGTACCAGGGCTTGTGTTAGGCAGGGCAGATTAGTAGCCAATCGAATACATGGCTACACATACATAGTACATACATATTCCATTAGAAAAATCTAAAAACAAGTGTTCTCACAATAATGTATCCAGAGTATATAATGAGTATTGGATAAATATAACAAAACATTTTAACATATACCAAAACTAACATAACATTACCCAAATAGCTTTAGAGATAATCCTTATTGCATAAAATGAATACATCATTAATTTGTTATAGACTTCAATTATGTTCAATACAGTAGGCTCATCCTATTCATCAGAATACTCACTTCCTGCAACATTATGCTCATCTGTTCGATGTAGAGATACACTATTGTAACACAATATTCACACACAGTGGCGGCCAGCTTCATTCTAAGCTGGGTGCCACCGCAGGAATTTTTAAACCCGCGGACGGCTCTTTTTGGCCGTTTTCGGCCGGTTTCCCGCGCCTCGGGCGCTTTCAATGATAAGCGCCATTAGCGCTTATCTTTTGAAGCGGCCGCCGCGTGGGAAACTCCGTTTAAATCGGAGAAAAAGCCCCGCTTTTATCCCGGCAAGCTTTAGAATAAAGCTGGCCGGGACAGTATTCACACATTAACAGCACACATAAACAATCAGGCACATCGCTATATTAACTTTTATCCAGAAAGTAGATGACAACAATTACATTATAAGCAACAACTTTTCAATAACTTCCTTTTCTTATTAGGAGTCACTAGACTTTTTTACTCAAACTTTTAAAGCAAGCAGAAAATCAGAGGGAAGGATTACAAGGAACATTACAATGACAAGAAGCATGACAAATGATGTACATTCCTATCTCTAGGTGAAATACTATATAGATTATAAATCGAATATGCTTCCCTTTCTAGGAGTCTTTTTTTAGTCTATTCCCTCCCCTTCGATAACCTGCTATTTGTTCAAATAAAGTCAATGACCGGTATCGCCATTTGGGCTCGATAGTGTAGATCACGCTTTGCTGATGCCCAGCCAGTGTCTTACATGCAATTCTGTCAAGTCTCACTAATATGTAGTTAGTATCATTAAACTATCAATAACTAAACAAATACATTTTTTGTCCAATAGACCTAAAAGTTAAAGCTATATACACTAAAGTACTATAGCTATTACCCCTAGTTAACTTCATTCGAACGAATGATTATTATTGAGCAACTACAGCGATTTTCTGCCAGATCTTGATCATCTCTGTATTAGGCCATGTTAGATAAGCATAGGCAATAAAAATAGCTGCCCATTCTCAGTCTGGGAAGGTTCACATGTTCCGGCACTCAAAAATGTCCCTTTAAAGATACTAATAGAAAATGTAGTATAACTACACATTGGATAAACAATACAAAAGCATATTCCAAGTTTAAAAAGGGACTAAATTAGTTGGAAAACACTTTATTACTTTACAGCTAGTTTAAATGGGAAGTAGCTGCCCAACTCCATCCCCTTCATTACCATAGCGCGCCCAATTTTGCTATTTAGTCAATTAAGTTTAACAACCTTGTCTGTACGTCTTCAGAAAACCTTGGTATATAATCTTAATTGACTGAATTCTCAAACAGAACGTATGGCGGTGATCCATTAGGCCTGGGACATAGACATTTTGTCCGTGCGGAGGCGCGCTGAGGCTCAGGGAAAGCGGTGCTTTCCCTGGCCTTACAGCGCGCTGTCCGTGGGCGTGTCGGGGGCAGGTCTGGGGGCGGGCCAGTGATGTCACGGAGCTGATTCGCCCTCATTGGGCGAACCGCTCACGTGACCGGCCCTGCGCTCCGGCGAGTGCCAAATCTGAAAAATAGGTGAGACACACGCTTCCGCAAGCGTGCGCGAGCCCCTGCTAAAGCCGCTCTCATTGCGGCTGCAGGGGCTCAGTTCCGAGTGTGAGCGCGGCTCAGCACGGCTCAGCCTTGCTCACACTACTGTGTCCCAGGCCTTATTCTAATGTTGGATTTAAATTATTAAACACACAATCCCAGCAATCTCTAACTTCAGACACCACCACATCATCATATAAATATTAGTGTCAAAAGGAGTGCTACTGAGTGTGGTCCCTCCTCCCAGGATTTAAGATCACTCCTCCCCACTTTTTAAGTACAGTAGCAGGTTTTTCCATGTTCCTGTGCAGGACAGACCCATTGTGGCCATTCTCCCTCGACTGCAGAGGTTAATGAGAATTTTCACAGGTAGTGCTAGGACCTGCAACTGGTCATTTCGTGAAGTGGCTGCAGGCTTATAACGCTTTGGCCAAAGGATTTAACTAAATGACCCTTACAGTATGCATGAGAATACTAACATTGAAGTATTTAACTATGTATTTTCTCACATTGGATGTAGCATTGAGTATTTTTGTCTTTATTTATTTATTTATAAAAATGTTTTCCCAGGAAGTAATACATTGAGCATTACCTCTCATTTTCAAGTATGTCCTGGACATAGTTAATATGACAAATAATACATGGTTACAATTACATAAATGAACAGGGTATACATTATATACAATACATTGCATGCACAGTTAGAGAAGATGTATATTATAGGCGTATGTAACAGTTACAGACCAGATTAAAATGTGAGACAGCCTTAGTTGTGAAAGAATTTAAACTGGTGGTGGATGTGAGTCTCCGGTAGGTTGTTCCAGTTTTGGGGTGCACGGTAAGAGAAGGAGGAGCGACCGGATACTTTGTTGAGCCTTGGGACCATGAACAGTCTTTTGGAGTCTGATCTCAGATGATAAGTGCTGCATGTGGTAGGGGTGAGGAGCTTGTTCAGATAGATGGGCAGCTTGCCCAGAAAGTATTTGAAGGCAAGACAGGAAAGGTGAATTCGAGTGATGACCAATCTAGTTCTTTGAGCATTTCGCAGTGATGTTTGTTGTAGTTGCATTGGAGAACGAAACGACAAATTGAATTGTAGAGGGTATCAAGTTTGCTAAGGTTGGATTTACATTATACTGTAGTTGCTACAATATGATCCATGTCAATAAAATATCTGTTACAAATGAACTAGGAAATACATATATTAATAGGTAAACAATTCCACCTGCTGAAAAAATTCTATAGCAGAAAACAGGATACTGGAACACACCATTAACTAACTTGTCATGGAACAGAAATACCCCTGTCTGCCTTTTCTGTTCAGCCCCCCTTTCCCTTGGCAGTTCTGCCTGCTAGTTGTGCTTGGACGTCACTTTCCTTGCAGTTCACTCCCAGTGCAGATGGAATGGATACATTATGTAGCCCTTTTTCTTCCAGTCTGTCACACCCCTGGTTGCCCTGGCAACATCTCCAGTCCTCCAGTTAATGGACTTTCCCATTTTCTCCCCTGTCTTTTGCTGACAGTTAGTGCAGTCTCACTCAACCTTTAGTGTGACCCTTGCCCCTCCCTTCCTTTCCACCATAACCTCTGGATGAGTGAGCACCTTGCTGTAAACTCCTGTACTGGTAGGATTATCTTTTTCACCTGCCTTTAACTACCAAGCACACACAGAGAAACATTATCCTAACATCTACATCTCTACACAGTACCTGTTTTTTTACCTGCTTTTCACAAATAAAGTAAAGAAAAGAAACAGACTTGTTGTGCTTGGAAAAGAGGGCCGAGTTGACACTATCTGGGCTAAATCATCTACATATGACCCTGGCTTTCAGAATATAACTAAAGACGTACTGTACTGTAGGGCAGAATTTTGCCAAACTAAGAAAGTACACTGAAAAATTAATGTGAAACCCTAGGCTAAACATAAACCAAAGCAAAGACAAAGGAAGGCTTCGCCGAGTACATAGTGTTCTGTTTTTGTTTTCAATACAAACTGCTGGTTAAGTATACCCTTTTGTCTTTATGAGTTTGCTGCCTTAGACTTTTTTTTTCTTTCAGATCAGCAAGCATGACCTGCAGTTCATTTCTTTTATTTATTTTCTTTCTCTCCCCTCCTCCCCCCCCCTCCCCTTCCTTTCCAGGTCACTGCTTTTATCCTGTGATTTACTATTAACACTTAAATGGTCAAAATGTTCAGACCAAGGTTTTGAATGTTCTCTGAAAAGAAAAAAATAACCCCAACTGTAGCTGCAGGTAGTTTAATCCGAAGACATCTGGTGATGCAAGTGACAATCCACAAAAAGAAGTGTATGGAAAAGAAGCCTCACAGAATTCAAGCTCTTAGGTCACAAGATAATGTTCTTACGCAAAAAGCCCAGCATACAGTATCCTGTGATAGTGCAGAATGTTACAGAATTCCCATATGATTCAATGTCAGTGCATATCACAGCAGATTGTATGTACCACATGCAGCTTCAGTCCCTGCTAATACAACCTGGACCTGCCTGCAGCCCTGAAAATAGAGCCTCCCCCCCAAGATCTACACTCCTGTGCAGGAACAGCTGACAAGAGTGCAAAGCCTTAAAGCTGCAGAGCAAGCAATATCCTACGTGTGTTTTTTTTTTTTAAATAAATAAATCAGTTCCGTACTATGATTAAAAACTTGTAGCATTTTTTTAAACAGCTACGAATGACATTTTTTATGTATTATAATGTAACAAGCATTTTTTTGTTTCTATAGCAACCATTTACAAAATCACATCCTCTTCCTCTTCTGCAACAGGCTCTGGCACAGCCCTTTTTGAGCCCTGCCCTCTCTGTAGCTGGGCACCAATTGTATCTAGTGACTGCCTGGTCACATGATCGTCCCCACAGAACTTTGCATCGTTGGTCCTCTTCTACTGTACTGATAGTCATTTAGTGAACCCTTGAGCCGAATCTTCACCCATCGATCACAGGTTAACAGATCGATTGGCAACTTAACTAATTACTTATCATTGTGTGGATTTTATTGATGCACATATTAAAGGGAATTAAAAAAAAATGATTTTAAACTTCAGCTTGGACTGCTGCTTTAAAGCTCCAGCAGAGAAATACTGCTGGAAATGTAGCCTTTCAGCCAGCACTTTTATTGCTCTGTGTGTGTCTCTTAGCTGAATTTTTGCTCAGCTGCACATCATTTAATCGGCATCTTCTCTCTCCTAATATACCCTGGACTTGCCTAAAACAGCAGTCAAAGATTACAATCTGTTCGCTACCGTTACTTAAAGTTTGCTCCTCGCAGTAGCAAGTATTTGACCCTGAAACGGTGAATAATGCCTACTATGGTTCACTGTTCACTGTTCTCTTCTCCATTCTCTTTTTTCCATCCCGTTACTTTATCCCTTACTCCTCCCACCCCACAATTCCAATGTCTAACCTTTCAATATCCTCCTCCCTATTACAGTGCAACCACACATTACATCTCCTTCTCACCTGCCATGTCCTACTGTCTCCTCTCATACTGTACCACCTCTCCTCTCTTTTCTTCTGCTCCTGCTGTCTGGTGACACTTCCCCAACTCCTATACCCATCCTATCCTGTCACTGTGTCAGTTGTATGTATCATTTTACTTATAAAGTGCCAACCATGTATTAGAGTGCTTTACAACATTACAATAGGAGATAAATAATGTACATTACAATGGGAATAAGTGCAAGAAGAAAATAACAAAATAAGGCTGAAGGAAACCCTGCCCTAATGAGGCTACAATCTAAGTGTTATGTACACTGTTATGTACAGACACATTAGGAGGAAAAAGTGCATTATTAGAAGTGCAGACAGGGGAGGTCAAATGCATCTGGAGTTCCCAGCAGAGGCAAAAGATGTTTAATGAGCTGCTTCTTCCAAAGCTTCCCTGTACCATGTATCTGTCACCATAACTCTGTGCCCAGACGGATTTGGACACGAGAGGTACTGTAACCCTTAATGCAGGCCTTCACAACATACGCCCCCGGGGCACCCCGTGCGGCCAGCGAAGGCCCCCTTCCCTGGTAAGGAAAGAAGGCGCGCGGCCGCATGCTGTACGCAGCGGTGCGCCAACTGGGGGGGCGCAGGCTACATGCGGGGAAGCCTGGGGGCGGGCAGAGCTGTGCACGGGCGGCCCGCTGTGATCTCTGCCTGCAGCGGGGGCAGGGCCTTCCCAGCACACACACAGCCCCTCATCTTCCTGTCCCAGTACTCAGCCGCACATGGGGGACTGCAGCAGGCTTAGGCCTCGGCCATGGTTCTGGCGGGTGAGCGGAGGCGCGCTGAGGCTCAGGGAAAGCGGGTGCTTTCCCTGGCCTTAGACAGCGTGCCGTCCATGGGCGTGTCGGGGGCGTGTCGGCGGGCAGGCCAGTAACATCACGGAGCTGGTTCGCCCTCATTGGGCGAACCGCTCACGTGACCGGCCCTGCGCTCCGGCAAGCGGGAAAATGAAAAAATTTCCTAAGACCTACACTTCCGCAAGCGCGCGGAAGCGTAGGCGAGCCCCTACTAAAGCCGCTCTCATTGTGGCTGTAGGGGCTCAGTGCCGAGCGGAAGCGCGCCTCCGTCCGCAAGCACTAAACATGGACGCGGCCTTATAGTGAAAGTAAGTGAGCAGGCTTAAGAGAGTGAGAGAGTGGGGGAGGGGAAGAGCTTGTCATATTGAGGGGAGGGGGAGAGAGTGTCATATTGAGGGGAGGGGAAGAGTGTCATATTGAGGGGGGGTGAAGAGTGTCATATTGAGGGGAGGGGGAGAGAGTGTCATATTGAGAGGAGGGGGAGAGTGTATCATATTGAGGGGAGGGGGATAGTGTGTCATATTGAGGGGAGGGGGAGAGAGTGTCATATTGAGGGGAGGGGGAGAGTTTCATATTGAGGGGAGGGGGAGAGAGTGTCATATTGAGGGGAGGGTGAGAGAGTGTCATATTGAGGGGAGGGGAGAGAGTGTCATATTGAGGGGCAGGGGAGAGTGTGCATATTGAGGGGGGCAGGGTTGACAGATGTCATATTTATTGAGGGAGGGGATGAGGAGTGTCATTGAGGGGTAGGGGGATAGATGTCATATGAGGTTGAGGGGAGGTGTAATTGGAGGGGTGAGAGCTGTCATATTGAGGGGAGGGGGAGAGAGTGTCATATTGAGGGGAGGGGGGAAGGAGGGGTGTCCATTGAGGGAGGGGGAGAGAGTGTTCATATTGAGAGAGGGAGAGAGTGTCAATTGAGGGGAGGGGGAAGAGTTGTCATATTGAGGGGGGGGAGTGAGAAGAGTGTTCATATTGAGGGAGGAGGGGAGAGGTGTCAATATTGAGGAGGGGGAGAGGTGTCATATTGAGGGGAGGGGAAGTGTGTCATATGAGGGGAGGTGGGAGATGTCATATTGAGGGAGGGTTGACGAGTGTGTCATATTGAGGGGGGGGAGAGTGTTCATATTGAGGGAGGGTGGAGGTTGAGGTGTCTATTGAGGGGAGGGGGAGAGTTGTCATATTGAGGGGAGGGGTAGAGAGAGTGCATATTGAGGAAGGGGGAAGTGTCATATTGAGGGGACGGGAGAGTAGTGTCATATTGAGGGGTAGGGGAGAGTGTGATCATATTGAGGGTGGGGAGTGAGAGAGTGTCATATTGATGGGGAGGGGAGGAGTCATATTGAGGAGGGGGAGGGAGTATCTATTGAGGGGAGGGGGAGAGATGTGTGTCATATTTGGAGGGGAGGGGGAGAGGTGTGTCATATTTGAGGGGAGGGAGAGGGAGAGGGGGAGGAGTGTGTCATATTGAGGGGAGGGGGGAGAGATGTTCATTATTGAGGGGAGGGGAGAGCGTTGTCATATTGAGGGGATGGGGAGAGTGTTATATGAGGTTAAGAGAGCACATTGGATGCTGACTTGGGGTGGGGGCTGACCTGGGATGCGACTTGGGGGGGGGGGATGCTGACTTGGTGGGTGATGCTGACTTGGCGGGGGCTGGCTCTGCTTCAGGGGTAGGCCATTCAGGCAATGGGGGGGGGGGGGGGCTGCGCCTGACATGGAATGGGCTGGGGGATGTTGGAGTGTTGTATTGTTGTTTTTTTGGTGTGGCGGGTGGTATTGTGTTTTGATGTGGGAGGGTTTTCTTTTGTGTGTTCAGGGTGATATATGGTGTTATGAATAATCTATCTGGTTAGTCCTTAAGTTTGACTAGTTCTTTTTTACTCTTTCGATCTGATTCTACTTCTGATTATTATATGCATGATTATGATGCTTATTATTATGCTCTTATTCTTATTATGCTTATTCTTATGCATGATGCTGACTGCTGATGATGATTTTACCCGTGCGGCCCAAATTTTTTTTCCTTGGAGCAGTTCGGCCCTTCTCGCTTTATGAGTTGGACAGGCCTGCCTTAATGTATTACTTCCTGGTAAAACATTTTATAAATAAATAAAGTACCCAGCAGCCTCTTTATAAGTCTATGGTTAATACTATGCTGATGGGCCTGAAACCACCCACTATCACTATCATCGTGCCATCAGTCTCCTATTAATTTTAGATTGTAAGTGTAGCCGGGTTCCCCTGGTGCCCCCTTACCTCCGCTATGTTGCGGGGACACCTGCGGCATGTCAGGAATCTGCGGGGGCAATCGCGTCGCTGGGGGCTCCCTGCGGCATTAGCTGCAGGGCGCCGCCATGTTTAGCCAGCCCGCGCATGCGCAGAAGCATCGCGGCGGCCATGTTGAGATTGGCACGACAGTTTGCGCATGCGCAAGGGATCGCACGACGCGGCGGCCATTACAATGTTGCGCATGTGAAGAGAAGATTAGCGGCGGCCATTACAGGATCGCGCATGTGCGGTAAAGATCGTACACGCTGTCTCAATAGTAAGAAGGTCCCGCAGGGACTACATTACCCAGAAGCCTCTGGGGACTGCCCTTTCACCCCTATCACCTGCTGCATTACAGCCAATAGGGATTACAAATCCTCCTACTGCAAAGGAGTTACATTGTTGCGCGCTGAGTCAGTGAGTCAGTAGGAGCTGGGACACAGACAGGGGAGGGTGTATATATGCAGGGAGGCAAGTAGCCTCTGCACTAGGCCAGAGATCTCCCCTAGGCCCCAGCTAGTGTGTGGTTGCTACAGGGACAGGCCCTTAGGTAGGGACCCTGCCTCTTTAGTTGTTTGGTAGTTCAGGGACACGGCCAGAACGCTGCGCAGCCCTGAAGGTTGTGGTCTGGGACCAGACCCTGTCCAGTTGCAGAGATGGTTTCCACTGTGGGATCATCCTACAGGACATCTTCCCACACGGAGACGGAATCATCACGGGATCAGAGGATCCACTTATCTCCACGTCAGCGTGCCCGGGTGTGGACACACCCGGCAGGTACCATTAAACACCAAGTGCACCAACTATATCCTCATCTAGTACGGCGCTGATCACGCCTAAGGGGTGTGGGACTTTGGGGTACATGTTGTGGGGTGAAGGCCCTGCGAGGCGTGGGGAAGTTGTATCTCTACTCATTATAGAGTCTAGTGTTCAGGGTTATCTGTTATATCTACAGGTGCGCCGACGAGTATTCTAAAACTTGCCTTAAACTTGCCTTGGAAAATCTGGGGCTATCACCACCAAGACCCAGGTACATGCTGGGTACATGCTGCAAACATTTCAGTGACATTTCTGCAGAGACTAATGGCCCATCGGATTAACACGTGCAGTTTGAATGGGACTGCCAGGGACCCCCGCTGTTAATCCGATGGGCCATTAGTCTGTCTGCAGAAATGTCACTGAAATGTTGCAGCATGTACCCAGGATGAACCCAGGTCTTGTTGGTGATTGCCCCAGATTTGTTTTAGAATACTTGTCGGCACTACAGTATGTTTAGTAAAGGCCTTTCTATTTTTACAAAGCTATGTGTTCATTGTGATTGTGTCCTGTAAGGAGCTGCTTCCGCTCTGCTGGGATCCCTCTCAGGTGGAGGCGCTGCACCATATAGTAAGTGATACACCCCAGGCTCTCCATGGCAGAGGCTTAGGCTCCTGTGAGCCAACAGTTAAAAGGGCAGCACCGGTACCATAATTACATCCTACCCCCAGATCTCTCTTAGGGTGGGGGAAACAGGGCTACCTAAGCTTCTCAGAGCAGGGACATTATTGCATATTATAGGCTAAAGCTGGTAAATTCCGGGCATTATTGAAATCCCTGCTCTCTGGTTGGTTAAAATTACGGGCATTATCCAATCAGTAATAGCCCGGAATTTTTGGCAGCTTGCCAAGTTTTTCAGTCAATCAGCTTTCATTTCTCATTCACAAAGAGTGACATTTGCTCTTAGACAGGGGAGGTGATTGGACAGAAGGCACCAGCAAGGCATTGACTCCTCCCCCTCCCTGCCTGCAGAGAGCTCCGCACAGGAGAGTGAGGGGAAAGGTTTGTGTGTCTGTGTTTTGTGGGTGTAAAGGGGGCCAGCAGAGTGTTTTATTAGTGTGTGTCTTCTGTTGGTGTGTGTGTGTGTGTTTTGTGGGTGTAAAGGGGGTCAGCAGAGTGTTTTATTAGTTTGTGTGTCTTCTGTTGGTGTGTGTGTGTGTGTTATGTGGGTGTAGAGGGTGCAGCAGTCTTGTTGGTGTGTGTCTGCTGTGTGTGTGTTTTGTTGGTGTAGAGGGGGAGCTGCAGTGTGTGTGTCTTCAGTGTGTGTTTTGTGGGTGGAGGAGGGGTGCGGAGTATTTTGTTGATGTGTGTATGTGTGTGTCTGCAGTGTGTGGGTTTACAGGGCGCTGCAGTGGGTGTAGAGGGGGGGACTGCTGGTGTGTGTTTTGTGGATGTAGAGGTGGCGGAGTCTGTTTTGTTGATTTGTGTATGTCTCTGCAGTGGGTTTTGTAGGGGTGGAGGAGGGGTGCAGAGTGTTTGTGTGTGTGTGTGTCTCAGTGTGTGTTTTGTGGATGTAGAGCTGGCAGTCTTTTGGTTTGTGTGTGTCTTCAGTGTGTGTTTTGTAGGTGGAGGAGGGGTGCAGAGTGTTTTGTGTGTGTCTGCAGTGGGTGTAGACGGAGGCTGCTGGTGTGTGTTTTATGGTTTAGAGGGGGCAGCAGTTTGTTTTGTTGGTTTGTGTGTCTGCAGTGTGTTTTGTGGGTGTAGAGGGGGACTGCAGTGTGTGTGTGTGTGTGTAGATGGTGGAGGAGGGCTGCAGAGTGTGTTTTGGTGTGTGTGTGTGTGTCTGCTTTGTGTGTTTGTGGGTGTAGAGCGGGGCTGCTGTGTGTGTTTTGTGAGTGTAGAGGGTGGTGGAGGGCTGCAGTGTGTTTTGTGGGTGTAGAGGAGGGGGGCTGCACAGTGTGTAGGGGGGACTGCAGAGTGTGTTTGTGTATATAGAGGGTGGTTGCAGTGTGTGTGTGTGTGTGTGTGTGTGTGTGTGTGTGTGTGTGTGTGTGTGTGTGTGTGTGTGTATAGAGGGGGCTGTGTGTATGTACAATTTCCTTTTAATAAACTTGCAGTAAAAGCATAAAAATGTAGACAATCATGCTAATAAAAATCAATATGACTTCAAAAAATTACCTTTTTTATGAAAATTAAAAAAAAATGAAAAATAAGCCTATATTTAGCCTATAATAGTAATAATCCCCAAAGAACAGGGCATTACTGGCCAATAATGCCTCGGCTTCGCCTCGGGCCTTCAACTCTTCCAGTCAGGTTTTAGGGTAAGGGCTAAGGTTAGGGACTCAGCATTGTGGCAAAGTTGTCGGCAGGGAGAGGTCCTGGCACTGAGGTCACGGCACTGAGGTCACTTGCGGCTAATCACCGGCGGTTGCTTGATCACGGCAAAATGGCCGCAACCACATGTCCTAAACCACTGACTTGCTCTTCCACCTCAATAGGCCGCACAGAGTTGTTTTCAAATTCTGTAAAACAAATTGACACAACCAGTAAGAACAAACAATGCCTATTGTATTTTCAGTGTTACGCCCACACTTCACTGTGCAGCGCAATCACATACAAAACATGACCTTACTGTACCTCACATTACATTGAAGTATTCTCTCGATTTACTTAATCATATAAGTCTGAATTACTGTATGGTTTTGCCTTTTGCCTTTCAAATTTCTAATGGGATTTTCCACTGTGAAGCTCAGTGCAAGTCATCCTAAACGAATCCCATTCCCAAAGCATGTCCTCGGATAAGAAATGTTTCTTTTCAATACAACATTAGTTTGGGAAGAATTTCAGGTTCTAGTGCTTCAGAGGTTCTCAATTCCAGTCCTCATGACCCCCCAACAGGTCAGGTTTTAAGTCTTTGACTGAGCCACTGATTGAGCCACCTGTGCTGAAGCAGGGAGCCACGGATTGAGGCACCAGCAAGATGACTGCAGCGGTGCCGGCTTCCGATTCTGAGGACAACGCGATCACCAAGAGCCAGCAGAATGGTGAGGATCTTCCCCCTTACTCCTTTCAGGCTCCAACGGAGGCTTCCGACAAGGAGGTACCGTCCGGTACCTTCTCCAAACGCGGAGGGCCGCAACACATATCGGTACGACCGGATGTCGACGCACTTTCGGAGCGGGAACCGGGCCTGTACACGGATCCCGCGAGACCGGCAGCTGATGATGTCATCCTGGAGGTGACCGCCGGGGCGGACGAGGAACTTCCCATACCCACTCCGGTGAGTACCCCCTTGACAGAAAAGGATGTACACAGATATTTTGGCCAAGTAAAGGGCCGGGTTCGCTGGGTACCTGCGGACCGAGACATTTCTATGGTGGTGCCTGCAGCAGGTCGATGTAGACCCAAACAAATGGACTTGTGTAAGGATTCTGCTTGATCCGTGCCGGTTTTTCACAACGGTCCTGGTTTTCTGTCTCTCCTTCCCTTTCTGCTCTCTGTGGTCATTTTGCTTACTGGCAATCTGCTTTATAAGGCTGAAGTTACCATAGGGAGTCGCCGAGCAAAGTTCTGTGTGTTTGCAGCTCCTGTCCGTCTTTGCCCTTACGCCTTACACTCTTGCCTGTTTTGAATTCCTGTTGCTGATCCCGGACCGTGACTCCGACCTCGCTGCTTCCACCTGCCCTGACCTCCTCGACTTTGCACCTCTTCCACCAGCCATGACCCCCTGGACTTTGCAACTCTGCCACCAGCCCTGACCCCCTGGTTTCATACCGACTACGGATACTCTTACAGGACTCTGTCCTTGGGTTGTGGTCAGTTTATTTGCATGCTTACCTGAGCCCTGTGGTTCCAGCTCCTGATTTGAGATGAGCACCGTCACATTTTACTCGGCCAAACATGGACCCTGCTGAGGTAGAGCGAGCCGTATCTCTCCAAGGAGAACTACTCGGAGATCATGAGACACACCTCGCCCTGCAAAACCAACAGCTGGCATTTATTTCAAGCCGACTTCAGGACATTTTTACCCTGCTGCACAAACTGCAGGTGGGTTCTACCCCTGCACTGCCCTTAACGGAAGCTTCTCCGGCGCCAGCCCATCACCCCCTATGCCCAGGAAACCACAGATCCCGATGCCTCTGCGTTATGGAGAGAACCATATTGCATGTAGAGAGTTTCTGAAACAATGCTCGATTCAGTTCAAACTCCAGCCCTTCATGTTCAGTACTCACCGATCCAGGGTAGCCTATGTAATTTCCCTACTAACAAATGAGGCTTTGGCCTGGGCTTCCCCTCTGTGGGAAAGAGAATCCCTACTGTTAAACAACTCTGTTGCCTTTCTCCAGGCATTAAAAATAATATTTGATACCCCTGGTCGCATCTCCTCCACTTCAGCTTTACTCCCCGACAAGGAATCCGTTCCCCAGGCCAGTATGCCATTGAGTTCCGAACCCTTGCAGTGTAGACGGGCTGGAATAATGAAGCTCTGGTGGCAGCATTTTGCCAGGGGCTTTCTGAGCGTTTAAAGGACGAACTGACTTGCCGGGATCTTCCCAAAGATCTGAGGAACTGATTGCCCCCTGTAACGTGTAGCTCACCACAAACGAAGAGCACCGCGGTGCTGAGATAAGGAATTGGTTAACGCCGACCCACAGCCACGTGGGCGCGCCTAGGATGTAGAGTAGTCGTTCAAGCCAGGTCAGGGTTATAGATTGGAGAATAGTACTTGCCAGGTCTGGAGTAGAGAGTTGCGAATCGTCGGAGTGCGTAGCCAAGTTCTGGATTGGAGAGTAGCGTATCGTCGAGGTACGTAGCCAGGTTCAGCATAGGAGAGTATCGGATTGTTGGAGTACTTAGCCAAGGTCAGGACTAGAGACAGGAGAATGGTCCTTCGTAGCCTGATCAGGAGAGGAGAGGTGCGGAATCCAAGAGACAAGCAAGGTCAGGCAACAAGAGGTAACAAGCAAGGCACGGCAAGGCAAGGTCACAGGAACTAGAATGCAGCAAGGCACGGCATCACACTAGACTATGCTCAGCAAAGACTGAATGCAGCATGAAGGTATGTAAGGGAGGAGCCTCCAATAGCCAGCCAGGGCGGAACCAGGAAGAAGATCTCAATAGGCTGCTGGTGCACTGAGGCGTGCCCTAGGATGTATCCTAATCAGGGATGGGGGTGGAACTGCTGCGCGCGTCATTCCCACGCTGGCCCTGGGCATCCCTAGAGCAAATGGTGGTGGGACCGATCGCGTGCCAACCCGCGCGCGTCACGGAGGTCAGGGGGCGGAGCTCGAGGTGCGTGTCACTCCCACACTGGTCTTGTCCATCACCAGAGCGGGGGCAGGGCTTGGAATGCGCGTCAGCGGGGAGGCTGGACGAACGCAGCCGTTGTGCATCAGAGTGGGGGGCGGAGACAATACGCGGGCGGAGAATCAGACCACGCGAGATCGGCGGGCGCATAGTGGGACCACGAGACCGTGCCTCCTGAGTGTCCGACACGGAAGGGTTGTTGAGGTGAGGAGACGGTCTGCGACCGCCAGGATGGCGAATCCAATATTTAAATCAGTGGATATTTCTCAAGAAATCTTTGTTCCAACATAGCAGACTGGTCCTCAAACACCCCAATATCAGTACAGTTCTTGCGTATTCGAACATACTGCTATGTTGGAACAAAGATTTCTTGAGAAGGATTATATATCCACTGATTTAAATACTGTTATAAAAAAAGTTAGAGAAAGCGATAGAAGTCTACTTTTAAAGCCTACTCCTCGAGAAGAGATGAAGTCCAATTTTATTACCTTCATCACCTAATTTAATAATGAACATTTTAAAATTAAACTAATTTTAAACAAACACTGGCATATTTTAAAGGGCGATCAATTCCTTAAAGATTTTTTACCTGAAAGGGCACAGGTTGTCTATACCAAGGCTCGTAATATTAAGGATAGAATCGCTCCCAGTATGCTCAGACTTCTGTCGATGGGGGACACATGGCTAAGCCAAAAACCTAAAGGCTTTTTTAAGTGTACAAGCTGTAAGGCTTGCAAATTCTGCCTGACTAAAACCAATAATTTTACCTCCTATGTGACCAAAGAAGTACATGTTATTGACCACTTTATTAACTGTAAAAGTACATTCGTGGTTTACTTATTACAATGCCCATGCGGCCTGCAATATGTGGGCCGCAAAACCAGACCTCTCCGGGTGAGAGTCCTGGAGCATATAAGGAACATTGTGAAAGGTTTGGAAAATCACAGTGTTCATTTACATTTTAAAATGTTCCATGGCTCAAACCCTGAGGGTCTGAGTTATTTAGGCATTGATTTGGTCACTCCACATTGGAGAGGAGGTAATCGTATCCAGGAGATTTCCCAAAAAGAAACCTTCTGGATACATAAATTACGTAAACTGAAGCCAAGAGGTCTTAACATCAATATTGATCTGGTTTCCTTTTTACATTGATGTTCATATGTGTGTTTCTATACTTGTTATGGGCACATAGATTGACATCCTTTTTATATCAACTTTTAATATACGTTATTTTTATATGTTTATACGTTGATTTTAATTGTATGACATTTTTATTATACTACTTGTGCTGATTTTCCTTTTTGTCTCCACTTAGGTCCTATCTGGATCCTTATTGTATTAATTGTCTATTTGCGTATACATATTTTTATTATATAAATTTTATGTATATATTTTTTATTATATAAATTTTGTGTATTTGTACCATTATACATTATTGGTGTCCATTTAACATTGGCTGCTATCTGTATGTGTACATCTCTGCATTGTGGGCATGGCTTGTGCTATGATGTGTTGCACCCGCCCTTTCCCATCTCCTTTTGGGGACTATTTAATGTCTTGAGATGAGTCTGTATCCATGCACCCCTGAAGAAGTCTGAATACCCAGATGAAATGCGTAGGGTTAATTTCAATTGCGCAGTGACCCGTGAGCTCTGTGGAGCCTCTTGCCGCTTTCTGCGAACCAGCTGTTCTCCGGCTGTAAAGATCTCAACGCTGACGCTGACTCTGTATCCTGCTACTCCCCCCTTACCATTTAAGGAAAGCTGAAGAAGTCCTGTGACGTCAGACGCTATTTGGATGCGGAGGAGACTGTCCCTACCCAGAGGATTCGTGTGAGCTGTGTTTGCTGTATTGCGGGCGTTGCTCCTAACCCTGAGTTGGTTAAACTGCTTTTAATGATCGTGAAGCACGTGAGTGTACTGGAGCTCACTGCTCAAAGGATTTTTTGTTAATTAAACTGTACTGTATTGTACCATGATCTTTTCTCTTTTCTTTTAATACATGTTGATCTGATTCCTGTGAACTTCCATTTACCCACGAGAGGAGTTCTTGCGCTCTGTGTACTCCTCCTGTTGTCTATTGAGGGATTGTGAAATTCCTCACACCAGCAGCATCTCCTCTTGGTGATATCATTTTTTGTGATTTATTTGTTGATATATTATATGGTTTGCGCTTGCCTTTTCTTGCACCGTTGGTTGAAACACGTGGGAGGTATATTACTGTTCACCTTTTGTATGCTGCAATAAATATTTTTCATCTTTACTCCACTTTGGGACCACGTTTTTTTTCCGTTTTACTTAGAGATTTGGATCATCTTAGGAGTGCCCTGGAGCCTGTTTCTCTATCTTATATGCATTTGGCCTGCGAAGGCACCCGTTCTGGGGGAGAAGGAGGAGTTTACACTGTGGATGTGCAGCGCAACCTGACTGTAGAGGACGGTCGCGGGAGCTCGGTGCGGAGTGTGTGTGGAGCGGTGAGATGTGATTTCCCATTGCTCAGCCTGTGAGTGATAACTGTTCCATTAGGACTGCTGCACTTCATTCCTATGAAGGAGGAGGATACTAGAGGGCACATCAAGCGGGGTAAGAGGACATTCTTTGTCTTACTCTTTCCCTACCCCACCTCCTCTCCCTGGATATTGTTGTATTTGGTCATACTCCCCCTTTCTCTCCCCCTTCCGATCCATGAAGATTTCACGGAGTGCTTTTTTCCACTTTTTTTCGCAATGTCTTGTATGTAATGTATACCCTTTTCAGTTATGCAACTATGTATTTGTAACCATGTATTATTTGTCATCTTAACTCTATGCCCAGGACATACAGGCATACCCCGCATTAACGTACGCAATGGGTCCGGAGCATGTATGTAAAGCGAAAATGTACTTAAAGTGAAGCACTACCTTTTTCCCACTTATTGATGCATGTACTGTATGGCAATCATCATATACGTGCATAACTGATGTAAATAACGCATTTGTAGCAGGCTCTATAGTCTCCCCGCTTGCGCACAACTTCAGTACAGGTAGGGAGCCGGTATTGCTGTTCAGGACGTGCTGACAGGCGCATGCGCTAGCTGGCGTTTGCCTATTGGGCGATATGTCCTTACTCGCGAGTGTACTTAAAGTGAGTGTCCTTAAATCGGGTTATACTTGTACGTGAAAACGAGAGGTAACTCTGAATGTATTACTTCCTGGTAAAACATTTTGATAAATAGATAAATAGTATTGATGGGCTGAATTATTCTCCATGTTGGGAGTAATCCATAATATATCATCACTGTTAGCAGTGTACTATATGCGGTTAAGTGCATACTACTCTATGGAATGTCGGTATAATATCAACCGTATACCAAATGTGTTGATTATAACTACTGTTGCTATGTAATTACAGGTTGTTTATCTGAAGGATGGTACCACTAAATTCGGCTTCAAGTGGGGACATCGGATTTCCACCAGGGGGCGAGTGTTAGACGTACCTGTTTTGGCGACTAATCTGCCCTCCCTGACACACAGGCCCTGGTAACAGTGCATGCAGTGTCAGGACCAATCCAGGTTTTTCCTCACCAGCAAGCAGCTTCTTTGAGTAGCAGGGGAGGAGGCGGGCTAAGGCCTGTGTTCTGCCCAATAAGGGGCTCAGACCTTGGACACCCCCTCGGTGCTTAAGGGGTTGCATGTTCTAAATTGAGCTAGTTGTCTCTCCCTCTTGAGAGAGACTGGTATCACGAAGAGGTGTTCAGGGTTCTGGCACCTTCTGCCCCCTCCCCTTTGGGCGTGGGGGTTGAATACCATACCTCTGACTCTAACAGGGAGTCAGGGAAGAGCAAAGACCTCCCTTGGTGCCCATGGCTAGGGGTTGGAGTCCAGGGACCGTCCGGAGGCTGGGGGCCTAGTGTGTGCAGTGTTGCAGAGTAAGTTGTGTATGCAGGGTACGCTGTTGTATGCTGTGTACTGTGAGAAGAATAAAGAAGTTGCTGACTATACAATATACTCCTACCTCCTGAGTGCAATCTATCCGGGGCAGTATTGTGAGTTCCCCTGCAGAGATTGTCTCCACATCCCTGGAGCCTGCAAGAGATGGAGGCGCTGTCACCAACAAGATAAAGACCCATCATCTACCCCAGAAGCCTGTCCTAATGTCCCCACTACCATCGGCGGACACCTCAGTATCCTGTAAGCCAGCAGGAACCAGCACTACACACCTGGTAGCAGGACAAATCTCCCAGAGGGTGGGGGAAAACACAGCTACATATATAAAGATTTTTAAGTAAAAGAAGATGAGTGCCGTTTCCTACAATTGTTTGGAGAGAACAGTTTCAATAACTGTACAGACGATTCAAGAGTTCATACTGTAAGTAAATAGTTATAGTAGTCCAATAAAATCCATGTTTTATTTCTGTATGTTTATTTAGTTCAGCTACATTTAATATTCTTTAGTTATTTAGGTGGTCTACAGAGTAATTAAGTCATGGGAAGGCACAGGGAAATAGAATTATGCGTCCAAAATCACACAGGCAACTTTGGTAGGAGTTGTCACTTATTCAGTATCCATTCATGCTCTGGTACAGTGTATGGCTGCGGCCCCGCTAGCGCTGACCGCGCTCATGCTTAAAAGCTGTGACGTCACCAGCTCTCCAAGCATAAGCGCTGGGTGTTCTAGCTATTTCGCAAGTGAGCGTGGGAGCGTGTTGCAGGCAAGCTGAGCGCGCTTCAAAGTCTGTTTTATTGTTTTGTTTATCAAAGCGCCAAGAGTGGGTGAGCGTGTGAGCCTGCGCGCGTGCACCGCATGAGCAGGGATGGGACAATTTAAATTGCTGAAACGAATCTCGGCAAGCATGCTCAGCGCTAGCGTGGCCGCAGCCTTTAGCCCATATCATTACCTGAGTTTGAACATATGGGATAGTGACAAAGGAGGGAGAGGGAGGAGGTGTATGATACCTTGTATTGGACCAACAAGTAGTTGCTATGTTATGTAGCCAGGTCTCCCAGGAGTATCAGCACCCCCCTCACCTCTCTAGAGGTCGCGGGTGCCGCCGAGTCCAATGGCGGCCCCGTCGGGCGATACGGGAGGTGAGGGCGGTCAGGTCCCGGCTCGGGGGTTGCTGGGCACTCTCGGAGCCGGGCGGTTAGGGCGCCGCCATTGCGCGTTAGTTCGCGCATGCGCAGTGGTCGCGCGAGTGTAGGGCCGGAGCGGGGAGTAGAGCGTTGCCCCCTAGTGCAGGCCGGTTGCCGGGGACGCGATCGGGCCGTCGCTAGGGCCGCGATCGCGTTGCTACGGGCCCGACGGCTAGCAAGGAGTGCGCCATCAGTTCTTAGTGATCGCGCATGCGCAGAAGTTACCCCAGAGCCAGGAAGAAGTAGCGCGAGGGGGAGGATAGCAGTGAGGGAGTCAAGGCAGCCCCCTATAGTTCGCGCATGCGCAGGAAAGAGTCAGAAAAGCCCGCGAAGCCAGAGCCTATTAGGGAGGTCCCTAGAGAGGGACTACAGATCCCAGGAGCCTCTGCGCGCCCCACGTGACACCAGGGAGCCAATAGGGCTTTGGAACTCTGCAGAGGAAAAGAGATACAATTCGCGGGCTTGCAGCACGTTGGGCAGTCAGAGACCGGAGCAGCCCAGGGAAGGAGGTAGGGTGCAGGAGTCGAAGACTCACTGTACTAGGCCAGTACCCCCAGGGCCCGAGATAGCTCAGCTCCCCAGTAAGATGAGTGTTGCCAGGGGCAGCCCCCAGGTTAGGGACCCTGCCACTTACATTAGTGGGAGCTGGGAAAGGAAGGTTATAGATAGTTGGAGCCAGGGAGCTGTGAGGGAAGGAAGGGTGCGGGGAGCGAGTGCAGCTCCTGCCCCATATAGATACCCACACCCCAGGTAGGCCCCAAGTCCACACTAGATTAGTGGGTTAGTGCTTAGGGAGGCCCGAGATAGGGACACTGCCCTTAGTGTAGAGTGCTGCCTTGTCAGAGTCACGGTTGTTAGTGCTGTGAGGTCTGACAGGCAGGCACCTTGTTGCACAGCACGTTGGCTGCAAGCATTTAGTGAGGCTGAAGGGACTTGGGTAGTTAGGGGAGTGGGACAGGCCATAACCCCCTACCGGCCATAGGAGTTCCCCAAGCCACTACAGGTTGCTGTAATACAGGGACAGGCCCTAGGTTAGGGTTCCTGTCACGTTAGTACCACTTATATAGATAGGGACACAGCGGCTGCTGCTGTTCCTGTGGAGCGGTTGGACCCACGTTGGGGTCCACAGGTACTTTCGTACGAATAGGATCGCCCCTGGCGGTCCGCACGTGCAAGGAGTTCGGTTGGAGGATCAGACGGATTCATCACACGTCTGACCCTTTGAGAAGATTGTTGCTGACCCGAGCACCGGAGTGCTCGGCAGGTATTATACCATCATATGTGCACCAACAGGCCTAGAGGTTCTTAGTGACTGCGCAGTCACCCATTGACTATCTCTGTAGGAGTACGGGACATTGGTTGGGGTTCTTGGGACACTGGGTGGGATCACCTAGTGTTGGGGAATCGTCCTGCGAGACGTCACTGTTAGTGTCTCCTCGTGAGAGGGACACAGGTTATTATTACATGTTAGTAAACTCATTAGTTTATATAATCCCTGTGTGTGTGGTTTCTGAGTGGGTTCCTATGTAGGGTCATTCTACATTTCTATAGAATCCTACATAGGTGGAGGCGCTGAAAGAAGAAACGTTCCAGAGGATTCACCCCAGGCTCTCACTAGCGGAGGCTCAGACCTCCTGTGAGCCTGCAGGTATACGCACCACACCGGTAACACCGCATGTTCTACTCACCCACACTATATATGCGATTGGGTGGGGTGGAATACCCGTTACAGTTACAAGCTTTCGAACCTCTCACGGTCCTTCATCAGGTCGTGCAGAAATACAGAAACAAAAATATTATACACAATGTTTGTAAGAGGGATATCTGGTTCCAATTTATGTTGAGAGGAAGTTTGAAATAAGATAAGGTAGAAACATGGCTACCCACCCTTCTTAACTTATGGGATAGTGATACTTTTACAACCTAAGCTCAATTTGTTTTCCCTACAGAGGCCTTGGCTACACAGTAGCTTTTCAAAGATCCCCAATGCAGGCTCTTAATTCTACGTGTAATATCACATTGAACATTATGCACTAGCTGCAGTGTTAAGTACAGTACTTGCTTACCCTAAGCAGCGATACCCCCAATATTGATTTTTTTATTTTATTATTGGAACACTACCTGGGTTAGAGGGTTAGAAGGTTTACTCTACAACTGAATTCTGCTTTTTACAGCGCTGGTGACTTCTCGATTCACAAAGCATGAATTTGCCAGCGCCATCATTAATAAACAGGGTCATCATCTTCCAATGACATTGGACACCAGAGCGAGACGGATACTGACGGGAATGTGCCGATATTCTTGCCCGGGAGAATATAATCGTACTATCTCGGTAGTGGGAAAACTCTCACTTTTCTTTTAACAAATTCAATGCAGAGAACTGAGCGCTTATCTTTAATGGCTCACAAATCATGTTTTTGAAAGCAGAATGTAATTTTGTTCTGTAACAATATCAGCAATAAAAAAACAATTATAATAATAATAATAATAAAGTACATATTCATGTTCTCCATTAGAAGATGAATAGACAAAGCATGATTGAGTTTATTTTGTAATACAAAATATTGCAAAACAATAAAAAGTTCTGAACAATTTGTTCTAACTCTAATGTTCAGCTTTCGTTTCTTTCAGTACTTGTAACATTGCAAAGATTGTGTATGTTGGGAATTCCATCAACAGCTAATTAGTTCTGTACTATAAAAACGAAATCAATTTTCCCGTGAACTTGTATGAAAACTCTTTAACAGTGAGTGAGTTGGGTGGTTCGATGAACTGATGTTTGAAAAAGTATTTCAGTGCAATATTACTGCTCTCATCCTATTCAGAAGAGTGAAAATCAATAGCAAGTGTTAAAGTTGTTTATTTTTTATCTTTGGTCCCTTTGAACTCCTGAACTATATACAGTACATCACAAAAATCGCTAGCACATGCCCTGTCTGACAAGCTAATACACCCAATGCAGCATGCAGTGTCTGCATTAAAGCTGCAGTACCAGAAACATCGGATGAAAATGTAAACTCTTAGATATATATTAGAAAAACAAAAAGAAAAAGCGCCCGCTCCTAGTGTAAAACCAATGGGGTGGTTTCTTTCTCTGAACAAATAACAATGGCACACTCACAAACATACGTTTGAATCAAGCAGTTTGAGTAAAACTCATGCTCCAAGGACGTGGCTCGGCTGACTGACTCCCTCCAAATCGAGTCTCCGGCAATCCAAGCGGTTGAAGATTCGTTCTACAGTAGAGGCAATGTTTATTCTAACATTTGCTGTAAACTAGCTGGGTTACATTCAGGGTATGCAAGTAAGTAGTGTATATTGGGGCTTCACCATAGATAGCTCATAAATGATATATATCATATTGGATCCAAGTTCAAGGACATGTAGAATAATCCATCCATAACATCCCAGGGTGAAAAACCAGAGGCCTGGTGGTGCCCACGTGGGTACCCCAAAATAGGT
Organism: Ascaphus truei; assembly: GCA_036426205.1. Taxonomy (NCBI): domain Eukaryota; kingdom Metazoa; phylum Chordata; class Amphibia; order Anura; family Ascaphidae; genus Ascaphus; species Ascaphus truei. The sequence continues at coordinate 26,652,024 of CM071567.1, read as the reverse complement.
CTCCTATAATGGTATATACCACCCTGGGGGAAATATATCAGTCAGTCAGACACTGGGACAGGCGTTAATAGTAGAGGGGCATAAGCCTTTACCTTCCTTGGTGTGTCCTTGAAGGGTGGTTCCGATCCAGCGTGCAATCCTCTCAGGGTACTAACAAGCAGCAAGGGTAGAGGAGCACAGCAACGTTTCCGGCAGCATACAGCTAGTGAACCGCCAAATAGAGGTAACTCCAGACAGGGAATAGTATAAAAGGATACTAATGTCAGTATATAGACAGCAATGGTAGGGACGCACCTACGCGTTTCGTCCGTGAGAAGTCCTTTACGGACGAAACGCGTAGGTGCGTCCCTACATTGGCGTCTATATACTGACCATTAAAGTATCCTTTTATACTATTCCCTGCTGGAGTACCCTGATTTGGCGGTCCACTAGCTGGTATGCTGCCAGGAACGTTGCTGTGCCTCCTCTACACCCTTGCTGCTTACATTCAGGTATGTGCTGGGTAGTTCTGGGCAAGTTTGAGGCCCGTTTAAGGCATTTATGAGACGTGACATAGGATTAACACAACAGGGATCCCGGCAGTCCCATTCATTTGAATGGGACTGCCAGGGACCCCCGCTGTTAATCTGATAGGCCATTAATCAATGCAGAAATGCTGGGGCTAGTTTAAGGAAAGTTTAAGGCATGTATTCAGAATGTACCTGGGTGTACCTGGGTCTTTTGGGGAATTGCCACTGGTTTTTGTTAGAATAATCGCTGCCTCTACTGTACCTCCAGGATACTCGTCCAAATCAACTTGTCCAGTGTTGTGAGCTGCTACAATGATTGTTGGCTAAAAGCAGCAACCCAACGCATTTTTCAGTTAAACTCTGACTGTGACCTGGGGTGGAATCATATGTTTTCGGCATTTATGCGAAATTTTCTGGACATCTTTCTTTCACAATGTATTGATTTTATATTTTATTTAAGTCTATTGGCATAGCAGTAGATTAATTTTAATTTATGTATTGTTTCATTATTAATAGCTACCCTTAGTACTGGTTCTAGATTACTATACCCATTATAGAGTTAGATTATCTTTAATATAGTTATCACATACAATCAATAGATTTAATAACACAATATTGTTATCAACGATTGATCTGACCTAGGCGCAGCCCAATTTTTTCTGTTTTTGTCTTAAATATATATGCAGTAGTATCTATTTATTTTTTTCAGTTCTCTCTAAAAGCCTCAAAAAAGTATTTAGGCACATATGCCTCATCCTTACTACTTATACTTTTTACTTAATTTCAGTTGGAGTTTCTGTGCGATAGATTTAATCGACGCTATCATACTTTAATGAATAACCTCCAATGTTTAATTGGAAATAAAATCATACGTAGTTTGTGCACTGTAATCCTGTCAGTGACAAAATCTTTTACATTCCATTCATAATGGTCCTGGAGGACAAAGGACTCAAACCACAGCGGCATTCAATCTGAACCCCTCAGTCTACATCTGCAGCGCCCAAAAGGCGGATGCCTGATGGGGTTCCCCAAGAGCTGCTCCCCTCTGCACAGAACCAGCGTGCTAAGGGTTAATATCTGCATTGTCTTACTGCTGTGTTTTGTCAGCCCGACCATCTGGAATGTTAATGCCCTTGGAGGACAAAGTACTCTGAAACCACAGCTGCATCCAATCTGAGCCCCTCAGTCTACATCTGTGTCGCCCCAAAGATGGACAGCCTTTCACGCAGCCAAAGGGCAGCTAAAAGGTGTGAGCCGTTTGAGGCATCACAACGCTGATGTTTGGTGATGTTAAAATTGCTGTATTCCAATCTGAAACTCACCAGTCCTTTTATCCCCTGTACCCAATTTTCCAACTCTAACTGTCCATTATATGTCTGTGATTTGACTCTATAACTCTGTTCAATTAATGTAACCATGTAATGTATTGTTATCATAACTCTGTGCCCAGGACATACAGAAAACGAGAGGTATTACTTCCTGGTGAAACATTTATAAATAAATAAAAATAAATTCCTTGTTGGTAAACGCCATATATTCATTCATTTTCTCTCCAGTCCATCAGTAGGTATTCAAGGTGTGTGCAAAAAATATATATATATATATATATATATATATATA
>CM071567.1:26544340-26649877 GCA_036426205.1 Ascaphus truei | reverse complement strand
TTAAATAAATAAAAATAAATTCCTGTTGGTAAAGCCATATATTCATTCATTTTCTCCAGTCCACAGTAGGATTCAAGGTGTGTGCCAAAATATATAATAATATATTATATATAATATATATAGATATATATATATATATATATATATATACAGTATATGTATATATGTATTTATAATGAGTTATTACATACAAGTGGAGTACTGTACTGTACTATACTTACTATGCGAATAGAGGCATTGAAAAACTTCTCTTTACCAGCTTACATTGAAATAAATGTGGGAGACAAATAAACAAGTGGGAGAAATCTGACATTTTATTTTAGCTAAGATCAAAGGTATATAAAAATAAAATAAACATGCAATTAAACATTTAAGGCCATATGACTACTATGTGGCGCAAAGCCATAAGACAATGTATGACTCATTCATTTGAATGGGCCATGATCCATATGGTGTCGTAAGGCTTAGTAAATATTAGGGTTTCATCTCAGATAAAATCTAGTTATTAGCAACTGCTTTATCCCCACCCAGTTAATGACTGCAATAGAATGAAGAGCTACAGTATGACTACTGTATTAGGAACAATGGAGCTGAACTTGTAAAAGGATCCATCACCAAAACAGGAGCAGATGGTCCCTAAAGACTGATACTATCGCCACAATACTTTATTAGTGAATTCCCTCGTAGGGTGAATAATAAGCAAATCCAGACAAGTATATAGGTCTCAAGGGAGACCAGTTAATGGCTTTATTTGTCTGGCAGTGTACCTTAGTGATGCACAGAAATCAATCCTGGGAAAACTTTATTTTACACAATGCAATGAACATACATTTGCATTAAGAAAATTGAGGTGTACTGTTGAGAACCATGAATAAGCTTTGTATGTGGCCTTAGACAGTTTGCCACTCTTGAAGCACCAGTGTTACCTACTAATTTAAAACAAATTAGTGAATGAGAAGCCTTATGTTGGGGAATAAAGATTAATTCTAGCCTGTAACCTCCTGAAAATTGTACACGTACTGATAGCAGACTCCAGTATATTCAGTGGTAACATCAACAGAACGTTCCTGAGAATTGGGCCATTGTACAGTATTCACTAAATAAGAATACTTACTGGCCAATAATGCCCTGGCTGGAAGAGTTGAAGGCCTGAGGCGAAACCGAGGGACTTTAACCCAGCCAGGGCATTATTGGCCTGTTCTGAGGGGATTATTGGTATTATAGGCTAAATGTAGGCTTATTTTGTTTTATTTTTACATTTTTTATAAACAAGTGTAGCCAGGCTCCCCAGGGTTACCCCATACCTCCGCTGCAATGGGAGAGTCAGGGAAGGCTGTAGAGTGTGCAGGGAGCGCTCCGGTGCACAGGAGGCTCCGCGGCGGCACGAGCGTTCAGGGCGCCGCCATTTTGGTACTCACGCATACGCAGCGAGCCCCGTAGGTGACAGCGACAGAGGAGAGGTGGTAGCGCGTGAAGTAAGGACCAATCACAGGGAACTACAAGTCCCATGAGCCTCAGCCAGACCAGGTGATGCCAGGTAGCCAATAGGGTGATAGGAACTTGGCAGGAGGAGTATAGGAGGTTGCACAGGGGAGCACACTGGTCAGAGAAGACCAGGAAGGGGAAGAGGTAGGAGCAGAGTGTGTAGAGAGGCAAGTAGCCTCTACACTAGGCCGCATACCCGCAGGCCCAGGTAGGCCCTGATTCGCAGTTAAGTATAGTTAATACAGGGACAAGCCCTAGAATAGGAACTTGTCACATTAGTGAAAGAAGCTAGGGACACAGAGACTGTCATATTATCATTCCAGAGGTTTGGGATCAGACTTCCTTAGGAACATCATCAGCCCTCCAGGTGGGATCGCCCCGGAGGACATCACAGGCAGCTCCGCGTCGTCAGATCCTTTTTGAAGATTGTTTGCGGGCCTGAGCGCAGGAGCGCTCGGCAGGTAACATCCATCTCAGTGCACCAACTATAACATTGCTCATACTAGTGACTGCGCAGTCACATATACACACTTACATTTGGGGGTGTTGGACACGGTGTGGGAACACGGTGAAGGGGTCGCGTCCTATTGTGTCTCATTAAGGAGTAATACTGCCAGGTTATAATACATGCATGGTTATGGTTACCGCTAGTAAAGCTACTGTTTCTTTTATATGCTGTGTGAGTAGTGTTGTGTTATTGTCCTGCGAGAAACAACTCCCGCTCTGCCATCCCAGGTGGAGGCGCTGCATTTGGTAACAGGTAATCCATACATATACATTGCCCCAGGCTCTCCGTTGCAGAGGCTTAGGCCCTGCGAGCCAACAGGTTATACAGCATTGGTAGTTATACTGTCTTCAGTAGGAAACAGGGCTACACAAGATAGACACTTTTGTATTCATATTGATTTTTTTTTATCAGCTTGATTGTCTACATTCTTATGCTTTTACTGCAAGTTTATTAAAAAGAAATTGTACATACACACAGCCCCCCTCTATACACACACACTGCAGCCCCCCTCTATGTACACAAACACACTCTGCAGTCCCCCCTACACACTCTGCAGCCCCCCTCCTCTACACACAAAAAACTAACTGCAGCCCTCCTCCACCCTCTACACTCACAAAACACACACAGCAGCACCCCGCTACACCCACAAACACACAGTGCAGCCCCCAGTAAATCCACAAAACTGCAGAAACACATACACCAAAGCACACTCGGCAGCCCTCCACACACACACACACACACACACACACACACACACACACACACACTATAGCCCCCTTCAACACCCACAAAACACACTGCGGACACACTCACCAATAAAACAGACTGCAGACCACCTCTACATCCACAAAACACACACCAGCAGCCCCCCTCTACACCCCCTGTAAACCCACACACTGCACACACACACACAAAACATTGCATCCCTCCTCCACCACAAAACACAAACTGAAGACACACTGCAGGCCCCTCTGCATCCACAAAACAGACACTGCAGACACACACAAACCTACAAAACAGACTCACCAACCTCTACATCCAAAAAACACACACAGCAGACCCCTCTCTACACCCACTGCAGTCCCCCCTGTAAACCCACACACTGCAGACACACACACACACACACACACACACACACACACACACACACACACACACACACACACACACACACACACACACACACACACACACACAAAACACTCTGCACCCCCCCCCCTCTACACCCACAAAACACACACAGCAGACACACACCAACAAAACAGACTCTATTGGCCCCCTCTACACCCATAAAACAAAATGCAGACAGACAAACCTCTTCCCTCATTCTCCTGTGCGGAGCGCTAAGCAGGGTGGGAGAGGAGTCAGTGCCTGGCTGCAGACAGGGGGGGGGGGGGGAAGTGCTTGGCGGCAGGGTGGGAGAGGAGTCAGTGCCTTGCTGCAGGCAGGGTGGGAGAGGAGTCAGTGCCTTGCTGCAGGCAGGGTGGGGGAGGAGTCAGTGCCTGGCTGCAGGCAGGGTGGGAGAGGAATCAGTGCCTTGCTGCTGCCTCCAGTCCAATCGCCTCCCCTGTCCGAGAGCTGATCTCCCTCTGTGTGAATGAGAACCGAAAACTGATTGGCTGAAAAACTTGGCAGGGTGCCAAAAATTCCAGGGCCTAATTGATCAGAGAGCAGGGATTTCAATAATGCCCAGAATGTAACAGCTTTAGCATATGTAGCCCTGTGTAATTTTGGGTCTACATACCTCTCTCATTCTGTGCAGTAATCCCTGTTAAGAGGGCAGGTTTGCCAGAAGTCATCATGGAGGTTTGCACTCAACCCCAGTGATGTGTAAGATGTAGCAAAGGAAGTGACAGCATGCTATGTGTCCACTATTAGTGACACAGGGGTGGGTCTTCTGGAACCAATATATTACGCATCACTTCCTAAAGTTAGCAGGTCAAGTGTGTGTCTGCAGTGTATCAAATCAGATCCAGACAGTGCAAGTGTCTGGTGCAAGAGCTGTGAGTCTGTGCAGCTCAAGTGGCAGAGTGACAAGCTGAACCCATACTGTGTCCAGGGCTCTGGCACAGCTGGTAGTCTCCCTTAGGGGAGAGGTGGTAGGAATATCCCTGTCTCTATTACAGAGTCAGGAGGGGACTTCCTCAAGATGTGCAGCTATATGATGTGCGGCTAAGTACCGGTCGCTATGATGGGCAGTTTGCCATTTATGATGGAAATAAAGATGCCTGTGATTCAAAGACCCTTCTTGCCTGTGACTGGAGTTAATCAGGAAGAAGCTGCACCCAGGAGTTCTCTTCCAGACACTCCTCCCTGCTATAGTGGGGATCTGGAAGGGATAGAGGCTCTGTACCAACGGTGAGTAGAACTCAGCACTACCTCACACGCCTGTCATGGTGAAATCCCCACTACCAACCAGCGGGAGACTCAGGAGTCCTATGAGCCAGCAGGTGCACCACACTACACTGATATGTAACTGGGTACAGATTCTGCACATAGGGGCCCATATGAGATTGGGTAGGCATTGTACCGTTACACATATAATTAACAATAATATGCTTTGGTAGCCAATAGGAAGCGGTTTCCTACTCGATGGCCTCAGTGGCCATATTAATTATTTTTTTTATGCACCGGCAGTGTAACCCATGGATATGTATGGAACTGGGCAATCCCAGTAGCTGGAACACCACGCATTAGCTCCAGTGGATCACCTTGTTCAGGCACATCAGAAAAACCCACTTTAGCAGGAATTATGGCTTTAAAAGACATCTACCGGTTTAAGAGTAAAGGAAACGGAAGGGGAACATAAGGAATCATTACTGGACTGAAGCATTGTGTTCTGAAAAGAAAGCAATCCTAGAACAAGAAATGATGCACAATACTGAAACCATGAGTCAGAGAATGTGGGAACATATTTCTTCACTCAAATTATAGGGTAATCAGGGTACAAATTCTCAGCCAAGGTGACAGAGGTAAATCCAAGACAAGGATTCCATAATGCTTGAGGTAGACACAAGGTGTGGCGGGCAGGTTTAATCCCCTCATTACCTTAGTGGTTAGCCAGTAAGGTAATTTGATACTTTATGAAATGTAATGTAAACAAATCTAATTTAGCTACAATCTCTTCAGATTGTAATCACTGTTATTAATATGGTGGCTCTTCTCTTCACTTTTTCTAGTTCCATAATTTATTTTTATGGAGTGGTGCCCAAAATTGTTCTGCATATTCAAGATGTGGTCTGACTAATGCTTTATAGAGGGCATACTTATGTTTACTTCCCTTCCATCCATTCCCTGTGTAGCAGGGTACCCTCCTTACCTCCCATAAGGGGTAAACTGCTACGTTGCTCGGGAGGATCGGGTTGACGTTGCGGCGGCCATCTTGGGAATGGCGTCACATTTAAGTCTATGGGACTATGTGTTGCGTTGGCCATGTTGGGTTTGGCGATGCCAGAAGGGGAGGGCCTTAGTAGAAGGAGTTCCTCCGCAGACTAGGAGCCCACGGGTCTGTCGTGATGGAGCCTGAACGAGTGAGGTGGTGTCCAGAAAGCAGTTGCTTCCTGGATTAGGCCAGAGTAACCCCTGAGGCCCCAGGTTGTCCCCTCACAGTAGTGGGTATATGAGGGATTGCCATAGCATAAAGAATTACCCTTAGTGACAGGCTGCAGTAGGAGCAGGACAATGACAGTGGGCGAGGCACTCAGGTTGGAGACTTCACCGCGTGTGCAGGCCTAACGGAACGTGAGGTGGGAGGGGATTGATGTTGGAGGCCCCGCTGCGTGGGACCTAATCCAGCTCAACACTACAAGCATTACCTGGTTGTATGCTGACGAGGACGCCCTTCATAATGGTAGGGTAAGTAGAATGGTTTTATTTACTTTATTTATGCTGGCTGGTTTTGTTTACAACATGAATGGTACCGCAGGCCAGTTGGGACCCACGGGGACCACCCGGGGCCCCCCGCCAGCCTATGTTATCAATCGTGTGTTCAAATAAATAAATAATGGTTTTATGTGGGGGGCACAGGGGGTGGGTTGTGTATTGGTGCTTACTGCATATTTTAATATATTTTTTTTTTACAAGTGTACATGAGCAGGGGGTCTCCGGAGCAGAACCGCATTGTATTCAGTTCCGGGGACCCTCTGCTTCCCGAGATACAGGCCACATTCTGGTGTGCCGGTATATCCTATGCATGTAAATGTCCCGCGTCACGTCACTGGGACATTTCAACGCATAGGAGATACCGGCACCCCATAACGGGGCCCGTATCTCAGGAAGCAGGAGCTCCCCGGACCTGAAAACAATACGGTTCTGCTCCGGAAAACCCTTGCTCATCTAACTAGTAATAGAATTTAAATTAAAAAAATATATTTTGGCCGAGATTTGCGCAGAGAAAAGCAACTCTCTCTCTTTGCAGCAGAATCTACTCGCCGGGTGAGCCTTTTTCAGAGGGCCGATCATCTCGTCGCCAGCTACACTGGCGACACACTTTATTGAAGTGTGGCCAGTTCCGCAAGCCGGGAGATTTCCCGGCTTGCAAGTATCATCCCCTCGGCGTGCCGCGCGTCACCGATGCACGGTCACGCGTCATCGGGTGCCTGCGCCCCCTGCACGCGCGTCCAGGGCTCCCCGAGGGAGCCCTGGTGTCCCGCGATGTGGGGGACGGCGGCAGGGGGTTCCGGGGGACCCGGCGGACCCGGCAGCGGGAGAGAGAGCGCCCCGATCGGAGGGCGCTCCTCCGCTGCTTCGGCGCGCGCCCGGCACCCTCCGGCGCGCGCCAGGTTACTGCTGCGGCCGAGAACGGGCAAATGCTCGAATAAACTCGGCCGCAGCAGTACTCGCCATGTTTGCAAATGTTGCTATCACTGGTTTGTGAGGTTTTCTGCATACCGTGATAGCAACGCTGTAAAAAATGGCGAATTAAAAACCCTGGCGATTTTTTTCTATCGGACTTTACTGCATGAGGCCCTTAGTGTCATCAGCAAAGAGGGAGACCTTAATCTCTATGCCAACCTCAAGGTCATTAGTAAACAAGTTAAAAAGCAGGGGTACCAGTATCAATCCTTAAGGTACAGATGATAAGTATCTTGACTGTACACATAGTGAGAATTGCAAGTGATTGCTGTGGGCTTTGTATTTGTTGATATCCTAACTGGCCCTGAACTAATTACCAATAGTACATTTTAGATACCTCATATTGGCAGTTTTTAGGCACATCTCCTGCAGAGTGCATCCACCAATATTACAGATGTAGCCTGAATTATTTTCCTCTGAGACTGTGGCAGCAAGATCAATATTCAACTGCTCTTCCAAAGATAGAGCTAGGGCTGCCAATGGCTGCTTTATTGTTGGGTGCCAGCACTCTTCCATGAGACTGGAATCTGCCGCAGCCCCCTTTCCATGGTAAACCTGTGCAACAGGGAAAATCAATCATGCTACATCTGCACCTTAACATAGGAGTATTCCCAACCTTTAACCTTAGGTTGGAGGTAAGTCATTCGTAATGCCTATGTCACAACTTTTTTTTAAAGTGACAATGTAGATGGCATTGCTGATTTAACACTTAATTCACAAGGGGATGGCATCACTTTAACATTTGTACAAACGTTACATTACAATTATAATGCAGTAAATATATTCATACAGATGCAATAAGTGCATTAGGAGATACATGTACATTAGTCTTGGGAGAAAGTACTTACTGCACCTTAAAATTTACAATGTAATCTAATACATAGTCAGAAACCAGCAATGGTGAGTGAAAACATGAACTGAAAAATCAGTTTCTGTGAGTTCTCGTTAATAACTATGGTCTATATTTAGAGTTGTTTTATTCAATAGCTAGGTACCACTGTGTCTTCGAGCCACATTTATTATGACCTGTTGAGTGTGAGTTAGACTTTTGTAATCTCACAATAAAATATACATATAAGAAAAATGAGTGTAGGCAATCTATGCAAATTGGGCAGAGTTAGTGGGACTGCACCAAGCAAAGACTGTATCTGTGGGTAGAAATGCACAAAAGAGAACAATGTGTGAATGTAATTAAGAACCATACAGTTAAAGAAAGAAAAGAGCTGATATCCCACCTTCGCCACAGGCAATTTAAGAAACTTTCTTAGAAACGTCAAAACCATTGAAGTCTATATTTAACATTGTATACATATCAATACATGTATGTCAGTCTACCATAGATAAATGAAAGTAAAAGGAATATACAGTACATTTGTCCCAGATATAATCAAGGATCTGTCATTAATCCCTCCCACTTTTGCAAGGAACATTGGTCGATGATCTGCAAAATGACTTGGTGAGATGCCAAAGAGCTGCTCTACCAACTGCTCCTCCTTGCATGCTAGTTGACAAGCATAATTGTTAGGTATGTGTATAACATTTGAGAAATTCTGCAATATGTTATAGGCCTTTGGAGTTAAAGTCAGACAGGTTGACATCTTTATTGTTTTTACATACTGTAGTGCCGACGAGTATTCTAAAACAAATCTGGGGCAATCACCAACAAGACCCAGGTACATGCTGGGTACATGCTGGGTACATGCTGGGTACATGCTTCAACATTTCAGTGACATTTCTGCAGACAGACTAATGGCCCATCAGATTAACAGCGGGGGCCCCTGGAAGTCCCATTCAAACTGCTGTGTTAATAACCCCTGCTGTGTTAATCCGATGGGCCATTAGTCTCTGCAGAAATGTTACTGAAATGTTGCAGCATGTACCCAGCATATACCTGGATCTTGTTGGTGATAGCCCCAGATTTTCCACGGCAAGTTTAAGAATACTCGTCGGCGCACCTGTGGTAACATAGAAGTTGATAGCAGATAAGAACCCCTTGGCCCACCTAGTCTGCCCATTTTCATAGCTACTGTAAAACCTCTGTCACTATGAGATCCATGGCTACTGATATTTCATATGAAGGATATCCTTATGTCTATTCCAAGTGTAACTCCTACCTGGCCATGGGGGTTCACTCCATAAATACTATATTTATATTCCCTCTTCCTTTTGATGTCTTCTCAGGGACTAGACTTAGATTCGGCTAATTGTGAGTGCATTTCAAAATCATTAGGCACCAAGAACTTTTGTTACAATACAATAATTTTTATTTAAATAGTCTGTAACTTGTAACAGTAAAAAGGATTGTCAACAAAAAATAAGGTTCAAATAAAAAGGTACTTAGCATAAGATTTCATCCTCTACAGGTTGGCGGGGAGTTCAGTGAAATAGAGGGGTCCTGTGAGTTCAGATTGTGATTTATAACAGCCTACCTCTGTGGAAGCTTCTATAACCAGGTCCACACAGCCCAGGAGTCTTTGGGATATATTGCTAATTCTGTCCCCGTATCCTAGCCCTAGGTGGGGTTCCTCCTTACTCCTTGTAGGTGCTGAATACACTGGTACTTAGAATTGAAATTACAGATGCAGCGGCCATTATTGAAACACCACGCGGTGTATACATCGGAATACCCATGTCATGGCGCAGGATTTCTTCCAACCATACCGCCTTAAGATGCGAGCGCTGCGAGTGCCGGAAATTGCATTTTAGTGTTCTGGCATTTAAACACCTGATATTGACACAGTAGCACAGTACTGTACACATTACAATTCAATCATTTCATTGCATTTAATTGCACACAAGCCATGAAATTCAAACAAAGCAACCGCGATAAACACGTGTCCCTGGGGCGATTGGCGGCATTAATGCTGCATGGCGTACAGCAGCGCACACGAAAACGGCGCCGAGATTTGTTCGAATAACGGCCGCTGCATCTGTAGATTGGAACTAAAATAAAAAAAAGGAGACTATGAGCTAAAAGTACTGCTGTGCTATGGGAATGTAACCCTTAATCAAAACAATTACCCCTTCTCTCGCATTAACATCAAACTGCTAATAGGAGTGACAAAAATCTAAATCACCTGCATATAACCTCATGATCTACTATTGTCTTATTAACCTTTTAGTAGCCAACTATGAGGGGGCTATAGACTTCCCATGGAAAATAAATATGGCCCCACATAATCATATCACAAAGAATTTAAACAATGATTTGTAAACATCATATACATATGATAACCCATGCAAGAAGAACACTAAGCAGACATAATTTACAATACAATAATACGGTTATTAATTTAAGACATACAGTACCAATTAAAACAGTAACCCACTAGGCTCTAAACAAAGAGTACAATTCAACAGAAGTGGGCAGAATCGGGCTCGCTAACCATTCCTATCCTGTCCCCTCCCATCAGGAACCCCAACAAAATGTACAATTGTTTTCTCATCGTGTACTCTACTTGATCTTTGTACACAGTGTGTCCAATATATAAAACCCATTATAGATTAACAAGTTTCAATCATATCCACTGTGACGATAGGACCTATCTAGATTCAGAATTCGAGCACTTCGGCACACAGAAGGTTAATTTGAGTTACAAGTTACCGCACAAAAATACATATTTTGGTTTATACGTTTTGAGCCAGAATTACCCCAACATGTTTTATGTGTTTGTCTAGAAGTGGAGTTATCCAAGAGAGGGAACACAGAAGAATTCTGCTGCTAGTGCTCAAGGGCCAAAGCGTAGAATGTCTTATTCTTAGAACATAATGGCACACGTCTGCAGCATATAACTATCACTCTAAACAAGCGTATTAAGCGGACCCAGTGGAGCAGGCTGGGGGGAGGGGTAATGTGAGGTGACGCTAAGAGTCGCCGACCATCCAGAGAACAGCCAGGCTGACGCTAAGTCACCCACCGTCCCCTCTGCCAATGATAATACCTGCTGTCACGCTGCTTGGTCCGGTGTAGCCATAGAGATAAAGGTGAAGCATCGTTGAGTGAATGCCTGCGGTGATGTGTGTCCTGGAATCCACGTGCAACCAGCAAAGGTACTGCAACAGCCAAACGAAGAAGCGGTGCACTGAGGTAAGTAGAGAACCACACGCAGCTCTAACAAAAAACGACTAATTTATTGAAAAAAAGGGAACAAACATCATGAACGCTAAGATACCTGAGGGCGACATCTGTAGCTCAGATGTTGTTTCACCTTTTTTTTTTTTTCATAACTAAGATGAGTTTTTTGTTAGTAGAGCTGCCGTGTGGTTCCTTACTGACCTCAGTGCACCGCTTCTTCGGTTGTGAGGTGAGCAACGAGCATCTTTTATTCTGGTAAAGTGGTCTACTAGTGGGTACCAGAGCTCAACCAAGGGTTGTCATTGATGCCCACAATAAAATATGTGTATATTATGGAGGCCTGGTGACAGTACACAGACCTACCAGAGGTCCTGGGTGTCATCTTCAAAGGGGACCCTACATTCCTGACCCCCCCTCTCTTCAAGTAGCAGAGAAAGGTGAAAATAGGGTCAGCCATAAGTCTCAGGTCTTTCCAAAAAATAAAAGATTTCTTGGATCTGATATTATGCACAAGAATAAAAAAAAATACATATTTCTATCCAAAAAATACCTCATTGAAGAATTGAAGTTACAGTACAGTTGAAAGAACTACTTGACATTGGTTTAGAAGGAGGGATACTTTTCAAAAGAGAACACAAGTACTTACAGACTGATTTTCCTAAGATGCCAGCCTTTTATTATCTCCCTAAAGTTCACAAAAACGTAACTCAAAAACACCTGGAAGGCCATAATTTACTGGGCATAGTCGATCTAACACAAAAAAACAGGCTGCGAATACATTGAATATGCTGTGTAGGACCAGTGGTCCCCTTTGGTGGACAGCCCAGTTCTTGTTGACGGGAGTCGGTGAGAAGAGTGCAGCATGCCCAGAAGTAGGGAACGTACTCTGATTATTGGATTGGTTGTTCCCGCGTAGAGGCGGGCAAAAAGGATGCGTCACAATTGTAAGGTGCGGCGCTAGGCGACAGCGGCGCTGTTCGGAGTGATTGGCAGACATAACATTGCAACACGGCGCATAGTACATAAGCCTATATGCCGCGAAAGGGCGGAGAGTGGCAAGAAGGGGGAGGGGCGAGGCTGAGAGCTCATGGCATAGGAGAAGAAGGTGCGTGGTGGGGCTGGATCACACAACTACGGGGGGGGTAAAAGACAGAAATGAGACACTAGGGGAGATGGGAAACCAGAGGGCACAAACGGGTAGTCTATTCCGGGAAAAGGCAAGGGGACAAAAGCAGATGGCCAAAGAGGACGAGGACCGGATTGGTAAAGGGGTAGGGGTAAAGGGGATCCGACGTCGGTCGTAGGGGGCGCACCACGTGAGTGATGAGAAGCTTAGCGGTGAGCAGGAAGGAGAAAGGAGCTTCCGGTGTATTGTAGGGAGGAATTCCGCCCGTTACCTAGCCTCCATTACAGGGCCCAGTTAGACCCGAGCCTCAGTAGGAGTAGTTGTGAAAGCTGAGCAGGCGGACTGCCATAGATAGGTTCCGGTTCCCCTTATTGTGTGTGTGGGTGTTGTGCTATCAGGGGGACATCATTTCCCCCGGACGCGGGAGGTTTATCTGGGCGGGGGTTCTCAGACTCCGCTGCTGCCGTACTGGATGCGAAGTTCACTGCGGTGGGGATCGCCCCGCGATCACCTGACGGGTGGGCGACGACAAGCCTAGGCTCCACAATGATCCTTTGTGGATAGACTGGTGGCAGGGAGCCGTGGTACGGAAGTGCCCTGGCATGGTTGCAGGGGTTAAACACAAGTGCACAACACTGATCACTATCACGATTAATTCAGGAACACAGTGGCTACTGCATCAGTAAACAGATCCCAATTGATTTCAATGGTATCAGTGAGTGGTGGGGGAACTATTGGACTGATCGCGTATGCTGAGACACGGGTGGGACTAAAAAAATCCTACTGATATGTGGCTGTTGGCTCTGGATTCACCCATGTGGAATAAGGGGGAGGGTAGGAGCGGTAGTTGAGCGTCCTGCGAGATGAATAGTATAGGTTGTTGCTACGTAAAGAGCTGATTGATGATTTAAGGAGGAGGAGATGGTTAGGAGGCGAGACTCGCGAGTATGTATCATGTTCTTGTCATTTTTAGACTAAAGTGTTATTGGTTGTAGTGCGCTTGTTGTTGGTTGTTGGTTTTGTTGGTGTTATGTATCATAAGGTACTCCTGCGAAAGGAAACCACTGTCCCTATGGCGGAAAGCGATTTGTCGCAGGTTGGAGGCACTGCACCAAGTTTTAACAAGTATTGGCCGCGAGCCCCAGGCACCTCACTGTGCAGGAGTCAAGTCTCAGGGCCATGTAGACAGCACCTGAACAGGTTATCACACAGCCATACTGGTAGTAACAGGCTCTGCGGTCCGCTAGGAGCCGGGATAAATGGGTGGAGGAGGGACGATGGTACCAAGCTTCCACCTATCCTCCCTCCATACTGGTCATATAACTGCTCTAGTCTCCTGAGTCTAAACCCGCCTTCAGGCCCCAGTAGCACTCTCCACCGGGCGAATTTCTTGACTATTCTCGCTGTATTTTCTCCCCCCGGGGCTCCCAGGCCCTTCGAGCCCCCCCCGTGACTTCGCAGCTTCTTTCACCACACCGAGTTCCTCCTTCCAACAGACCTTCCCCAAGCCCGTTGCCCCTCACGCCTCACCATGAAATTGTTTGCTGCTCCTACTTGGGCCCAAGTCCATGAGATCTGCCTCCCCCCACCCTCTCTCGTTTTTGTCATTTACTGCTTTACAAGAATGGAGTAGCATGAGCGTCATCTTTTGAACTTTTGAACATATACCTGTGCTTCCTCGTGGCACACCCGATTAGTTGAACGTAATGTAAGTGGCTCGTGAGTCGTAGCGTACTATTAAGGGACGAAAAGGTAACCACGAGGTATTCCGCGATCGAGCCAGGGAAGGCGAGGGTCGTGGAGGGGACGAGAGTCAGTTGACCAGCATCCGCCAGGCGCAACAGAGTTACGGATAAATTTGAATTCAGGGTTTCTGTGATGGTGCCGATGATTGGGGACCAAAGTGCCTGATAAGCTGGAAGATAACTTTTGGAAATTTGGAAATCATACGGTTGGTGGTCGGTGTTAAGGATAGGGTGTGGGTCTATGGATTGATATGGATGGGAGAGAAAGTAGAAATGATGGCAGAAAAGGGCAACAGCATTTCGATGAAGATCTGGGATGAGGGGGATGGATAGGGAAGTAAAGCGGGAGCGAGAGAGGGAGGAGGGGGGATGGTGTGGGTACGGGAGCGAGGAAACAAAATGGTGAGGCATAATGCCACAATCGTCGCCCGGTGCCCATCCAGTCGTTCGCGTACCTGTTTGTGTGATTCCTACCTTCACCATACCAATGACATACACTGCACTTGTGCTTACAGTCCGCGTAGGCCGGGAGCAACACCCGTTAGGTCAACGAAGCCCCTCCTAACCAGTTAGCTTTCTGCCCAGAATCCCACTACCCACTCTACTCGCCCTTCCTTCGGCCAGTAGAGGATGTCGTGTTTCGCAAATCCTTGGGACTCCTAATCATCTGGTCTCCCCTACCCTTAAAACTATTTTATTCGTCTTGCCTAGCCAATTATCATTATTTTAGTACCGCTTCCTAATTGTCGCAAACTTCGCCACACGTTGGACTGTGTAAGGCAACACTGTACACCTGGACCAATGCCCCCTTCAACACTCGCTCATCGCCGTCACCTATGTCGACGTTGCATTGTTAGAACAGACCAAAGAATTAAGGACCAATCCGCTAATCCTACGTATTCGCCCTGCCACACCCTTTTCAGGACACCCCGATCAGCTGATCTCCGTTAGTGTTCTGGATCCCAGCATCTTAGACCGAAACGAAATTTATGTCGATGCGCTTAAGGCGATAATACATCGAAAGATTAAGATCAGTACTGAAGACAGCGCCCAGGAACGATGGGCTAGGGGAGTTTAGCTAGCTGGTATTTTAGATAGTCAAGCAAGACAACCACAAATGGAAGACAGAGTATAGGAAGGGAGCTGGGGACGGAGGAAGAGGTGGGGAGCGGATTTGCGGAGTGCGCGAAGATGTTAGGCGGAAGACAAATGGAAAAGTGAAAGTATGGAAAGGGGGTGGACGAAAGGGTAAGGGAAGACCCCTCGACACACCACACCCTAGAGTTTTCGCTATTCGCAGCTGCTTTCCACTTCTATTCAATCCAACCCCGGCCGCATGTCTCTCCACCCCCAGCCCTCATCTAACCGCGGCCCATAAACCCGCTACAATCTGCTCTACCTCGTCTCTGGCTGTCTTGGAGAGTCAGACCTCTAGTGCAGGCGCGCCTGCACCTACCGTACCTAGTAAACGTACCATTGAAGTGCGCGCCTACCCGTGTTTTGAACCCTTATACAGTAGTCCTTGGTCTTGTTATCGTATTATGTCTTCCTTGCTTGTTGCTACTTTGTACTTGTCCCCATTTTGGGCCCCTTGTGCAGTAATTCGAGCCGCGTATACAACCCAATTTCCCCTTCACCGTCTGTTCTTTTAATTATTATGCCGAGGTTTTGCAACCTACCCTCGCACGAGTCTCTCATTTTTCGTAATCTCGCCAAGCTGACTGCATCGCGCCACTTCTGCATAACCCCACCCACCTCCAACCCCGATTCATAAGTTATTATTGCCCGACCCGACTCCGTATTTCACTCCCTACTTATTTCCTAGAGACTAACTTTTATTGTCGACCCTCTTTAAGACCACTGTCCCGACCCTACCTTTCATCCTAGCTAGGTATCAGCACCCCTGCAATCTACCCGCTCAAACTACCGAACAGGCTCTGTATGCACTACAAAGTGCCCTCTCCTCCAGCCATTTCGCTGTCATATCGCGAGAGTTTGAGGATGCCGCCCCCCCTTGCAGCACATTATCTGTTCCGCCCTCCTACTTTTAAATTCCCTCCGTTTTTCGATCGTCGCATCCTGCCGTCCTGTCTCGCTGAGACCTCTTCGACCAGTCTATTTTCAATATCCCACTTTGTATTCCCCTCGAAAGTCTCCGCCCTACTCCCGATGTCCCCCCCCAGCCTCGCTTTTGATTCGCTACCGCTCTATCCGCCCTAATTAATTAGCGCTTGGTCTCATCACCAGCCCTCGTCTTCGCATAGTGCCCGGTGACGTGTTGAGATTTAACGGAGGCGGCCACGACTTAGGATACCCCTTCGAGTGGGGCTTACTGTTCTCCCCAAGCTCACGGTATACTACCCACCCCCGCTTGGCTGTGTTGGCCCCCTCCAACTACTTGACCCTTTCGCGGTTATCTATCTGCTCCTTACGCCACTTCTTTGGTATCAACGTCAGTCCCAGCCCCGCCCCCAGGCTTCCAAGTGCGGAACATCCTCCAGGCGGACCTTCCGCCTTCCCATTTGTGTACTTTAAAGTTTTGTTCTTTCTGCCCCTTCCCAGAGATTATAACGGCTCACGTGACCGCATTACTTCACCGTTCCCCCCTGTGCTTTCCGCCCACTTTGGCCCTAGACCCCATAGTCCAAATTCCTTTGCAGGCAAACCACTCTATCGCCCGCGGCGGAGCCATAGGTAGTCGTCTGCGCAGCTAAGCTCGTCCATTCACTGTCCTCACGCCTCGGTCCGCCTAGCTCATCGCGCGAGACTATCGTCACCTCCCCTTCCTCCGCGCGCACTCTAAGTAGGAGGCTTCTCTCGTAAGTTGAGTCTTTGACGCTTGAATCAGGACAGTTTACTACACAACACAACAAATAACTTCACAATATCACGCCTAGCATCAGACACTGTCCTATGCGAAATATCGCCCGTAGACGCATTCGCGTGAGTCGTTCTTGTGAGCCTGAGCCCAGTCGCACAGGTCCGGGAAATACGCTATGCGGCGGATCAAACTACACGATAAACGACACCTGCCGCGGCACCCAGCAAACCCTAGTGTATCTACGTCGCATAATCGTTCACCTTGGTGGCAACGGTAATTATCCCATAATGTATGTGTGAATCACCCACTTCCCCAAAAGTTGCCACAGATTACATTTAATCCTTCCAGGAGTTGAGAATCGATACTCCCCATGCTAGCAGAGCTCCGTTCATGCAAGGGATTGTTGCGGCCATTATGAAATTGCGTAACTACCCAAGGGGCTGCAATATGGCCATGTTATGAAAGTAGCATCACCAGATGAGTGCGAAGGTTGGGACCAGAGACAAGACAACTAGGAGGATTGGAAAGCGCGCAACGAAAAGAGAGTTATGATGACCCGACCTCTTATTCCCCCTTGATCTTTTGCCCCTTATGTTATGGTTTTTGATGTAGTACTCCCTTTTCCTTAGGTTAGCTCCGTAAAACGGCAGGTTTGCCCTTTTCTTAGCTTTGCTGTTCCTTCTTCCTACTCACCCGTCCTTTCTTGACCCCCCTCGACCATCGATTTCTTCGGTCGACCCCTCCGCCTTCCGTATTTCTCAACCATATACTTCTCCCTCCCTCTCTTTCGCTTATACTGCCCCCTTTACAGACCATCGAAACAGACTTTAGCTCAGTTCCGCCTGGTTCACAATTCTGCTGTAGAACGCTGTACCCCGATGCGGCTCAGCGTGCACCCCTATCGTTTACGCATTTTCCCGCGCCAAGCATCTTTTCTTACCGCCCGGACTTATTTTCTTATACCCTCCTTTTTCCCCTTTCTAACAAGGAGCTCATAGGTCATAGAGAGCTACTGATTCAGACCAATGAGTACTGATCATACCCATAGCCATGAGCTCAATTCTAAGTGGTGGTGTTTATTTTTCTTTTTTTATCCATTTAATTGCGTAATTGCGACCACATTGTTCTTCCCTTGTGTCGACATGAGTTGACCTGGAATTGGTTGAGATCGCTTACCTCAGCCCTATACTATTCCTGGCCCATGCAACCGTTCTATCGCATACTGCCGCCCAGGGTTTTCCATTCCCTTTTACGTTTCAATCTACTTTGTTCTATTTAAATACCTGGCACTAATTGCGATTCGTCTTCATTGGTCCATATAGCTAAACTTGCCACTACACCCTCCAGCAAACCATGTGTGGGGCTCGCAATGTGGGCGCTCTCTCTGACCCCCTAAATCTCGTTACTGCAGGCCTTCGATTCCAGCAGATATGCTAGCCCCCCCCACAAACTTCCTTCAGTTTGTCCTCCATTTCTTACCTGCTACGACTCACATTACCCCGGCACACCGCTTCCCTTGCCTTCTGACCACACTTACGCTCTCCCTGCCCGACGACTTAGCACTGAATAGTCGGCTGCTTTTCTGCACACCCATTTCCTACCGCGGGTTACAACCCACACTCCCTCTTTGTCTGCGTGATGTCATGAGGCATTGCCATGTTAAGAACCCTAGTGCGGATACGGATGGAGACACAAGGGGGGGATCGGAATTGAAGGAAGGACCCGATGAGAAGACGACAAGTGGAGGGGGCAGTAAGAGTTTAATCTAGGAAAATATACTATATGGAACGGGAAAAAAGGTAAAAAAACGGGACGAAGATGACCTCATTGTAATAAGACAGTCGTCGAAACCCGAGACTTTCTTACGGGCAGAGCGAGCAGTTATTGTATGGGTATACACTGCAGGAAGATGATCGCAACAACACGTAAAAGAAAGGATGAGAGGACTCCATGAGAGTGGACGTTGCAAGAAGTGTAGGTGGCTGTCCGGTTGAACCCGCAAACACAAAACCCAAGTCCATAGAGTACCCATGGGGCCCTACGCCTTAGAGACAAACTTAAAAACGGGCGCCACCGTTGCCACGACTGACCGCCTCCGGACAAGATACCGGGGGTTGCATAAAGCTTTTACGCCTGTGGGGAGACTCCGCGTGGTTATAGATGTTATGTCCTCATAGACCCAGGACGCATGACACAACGCATATGTGGGGAAAACACATTGCTAGTCAGATTGACGCCAGGTGTTGGTGTCGAGATCAAGAGATTCCCAAACCCGTAAGACCGCCACACTGTCTGGCCGCTTCTCATCTCCGCCCTGTGCACGCTTCCCTTGTATTACCCCACTACCTGGATCACTCCACCCCCCCTGTAGGGGAGGGCCTGGGGAACGACTGTCCTACGACTTCCCTTTTGAGACTGCCCCGCGGAGTGTAGCGAAACCGGGCATTGGTCCTCAGAATCTAGTCTATCAGCGGGTTAGCGTTGTCGAAAGAAGCTGGTGTTGTACGCGAACATGCTTGCAGCAAACTACGATTAGGACCCGTGTTTAAACAACCCCATCAGCTTACCCTCCGTTAGTAGAAGCGCTCACCTTGGCCAACGCATTCTCAGAGCTACAGAAATTGAAGGCCTTCTCTGTGGATCTAACTGTTACCCCAGCGGGAAGACGGCGATAGAACCCCTGGAACTAGAAAAACATACTCGGGGGTGGTGATGGAAGAATGGTCCTTTAACGGACGTAGTGAAACGCCAAACGATTCATGGAGTTTTTTGAGGGCCCCCGGCGTCCCAACCCTGATTAACATCCACCGAGAACAGTTATCCACCTCGACTCTGACCTCGTCGGATGATGAGATACGAGTTCCCGCGAGGCTAAGCCGACCGAGGATGATTGGAGGCTTGTAGGCCAAATACTTATCCATGCAAACCAAGAGGAGGAGAAGATTTGTCTGGCCTACATCACCGCGTGGCAGAATTTCCTTAGGCCCCTGCTGCTCCTCATAAGTAGTAACGCCTACACCGATGGACGAATTCTCCGTTAAACATACTATCGGGGGGAATGCCAGTTCCTAGTACACCTATTGCGAACAAATCCCATGTAACCTCCACGGCGAGCCTCCCCCCCTCCGGTTATCAAAACATGATCAAGCAAGTCAAAGAGCACGGAAACGCATATCTCTGCTTCACTCCCCGACATAGCGCTAATGCAGCCAGCATCCCCAAAACCCGGAGTGGTTGCGAGAGAAGGGGGATCTCCGGACCCAAACTTGGCTCCTGAGCGGTCCGAATACGCGGAACGACACCTCTCCCCTACTATGATCGCCGTATACCCACCCCGGGATAGGTCTGACTACAAGTGGCGGGAAGAGGAGGCATAATCTCTCCTACGACTTGTAAATGGGAAGAAGTCCCGGTCTCGGAGCCCGTCACCCAATAAGTTCAACGCCCAATGCCAATCGGTTGGTGGCTTACCGGCGATCGGTAAATAAAACCCCTTCCCACCCAAAGTATGCCGAAGTGACTAAGATGCAGAGAGTATAACAGGGGGACACTGGCGCTATACGGGTGCTAGTTAACAGAGGTATCTACTCCTCCCCGCCTACTGGACAAGGGATCTCGGTGACCATCACGATTATCGGGGTTTTTTACGATCGACATCTCCAGAAGCGGGACCTCTGAAGCGCAGGGCACAGTCAAAGTAAGAGACTAAGTTGAAGGACTACTCCATCGACGGCCTAGTACGTGGGCGGGCCCTAACATACAACACAGGCTCCATACTGGAAAAGTCCCACCCATGCAACTGTTGATGCCTAGTGTGCACCCGAACCCAAGATATCACTAAATTATCCGATCATCCGTAGGGCACGGATATGCCTGGGGAGGACCATTTTGTTACAAAGCCTTTATCCGGGCAATTACAGGAAAAACTTAATTATGTTACCCATTGTCCAAGCCATACCAAAACCTGCAGTGTCCAAGTGAACTCAGATTCTGCCCCGACACCCTCTGAGGAAGTGAATGGGACTGGTGGTCGCTAAGGAGAGCGCAGCATGAGGGTGACCAGGTTTCACCAGGAGGAGGACGAAAGAGGGTTTACCCGCCTGGTGGTGCTATGATGAGACGAGGTATTATGAGGGAGGAAGGCTATTTCCATTTAGAGGAAGCAACGCCACCCACGCGAGGAGATAATAGGCTTAAGGTTTGGTAACGAAGAATCCGGGATTGGCCCAACCGCCATTACCGTCGGGATTATGTGTGAGGGGAAAAGAAGATGGGAGAAAAAGGTGCAAAATGGGACAGCAAAAGACGGGACAGAGATATGAGGGAGAAATGTAACCCGTCAGCGCGGTAGTGCAGATGAGGCAGTGCAAGGAAAAGGATCACCCGAGAGTGGAACTGCACCCGGCGTTACGAACCCTAGACTGGAACTTTGGCTTCAAACTGGGGAGGGCGAAGTCCCTATTCGAAGCGAGAAGGAAGGAATCACGGGGGAGAGAAACAGACGGAAGAAAAGGAGGAAGAGTACAGAAATGGGGAGAGGGGAGATGGGGAGTGCATACGACAGTAAGCACTTTTGCCAACACCCCCCCCCTAGTCGGAATAGACATAACTGCAAGTGATACATAGCCCTCCGGGGAAAAGCGTTCCCGCCGGCCCGCCTCTAGAGACGGCACGTAGATGAGGTATGGGCAGGGTAGGCTAAGAGAGTTGGGACAGAGAAACAAAAAAGCCAGGAATCGTCACGTGAGTCACGAATTAGGTCCCGTAACGCTTCTCCATAATTCCGATGGTGGTGAGCGAAGCCACCACCGCCACCCATTGCCCCCCGGCCGCCGCATCCCTGGTCCCCCCCCCCAAAGAGCCATGAGGGTAAAAGTGAGCGTGGAGGCGCCAGGAAAGAAGCGGAGAATGCGTAAGATTCAGTGAATAACGAGAACAATGACTGAACAAACCTCAGGACCTAGCGGAATATCGGACCAGAGCGAGTGCAAGGAAAAAGCCCTCATGTTACCGGATGCCCCATCGAGACAAAGTGAAGAGCACAATCATTAGAGGAGTGCAAAACAGCCACTAGAACAATAATCAAGAAATATAGGATTCTAAGGTACCCTGTCCTGACGGAGATCTCGAGCTGGTTACTATCCAGGTGCCCATGAGTCCAGTAGGATCAAGAAAAAAACGTATATAAAGAAAAAACGGCGTTCATTTGTCCACCTGGGTTTTCTATACCAAACTCACTCGCATATGCTCAGGTATATGTGGAGCCCCCGCCACATTCCAGAGGCTAAGGGAGAAGACTTTAGGTGACTTGAATCCCAGAGAGTGCCCCGAGTGTATCTGGATTTGTGCGGAGTGAAGGAGTGGAGGAAACGGCGCTAGCTCTTTAGTGTGCACTGTGTGTATCAGTGAGTTAAATAATAAAATCAAATGATTATAAAATTTGTGACGTGATCAAGAACGTTGCCAAAAACAATATAAATGAGTTCAAAACCCCCTGCTCAAAACCCATCTGGTGGGGGACTGGTTCACTAGTCCCACAGACTTCACTTCTCCAATGCAATCCAGGGGGAAGATAAAGGGAAATAGAACAGGAAAACAAAGAACAATCTTACAGTGCAGACCGAGTTTTTAAAGGGGTGTAAAATTTGTGTTCTGTATTGGCTCCCTATGTGTTGCCTACTTACAAGATGTAAGTCACAAAAAACGAGCGGTTTTGACACACAATGGTCTCGCTAGGAGGATTTCTTAACCAGGTAGTGGGATCTCCAAATCTCAGCTCAGCAGCAGTGGATACGTAAAAGAAGATGATACCATAGTGCAGACCAGTAACAATAAAAAAACTCGACTTATAGGGTAAAAATAAACACTTACATAAAAACAAAGTGGTTAAAGGCATGATCACACTGATAGTGATTGAGGAGAGAAAATGGTTAGCTCCAGGATCACCCTCTGCCTCCTCGGTTGACTGACGTTGGACCACGCTCTCTGTGATCCTTCCTACCCCGCTGGTGAATCGCTGTCTCGCCGGTCTTAGTCCAATCGTAGGATAACCCTCTGTGTGGGCTATTCGTCTCCCTTTGGCTAGGTGTACAGAAGTGCTGAAGATGGACTGTGGACTCCAGCTTCTCAATCGGTCGGATGGCCCGCTTGCTTGCTCCGATGCGTCACTTCCGCTTAGTCCCGATGCGTCACTTCCGGCGCGGCTGTGTGAGTGTCAAGCTCCCAGATTCTCCCTCTCTCCTCTCAGGGCGGCTACCACTACAAGTGGGCTAAGGGTTAGCCGCCCTGGAGAGGAGAGAGAGAGAGATCTGGGAGCTGAAAACATCCACAGCAGCGAACCGGAGAGTTGGAAGCATCGGGAATTAAGCGGAAGTGACGCATGGAGAACAAGGCATAGGGGGACCATCGACACGGTGAGAGAGCTGGAGGTCCAAGTCCTCTGCAGCACCTGGATACACCCAGCCAAAGGGAGACGAATAGAATAGCCAACAAAAGAGGTATTCGAGAGGGGGACTAGACCGGCGAGACAGCGATCACCCAGCGGAGGTGAAAGGACACAGAGAGCGGTGGTCCACACGCAGTCAACACCGGAGGAGGCGGGTGAGCCTGGAGCTAACCATTTCTCTCCTCAAATCAAGGATCAGTGTGATGATACATGGCCTTAACCACTTGTTTTTATTGTAAGTGTTTATTTTACCCTATAAAGTAGAGTTTTTATTGTTACTCGTCTGCACTCATGACTATCGGACATTTTTTTACATATACACGGGTGCGTGAGAGTGGAGAGTTGGAGATCCCACTACTGGGTTAAGAAATCCCTCTAGCAGACCACCTTGTGTGTCAAAACCGCTCGTTCTTGATCTTAACATCTTTAAGTAGGCAAACATAGGATGCCAAGACGGCGCAGGACAACAAAATTTATACACACCTTTAAACACCTGTAAATGATACTAGATTTCTTTGTTTTTCGTGTCTATTTCCCTTTATGCTCCCCCTGGATTGCAGTTGGATAGTGTATCTGGATGACATCATAGTCTTCGGGAAAACCCTGGAGGAGCACGAGGCCCGGCTCCTGAAAGTGCTTGACCGACTAGCCCACGAAGGACTCAAGCTCTCCCTGGATAAGTGCCACTTCTGCAGGACATCGGTGACTTACGTGGGACACATAGTGTTCGCTGTGGGGATTGCCACGGACCCCGCCAAAATAGAAGCTGTCGTAAATTGGCCCCGACCTGACAATGTGGCGGAGTTGCGATCATTCCTGGGATTCTGCGGATACTATCGAAGGTTTGTGGAGGGGTATTCCCGACGGGCCAAAGCTCTTAACGGTCTTCTCAAAATATATTCGGAAGACACCAGTCGGAAGGCTATGCCTGCCCGACAGCCCTTCGGGGACAAGTGGACGACGGAGTGCGAACAAGCCTTCGTGGACCGCGAAGTTTGACCGCGGCGCCGGTGTTGGCCTATGCGGACCCCGAACAACCGTATATATTACATGTGGATGCTAGTCTAGGCGGGTTAGGGGCGGTGTTACATCAAAGGTATCCAGAGGGGCTGCGACCCGTAGCTTATATCAGCCGCAGTCACCATCAGTGAACAGAACTACCCCGTGCACAAGCTAGAGTTCTTGGCCCTCAAGTGGGCCATTGTAGACAAACTTTGTGATTATCTATACGGGGTGTTGTTCGAGGTGCGGACCGACAACAATCCACTTACCTATATCATGACCTCTGCCAAACTCCATGCGGCGGGACACCGCTGGCTGGATGCCCTATTCAATTATAACTTCATGCTGAAGTATAAACTAGGTCCCCTGAACATTGGGGCTGATGCATTGTCTAGGCGACCAGGTCTGACTACAACCCCCGACGACGACCAATGGGAAGAGATTCCGGGACCCGGGATGAGGGCCCTGTGTGGCACCGCTGCAATAGTCAATGACCAAGTGGCGTTCTCTGAGTTACGGGTGGCCGACTCCCTGGGATGCGCATCCCACGCTATCCCGGCAGCCTATCGGGACCCCAGCGGTATGCACGTTACTCCTGACAAGATCATAACCTGGAAGGATATGGTGCGCTACCAAGAACGAGACCCGGTAGCCAGGGCTATTCGCCATGCTATCAAGCACAATCGACCAGACCTCCTCCGGCATGCTCCGGGTGACGTAGGAGGCATACTGAGGCGGGAAGCCGACAAATTCGAAATATGGGACAATTTGCTATACCGAGTTGTAGAGTACCATAAGCACCCGAATAGGACAGCTAGTACTACCTAAGCGATTACAGTATATGGTGCTGAGGGCGCTACACGATGAACATGGCCATTTGGGTGTTGCAATATGGAAAATAGCTGAAGCGCTCAAATGCAGGTATTCCTTGAAAAAGAACGCTGCGACGTTCGAAATGCATTGGATGGGTCTTTTGCCACATTAAAGTGCCCTTTTAATCATTTTTTTGTTCTGGTTTTTTCCTGCTCCGTTTGTGCTGGTGCGCTTTTTGGTCTCCCTTTTCCCATTTGGGTGTTGACAAGACTTTTGGATTGGTGAGGGATCGGTTCTTCTGGCCGAAAATGAGGGAGTCAGTAGAACATCACTGTCGTCGATGTGCAAGGTGTATTCAGCGCAAGACATTGCCCACCAGGGCCGCCCCAATGGGCCATTTAAAAAGTGCTGGGCTTATGGACTTAGTATGCATGGACTTCCTATGTATCAAATCTGATAGCCGAGGCATTGGCAATGTGCTGGTCATTACTGATCATTACACTAGGTATGCCCAGGCCTTCCCGACGAAAGACCAAAAAGCAATCACAGAGGCCAAGGTGCTTTGGGAAAAGTATTTTATACATTTCAGACTTCCCCAACGACTACTGCACCGACACACTTTATTCGAGCAAATACCCGGTATGTACCTGGCAGATACCTGGAATGCGCCGCTCCTCACCTCTGACAAGCCCCGTTGCATTTGCCTTCCCAGCCTGGGTTCATGCCTGGCTGACGGGCGGCTGATCTGTTAAATGATAATGATTAGGATTTAATAGGCTGCAATGCTTCGCGTGTCTACCAGATGGCATAAATTCATGAATTGTAATGCAGTATATATATATGTACTGTGCAGTATTGCAGCCAGCGGGAATAAAATGCTTCAATCCCTGACGGAAAATAACTCAATGCACTCGGGCAGAAAACAGTCACAAACCTCAATACACCCGGGTATACCCGAATTCGTGGGACTAGCCGAGCTCGAATAAAGTGTGTCGCCAGTGTACACTCCGATCAGGGTCGAGACTTCGAAAGCAAATTAATAAGAGAGCTGCTAATACTCCTGCACATCACCAAATCCCGAACCAATCCATATCACCCGGAAGGGGATGCCTTGCCCGAACGATTTAACCGCACGTTACTGGACATGCTGGGGACATTGACGGGAGCAGAGAAAACTGAATGGAGCCGCCATGTGGAAACTTTAGTACATGCTTATAATTGCACTCGACACGACTCCACCGGGTTTTCTCCCTATTTCCTGATGTTTGGCAGAGAAGCCCGCTTGCCTGTAGATATTCGGTTGAGAGTCTCCACTGACGGAGTACACAATGCCACCCACTTCCGATATGTACAGAGACTACAGGAGAACCTGCAGCGAGCCTATCAGCAGGCAGAGAAATCCACTGAAAAAGTGAACGCCGGAAACAAACGGCGTTATGATCACAAGGTCAAACACAGAGACATTCAACCGGGTGACGCCGTACTCCTTCGCAATTTAGGAGTGCCGGGAAAACATAAGCTGGCTGACCGATGGAGAGAAGGAGTATATGAGGTAGCATCGCAAATGCCCGGACTTCCAGCCTATCGCATCAAGGACTCGGAAGATCGGGTGAAGACATGGCACCGAAATCACTTACTCCCTATTCCGCAAGTGGAGGACGGGGAAGTGGAATGGCCTACAACCTCATTGGATGGTGATATGATACAAGGAGAAGATGCTTCTACACTCCACAACACAAGACAGCATGAAGATCCGCAAGAGGGAACCTCTCAAAGGGGCCCTCAACAGCGAGCACCTCCCGGCGGAGCTACGGGTAAAGGGCTCGGGGAGCACACGCCCCATGGGGTGGCTCCGGAAAGGTTGTCACTGGACCCGCTGAGTCCATGCTTTGTACCAAGTTCTGATAATATAGAGACTGTAATCCCCACAAGGGAAGAACTTGAGCCTCAAGACCAAGATAGTCACTCTCCCAAGGGAGTGACCGAACAACAGTTAAGGCGAAGTCAAAGGAATGGACAACCTCCAATGAGGATGTCCTATGATCAGTTTGGGGCACCCCACTATGAGGCTCAGCAGTGGGCTCGCAATCGAGTAAAATCAGTGGTTGTGATGTTTAGCGAAATGTACAATCTGATTTAGAATAGGGAGATGTCGTATGTTATGCATTTTCATTATATAAGCGTTGTACCAGTTCAAGGGTATTTTCCAAGTGGGGACGTTGGAATCCACAGAGGGGAGGATGTAGCCAGGACCCCTCTGTCACCAGTTGTTGTTGCGGGGTGGGAGAGTGCTGCAGTAGGGAACGCTCTGATATTGGAGGTTCCGCGTAGAGGGAGCGTCATATTGAAGGTTGGCGCAGGCGCAGGACCGGCCCGGCCGGAGGTTGCGCATGCGCGGGCATAGTACAAAGCCTGCGAAAGGGGGAGAGCTCTGATAGGAGGAAGGCCGTGGAACTACGGGTCCCAGCAGCCCCGCGGACCCTCGTGATGCGGGAGGGCCAATGAGATGCGAGGAAGGGAGGTAAAGGGGTCGAGGGGCGCGCACGTGAGTGAGAGCTAGCGGTGCGCGGAAGGAGAAGGAGCTCCGGTGTAGGGAGGCATTCCGCCCCTACTTAGGCCTCATACCCCAGGCCTCATACCCCAGGCCCAGTTAGACCCTGAGCCCCAGTAGTGTGAAGCTGAGCTAGGGACTGGCCATAGATAGGTTCCGGTTCCCTTATTGTGTGTGTGCTTGCTATCAGGACATTTCCAAGACAGCGGGAGGTCTGGGCTCAGACTCCGCTGCCGTACTGCTGCACGTCTGGGTGGGATCGCCCCAGACACCTACGGGCGACGTCATCTAGGCCCACACCGATCCTTTGTGAAGACTGTTGCAGTACCGGGTACTGAAGTGCCCGACAGGTAAACTACAAGTGCACCAATGATATCACTATTAATTCAGGACACAGTGGCTGCGCAGTCACACACACCCATTGATTCACTGTCTCACTTGAGGGGAAATATTGGACCAGGTATCTGGACACGGGGTGGGATCACCCGGTGAAAGGGGAGTGTAGTGAGCGTCCTGCAAGACACAGAGTATAGTGTCTGCCTACTTAGGGACGCTGATTGATGATTAAGGAGGAGAGAGGTTGCATCATTTCTTTCATGCTTAAGTTAATTGGTTTTATTGCTGTGTGGTTGTGTTTATGTATATAAGGTCCTGCGAAGAACCACTTCCCCTCTGGCGGAAGCTGTCGCAGGTGGAAGCGCTGCACCAAGTATCAAGTATTGCGCGTGCCCCAGGCTCTCCGTGGCAGAGGCTCAGGCCCTGTGAGCCTACAGGTTATACAGCATATGGTAGTGGTCTGCGTTTGCTAGGAAGCAGGGCTACACTGTAATCCCTGTATACGTGTATTGATCACCAGCACGGATGTGACACCACACAGTAAAATCTTAATAAATATGGCAATTTGGAATCTGATCAGGCGGAATTTATACTCAAAGGTATATAATTTATCCTAAGCCATAACATTTTTTGGTTTGAGGGTGACTTCTACCTTCAAATCCAGGGTACAGCTATGGGACCAGGTTTGCACCTAGCTATGCCAACCTTTTTATGGGTTGGTGGGAGGACCACCATGTGTGGTCCAATAACATCTATGGTGCGAACCTGGTGCTATGACGTCATCATCATTTGGAGAGGCAGTGAAGAACTTTTGGAAAAATTATTTGAGTACATTGTATTGTATGTCTTTAATTATATAGCGATAAAGGGTAGTGCATGCACACTGACTAATAGGTGACAGTGGGGTACTTAGCTGCCTGTGCACTGGTTCTGGAGGAGCTCCTGATGTCCCCAAAGGTAGTCCAGTCGAAAAGTAGAAGCAGGCACACGGTCTTATTCAGCAGTGAAAGGGTTTATTGTGCCAAGAAATCCAATGTTTCGGCAGTGATACTTGAGAAAAGCAGTATCACTGCCGAAACGTTGGATTTCTTGGCACAATAAACCCTTTAACTGCTGAATAAGACTGTGTGCCTTCTTCTACTTTTCTATTTAATTATATAGCACCATTAATGTTCATAGCGCTTCACAGTAGTAATACACATGGTAATCATATAAATAACAAATAATATAAATTATAGGTCATGAGAATAAGTGCTTCAGACATAGAAGTAACATTAAGGAAGAGGAGTCCCTGCTCCGGGGAGCTTACAATGTAATTGGTAGGTAGGGAGAACATACAGAGACAGTAGGAGGGAATTCTGGTAAGTGTGTCTGCAGGGGGCCAAGCTTTATGTATCATGTGTCCAGTATTATCCACAGTGGTATTCATATGCTTCTTTAATAAAAATAGCAGAAGTCTTCCCATGGAGTGGGATAACATGGTGCACAGCAACACAAAGGATGGTAGACTGGATCGCAATTAAAAAGTTTATTGCTCAGTGAATAGCATAGCAACAAGTGAAAAAACGCACAGTGGACAGGCTCTTACGCGTTTCACGCTTGGCAGCGCTTTTTGTATGTGCGGTCTGAGTGCTGTTGTGTGGACTTGTTGCAGCTCTCTGCAAAATACCTGCAATCTAAAATTCACTCACACAATAAGCAAAGAGAAAATAGAATTTTTGGCCCTGGAAATACTAATTGAGGATGTGGAAATTCATACAAGAGCCTTATTTAAAGAAGTAAACTGTAATACTGTAACTACTTATTAGCAAACAGTAGTCATACAGAAACGTGTTTGAAAAACATCCCCCAAGGTGAGTTTAGACGACTCAAACACAATTTTTCACGCAAAGAGGATTATACGAAACAAATCGAACCAATGTATAACAAGTTCCTGGAAAGGAAATATAAAAATGAAACAATAGATGTGGCACTCCAAAAAGTAGAAAGAATTTATAGGAAGGATATGCTGAAATATAAGGAAAAACCCAGAGACATGGCAAACAACAATTTTGAAATGGTTCCAGGCTTATAAAATCAATGGTATTTTAAGGAAACACTGGCACATATTACAAAGTGATGAATGGTTGAAGCAAATAATCCCCCCAGAAACGAGAGTCATTTTTTCAAGAGCCCCAAATCTGAAAAATAAACTAGTACCAAGTTTTCTCACTACTGTGAAGAAAGAGTGCTGGCTAACAGCAGGTAATTGCAGCTTTCATAGATGTTTAAATTGTAGAAATAACAGACAACAAGAAACGAATAGCAAACGATTTTATTCAACCATTTTAGATAAAAAAAAAATCAATCAAGAACAATATCACATGCAACACCACTGGCGTAGTTTACATACTCGAATACACATGCAAACTCCAGTATGTTGGGAGAACAAAAAGGAAACTAAAACCAAGATTAGGAGAAGATGTCTGTAACATTGAATAGAGTTTGTAGAGTCACATTGTCTCAAACCACTTTAAGAGATTTTGGGGAATCAAGTATGTACCAACGGATTGCATCAGGAAGATCTCTCAGAGACAATCATTTTGGATTTACACTTTAAAAACATTAGCGCCACTGGGTCTCAATATAGAATTTGACTTTGTTACCTTTCTGTGAAAGTATTTCCCACATGAAGACTAGATGTGAGCATTCTCAACCTTAACATCAAGAGTTTGAATTGTATTCTATATGCACCCCTAATTGGAGATGTACTACATATCCTTGATAAGTCACCGTCACACTTCCATTATAACAGACCACAACATAGAATATCGCCATTACATTGCCTCTATCCACAATCTTCTCTCCTAACATTTAATTAATCTCATAATTCTATATCCTATTAACTCTAGTTGTAACTTTAATTTTAACGATATAATTATTAGTGAATAGAAAGATAATATTCACCTGAATTTGGCAATTGATATAAGTAACATCTCTCAGTTACCATTTTTTTAAATTGAATTTACGAGGCAGGAGAATAAACAGCGCAATTAAATAAAGAAAACCCTAATTATATAAACCACCGAGCAAAGCTCTCCTTCTTTTAGGAGTTCATAAACCTTTTATAATATTTAATGATATAAAATATATGTGTTTTAATATATAAGTTTACTGATGTTAGAATAATATAATTTTACGTAAGATATTGCCTCACTCCACAATTAACTTTTAAATAATTGTAACCGCACCATTAAACAACATCCTATATTAGACTATTGCATTCATTTATATCATATAATTTGTGTTAATTTTAAACTACATATAATAAGTATATGATAAAGACTCGATTGGTTATTTTACATTTCAATGTTCACTGGGTTTCAGACTACTTTTATTAGCCAAACCTCATAGCTATGTCTTTACAAATCAACTTTTTGAAACACAAAAATATATTACAAAGAAGAATGGTCAAAACAAAGAAGCTAGCTCTCTTTTCTATTGTGAGTTTATCAAGTTCTAAATTTTATCAATACTTACTTATTAATACATAAAAACAATATACTGTGTGTTTTATCTTAAATCCTTTTAGCTCATCAAATTCATAACTCTGTTTTTAAATATTTACTGATTTAAATTTTCATTAATAAATAAATCTTATCTTTTTTAAAGTCATAAGCAGTGATATCACTATCTTTTAACCTTATTCAATGTAATTACTGTATTATACACAATTTAACTTATTGTTACTATCCCTCTGTCCTATTTATATATAAATGGTTCAAACATTCCCCACAGAGACACAGGTGGGGTTTCCCTCACACCGACATGTGTCTATTAGAAACTTAAGTAATTCATTTTGAAATGCCCAATTCAGGATGCATAGCAGTTTTAAAGCTGCAGTTCAGTCTATTTTTAATTTTTTAAATTTATTTTTTTACTTCAATAGTTTCATGTGGGCAATCTCTAATTACCTAAAGAACTGCATAGCTGCCGGTCAATTTATTCTCCGTCTATTGATCGGCAAAGTTTGGCGACATCTTTAAATATGGGGAATGTAAATCGTTGCTATAGGAACAAGCATGCTTGTTAAAATAGAATACAAGAAAATTGGTCTTTAAAAGTTGTTTTTTTAAAAACAGAAAATGCTAAAAGTATTTTTTCTTACTACAGAACTGATTTATTAAAAAAAACACTCATGCAGGATATTGCCTGAACTGCAGCTTTAATGGTCTCTCATTAACACTTAGGCTGCGTCCCGCTAGCGCTGAGTGGGCGGCGCTTGCCGAGTTCACTTTGTGCAAAATGAATTCTCACGTCCCTGCTAACGCGACGCGCGCGCTCGTGAATGGGCACGCACACTCTACCAAGCTTGGCGCTTAGGAAGTAAAAAAAGAGAGTTCAAAGCGCGCTCAATAGGCCCCCCATGCAACCCCCCCCACCGCGTGCGCTCGCAAAATTCGCAGGACACCCGCGCGCATGCTTGGTGAGTTGGTGATGTCACCACTCAAGCATGACTGCAGTCAGCGCCAGCGGGGCCGCAGCCTTATATGGCATTGTATTGTAAAACGGTATGCTATTGTTTTGTACAATCAGTTTTTTCCATCACAAAATGGATTGCATGCAAGCAAGTGGGTATTTAAAGACCTCACTACGCTGCACACCTCATTCCCTGACGAAGCAATAGAGTTTGCAAAACGCATTGGGTGTCCAAGCTGAGCCACCGTAGTTCACTCTGACGTCACAATCACGTCATTCCCGGAAGTGCAGATGGGACGTGGAGCTTGGCAGAGCTGGTTGCATACGGTGCAGGAGAATTCCAGGATCAAAGGGCAGGCCAGAGTGGACTAACAGCAGCGCATACAGGGAGGAGGAGAGCCAAGGACTGTGGGGAGCGGTCGGCCCCTCAAGAGGGATCTCACCAGCCCAGTTGCAGCAAGCTGTGGAAGCACCTTAAAGACTGGAGGACTCCACAACACCTATGCTGGAAAGCATTACATTCAACTGCTTTTTAATGAAGAAATGTTTGTGAGTTTGAAACCTCGACTTTTATCTTTTTAACATTAAAAAACATTATTATGCCATATTTTTCTTTGTACTCCTTTACCAAGATGCAGTTTCACAACATCTGAAAACTGCAAGAGGAGAACCTATACCTCCTATTACCCTAAAAGATCATCTTAACCCAAGCTAAGTGTGTGTATATATATGTATGTATGTGTATATATATATATATATTATATTATATATATATAGATATATATATAATCTTTTTTTATAATACTATTTAACTAATTTCTGTGTACTAATTTCTTAATAGTATTCATAATAATACGTGATATTATATATAACACCTATTATTATTAAAACTATTTAACATTCCTGTGTTTCACCATAATTTCTCTTCTCATTCATTTTTTATTTTCCTTATTTTTGTACAGTATTGCTCTTCTCACATTGTGGATTGCCCATGAGCCATGGAACGTCCAATGTTCTTTTGCCATAGACTTTGTGGAGGATTTGGGAATCCCACTTGTTTGAACTTTGGCTGCAGAACAACCACTTTTGTGGGATTGAGGCTGTGTTATTAACCTGAGTGTCACCTACTTGCTTAATATATATCCATATTTGTTAAGTGAGCTTTCATTGTTTGTTTTATATTTCTATCCTTCACGTTCAGCTGTTTCAACTAGATACAGTAGGCTGGATATGTGAGATATCCATGGGCATATGAGAATAGATGTGTAAACGTACATTTTGATAAGCCAAACACATTGATACGGTCCCAACATTCTGGGGGCTATCAAAAGAAAGATATGGAGTATTTTTATACTAAGGAACTTTTTCAATTAAAAACAAAATGATCTTTTCTTCCAAACTATAAAAATGTAATTGGAGATGAATGTGGGAAAACAGGACATGCCCAGGAGGGTGGGCTGTGTCTGGTTCTATTCAATGTACAAGTTGTTGAAAAAAGCCTGTATTTGGGATATCAAATTAGAATTCAACAAGAGGTGTATTTTTATGCCAACATGACATGTTCATCTTCCATGCTCCAAATACCTCTTTTGGGAGTGAACTGATGTTGTTTGTTGATAAGGTATACTGTAGGTTCTCTGTTTTTACTTTAATAAACTGTTTGCATATATTGAACTGTATGCTTTTTGTAAAAAAAAATTGTTAACTAAGTACTGTAACTAATATTTAATAAGTATTGTCTTTGGGCCCTAGTTGAACTTGTTTTGAAGAGAATAACAGCATTTTCAGACGCATTTTATGACAATAGATTTTGGTGCATTAATCATATGTTTACCTAGTAAACAGAGACCAAAAACTCAACAGGTAAGGACTGGAACAAAAACTCTACAGGTAAGGACTGGAACTTTTTTTGGTGGTAGGAGCAATTTAAGGTTCTATTTGTGACAGATTGAGGGGAGATATTACTAATTTTAGAGACCTGGCAGGGAGAAAGTGGGTCAGCTAGACAGGTGTATGTATTAACCCTCGTCACATACACGAGCCACATGCTCACAGATGTGCCATTTGTGACATCCCCCTCTCTCTTCTCTCCGCCACACTTTATATATTGAGGTAATTTAATCTTTCCTGATCAGTTTTATAATGTAGGCCATGCATTGCCCTTCTTAGCACATATATATATATTTCTTGTATTTAGCACAGCTACATTATTCGATATCTGAAACGATTGGAGTTGTTATAGTTGTTCTGCACAAGAAAAAGAGAAACATAACCCCACTCTTCTTTCAAAACATCTTTAGATACATTTTTTGCAATTCAGTGAGACAAAAGATAGCACAACGTTTTGTGGACCAGTATTAACCTATCCTCAGATATACCTCTGGAATGGTTAACACTGGCACCCAAAGTGTTGTGCTATCTTTTGCCTCACCCCCCCTCCCATCCTCCTCTAAGCCCCCTCATCCTAACCTCCCTCCTCTCACACCACCATCCTCCTCATCATCATCTCACACCGCCACTGCTAGTCTATTACTGCAACTATTCCTCATATCACACCACCATCCTCGTCATCCTCCTCACATACCACCATCCTCCTCATCCTCCTTTCACACCACCATCCTCCTCTCACACCCCATCCTCCCCATCATCCTATCACACCACCATCCTTCACATCTTCCTTTTACACCCCTCTCCTCTCACACCACCATCCTACTCTCACACCCCCATCCTTCACATCCTCCTTTTAAACCACCCCTCTCCTCCTCTCACACCACCATCCTCCTCATACTTCTCTCTCACCACCATGCTCCTCTCACACCACCATCCTTCACATCCTCCTCTCACACCACCATCCTCTTCATCCTCCTCTCACAGCACCATGCTCATCCTTCTCTCACACCAACACCCCCTCCTTCTACTTTCTCATCCTCTTATCCTCCTATCAAAATGTCTTTCCTGTGGAGGTCCTCCTAGAAGACAGTGGCACTATCAATATCTCAGAGCTTTCATTGGTTTTACAGCCTGCTCCCAGCTAAAAACTCTAAGTCCACCAATGGAGACAGGAGACACACAGTAAAGTTCTTCTCTGCTCTCACACAGGAAAAACTGGGATACAATTGAAGGAACTCTTATATATGCAGGGAACCTTGATGGTAATTGCGTGCTGCCTGGGAGAGATAGTAATATAGACAGAAGAAATGTATCCAAAGCAGGATACAAAATAGATCCCTGATAGTGGCGCACTGCAGACCTTTATGTAATAAAGCGGTCAGAGGTAACAAAATATACTAGATTAAAAAACATTTTATTCTCATAGTACATATAGTTAAAAATATATATATAACCGGACAGTGGGTATATATCTATAAT
This sequence comes from Ascaphus truei, assembly GCA_036426205.1. Lineage (NCBI taxonomy): Eukaryota > Metazoa > Chordata > Amphibia > Anura > Ascaphidae > Ascaphus > Ascaphus truei. Next base: position 26,614,289 of record CM071567.1, on the reverse strand, counting down.
TGCTGAAGTACCTCAAATTCTGTTTTCAAACATGTGCTAATATGTATATTGTAAGAACAGTCTAGATACCTGCTTAGTAACCAGTGGAGAGATTCATGGTGTAGTCATACCATATAGGGCGTCTCTAATGCAATTATATGATAGATATACTTATTAGAGACTTATTATAACTCAACATAGAGTGTCAAGTGTATAATCTATTCCAACCAAATAGTGAGATTCCTCATGCAGCGCAGTGTATTTGGCTGTGCGTGTGCCGAAATTCATGAGAAATGAAACAATATCAGTCACCCAGTGTGGGATAGATGTAAAGTGATGGGATTCCTCTGTCTATGATCTCTAAATAGCGGCTGACCATTTGTATGTTCAAAAGTGTTGTACTTCAATTTATGCTCCGTGTTGTATATCTAACTGCGCATGCGTCACAGTTTGTGCCGGAGTATTGATATTCCTGTCTCCAAATGGACAGATGAAAGTGAATAAGGTGAGGATATCTTTAACCATTAGTGTGCTGAAAGTGTTATAATTCAATGCGTGTTCCGTAGTCTGTATCCGACTGCGCATGTGTCACAGTTATTGCCGAAATACTAAAATTCAAATGAACGAATTAAGGTAAGTAATGTAGGGATATCTTTGGAAGTTAGCTTTCACTGATAATATACCAAACTGAGTGTTCCCTGATAAATCAAAGCAGCCTTTGTATTTGTGCTTTTAAAGTATGATTGCGTATATGTATGACATACCCATCCTCTGTGTTAGAGACTGTATTTTTAAGTAGGTATAGCAAATATATCTAAACCTGAGACTCCAAAGGATTAGTGTGTATTTTAGTTTTAATTTTGTACCCTGAAGTAGGGGAATTCTGTGAGCAGTACACTTCGTTTCACTTACGTGTATGCTCCGTGTAACGTATCCGACTGCGCATGCGTCACAGTTTATATTCAAGTATTGTGATTACTGTCTCCAGATGAAAGGTGAAAGTAAGCACGGTAAGGATGACTTAGTAGGTTAGCTTTCCCTAATTTTATGCCGCCCTGACTGATATCTACTGAATCGTAGCATGCATTGTATTTATGCTGTCAGAATCTGCTTGTGTGTATAAACGACACATCTATTGTCTGTGTTAGAGACTGTATTTTCAAGGAAAGTATACCGGATGTGTCTAAAACTAGAGCAGTAAAGAAAATAGTGTATGCTCCGTTTTTGAACCTTATAGTAGGTAAATACTGAGAGCGGGACACCTCGTTTCTTTAGATTTTTCCATATACACAGCAATTGATAATACTGTCAGCAAAGACCCGACGTACGGTACGTTTCGTCGCTGTGTGCGACTTCTTCCGGGGCACACAGCGACAAAATCTACCGTACGTCGGGTCTTTGCTGACAGTATTTTGTCTGAAGTTTAAAGTTTACCTCAGTTTACCTCAGTTACTATTTGTATCACCTAACCAGTTTATGTACGCACATGCACGCAGTTATATTCAAGTAAACGGGAGTATGGCATTCTCTAAATACAGAACAAGGGAATAGATAATACCATGGCACAAGGGAAGTACCCCCTAGACTAGGAACATATATATCAGCACAAATAATTGACCTATAATAGATTATGGAAATGATTATCAATTGCTGTGTATATGGAAAAATCTAAAGAAATGAGGTGTCCCGCTCTCAGTATTTACCTACTATAGGGTTCAAAAACGGAGCATACACTATTTTCTTTACTGCTCTAGTTTTAGACACATCCGGTATACTTACCTTGAAAATACAGTCTCTAACACAGACAATAGATGTGTCGTTTATACACACAAACGGATTCTGACAGCATAAATACAATGCATGCTACGATTCAGTAGATATCAGTCAGGGCGGCATACAATCAGGGAAAGCTAACCTACTAAGTCATCCTTACCATGCTTACTTTCACCTTTCATCTGGAGACAGTAATCACAATACTTGAATATAAACTGTGACGCATGCGCAGTCGGATACGTTACATGGAGCATACACCTAAGTGAAACGAAGTGTACTGCTCACAGAATTCCCCTACTTTAGGGTACAAAATTAAAACTAAAATACACACTAATCCTTTGGAGTCTCAGGTTTAGATATATTTGCTATACTACTTAAAAATACAGTCTCTAACACAGAGGATGGGTATGTCATACATGTACGCTATCATACTTTAAAAGCACAAATACAAAGGCTGTTTTAATTTATATGGGAACACTCCGTTTGGTATATTATCAGTGAAAGCTAACTTCCAAAGATATCCCTACTTTACTTACTTTCATTCGTTCATTTGAATTTTAGTATTTCGGCAATAACTGTGAAACATGCGCAGTCGGATACAGACTACGGAACACGCATTGAATTATAACACTTTCAGCACACTAATGGTTAAAGATATCCTCACCTTATTCACTTTCATCTGTCCATTTGGAGACAGGAATATCAATACTCCGGCACAAACTGTGACACATGCGCAGTTAGATATACAACACGGAGCATACATTGAAGTACAACACTTTTGAACATACAAATGGTCAGCTACTATTTAGAGATCATAGACAGAGGAATCCCCTCACTTTACATTTATCCCACACTGGGTGACTGATATTGTTTCATTTCTCATGAATTTCGGCACACGCACAGCCAGATACACTGCACTGCATGAGGAATCTCACTATTTGGTTGGAATAGATGATACACTTGACACTCTATGTTGAGTTATAATAAGTCTCTAATAAGTATATCTATCATATAATTGCATTAGAGACGCCCTATATGGTATGACTACACCATGAATCTCTCCACTGGTTACTAAGCAGGTAACCAGACTGTTCTTACAATATACATATTAGCACATGTTTGAAAACAGAATTTGAGGTACTTCAGCAATTATAGATATATACCCACTGTCCGGCTATATATATATTTTTAACTATATGTACTATGAGAATAAAATGTTTTTTAATCTAGTATTTTTCGTTACCTCTGACTGCTTTATTTCTTAAAGGTCTGCAGTGCGCCACTATCAGGGATCTATTTTGTATCCTGCTTTGGATACATTTCTTCAGTCTATATTACGATTGAAGGAAACTACATTTCCCGACATGCCGATAGGGAAACTGTGCACACTCTTTAATGACGTAGATCCCTTCCATTGGTCAATCTTCCTCTTGGCTCTGAATAACTCTGAGCACTCTGAATGTAACTGTGGGTCAGAGGTCTAAGGAACTGGTGGTACTCTCTAGGATCCATGGAGAAAGCATGAAGGATCCCTGAGTACTGTAGGTTCTGTAGTCCAAGGCTTTATGGGTTGAAAAAGTAAATGTTTGCTGTCAGAGACCCCTATGGCAGTGAGTGAGCAAAGAAATAAAAATACTGATCTTGGCTGTACTATCAAATGCAAGATTAGCATTTTCAGTAGTCAGAAAAAGGACAAGGTTCCTGAAAAAAAAAACAAAAAAAAAAATAGCTGTCAATGAGTATATAAAACATGATGCATTACACATACTATAGTTTGCTAATCACATGGTTTCCAGATACACATTTTGTTCAGGAATGCTACAGTAGTAGGTCTCCTGAGCCTGCTAAATTCCATGGGGTACTGTACATTGCAAGAGTGGTTATAAGACAGTGATAATTAATAATCCTGACATACAGTAACATAGTCAAAACAAGCAAACAAACTTTATTGAGTCACCTGAAGTGTAGTCTCTCACATACAGGAAATAATACATAATAAGATCAGTATTTATAAAAACATAAGAGGCATTGCTACATAAATTAGTTATAAATACATACATTTTCCCATAAGGAGCCATGAAGTCCGGGTAGGAATGGGGGATATTGAAGTGTGTTAAAAAAGGGGATGAAGTTGTCTGTAGTATCCTGTTATCTTGAAATGATGGCTGCTCAATGCGGAGGAAGAAGGATGAGATCGTATGGCCCAGAAGTGACGATTGCCCAAGTGGGACATGTGGGAATAGAGCAAGGGAGTGGGGGATTATATAAAGGGGAGGAGCAGGGCAGCGGGGTATGAGAGGGAGAATGTTTCCATCCGTTAGGTTGCATGTTGGCGAGGGAGATATTGTAGATCTCCCAATGGGTCGTTTGATCTCCTATTTCTATTTTGAGATGTTCAGCTCATTTTTGGGCTGGGCGTTTGGGGATGTGACATCCTCCATTACTTTCAAGGTATGATCAAATAAGATCCAAATGAAGAATCCTCCACTAGATTGCACTCTGTGTTATCATGTATGGATTTGGACAAATTGCCCTGACAGAATTGCTTGCTCTACAAATGACTATCAGGTTTGTCCTTGTGGGTTGGGAAATGAGTTGTGATAGGTTAAGTTACTTGAGTTGTATCTGGATTTTGTGGTTTTTAGGGTCAAGCCAATTGAAGTTGAAATCCCCAAGAACTAGCAGCTCATTCTTCTCATTCAGAGAGGAAATGGAACCAAGAAACTGGGTGATATCAGTCAGGGATTGTAGAGGGGCTTTAGGGGGGCGGTAGATGCCAGCGAGCAAGATGGGCTTAGAAAAGGGGAGGCAGATTTTGCCAACTAGAATTTCAAAAGAGGGTGGGCTTGGGGGGAAATTTAACAGTGTAAATTGTAAGGTGTCTGCAATATAAAATAACACCCCTCCTCCTCTCTTTGACCTATCTCTCCTAAAAATGGAGTATCCCTGAATGGCGATATTTGCATCAGGGGTTTTAGGGGTTAGCCATGTTTCTGTAAGAATAATGGCTTTGGGTTTCTGCATAAGACTCCATGCCCTTAGTTCGTCCAGTTTGGGCAGCAGGCTCCGGATATCATTTAGTATCATCAGCAAAGATGGAGACTTTGCTCTCGATGCCAACCTCAAGGTCATTAATAAACAAGTTAAAAAGCAGGGGTCCCAGTACCGATCCCTGAGGTACTCCACTCACGACTTTAGCCCAACCTGAAAAAGTTCCATTTATGACAACCCTCTGTTGTCTGTCCTTTAACCAGTTTTCAATCCAGGTGCATATATTATTGCTGAGTCCAATTTTCTTTATTTTGTACACCAACCTCTTGTGTGAAACCTTTCAAAAGCCTTTGCAAAATCTAAGTAGACCACATCAACTGCATTACCCTGGTCTAAATTCCTACTTACCTCCTCAAAGAAACAAATAAGGTTAGTTTGGCAAGATCTATCCTTCATAAATCCATGCTGACTATGACTAATAATTTTGTTTTCCATTAGGTAATCCTGAATATTATCCCGTATTAAACATTCAAGTAGTTTCCCCACTATTGAAGTCAGGCTTACAGGTATGTAATTACCCGGTTGTGATCTAGCTCCCTTTTTAAATATAGGCACCACATCTGCTTTACGCCAATTTTGTGGTACTGAGCCTGTGGAAATGGAGTCCTTGAATATTAAATATAATGGTTTTGCTATTACTGAGCTTAACTCCTTGAGAACTCTTGGATGTATGCCATTGGGGCCAGGTGCCTTATTTACTTTAATTTTTCAAGTCGCTTATGAACTTCTTCCTCAGTTAACCAATTGTTCATTAATATGGAGGTTGTGGCTTCCTCCACATAATATGTGTACTTGTATATTTTTATATATTATTTTTATTTTAATGTATGAATAAAGGGACCCTTAATGACCAAACACAGGACCATAGTCCAGAGGGAATGCAAAAGCATTGAACCCAGACCTCCGGAACAATCACCCAATAAAATCGGGTGATTATACTATGGTACTGATATCGATATGGTCATTATGTCCCTTAGGGTACGTAGTTTCTAAAACATACATCCAGTATGTTTCTCTAGTACATAATTTTTGGAAGCGATCTCCTCCCATATACTGTAGGAAGGGGGAATGAGCTCTCTGCCCATAATGGATAGGGAGTTGGGATCCTTATGATGATTTGTAGAAAAATGACGGGAGAGGCTATGGGATTGGCAACCATGGATCACATTACTGCGATGCTCTAATATATATATATATATATATATATATATATATATATATATAATGGCCTATATATTGACCAATATACAGTATACATGCCAGATATCCTAAACCAGGTGACAAAAATACAAACAAAACATATCAGTACATTACACTACATATTCACTTTGTGGTGTCATTTTGACGCTGCAAAGCAGGAGGGTGGTGGTGACCAAAAGAGGAATGCCTAAGAGCGCCTAATTGGTAAAAGCGACCCTGACTGTATCAGTTAATCAGTTACAGTCATATTATCTGTTTGCTTGTATAATATAATTACAGTATATATTATGTTACCATCTGTTTCTAACTCGTCTTGTCCTGTTTCTCTTTTACCTCATCCTGTTCTGTGTTGGGGAATGAAAATAGACATAAAGCACATTATTATTTATTACCATTATTTTTGCTAAATAGATGGTAAATTACATAAATACTTAAGTAGAAAGTAAACAACAGCTCCAGACCACATCTATATTTCAATTGATCGGGTCTTTGTTTAAAAACTGCTCCATGCATTATGAATTAATGGAACATTCTTAGAGCTTCTTTGATAGTTTAGTAGGGATAATAAATTACTGTTCGTTATATGATAATTAGATGCACCACAGATCCTTATCTTGCCTTGAATGGCAAGATCAATGTGGACTTTTAATTGAATATTTTGAGTGCTTAGTTGTATTCCTATCATTCCATATCATGTTAAACCCTCTTTCCCATCCTGGAGAAAAGTCTAGTCCCATTCAAATCAATCAGGCTAAAGTATTCTCTAGCATTGGGAAGATAACTTGACAGCATATTGAATAGGGGTCTTCATATACAATACTCTCAATAGCAGCATGCAAACAAGTTTCATCAGATTGATAACCTTTTAGGTCTCTTCATATTATGTAGATCAGACTCCTTCAAGAGTCTATTATAGCATTTTATTTTATTCCTCCCTCTCTCTGCCTCCAAGTCTTGCTTCCCCTCCACTGTCAGTGTTTTACTTCTAAATTGTATTTTTTCAATGTTTATGTCTTGTATCAGGCTGTACTGTAGGCTACAAAAGCCGATGGATCACGATATCAGAGCCCACAGAATAAGTTCAATACTCATATCATCTTTCAATGTGTCACAAATCATATCCACATACAGATTTCACATAGCTTTTATTCTTGAATGTCATTGTGATTTTTCCCACCAATACGTGGGCAAAAAGTCTGCTGTAAACCCCTGAATCCACTAGGATACAAGACACCTTTTTAATGTTAGTCTGTAAGCAGGTCCATGCTTATGGCTGGGTACGGAAAATGTAACTCGAATGAATATGGCAGAAAGTATTAAGTATTATAATCAATCTGGCACATCAGAGGTTAATGGTAAGTTGCAAATTGTCTTAAAAGTACAAGAATTGGTTTTATTGGGGTCCAGACCTGCATAGTTATTCGTTTGTCAAGATACTGAGGTATCTGGGGTTGCATTGTCCAACTGAACCTTGTTATTCAGATATTTTGTATCTGTATGTACCTTTCCCTACTGCACCCTGCACTCCTACTATATATTTTTTGTAAACATTTACATCCACCAGGAGTGCTGGTATCCCATCGTTCTTTCTGTGTTTGCCAAAAGACTGAGGTATCTGGGGTGCACACCTGGGTTTGTAAGGTGGGGGGGGGGGGGGGGATTGAAATGGCGGTGCAATTCTTCCCTGACTGGGGATATTAACAAAAAACCTTTTAAATGTACCTTGAAAGTGATTTGGCATTCTTTAAGTGATTTGTGGAATACCAGGGGGGGGGGGGGGGGTGTTGCCAAGATGACAGCCCAAAGGCTTGGGTGAAGTTACTAAATATGAAATCCTGGGTCTGACAGGATTAGCAAGAATGACAGATATTTGTAACAGTTGCGATTATACAAATCAAATGATACCAAGAATGAGAGGATAGTCTATGTATAACCTCTGATGTCTGTTCTCATACGAAATTAGAAGTCATGTTTCATATCCAGATGTGCATATTAAGAACACACACACAGTGAATATGGCGTTCATCTAAGAATTATCGAAATTAAGTTATGAAGTCTTATATATTCAGACAATTTTTTAAGTCGAAAGGAAGGTGTTTTCTTTCTTAAATCGTAAAAATGTCATCCAGAGAGATTGATGAAAGAGGTGAGTTGAGAACACACCCAGAAGGGGGGCATATGTTGTTTCCAATTAATGAGTTTTAGGATATAAACCCTGCAATTGAGTTATGAAATCAGAAGGAGTGTCTGATGTCAACAAGATACGTGAATTCTCATATTCCAATCTCCAATTATCTCTTTGGAGCAAGCAGATACGGTTGTGTGTTAACATATAGGAATTCTGATTTGTTTATCTTTTAATTTCATGAAACTGCCTGCGTTTATTGTGTTGTATATTTCTTAGAAAACGCACTTAGTTTCCTGGACTGAGAACACTGTACACTCTCACTCATCTACAAATGTACAGTAGGAGTAGGTGCTAACAGGGCTAATGCGCTAATTACAGAAAAAACATGAAAAAGGAAACCCCACACATGTTGCACACTGGCAGCTAGTACAAAATTAGTTGTTATGGGAAATTAATGAAAAATAACCTTTACTTGAATAATGTACTAAAATAGATGTATGTAGAAAAAAAGCAAATACATATCATTGGTGCTCGACATCACTGACATCACCATGTTAGTGTCCAGTCACGGGTGCCTAGGCACCAGCTGGGCACTGAAGTAGTCAGTCGTGGCATTATACTCACGACGTCTCCTGCCTCGCGCTCCCTCCTGCTCACTATTTGAGAGGTAAAGTTTGAGCTAGCTTCTACACCAGGGATTTCCCCACTTTCTTCTCTTTATAAAGTATATTCCTCCCTTTCTATGTCTATCTATTGAAGGGACATTATATAGCTTAGCTTCAGGTTACATGCTGCTACAGTATTGACCTCTTTTGATACATTTGGGTTACAGAGGTAACAACTAATAGTGTCACAGTAGTACATCTGACACCAGATAGCAATATTTGTAGCTGGGACGTTGTTAATTATTCTCAGTCAACTAGCTATCCTCTGTTAGTGCTTCTAAGGCTTGTTCTATAGTATGTGAACGCGCGTGAACGCGCGTGAACGTGACACACACTTTTTGTGTGTACAGTCCGTGCTGCCGGGAGCGACAGGTTTGCAGTGTGTCTGTGTGTGTGTGTATATATGTGTGTGTGTATGTATATGTACATGTAGATTGTGTGTTATTAATTTATTATATATTTTTAAAATAAAAAAAAGACATGTTGAGAATAAATTATTTATTAACATTGTACACACACACACACACATACATACACACACATACACACATACATACATTACAGCAGCGGTAGGGGCGTGAATACTTAGTTTTCTGCGTATTCCCCGCTATCGTCAGGCTCCACGCTCACTGCCATATGCGCGCTTGCGGCCCTAGCATACAATGGCTGGCAAACCACAGCCAACTATAACTGCCGCGCACGCATAGCGCAGCGCGTGCCCCCCCCACTATATTACTGGCCTAAAGATATCACTACTTTTAAATCTGGGGCTCTATCTATAAAGGTTCTTCGTTATTGTATTTAGCAATTTTTGCTTCAGATTATATGGCTGATTTTGTTTTTAACTTAACAATATATACCGTTGGTTAAGTTGATCCACCTACTTATTAGAATGAGACTAATTGTGTGGTCTGAGGGCTGGTCTACATTTAGAACTCTTGAGCTTTACTGTTTAGCTTGAGTTTTATTACTATTGTCAATCCATGTGAATTTTTCACCCTATTAGAAATTAACTTAAATGTTGATTTTGTTTTGTTTCATTTACTTTATATATTTGCTTTTTTTCTACATACATGTAATTTAGTACATTATTCAATTAAAGGTTATTTTTAATTCACTGTATATTTCTTCTAATAATATTTTTCTGTAAACAAAACACTGTACTACTTTTGTTTATAAAGTCTAAACTTTAATAAGTATATCTTTGGGCTCTGTTTGAACTTGCATGTTCGTAGAGAGTAATTTACATTTTTGGACACATTTTGCTACAACAGATTTTTGTGATATAAGTGCATGTTTTCTTTAGTAAACAGGAACCAAAGACTCTGCAAATTAATACTGTATTTGACAATTCTTTGGCAGTGGTAGCGAAGTAAACATATATTGTGATGGATTGACGGGAGATATTCATTTGAGGGACCTTTCGTAGGTGAAGATTGAGCCAGCAAGGTAGCTGTGTGTATTAACCCTTGTCACATACTGTATACAAGTACAGGCATGCCCCGATTTAAGGACACTCACTTTAAGTACACTCGCGAGTAAGGACATATCGCCCAATAGGCAAACAGCAGCTCACGCATGCGCCTGTCAGCACGTCCTGAACAGCAATACCGGCTCCCTACCTGTACTGAAGCTGTGCACAAGCGGGGAGACTATAGAGCCTGTTACAAATGCGTTTTTTACATCAGTTATGCACGTATATGACGATTGCCGTACAGTACATGCATCGATAAGTGGAGAAAAGGGAGTGCTTCACTTTAAGTACATATTCGCTTTACATACATGCTCCGATCCCATTGCGTACGTTAATGCAGGGTATGTCTGTTTTGTGTTCACAGATGTGCCATTCGTGACAGTGACAACAACAATGTTTTACAGTTGTGATGTACAGTAGCACTTTCACTCTTAAAACATAACTTCCAACATTGGCTTGTTGAATAAAAAAGATATTAATTTGTGTATCAACTGGATCTCAGCTTTGGTTAATATCCTATGGCCATGATAACTACTTTAATAACTACATTTGAGCTGCATGCTTTCCGGTTTCAGCTGCTCTCTATTCTTTTTGTTTACCACTTAAAGCTTTGACATTATGCTTTAAATGTGTCTCAGCAAGGGTTTGTTCAGAACTTCTATGGCAGAACAGCCTCCTACAATATGTCAATTTGACAATCTCATAATTACTTTGTGATACTAACAATGTCATCCTCTGCAAACGTATGTTCATTTCAATTATAACGTAGAGTACAGATTGTATGTTCCAATTGTATTTTTATTCATAAACTGTTATAATTGCCAGTGAAGGAGAATCTTTCCTTTTTTGATGTCATGTTGGTTTCCAAAAACATACAGTACAGCAGTTTTATTTTCAGAACAGACCAGAAGCCCTTGTCTGTATACGGGAACAAGACAACTCTTTCTTTAGTAATGTGTATGAGCAGTAAAAAGAATTGCATAGGTCAGACATTCTGGGAATTTATCAGTCTTAAAAATGTGAATGACAGAAGCTCCACTTATGCCAGAGAACAATCAACACAATCAATTGCTTGAATGTTTTATTTATTTTTACTAAGATAACAGAGTTTGAAAATGTCCAATGCCATTTCAGCTTCTTTGTATTGTCTTATTCATTCCTCACTTGCAAATCAGGTTGGGGGTAACATGCACTTTAGGTAATACATTATCTTTTGGTTTGGCAATAAAGAACCAATAGAGTAGACTAGCATGTGGATTGTACAAACTTTAAACATTTTAGAATTATAAGGGGGAATAAATTTATGCTTTCTATGCTTATCCCAGGTAGCTGATTGGTTGTTGCCTAGTAATAGCTTAAATTAATTCTTAGGTAGCAAGATTTACAGTTTACACCTGGACACATTGAAAGCAGGGAAAATGTTGGTAATTATAACATTCCTATTGTCACGTGTTCTTAATGCCATACACCTATTCCGTTTTGTCAACACTATAGCAACTAAGGGGTTCATTTTCATTTAAAAAAATATCAGTTTTCCCTGTTTTCTGTGAGGTTACCTGGGTCAACAAGGTATTTGCAGTAATGGGCCAATAAATCAATGAAACAACAATATGTTTATAATTGTTGTGACTGCTGACATTGTACAGATGTAACAGAGATTTTACTTGATCTGTAGGCTATCGGCAAAGGCATCATAACAATTCTTGAGACTATTCTGGGTAGAAAACAAAATGTAACAGAAAGGGCACCCTCCATTTCCTTTCAGATTTAACAATGTCTGATAATTAAAATCTGATGCAATTCACACGAAACGCAGGAGGAGAGAAGAAAGAAAGTCCCACTTTGTTGCACACTAAATAAAGAAAAGCTGTGTAGTAGAAATAATGGTATTAGTCTTCAAATATAACTTTTAACATAAATGCATTCTTAAAAACGTTTGTCAATGGAGGACCTGTTACAGGGATAGGTAAGAACCTGCAAAGTAATAGTCTCGGAAAATTGGAGAGAAATGCCATTCAAGTTAACCCACAGAGCATACATTCCCTTTGTCCGACAAATCTAAAGTATGGAAACAGACACAACTAAACGCCCAAAATGCGGACTAAATAAAGCCAATCACAAGCACTGTCTCTGGTCATGTGACAAGATATCAGAATTCTGGGACCAGGTCCTACAATTTTTAGCAAAAGTAACAAAAGTGATATGGGAAAAGCACCCACTTCCCATGCTATTCACCAACACTGAACCCTGGACAATACAAATTAACAGAAAGGTGATTCTTCCAACAGGACTGATCCTTTTAACAGCAAGAAAAGCAATTATGATTAAATGGCTGGACTGACATGCACCTAACATAAATATAGTTAGTCCCTGCTTCTTAGGTTAATTACTATACAGGCAGACCTCGGTTATCCAACGGAATCCGTTCTGGGAGTAGTGTTGGATAGTGAAACCGTTGTAAAGTGAGTCCCATGTTAATCAGTGGCGGTGAGCGTTGGATAACGCATTCAGGCGTCAAAAAACATCCCTTAGGGTTGCATTGTAAAGAGTTGGATATGCCATTCGTTGTAAAGTGAAACGTTGGATAACGAGGACTACTTGTAGACAAAATAGTAAATGAACAGATTGGGGACACCCAGTCTGTAACTTTAGAAAGTATGTTGTATAGGCCGCACTACCTAATGTATTAAATGAAATGAGGCTTTGACTACGTAGTGGTTGCTGGGGAAAATGAAGAGACCCCTAATCTCTCCTAAGGACAATATCGAACACACGAAGTGTTCCCCACACTCCAAATAAATACGAGAAATTAAGTGATAGTTGAAATACTGATGTGTATTAATGAGCAAAAGTAAATAACATAGAATGACACTGTGCATAAAGCACAAATCACATGATAATGCTAACAAGGAAGGGTAGGTGAGGGAAGGGGGGGGATGTGATATCACTAAAAAATGAGGGATATGAGAAAGAAATCCCTAGCAGGGAAGGAATTAAGTGCGGTGAGAAGCGGGGGCAACGTTTCGGGGTCATTTACTCCTTCTATAGGCCCATTCCCATAGCCACCACAAAGTGGGACTATGGTACTTCCCGGCTCCCTCACAGCCAAATTCTCCCAATGCAAAAGCAAATTCACAAAAGTCCAACACTACTATAAACAGGCAGGTGCAAGCAATATTCAATTAAATAGACCATGTCACATAATGTGTATGTTAGTGTAATGCACTAGACACCTGACAAACCAAAAGAGCCGGATAATGGAGAACACATGAGTGTATTTAGTACAAATGATAATCAGTCTTTGCAGTATGACAACAATCTCTAACAATAACTCTCTATTCTATTTAATTGAATATTGCTGGCACCTGCCTGTTTACACTAGTATTGGACGTTTGTTAATTTGCTTTTACATTGGGAAGATTTGGCTGTGAGGGAGCCGGGAAGCACCATAGTCCCTCTTTGTGATGGCTATGGGAATGGACCTGTAGAAGAAGTAAGTGACCCCGAAATGTTGCCCCCGCTTCCTATCGCACGTAATTCCTTCCCTGCTAGGGATTTCTTTCTCATATCCCTCACTTTCTAGTGATATCACATCTCCCCCCCTTCCCTCACCTACCCTCCCCTTCCCTCCCTTTCTTGTTAGCATTATCATGTGATTTGCGCTTTATACACAGTGCCATTATATGTTATTTACTTTTGCTCATTAATACACATCAGTATTTCAACTATCACTTACTTTATCGTATTTATTTGGAGTGCGGGGAATACTTTGTGTGTTCTATATTGTCCTTAGGAGAGATTAGGGTTCTCTTCATTGTTCCCCAGCACCCACTATGTAGTCAAATCCTCATTTCATTTAATACATTAGGTAGTGCGGCCTATACAACATACCTTCCGTATGTATTTCTCTCTATAGACTTGCACCCAATCTATTGACATATGTATTTAAGTCAAGAGCAAGTTGCCATACAGGCAGGCTCTCATTTATTTGCATACTCTGACATTGCATCGCGACACTTTGTTTAGGGAAACCAGATTTCTTGCAAGCTGAGCACACACCTGACATACATAAGGACTTAGAAAAAACCTTGAAAAAAAATAGTTAATTTGGAGCTTCATGCTACAACATTGGCTGAATACTACAGATGCAGCGTCCGTTATTCGAACACTTCACGCGTCATGTATATCGGAATCCCGATTTGAAACCGCGGGATGAATTCCAGACTTCCCACACTAAGATGCGAGCGCGGCGAGTGCAGAAAAATGAATTTTTGTTCTGGCTTTTAAAAACATGAAATTGACACAGTAGCACAGTACACATTACAATTCATTCATTTTATTGCAAACGAAGAAACAGAATCCATGAAATTCAAACAAAACATCCGTGATAAGCGCGGGTGCCTGGGGTGATTGGCCGCGTTCATGCTGCATGGGGAAAAGCAGAAAACTCAAAATCGGCGCCGTGATGTATTCGAATAACGGCCGCTGCATCAGTACAGTCCAAAAAGTATACCTAGGGGACTTCATTGCCCTCTTAGACCCACTCTCTTTTCCGATCAAAAAGATATGTACTAAGTGGGAGGGGATTTTGAATAAATGCTCACAGGACTTCATTATCCTCACAAATGAGCACATTCAAAAATAATTAATTGAGACCAATCAAGAAGTTCTTAAGTTAGAGGAAGCACTTAAGTCATCTTTATCACCAGCTGATATTGGTATTCTCAAGAAACAATTAGACGACACCACCCTTGAACATAGCAAGGAAATACAATCAAGGAAAAGGAGCACATTTATTCGAGATGCCAAAGATTATGAATTAGGAAGAGTATATAGTTGGCAGTGGCGGGACCCCTGGGCAGCAGACCTAAGGTGGAGAGGACGGAGACCTTTCTCTAGACAGCCTCTACAGTCTGACCCCGCGATTCCTCTTCTGGGAGAGTGACGGCTTTTTTAGACCTTCAAGACATGAGCTCCAGAGGAGGCCGACGCGGCAGGCAGGGCATAGGCACAGGAAAAGGAGACCGGGAACCGAGAGCGATGCAGACAAGATCTCAGATTTGGTAATTAAAATATGAAATGTACCATTATCTTACAAACATCTAGCAGTCCTAAGTAAAGGGCTTTCATTTGTACCAATTGTCTATACAGATCCACTAGAGTTAGATGAGGATCTTAGCAAAATTTTTCAGGTCACTTAGACTTAAAAGTTTCTTTGCAAAACAACCGTCCCCAGGTGGGCACACAGATCCTAACATTGAGGCAGACACACCATTTCACTTTCTAATGCAGAGCTGCAAAGATAAGAGTAGATTTAACCCTCCTCCAGTTAAGCACACAATTAAGACCTACATCTCTTTTGTACAAAAACAAATAGAGTCTCTAAAGAAGACACCCCCCAAAACACCAAGAGGCACCAATTTCACGAGGCCAGAGAGAGACATTCTTCGAGAAATAGAGACCAATCAATATATTTTATATTACACCAGCAGACAAGGGTGGTGCCATCGTTATTATGGACAGGATAGACTATGTAGATGAGATCAAACATCAACTGTCAGATACATCAAATTACGCCATTACCCCCTATAATCCCACATTACCCATCACATCCACAATCCTACAGATCATACCAATATGAGGGTGGTATCATATCACACAAGCAAAGGAAATTTTTGATTAAGACTGACCCCATCATCCCTGTATTTTATACCCTCCCTAAAATACATTAAAATCTGTTAAAACCACCAGGCCGCCCCATAGTGGCAGGATCAGAATCTGTCTTTCAGCCCACTGGCAGTATTCATTGACAAACTACTACAACCACTGGTAATGAATACACACTCATATATAAAGGATACCACTGATTTTTTAGGAAAGATCAGTGGATATAAGATTAATCAGGAGAGTATTATTCTAGCAAAAATGGATGTAAATAGCCTTTATACATCTATACCACATGATGATGATATCAAAGCGGTTAGGGATTCCTTAAATACAGATGGCTAATTTACACCCTTTGAGAGAAGATTTATACTGGACATACTTACCATCATATTGAGAGAGAACTTTTTTCTCTTCGAAGACAGTTTTTACATTCAAAAGCAAGGGACGGCCATGGGTTCCAATGTAGCACCCCCATACGCCAACCTGTATATGAACCAATTTGAGATTGAATTTGTTTATGATACACCATTATTGCAGGAACACGGGTGTATGTGGGTGCGTTTCATTGATGATGTCTTTGTGTTCTGGGCAGGAACTGAGGGCACACTATTAGAATTCATTAGGCATCTGAATACTGCAAGAGATACTATTGGGTTTACACATGCGTTGGATCATAGATCCATTAATGTTCTGGACACAACAATCTCAATAAGAGAAGATTGGCTGGCCTCTGATCTGTACACAAAAACCACTGACCGTAATAATTTGCTGCATTATAATAGCTATCAACCCCCTGGTACAACTATAGCCAGTTCTGTAGGGCAATGCTTATTATCAGTGGTACTCCAGAAGTTCAAGAAGGACTAGATATTATGCAGGGTAAATTTATGAAAGAGGATATACAAAGTTGCTCTTACAAGACCAGAGAGAAAAGGCAGGAATACTTCCCGGAGAGACTCTAGTGAGTGGGGGCAATATACATATTCCTAGAGAATTCTCCATTCCCTTCATATCTGCATATGGGACATGGAGAAAACAAGTCAGGAGAATCATACTGGAACATTGGAGCTTACTTAGCACGGATAATGACTTAGCACCAAGCCTCACGGCAACCCCACTATTCTCTTACAAAAGGGGAAAAAATCTTAGGGACAGATTAGTAAGAGCTGATATTGGTAGTACATAGGCTAGACAGACTTTCCTCGGGATACCTAAAAAAGGATGCTTTCGCTGCTTCAGCTGCAACCAGGGTAACAGCCTACAAGAGGGTAACCTCTTTACACACACACACTCTGGCAGAAAGTATTTTATTACGGTGTTTTTGACGTGTCTATCTAGGAATGTTATATACCTAATAAATGCCCATGTGAACTAGGGTATGTGGGGGAGTTAACACAGCTGGTTAAGGACAGGATCAGGCAGCACAAGGCTGCCATCCGCAAGTGTGATTTGGAGGGCCTTGTGGCTCACCATTTCACACACGCTGTGCAAAGTGCTAGTCAGTTATGCTTCCAAATAATTGACTCGGTCAAAAAGAACAGACGTGGTGGTAGCATTGTACCTAGGCTGATACAGAGGATGTCCAGGTAGATAAGGACGTTTGCAACCCTGGTGCGGGGGGGGGGGGGGGGTTAGGGGGTTATGAACAAGGAGTTGGACTTGGGCTTCCAAACCTGAAATTCTTCCTCTTGTTCATCCCCTTTAGGCAATACAGGTATACCATATCCCACTTGTACTAATATGCTGTGCCGGGGCTTTACTCCATCCACTGATTAGACCTCTCATTTTTTCACCCACAGAGTCTTGGCTTAGATGCCCACTTTTTTTTAAATGTGATACGGGGGACTTACTCTATTTAAATCTACCTGTGGACAAGCGACTGACCCTGTATGCAGTGGATCCGACTACATCTTCCTTAAGTCTCCTCCCACCTCTGCCTGTCCATTATACCACATGCTTAAACCCTTTCATATCTATGACTGAGTATGTCTATTGAGAACATTATGGGTTAATTTCACTTTAAATTAAGCTTTCAATGATCTGTGAGGAGCAGTCACAATATCAAAATTTGAAATAAGTTGACTTCATTACTTGTCACATGACAGTATACAACTGTACTACTGTAGCTGTGCATATACTGTGAGGTGGTGTGAACAGGGCTAGAATCTGATACTAGACACTATTATAGTTCCCTACGTATATTACAGTGAACAGATCTTTATCACCTAATATTGTAAATAACACTGTTTGTGTCTTCTCTGCCATTCCACTGTTATGGAGTGACTACACAAGGTATATCATATAATAGGACTGCGCAAGAGTAAACAAACAACCTTCAGGATGATTCACACTGTACTTGCTGCAGCCATCATACAAACATTGTGTCCAGCCTGAAAAATCAATGGTTATACTGATAAGCACAACGCGATGGAGTGAGGGGAGAATCCAGCCCACAATGACATCACAGATGATTTGCATACCAAGATGTGAGATATCTGCAACCTGATTGCTTGAAGGAAACCCTGCCCATGGTGACATCACAGTGTAAGGATCCATCATTCTCGCCCTCCCCGGTGCACTCCCTACCATCTTAGACCTGCGATCGGGACTCCTGCCTCTTCTGCTTCCTGCAGCATATCTTGCGGACCGGCGAATGCCATGGTTCCTTCTAGAGGTGCGCGCGGACTGCACTTGGTACTAAATGCCATTCCCGCTGCTCCCACCACCAGGCTTCGCTCGCGCAGTGACGTCATCGCCGTGCAGCGCGCACCTGCTATGCTCGGCACCAGCACACGTGCACAGAAGCTTCCTCGCTTCTCTGTGTAATAGGATTCACCTGCCTTGTCCCCATCAGCCAACCACAGCCATGCATACTAGGGAGTATGCTTCCTCCTCATTGGTCTGTTCTTCCTATATATGCTCAGCCTGCCCTCTGGCACATTGGCTGAGCATAACCTTGTTTATGTACGCTGAGTTCACTGCAGTTCTGCCTCCTGTCCAAGCCTTGCCAGTCTTGTTCCTTGTTGCCTCACCTTGTTTGCTTTTTGGATTCCGTACTTCTCAGCTCCTGACCCGGCTTACCAACAATGACCCGCGTCTCTCCGCTCCTGACCCCGGCTTACCAACGATGATCCGCACCTCTCCAATCCCGACCTTGGCTAAAGTACCTGCAACGATCCATATCTCTCCAATCCAGACCTCGGCAACTATCACTGTCCATCCTGACCTCTCCAACCTGACCCGGCTACCTCGACCTATCTACACTCCAGACGCGCCCTCGCGGCTGCGGTTTGGCGTTTATCAAATCCCCACCTCGGCCTCGCTGTCACACCTTGTTTGTGGCAAGCGCATTGTTACACACAGACTGTGTGTGCACACCAGGAAGCACTCAAGTGACCGGGAGCAGCGCATTTAAACAAGCTGGTTGACTGCACCACCACATCACAGTGCTGGCTGTCAGAGCAGGATCATATGAGGATCATTCCCTGATCACAGGTTTTTCCCATAGCAGCAAAGATTGAAGCAGGGCTTCTCACTGAGGACGGTTGCTTGCTTGAGCCTTAAAGAGTTATTGGTAGAGATTGTTGTCATACTGCAAAGACTGATTATCATTTGTACTAAATACACTAGTGTTCTCCATTATCAGGCTCTTATGGTTTGTCAGGTGTCTAGTGCATTAGATTAACATATACATTATGTGACATAGAGCCTCATGCAGTAAGCGCCGATAAGGCTTTTTCGGCATTTTTTCGGCATTTTTTCGGCATTTTTTGCCCTCCAGATTCAGTAAGTGCCGATAAGTGGAAATTATCGGCAACTTTTCTTCCCGATAAAAAATTATCGGCATCCAGCTGCCGATAAGCCACTTATCGGCACTTTTTGAACTCGGTGGAATTCAGGTAGCCCCGATCAGCTTTTCGCTGCTGATCGGCACTCCAGAATGGAGACTTAATCGGGAATCCAGCCCGCCAACTAAAGTTGGCAACTTGGTGGAGGAGAAGCATCGGCAAGGGCGACACTTAGAAAAAATCAGCCCTTTTTCCTGTCTGTGATTGATGCCTGGGGGGCTCCGGAGCTGATTCCAGCACCGGAGCCAACCGGCATGCATTCGAGGCAGGAAAAATGCATGTAAAGCCCACTTCATTACCTTAGTGGCTAACCGCTAAGGCAATGAAGGGGTTAACCCACCGTGCCAGCTTTATTGTGGGTAGCTGGGGTGGGTGAAGGGGGTATTTGGCCCTGGGTGTGAGTTTAGGGCTTGCGGGGGGGTTGCGGGTGCACTTAACCCCTTCACGACCGTAGCAGTTAATACCGCTACGGTCATGAAGGGGTTAAGCCCTCCCGCTACCCACCCGCAAGCCCTAAACAACCACCGTTGGGGCTAATACACCCTTCACCCAGCCCCACTACCCACAATAAAAAATAATCACACACAGCAGCCCCACACTAAATAAATAAATAAATATATCTAAATAAATAAATAAATATCTCTATATAAATAAATAAAAAAATATATATATATAACCCCAACAACCATTAACATACACATATATGCACATCAATGATACTATAGGCCGGCGGGGGCCCTCGGGTGTTACCCGCAGGCCAGCAGTACCAATTATGTGCCCCCCCCAAATTAATGTCTAAACACATACATACTTATAAAGAAACCCACCCCCCCTAACACATACAGTATAGTTATGGCCACAATTACTATTATCCACAAATGGATAATAGTAAATGTGCCCATTATATACATAAACAGCAATAAATACATTAAATACATATAGCACTCACCCATCTCCGGCTGCCACGATGAAGGCCATCCTCCTCTTCATCCTGCCCATGCCCCCTCCGCTGCTGCAAAACAGACAGAAGAATGAAAACATCCAATGTAATGTCCCCTAACCCCTTAATCACCATAGCGGTTATTAACTGCTACAGTCATTAAGGGGTTAACCCACCCTCACCCACCACTCGGGAGGCCAAAATACCCTCCCCCACTAACCCCCCACCCCGTGAGGCCTAACCATCCTCACCCACTACCCACAAGGGAGGCCTACCCACATACCGTTGGTGAACCGGGGAACCCTCCCCCACCCCCAGTACCCACAATAAAAACAATACAGTGACACACAATAAACATCATTCTATTTATTAAATACATTACTCACCCCCTGTGCCCCCCATAAATACAAGATTTATCCTTTTACAAACAGGGTTCATAACACAGCCCCACGCGAGTCCCTGGTGGGCTGGCGGGGCACCTGACAGACCTACAGGGTACAAGCAGCCCTTTTCAAACAGGTTCTGGAGGCCTGCTGGTGGGTCCCGCCAAGCGCCATGGCCCCCAGGTGGTCTCCTTGGGTCACCATGGGCCACAATTGGGTCCCCACGGTAGGCCCGCGGACTGCACTTGGTACTAAATGCCATTCCCGCTGCTCCCACCACCAGGCTTCGCTCGCGCAGTGACGTCATCGCCGTGCAGCATGCACCTGCTATGCTCGGCACCAGCACACCGTGCACAGAAGCTTCCTCGCTTCTCTGTGTAATAGGATTCACCGCCTTGTCCCCATCAGCAACCACAAGCCGCCATACTAGGGAGTATGTCTCCTCCTCATGGTCTGTTCTTCCTATATATGTCAGCGCTGCCCTCTGGCACATTGGCTGACGATAACCTTGTTTATGTACGTGAGTTCACTGCAGTTCTGCCTCCTGTCCAAGCTGCCAGTCTTGTTCCTTGTTGCCTCACCTTGTTTGCTTTTTGGATTCCTACTTCTCAGCTCCTGACCCGGCTTACCAACAATGACCCGAGTCTCTCCGCTCCTGACCCGGCTTACCAACGATGACCGCACTCTCCCAATCCCGACCTTGGCTAAAGTACCTGCAACGATCCATATCTCTCCAATCCAGACCTCGGCAACTATCAATGTCCATCTGACCTCTCACAACCTGACCCGGCTACCTCGACCTATCTACACTCCAGACGCGCCTCGCGGCTGCGGTTTGGCGTTTATCAAATCCCCACCTCGGCCTCGCTGTCACCACCTTGTTTGTGGCAACGCATTGTTACACACAGACTGTGTGTGCACACCAGGAAGCACTCAAGGACCGGAGAGCAGCGCATTTAAACAAGCTGGTTGACTGCACCACCACATCACAGTGCTGGCTGTCAGAGCAGGATCATATGAGGATCATTCCCTGATCACAGGTTTTTCACATAGCAGCAAAGATTGAAGCAGGGCTTCTCACTGAGGACGGTTGCTTGCTTGAGCCTTAAAGAGTTATTGGTAGAGATTGTTGTATACTGCAAAGACTGATTATCATTTGTCACTAAATACACTAGTGTTTTCCATTATCAGGTCTTATGGTTTGTCAGGTGTCTAGTGCATAGATTAACATATCATTATGTGACATAGAGCCTCATGCAGTAAGCGCCGATAAGGCTTTTTTCGGCATTTTTTCGGCATTTTTTCGGCATTTTTTTGCCCTCCAGATTCAGTAAGTGCCGATAAGTGGAAATTATCGGCAACTTTTCTTCCGATAAAAAATTATCGGCATCCAGCTGCCGATAGCCACTTATCGGCACTTTTTGAACTCGGTGGAATTCAGGTAGCCCCGATCAGCTTTTCGCTGCTGATCGGCACTCCAGAATGCAGAGCTAATCGGGAATCCAGCCCGCCAACTAAAGTTGGCAACTGGTGGAGGAGAAGCATCGGCAAGGGCGACACTTAGAAAAAAATCAGCCCTTTTTCCTGTCGTGATGTGCTGGGGGGCTCCGGAGCGATTCCAGCACCGGAGCCAACCGGCATGCATTCGAGGCAGGAAAAATGCATGTAAAGCCCACTTCATTACCTTAGTGGGCTAACCGCTAAGCAATGAAGGGGGTAACCCACCGTGCCGCTTTATGTGGGTTAGCTGGGGTGGGTTGTGAAGGGGGTATTTGGCCCTGGGTGTGAGTTAGGGCTTGCGGGGGGGTTGCGGGTGCACTTAACCCCTTCACGACCGTAGCAGTTAATACCGCACGGTCATGAAGGGTAGTAAGCCCTCCCGCTACCCACCCGCAAGCCCTAAACAACCACCGTTGGGGCCTAATACACCCCACCCAGCCCCACACCCACAAAAAAAAAACACACACAGCAGCCCCACACAAAAAAAAAAAAACATAAATAAAAAAAAAAAAGAAATATCTCTATATAAATAAATAAATAAAAAATATATAACCCCAACAACCATTAACATACACACATATATGCACATCAATGATACTATAGGCCGGCGGGGGCCTCGGGTGGTACCCGCAGGCCAGCAGTACCAATTATGTGCCCCCCCCAAATTAATGTCTAAACACATACATACTTATAAAGAAACCCACCCCCCCTAACACATACAGTATAGTATGGCCACAATTACTATTATACAAATGGATAATAGTAAATGTGCCCATTTATATACATAAACACGCAATAAATACATTAAATACATATAGCACTCACCCATCTCCGGCTGCCACGATGAAGGCCATCCTCTCTTCATCCTGCCCATGCCCCCTCCGCTGCTGCAAAACAGACAGAAGAATGAAAAAATCCAATGTAATGTCCCCTAACCCCTTAATCACCATAGCGGATTATTAACTGCTACAGTCATTAAGGGTTAACCCACCCTCACCCACCACCGGGAGGCCAAAATACCCTCCCCCACTAACCCCCAACCCCGTGAGGCCTAACCATCCTCCACCCACTACCCACAAGGGAGGCCTACCCACACTACCGTTGGTGAACCGGGGAACCCTCCCCACCCCCAGTACCCACAATAAAAACAATACAGACACACAATAAACATCATTCTATTATAATACATTACTCACCCCCTGTGCCCCCCATAAATACAAGATTATCCTTTTACAAACAGGGTTCATAACACAGCCCCACGCGAGTCCCTGGTGGGCTGGGGGGCACTGACAGACCTACAGGGTACAAGCAGCCCTTTTCAAACAGGTTCGGAGGCCTGCTGTGTGGGTCCCGCCAAGCGCCATGGCCCCCAGGTGGTCTCCTGGGTCACCATGGGCCACAATTGGGTCCCACGGTAGGCCCAAGGATGTCTGGGAACCCGGGTCAGACCACAGGTGTCTGCGGGGGCTCGGGTGATTCCCACGGGGGGTCTGGGGAAATCACGAGTGCTCAACTAGGGTCAGCGGTGCCCCCACTGATGTGGGACCACCGCTTTTCATCCCCGCAGACTACGGGTCCGCGGTACCCCCACAGATGTGAGGCCACCGCTTCATCCCCGCATGTGTCACCCGTGGAACCAACCGCTGATACCCGTGTGATACCCAAGGAGACCCGCAGGTGGTCTCCAGATGTCCCACGCAGAACCACGGAACAAACCTGAATGTAAAAAAAATAAACCTGGGCCTAACATTCAATACATAACCCCCCCCCCCAACACCTTAAGTACAATAATGTGCAAAATAACTATTATCCAGATAGGGATAATAGATTATTTGCCCAATTATTAAAAACAATTAAATAGCTATTCCAAATAAATAAAGTATTACTGACCTCATCAATAAGAGTCTCCGTCACGCTGCAACAGCCTGTCTTGCCACACAAAAAAATAGCCAATACAAAGGCCAAATACATCATTACATTCAGATATCAATTAACCCCTTAAACCACCTATCGGATAATAACCGCAAAGGTAATTTTGGGGTTTAAGCCACACTGGCCCCGATACCCACCTTTCACCCATGAATTTGTACAGTGGCTTCATCATGCATATAAATATATATATATATAATTATAATTAATATATATATATATATATATAGATATATATATATATACAGATATATATATAGATATAATGTACATAATCAAAAAATAAATAGATGATACCTTCTGTGGCTAACGAAATGCTTTTTATTTGCGAGCTTTCGAGATACACTGATCTCTTCTTCCGGCGATATTACAATGGGGATTGTACCAAGCCAGTAAAAATAACATATTACCATTCATTAATGACATCCCTTAACAATTTACATTCCATCCCTAACGATTAAACAATTAACAAATTCAAGGCCTTGAACATAACAATTTAACCTCGATGAGAAAAAATAATGTACCAACAAGAATACAAAATAGAAAAGAAAGGCTAACCCTGACCTAAAGAACACCATACAAAATCAACAATTACATCTATCTAATTTTAAATACTTTAAACACACAATAAAGCATAGCAGCATAGAAAAAATAATTAAAACACATCAAATCAAGCTTTTTTAAACAACATATTTTCTTACCCTGTATGTATATATCTCTCTAGAACATAAATACATACATACATAACATACAGTGGCAAGAAATGATTGTAACACAAATAAAAACATACCATGTTAAAAAAAAAGATTAAAAAAATTAACAAGTTAAAATAAAATACATTTCTTTAGTTCACTTACCATACTTGACCCACCGACTTCCGTTGAAACAGCTTATCACGTAACAAAACCCACCAGGCACAGGAACCCATAAAATAAAAAAACCATAAAAAAATAAACATTAACTAAAAATCCAAATCAATCACGGTCTTCTAATTAATCCATCTCATCTGTATTCTTCTTTCTTCTATCTTCTTCGGGTCTTCTTCCCTTCTTCGGCCACACCCCTGGTTTCTTTTGCTGTAGGAGGTCCTCCCTCCTCGGCGGCTGGCTTTAAAAATGAAGACGACTAGGCTTTTAAAGGACTATGACGTCACATTTTCATCAGGTTCCCACGGTCCTGATTGGGCCCATGAAAACCATGTGTTTTGGCCGATAAAAAAAAAAAAGATGACGTCACATAAAGGCAATGAAAGCACAGCCAATCAGAATGGTTTTGCTTCAATTGACCTTTAAGATGGACATCATGAAAAGAAACATGGCCGGCCTCACCATGGTACGGTAGCCAATCAGAGCGTGGGAAAGTCTCTATCCCTACTCTGATTGGCTCTAGTACCATGTGACGGCTTTCAATGACGTCAACATCCGTTCTCCCCCAAGCCTGTCACATGGTATATACTAGAGCTAATCAGAGTTGGGATGGTGTTCCCACGCTTGATTGGCTACCGTACCATGTGGAGTCCAGCCATGTTTCTTTTCTGACGTCATCTTAAAGGCAATTGAAGCAAAGCCATTCTGATGGCTGTGCTTTCATTGCCTTTTAAGTGACATATCATTTTTTTTTTAACGGCCCAAAACACATGGTTCTCATGCCCAATCAGGGCAGGGCCGTGGGAACCATGACGAAAATGTGACGTCATAGGCCTTTAAAAGCCTATGGGGCCTCATGCAAGAGAGCAGCGCTATATAGAATTGGAGGGGGGAAAATGGAAAAATTGTAGCTTTATTGGAGAGTTTTTTCTTCCATATGCAGAAAGGGCAGAAAAACTGCATTAAACAATTCCTTTCTGCATATGGGAGTTGCAACCAGCCACTATGAGCGCTATGAGCGCTATGAGCGCTGTTTGAAACTTGTAGGGAAAAAAAATGCGTTTTTTTTTTTTTTCCTCTCCACCGGCGCGGAAGCGCCAGCATGCTTGGTGGAGAGGAAAAATGTTGAAAATCGCGCCATTTTTTTGGCCGCGAAACAAGCCACTAGATTGCGATCGCGGCTCTCTGCATACGGCAGAAAAAAAAAAACAAATGGAGAGATTAGAAAACTCTCCAGCCCGCGCGACGAATTTCAAAAAAAAAAAAAAAAAAAATGGCGCTTTTTTAAAAACTTGCCGGTTTTCGCTTTCTCAAGACAGATTCCCCAATTAATGCCGCTTTCGCTTTTGCGCTGCTCTCTGCATGAGGCCCTATGTCGTCTCATTTTGAAGCCAGCCGCCGAGGAGGAAGGACCTCCTACAGAAGAAAGAGAAGGCCGGGCGTGGCCGAAGAAGAAAAGAAGAAGGAAGAAGACCCGGAAGAAGATAGAAGAAGAAGAAGAAGAATACAGATGAAGTGGGATTACAATTAGAAGACCCGTGGATTGATTGGATTTTTAGTTTAATGTTTATTTTTTATGGTTTTTTTTTTATGGGTTCCTGTGCCTGGTGGATTCGTTCGTGAGTAAGCTGTTCAACGGGAGTCGGTGGGTTCAAGTAATGGTAAGTGAACTAAAGAAATGTATTTTATTATCTTGTTAAATTTTTTTAATGCTTTTTTTACATGGTATTTATTTATTTGTGGTATATCATTTCTTGCCACTGTATGTACAGTTGAGTATGTATGTATGTATGATTGTATGTCTAGAGAGATATATACATACAGGGTAAGAAAATGATGTTGTTTTAAAAGCTGATTTGTGATGGTTTTAAATTAATTTTTCTATGCTGCTATGCTTTATTGTGTGTTTTTAAAGATTTTAAAAAATTAGATAGATGTAATTGTTGATTTTGTATGGTGTTCTTTAGGTCCAGGGTTAGCTTTCTTTTCTATTTTGTATTCTTGTTGGTACATATATTTTTTCTCAGGTTAAATTGTTATGTTAAAGGCTTGAATTTGTTAATTGTTTAATTGTGAGGGATTTTTGAATGTAAATTGTTAGGGATGTCATTAATGAATGGTAATTGATTTATGTTATCTGGCTTGGTTAAAATAGTATCTTGTTTGGAAGGATATTGTATTTTGCTTGCAATGTTATTGTTAACATTAATTTGCAGAATGTATATGGTGCATAGATTGATGCATCATATATCAATTGTAAATGCAATGTGTTGATTGGCATTAGAGGTATTTGATTGGCATTTGATGATTGTGCTTTAAAGTTCAGTGAGGATTATTCAAGGAAATTAATTTATTGTAGGTGTCTGTATGGAGAGTGTATTTGGAGTACAGCATGTTTTTGATAACCCTTCTACATTTATTTGTATATTGGTTCATATGATGGTGTGTGTGTGTGTATATTAGATATATATATATATATAAGATATATTATATAGATATTATATATATATATTCTGCTCGGTATATATATAATATTGCATGATGAAGCCACTGTACAAATTCATGGGTGAAAGGGGGTATCGGGCCGTGTGGCTTAACCCTTATTACCTTTATGGTTATTATCCGATAAGGGTTTAAGGGTTAATTGATATCTGATGTAATTGCAATGTATTGGCTTTGTTTTGACTATGTTTTGTGGGCAAGGACAAGGATTTTGCTGGAGATGGAGACTCTTATTGATGAGGTCAGTGAGTAGTATTTATTTATTTGAATATGCTAGTTAATGTTTTTTAATAATGGGCAAATAATCTATTATCCTTATCTGGAGATAATAGTTATTTTGCAATTATTGTACTGTAGGTGTTGGGGTTGGGGGGTTGGGGGGGTTGGAGTTGTATTGAATGTATAGGCCAGGTTTTATTTTTTTTACATTCGGGTTTTGTTCCGTGGTCTGCGTGGGGACCTCTGGAGACCACATGCGGGTCCCCTCGGGTATCTCACAGGTATCAGGCTGGGTGGTTCCACGGGTGACACATGCGGGGATGAAGCGGTGGCCTCACATCTGTGGGGGCACCGCGGCCCCGTAGTCTGCGGGGATTGAACGGTTGGTCCCAACATCCGTGGGGGCACGCCGAACCATAGGTGCTGGGGATGAAGCGGTGTGGTCCCACATACGTGAGGGCACCGCGGACCCAGTAGTGAGCATTCGTGAGTCCCCAGACCCCCCGTGGTAACCACCCGAGGCTCCGCAGACAACTTGGGGTATGACCCGGGGCTCCCAGACATCTTGGGCCTACCGTGGGGACCCAATGTGGCCCACGGTGACCAAGGAGACCACCTGGGGGCCATGGCGCTTGGGGGACCCACCAGCAGGCTCCAGAACCTGTTTGAAAAGGGCTGCTGGTAACCTGTAGGTCTGTCAGGTGCCCCCCGCCCACCGGGGGGACTCGCGTGGGGCTGTGTTATGAACCCTGTTTGTTAACAGGATAAATCTTGTATTTATGGGGGGGAAGGGGAGGGTAATGTTTAATAATTAGAATGATGTTTATTGTGTGTCATGTATTGTTTTATTTGTGGGTACTGGGGGTGGGGGGGGGTTCCCCGGTATACCAACGGTATGTGGGTAAGCCTCCCTTGTGGGTAGTGGGTGAGTGTGGTTAGGCCTCACGGGGTGGGGGGTTAGTGGGGGAGGGTATGTAGGCCTCCTGAGTGGTGGGTGAGGGTGGGTTAACCACTTAATGACTGTAGCGGTTAATAACCGCTATGGTGATTAAGTTGTTAGGGGACATTACATTGGATGTTTTATTCTTGTGTCGGTTTTGCAGCAGCGGAGGGGGCATGGGCAGGATGAAGAGGAGGATGGCCTCATCGTGGCAGCCGGAAATGGGTGGGTGATACTATATGTATTTAATGTATTATTGTTGTTTATGTATTTTAAAATACACAGTGGGTGTATGTTGTTATTGCAATGTTTATTGGGGGCAAATGTCCCCAAGAAACATGTATTCTGCTCTTTAACCCCTTCATTGCCTTAGCGGCTATACGCTATGGTAATGATGAAGCAGCATTTATGTATTTTTAATAATATTGTGGCGGGAGCAGGGGGTTCCCTGAGCTGAACGCATTGATTTGTGGCTCAGAGACCCCCTGCTCACAGTACACTATATTAAAAATACATTCATGCTGCTTCGTTACGTAGCACATAGCCGCAAAGGTTAAGGAACGAGTGTTATTGATATGATATGGTTTTTTACTGATAGTGTAGTGTGCAGAGGGTCTCCGGAGCTGAACGCTTTGGTTTTAGGTCCAGGGACCCCCTGCTTCCCGAGATACAGGCCCTTTAGGGGTGCCGGTATCCCTCTGCTTGTTTACATTCCGCGGGTCATGTGATCGGGACCTTTAAATGCAGAGGGATACCGGCAGCTCATAAAGGGGTCTGTATTCGGGAAGCAGGGGTCCCCGGACTGAAACCAATGCGGTTCAGCTCCGGAGACCCCCCTGCACATGTACACTATCAGTAAAAAGTGTTTATAAATACTTTTTATTTGCCGATGTTTGCGCTGAGAGAGGGGCTTGTCTCTCTCTGCTGCAAACAACACTTATCGGACAGGACAAGGCCTATCGGAAGGATTATCGGGAGCCAGGCTGTATCAGCACAGGCTCATCGGCAGTTTGCTTTCGCAGTGCTTCGGCAGGGATCGGCAATGGATTCGGCCCTTACTGAGTACTGCGAGGGCAAATCGTCAAAAAAAAAAAAGGCCTATCCGCCAACCTTGACGAAAAGATTTTATCGGGTCTTACTGCATGAGGGCCCATAGTCTGTTTAATTGAATATTGCTTGCACCTGCCTGTTTACAGTAGTTTTGGACTTTGTTAATTTGCTTTTACATTGGGAGGATTTGGCCTGTGGAGTAAGTCGGGAAAGTACTGTACTATAGTCCCTCTCTGGTGGCTATGGGAGTAGGCCTGAGAAGAAGGGTAAATGACCCTGAGATGTTGCCCCCTGCTTCTTACCGCACTAGGGATTCTCTTTCTCATATCCTAATTTAGTGATATCACATCCCCCCTCCCCTTCCCTCCCTTTCTTGTTAGCATTATCATGTGATTTGCGGCTTTATGCACAGTGTCATTCTATGTTATTTACTTTTTCTCATTAATACATATCAGTATTTCAACTATCACGTACTTTCTCGTATATATTTGGAGTGCAGGGAACACTTTGTGTGTTCAATACTGAAACTTTCTTCCACACCGGAACAAGGAGAAAAAACAGGTGTACAATGGAGGAGACTCACAGGCAAAGGTGAACTAATAAATAGGCAATACAGTAAAGGAGATATGAATAAAGCTACTCCCCAACCCTTCAGGCTCCAATAAGCAGAAATCTGATTAAGACCAAGTTTTTAAGATTACAGACGAGGACACTGAGTATTCTAAAGCTTGCCTTAAACTAGCCCCGGTTACATTCTGGGTTGTTGCAGGGTGTAAAACCTGGCTAGTTAAGGCAAGTGTAAGGCATTCTGCATTGACTAAGACCCATAGGATTAACACAACAGGGGTCCCTGGCAGTCCCATTCCGTTTGAATGGGACTGCCAGGGACCCCGCTGTTAATCTGATGGGCCATTAGTCAATGCAGAAAATGCCGGTTCTAGTTTTTAAGGCATGTTAAGGCTTTACCAGCATGTACCTGGGTGTACCTGGGTCTTTTGGCGATTGCCACTGGTTTGGTTAGAATAGTCGCAGTCTCTGCTGTACTTAATCATTAAGTTAACCGACCCAAAACCAACTAAAAATGTAACGTATTAAAATGACGTAGATATCCAGTAAAAAAAAAAAAAAGAAAGAAAATGGCTAATAAGAAAAGTCTTGCATTATTTTAATAAGGGATATATCAACAAACAATGTATTGACCATACTGGAAGATACAGATGCAATATGAAGAAAATACACGAATAATCTTATTTTCTTTCTTTTGTTTATGACTCTTGTTGTATACAAATACTGTAACGAAGTGTAAATGTATATACCCAAATTAAAAAAATAATAAAAATAACAACAATGGTGTGTCAGCATGGCAAGGTGCACAAAACAGATGGAATCTTTCCTGTGGTCCAGCACCTGTGGGAAATTCCAAAAAATGGAGGACATTCCGCAGGGCAGTCCATGGCAGGCTGTAATGGCCTACCGGGTGTAACCAGCGGGGGGTCTCCTGCGTTTGAATGGGACTACGCTGTGCGCTTCCTACCGCAATCTGAATCAGTCATCTATACTGTACAGCTCTAACAGGCGATCGCCTGATTGATTTTATTTTAATAAATATATATGTGCAGGGGGTCTCCGGAGCTGAATCACATTCATTTCAGTCCAGGGGATCCCTGCTTCCTGAGTTACAGGTGTCGGTATGGGGTGCCGAATATCCCTGTCATGGGCATGGTGTACCACTGTGCCAATCATTTGGTTTATTGGCATTTTTAAATTGAATGAAATGTAATGTATACCATAGTGGCAAACCATTCACCATATTAGGGCTGGTGTTCCCTGTGCCAATCAATTGTTTTATTGACAGTTTTTTTTATTTAAATGTAATGTAGTTTAGTGGTGCTTGTTTTTTTATTTTGTCTTGCCCATTCATTGCCACTAGTGGCAAAACCATGCCATATATGGGTATGTTTACACATGTCAAAATCAAGGTAGAGGGGGGGTAGTTAGCCCCCGGTCGGGAATGGGTAGCGCTATGGGGGGGTGGTGGTGGTAGCGGCGGGAAGGACGGACGTGGGGCTTAATACCTTAATTACCATGTGGTTAATAACCGCTAAGGTGATTAGGGTTCCTGTGACAGTAGTTAGTTTTTTTTATTTCTGTAGATGCCCACTGAAGAAGAGAAGGAGGATGAGACAGCCTCATTTGGCACAGGTAAGTAATATAACTTTAATTTACTCTATACTGCTGGGTAATGTTTGGTTATGTTTTATTTTTTTATGTGCAAATGGCTATTATCCAGATATGGACAATGGGATTTTGCCCATTACTGGTACTAGGTGTAGGGGGGGGGGAGGGGGGAGGGGAGTGGTGTGAGAGGGGGGGTGGTTGTCAATGTATTGTATTAGGGTTTGATTGTAAGGTTTATTGGGGGTAGAGTGTGAGGGAGTGGGTGGTTAGGCATCTCTGGTGGGTGTGGGAGGGGTTAACCCTTTAATTACCATAGCGGTTACTAACACTAAGGTAAATGAAGGGGTTAACCCTCCACACCTTCCCGGTAGGTCCTATACCACCTCCCTGTGGAAACTACCCTTTTTGCCCACCTCTCTGCCCCAAAACACCAGGTATCTGGCTTAACCCCTTCATTAGGCGGTGTGCATCTGCTCCCAAGAAGAAAAATACTGCAGACGGGCCTTCTTCCTGGTCAAACAACTTTATTTGGCAACATACGCAGCCGAAAGAACACACTCTTACACGTTTCGGCGGTCACTCCGCGCTTTATCAAAGATCTTATCTTGATAAAGCGCGTAGTGACGCGCGAAACTCGGAAGAGGGTGTTCTTTCGGTGACTATGTGACCAAATAAAGTTGTCTTTGACCAGTAAGCAGGCCCGGTCTGCAGCTATTTCTTCTTGGGAGAGAATGCACCTCATGAGTTTTTCTCCTATTCGCAATCTATGTTTTATCCCGGGGTTGGAGCAAGTTGATGTCCAGGACGTCTTTCTCGCAAAAAACAGTGAGTTTGTTTATTATCAGGTAACCCATGCAAGACATTCTCGGGGTCAGAGGCTATTGGGGAGATTCTAACGCTGTATCGTTTATTTGAGAGACATAATAAGGGTTACAATCCCAACATGGGACGTGCCTGAGAAGTGCACAACAGTGAAACTATAACATTTATACTTCTGGATTCGGTTGTAGTGGCACCGCTAGGGAGCTTGGGACTCCCATCTCTCTCTCTCAATGTTTTAACCCCTCATTGCCTTAAGGTTAGCTGGTAAGGTAATGAAGATGCTTTTATTTTATTTTAGTAACATATTATTGTTCAGGGGTCTCACGGAGCTGAACCGCATCATTTCAGGTCCGGGGAACCCTGCTTCCCAATTTCCAGGCCCCGGTATGGGGTGCCTGATCCCAGTCATGTGGGCAGTGACGTGTGAGAAATTAAACATGGCAGGGAAATGGCACAGGGGAATACCACTTCCTGTAACTCGGGAAAGCAGGGGTCCCCGGACCTGAAATTAATGCGATTGCAACTCCGGAGATCCGCTGCAACAAATAATAGTTATTAAATTTAAAAGCCCGCAATCGCCTGCTAGGAGCATGCAGGTAGAGTGTCTCACGTTCTTAGGTGCGCGTCTCTTACAGCAGGTGTGGTCCAGAAGGATTCACAAAGTGTGAGTCCATTCAAACGCAAGGAGATCCTGCTGTGCGTAATCCGATTGGCATTCAGCCAATGGTTTGCTGGACTCGGAGGGTGAGAGGGCCCGGACCCAAAAGTCCACATCTGTATGCAGCAAACAGTGTGTATTACCATCTCAAAAATGAATCTGACGAGATGGAAGTATTTGGATACCCACAATAGCTAGAGCAGGGTTGCGCCAAACTGGGAGCGTGAGATTTTTTAGGGGGGGCGTGGTGGTTACAGAGGCACCGCGCTCTTCCCCAAGACATTTAAATGAAAATGCCGGGGGACTGTGCGAGGGCCTCTGTAACTCACTTACCTTGATTCAGCTGTCTCAGGCGATGCATCGCCATGGGAATCATTTGACGCACAAGGTGTCGTCAATATGACCCGTGATAATTTGGTGCCGCAACAAAAGGCCTCACTTGGGGGGGCGGGGGGGTGTTGCGAGCATTGGGGAGAGCAGGCAGGGGGTCGCAGCTCACCAAAAGTTTGGTGCACCCCAAGTTCGAGAAAGGGTTTTAAACACCACAATTTTTTTTATTAATTATGAAAACATTTTTTTCTAAAATAGGCCCAGCCCCAGATAGCAGTCAGCAGGCAGTCTGTTGCAGAAGAAATGGGAGCTCTACAAACAAAGCTCTAACTAAATTTAAGAGGTTACAGTGTGTCGAGGACCTCAGACACAGTGGAGAGAGTGGTGACCAATAAATATAGCTATTGTGGCTATACAAATGATCTATCCATTGGTCCGTTTTTAATGGAGAAAGAGGACTATATCAAGAAAAGTGGTGAGGGTCCCTATGAATAGTGCCTCCGACTATAAAGTGTAAGCAATTACTCTATGAGGCAAAAATACAGGGAGCAGCAGAAGAGAAGATGGAGAAGACGCCATCAGTGCCCCAATCGCGGCCCTCTCTTCTCTCAAGTCTTGCTTGTGATCGTGCTCTGAGGCCATTTCAGAGATTGCAGATTGCCAATTAAGGTTTGTGTGTGTGCCACACGCTGTTCTCGGACTGACACATATTATCGTTACTGATACGCATTCACCCTAACGGACTTGTTTGTTTTACACATTAATTAGCTTTGTGCGACACCCTTTAAACCAGGGAAAGCTAATGTCCGGTCCCATTTAGGTAAAGTCACATTATTTGCCCTGATTTAATGGAGCTCTGTGGATCTGGTTGGTAAAGGTTTTGAACTGCGGGGTGACAACAACATGTATATAGTGCACCAGAATTCTATGGCACAACATCATTTCTTACCCTGTATGTATATATCTCTCTAGACATACATACATACATACATACATACAGTGGCAAGAAATGATGTACCACAAATAAAAACATACACATGTTAAAAAAGCATTAAAAAAATTAACAAGTTAAATAAAATACATTTCTTTAGTTCACTTACCATTACTTGACCCCACCGACTTCCGTTGAACAGCTTACTCACGTACAAAACCACCAGGCACAGGAACCCATAAAATAAAAAAACCATAAAAAAATAAACATTAAACTAAAAATCCAAATCAATCCACGGTCTTCTAATTGTAATCCATCTTCATCTGTATTCTTCTTTCTTCTATCTTCTTCCGGGGTCTTCTTCCCTTCTTCGGCCACACCCTGGTCTTCTTTCTGCTGTAGGAGGTCCTCCCTCCTCGGCGGCTGGCTTAAAAATGAGACGACATAGGCTTTTAAAGGACTATGACGTCACATTTTCATCATGGTTCCCACGGTCCTGATTGGGCCATGAAAACCATGTGTTTTGGCCGATAAAAAAAAAAAAGATGACGTCACATAAAGGCAATGAAAGCACAGCCAATCAGAATGGTTTTGCTTCAATTGCCTTTAAGATGACATCATGAAAAGAAACATGGCCGGCCTCACATGGTACGGTAGCCAATCAGAGCGTGGGAAGTCTATCCCTACTCTGATTGGCTCTAGTACCATGTGACAGGCTTTCAATGACGTCACATCCGTTCTCCCCCAAGCCTGTCACATGGTATACTAGAGCTAATCAGAGTTGGGATGGTGTTCCCACGCTCTGATTGGCTACCGTACCATTGTGACGAGTCCAGCCGTGTTTCTTTTCATGACGTCATTCTTAAAGGCAATTGAAGCAAAGCCATTCTGATTGCTGTGCTTTCATTGCTTTAAGTGACATCATCATTTTTTTTTTAACGGCCAACAACACATGGTTCTTCATGGGCCCAATCAGGGCAGTGGGTGTCGGCGTGGGAAAACCATGACGAAAATGTGACGTCATAGGCCTTTAAAAGCCTATGGGCCTCATGCAGAGAGCAGCGCTATATAGAATTGGAGGGGGGGAAAAATTGTAGCTTTATTGGAGAGTTTTTTTCTCCATATGCAGAAAGGGCAGAAAACTGCATTAACAATCCTTTCTGCATATGGAGAGTTGCAACCAGCACTATGAGCGCTATGAGCGCTATGAGCGCTGTTGAAACTTGTAGGGAAAAAAATCGCGTTTTTTTTTTTTTCCTCTCCACCGGCCGCGGAGCGCCAGCTGCTTGGTGGAGAGGAAAAATGTTGAAAATCGCGCCATTTTTTTGGCGCGAACA
Source organism: Ascaphus truei (assembly GCA_036426205.1). NCBI lineage: Eukaryota > Metazoa > Chordata > Amphibia > Anura > Ascaphidae > Ascaphus > Ascaphus truei. The sequence continues at coordinate 26,577,919 of CM071567.1, read as the reverse complement.
GCCACTAGATTGCGATCGCGGCTCTCTGCATACGGCAGAAAAAAAAACTGGAGAGATTAGAAACTCTCCAGCCGCGCGACGAATTTCAAAAAAAAAAAAAAAAAATGGCGCTTTTTTAAAAACTTGCCGGTTTCTGCCTTTCTCAAGACAGAATTCGCCAATTAATGCCGCTTTCGCTTTTTGCGCTGCTCTCTGCATGAGGCCCTATGTCGTCTCATTTTGAAGCCAGCCGCCGAGGAGGAAGGACCTCCTACAGAAGAAGAAGGCCAGGGCGTGGCCGAAGAAGGGAAGAAGACCCCGGAAGAAGATAGAAGAAAGAAGAATACAGATGAAGATGGATTACAATTAGAAGACCCGTGGATTGATTTGGATTTTTAGTTTAATGTTTATTTTTTTATGGTTTTTTATTTTATGGGTTCCTGTGCCTGGTGGATTGGTTCGTGAGTAAGCTGTTCAACGGGAGTCGGTGGGTTCAAGTAATGGTAAGTGAACTAAAGAAATGTATTTTATTTATCTTGTTAATTTTTTTTAATGCTTTTTTTACATGTGTATTTATTTATTTGTGGTATATCATTTCTTGCCACTGTATGTACAGTATGTATGTATGTATGTATGTATGCATGTATGTCTAGAGAGATATATACATACAGGGTAAGAAATGATGTTGTTTTAAAAGCTTGATTTGATGTGTTTTAAATTAATTTTTCTATGCTGCTATGCTTTATTGTGTGTTTAAAGTATTTTAAAATTAGATAGATGTAATTGTTGATTTTGTATGGTGTTCTTTAGGTCAGGGTTAGCCTTTCTTTTCTATTTTGTATTCTTGTTGGTACATATATTTTTTCTCAGGTTAAATTGTTATGTTAAAGGCTTGAATTTGTTAATTGTTTAATTGTGAGGGATTGAATGTAAATTGTTTAGGGATGTCATTAATGAATGGTAATTGATTTATGTTTACTGGCTTGGTTAAAATAGTATACTTGTTTGGAGGTATTTGTATTTTGCTTGCAATGTTATTGTTAACATTAATTTGCAGAATGTATATGGTGCATAGATTGTATGCATCATATATACAATGTAAATGCAATGTGTTGATTGGCATTAGAGGTATTTGATTGGCATTTGATGATTGTGCTTATAAGTTCAGTTAGGATTATTCAAGGAAATTAATTTTATTGTAGTGTGTCTGTATGGAGAAGTGTTATTTGGAGTACAGCATGTTTTTGATAACCCTTCTACATTTATTTGTATATTGGTTCATCATGTGTGTGTGTGTATATATATATATATATATATATATATATATATATATATATATATATATATATATCTCTCTCTGTATATATATATATATTTGCATGATGAAGCCACTGTACAAATTCATGGGTGAAAGGTGGGTATCGGGCCAGTGTGGCTTAACCCCTTAATTACCTTTATGGTTATTATCCGATAAGGTGTTTAAGGGGTTAATTGATATCTGAATGTAATTGCAATGTATTGGCTTTGTTTTGACTATGTATTTTGTGGGCAAGACAAGGATTTTGCTGGCGATGGAGACTTCTTATTGATGAGGTCAGTAGTACTTTATTTATTTGAATATGCTAGTTAATGTTTTTAATAATGGGCAAATAATCTATTATCCTTATCTGGATAATAGTTATTTTGCACATTATTGTACTGTAGGTGTTGGGGGGGTGGGGGGGTTATGTATTGAATGTATAGGCCAGGTTTATTTTTTTTACATTCAGGGTTTGTTCCGTGGTTCTGCGTGGGACCTCTGGAGACCACATGCGGGTCTCCTCGGGTATCTCACAGGTATCAGGCTGGTGGTTCCACGGGTGACACATGCGGGGATGAAGCGGTGGCCTCACATCTGTGGGGGCACCGCGGCCCCGTAGTCTGCGGGGATGAAGCGGTGGTCCCACATCCGTGGGGGCACCGCCGACCCATAGGTGCGGGGATGAAGCGGTGGTCCCACATCCGTGAGGGCACCGCGGACCCGTAGTGAGCATTCGTGAGTTCCCCAGACCCCCGTGGTAACCACCCGAGGCTCCGCAGACACTTGTGGGTATGACCCGGGGCTCCCAGACATCCTTGGGCCTACCGTGGGGACCCAATTGTGGCCCACGGTGACCCAAGGAGACCACCTGGGGGCCATGGCGCTTGGCGGGACCCACCAGCAGGCCTCCAGAACCTGTTTGAAAAGGGCTGCTGGTAACCTGTAGGTCTGTCAGGTGCCCCGCCAGCCCACCGGGGACTCGCGTGGGGCTGTGTTATGAACCCTGTTTGTAACAGGATAAATCTTGTATTTATGGGGGGCACAGGGGATGGGTAATGTATTTAATAATTAGAATGATGTTTATTGTGTGTCACTGTATTGTTTTTATTGTGGGTACTGGGGGTGGGGTGGGGGTTCCCCGGTATACCAACGGTATGTGGGTAAGCCTCCCTTGTGGGTAGTGGGTGAGTGTGGTTAGGCCTCACGGGGTGGGGGGTTAGTGGGGGAGGGTATGTAGGCCTCCTGAGTGGTGGGTGAGGGTGGGTTAACCACTTAATGACTGTAGCGGTTAATAACCGCTATGGTGATTAAGTTGTTAGGGGACATTACATTGGATGTTTTCATTCTTGTGTCTGTTTTGCAGCAGCGGAGGGGGCATGGGCAGGATGAAGAGGAGGATGGCCTTCATCGTGGCAGCCGGAAATGGGTGGTGAGTACTATATGTATTTAATGTATTTATTGTTGTTTATGTATTTAAAATACACAGTGGGTGTATGTTGTTTATTGCAATGTTTATTGGGGGCAAATGTCCCCAAGAAACATGCTATTCTGCCTTAACCCCTTCATTGCCTTAGCGGCTATACGCTATGGTAATGAAGCAGCATTTATGTATTTTTAATAATATTGTGCGGGAGCAGGGGGTTCCCTGAGCTGAACCGCATTGATTTGTGGCTCAGAGACCCCCTGCTCACAGTACACTATTATTAAAAATACATTCATGCTGCTTCGTTACCGTAGCACATAGCCGCAAAGGTAAGGAACGAGTGTTTATTGATATGGGTTTTTTACTGATAGTGTAGATGTGCAGAGGGTCTCCGGAGCTGAACCGCTTTGGTTTTAGGTCCAGGGACCCCCTGCTTCCCGAGATACAGGCCCCTTTAGGGGTGCCGGTATCCCTCTGCTTTGTTTACATTCCGCGGTCATGTGATCGGGACCTTTAAATGCAGAGGGATACCGGCAGCTCATAAAGGGGTCTGTATCTCGGGAAGCAGGGGGTCCCCGGACCTGAAACCAATGCGGTTCAGCTCCGGAGACCCCCTGCACATGTACACTATCAGTAAAAGTTGTTTATAAATACTTTTTATTTTGCCGATGTTTGCGCTGAGAGAGGGGCTTGTCTCTCTCTGCTGCAAACACCTATCGGCAGACAAGGCCTATCGGAAGGCTTATCGGGAGCCAGGCTGTATCAGCACAGGCTCATCGGCAGTTTTGCTTTCGCAGTGCTTCGGCAGGGATCGGCATGGATTCGGCCCTTACTGAGTACTGCGAGGGCAAATCGTCAAAAAAAGGCCTATCCGCAACCCTTGACGAAAAGATTTTATCGGGTCTTACTGCATGAGGCCCATAGTCTGTTTAATTGAATATTGCTTGCACCTGCCTGTTTACAGTAGTTTTGGACTTTTGTTAATTTGCTTTTACATTGGGAGGATTTGGCTGTGAGTAAGTCGGGAAGTACTGTACTATAGTCCCTCTTTCTGGTGGCTATGGGAGTAGGCCTGAAGAAGGGGTAAATGACCCTGAGATGTTGCCCCCTGCTTCTTACCGCACTAGGGATTTCTTTCTCATATCCTCATTTTTAGTGATATCACATCCCCCCTCCCCTTCCCTCCCTTTCTTGTTAGCATTATCATGTGATTTGCGCTTTATGCACAGTGTCATTCTATGTTATTTACTTTTTCTCATTAATACATATCAGTATTTCAACTATCACGTACTTTCTCGTATATATTTGGAGTGCAGGGAACACTTTGTGTGTTCAATACTGAAACTTTCTTCCAACACAGGAACAAGAGAAAAACAGGTGTACAATGGAGGCGACTCACAGGCAAAGGTGAACTAATAAATAGGCAATATCAGTAAAGGAGATATGAATAAAGCTACTCCCCACCCTTCAGGCTCCAATAAGCAGAAATCTGATTAAGACCAAGTTTAAGATTACAGACGAGACACTGAGTATTCTAAAGCTTGCCTTAAACTAGCCCGGTTACATTCTGGGTATGTGCAGGGTGTAACCTGGCTAGTTTAAGGCAAGTTTAAGGCATTTCTGCATTGACTAATGACCCATAGGATTAACACAACAGGGGTCCCTGGCAGTCCCATTCCGTTTGAATGGGACTGCCAGGGACCCCCGCTGTTAATCTGATGGGCCATTAGTCAATGCAGAAATGCCGGTTCTAGTTTAAGGCATGTTTAAGGCATTTACCCAGCATGTACCTGGGTGTACCTGGGTCTTTTTGGCGATTGCCACTGGTTTGTGTTAGAATAGTCGCAGTCTCTGCTGTACTTAATCATTAAGTTAACCGACAAAACCAACTAAAAATGTAACGTTATTTAAAATGACGTAGATATCCAGTAAAAAAAAAAAAAAGAAAGAAAATGGCTAATAAAGAAAAGTCTTGCATTATTTTAATAAGGGAATATTATCAACAAACAATGTTATTGGACCATACTGGAAAGATACAGATGCAATACTGAAGAAATACACGAATAATCTTATTTTCCTTTCTTTCTGTTTATGACTCTTGTTGTATACAATATACTGTAACGAAGTGTAAATGTATATACCCAAATTAAAAAAATATATAAAAATAACAACAATGTGTGTCAGCATGGCAAGTGCACAAACAGATGGAATCTTTCCTTGTGGTCCAGCACCTGTGGGAAATTCCAAAAATCGAGGACATTCCGCAGGGCAGTCCATGGCAGGCTGTAATGGCCTACCGGGTTAACACAGCGGGGGGTCCCTGCGTTTGAATGGGACTACGCTGTGCGCTTCCTACCGCAATCTGAATCAGTCACTCTACCTGTACAGCTCTAACAGGCGATCGCCTGGCTTTGATTTTATTTTAATAACATATTATTGTAGCAGGGGGTCTCCGGAGCTGAATCACATTCATTTCAGTTCCAGGGACTCCCTGCTTCCTGAGTTACAGGTGTCGGTATGGGGTGCCGATATCCCTGTCATGGGCATGGTGTACCACTGTGCCAATCATTTGGTTTATTGGCATTTTTTAAATTGAAATGTAATGTATTACCATAGTGGCAAACCATTCCCATATTATGGGCATGGTGTTCCACTGTGCCAATCAATTGTTTTATTGACAGTTTTTTTTATTTAAATGTAATGTAGTTTATGTGGTGCTTGTTTTTTTATTTGTAGCTTGCCCATTCATTGCCATAGTGGCAAACCATGCCCATATTATGGGTATGTTTACCACTGTCACAATCAATGGCTAGAGGGGGTAGTAGCCCCCGGCAGGATGGTTAGCCTCCTGGGGGGGGGGTAGCGGCGGGAGTGAGGGCTAATACCTTAATTACCATTGTGGTTAATAACCGCTAAGGTGATTAAGGGGTTTGTGACCAGTAGTTAGTTTTTTTATTTTACTGTAGATGCCCACTGAAGAAGAGAAGGAGGATGAGACAGCCTTCATCTTGGCACAGGTAAGTATAACTTTAATTTACTATATACTGGCTGGGTAATGTTTTGGTTATGTTTTATTTTTTTATGTGCAAATGGGCTATTATCCAGATATGGACAATTGGGATTTTGCCCATTACTGTACTGTATGTGTTAGGGGGGGGGGGGGGGGGGGGGGGGGGGGGGGGGGGTTGTTCAATGTATTGTATTAGTGTTTGTATTGTAATGTTTATTGGGGGTAGAGGGAGTGGGTGGTTAGGCATCTCTGGTGGGTTGTGGGAGGGGTTAACCCTTTAATTACCATAGCGGTTACTAACACTAAGGTAATGAAGGGGTTAACCCCTCCCACAACCTTCCCGGTAGGCCTAACCACCTCCCTGTGGCAACTACCCTTTTTGCCCACCTTCTCTGCCCCAATAAACCAGGTACTCTGGCTTAACCCCTTCATTCAGGCGGTGCATCTGCTCCCAAGAAGAAATACTGCAGACCGGGCCTTCTTCCTGGTCAAACAACTTTATTTGGCACATAGCAGCCGAAAGAACACACTCTTACACGTTTCGCGCGTCACTCCGCGCTTTATCAAAGATCTTTATCTTTGATAAAGCGCGTAGTGACGCGCGAAACTCGGAAGAGGGTGTTCTTTCGGCTCCAAATAAAGTTGTTTGACCAGTAAGCAGGCCCGGTCTGCAGTATTTCTTCTTGGGAGCAGATGCACCTCCTGAGTTTTTTCTCCTATTCGCAATCTATGTTTATCCCGGTTGGAGCAAGTTGATGTCCAGGAGCTCTTTCTCAGCAAAACAGTGAGTTTGTTTATTCATCAGTGTACCCCATGCAAGACATTCCTCGGGTCAGAGGCTATTGGGGAGATTCTAACGCTGTATCGTTTATTTGAGAGACAATAAAGGGTTACAATCCACACATGGGACGTGCCTGAGAAGTGCAACAGTGAAACATTAACATTTATACTTTGCTGGATTCGGTTGTAGTGGCACCGCTAGGGAGCTTGGGACTCCCATCTCTCTCTCTCAATGTTTTAACCCCTTCATTGCCTTAAGGTTAGCTGCTAAGGTAATGAAGCTGCTTTTATTTTATTTTGATAACATATTATTGTATCAGGGGTCTCCGGAGCTGAACCGCATTCATTTCAGGTCCGGGGGACCCCTGCTTCCCAATTTCCAGGCCCCGGTATGGGGTGCCTGTATCCCCAGTCATGTGGGCAGTGACGTGTGAGAAATTAAACATGGCAGGGATAATGGCACAGGGAATACACTTCCTGTAACTCGGGAAGCAGGGGTCCCCCGGACCTGAAATTAATGCGATGCAACTCCGGAGATCCGCTGCAACAATAATATGTTATTAAAATTAAAGCCCCGCAATCGCCTGCTAGGAGCATGCAGGTAGAGTGTCTCACGCTTAGTGCGCGTCTCTTACAGCAGGTGTGGTCCAGAAGGATTCACAAAGTGTGAGTCCCATTCAAACGCAGAGATCCCTGCTGTGGTAATCCGATGGGCCATTAAGACTGGTTGCTGGGACTCGGAGGGTGAGAGGGCCCGGACCAAAAGTCCCATCTGTATGCAGCAAACAGTGTGTTATTACCATCTCAAAAATGAATCTGACAGAGATGGACAGTATTTGGATACCACAATAGCTTAGAGCAGGGTTGCGCAAACTGGGGAGCGTGAGATTTTTTAGGGGGGGCGTGGTGGTTACAGAGGCACCGCGCTCTTCCCCAAGACATTTAAATGAAATGCCGGGGGACTGTGCGAGGCCTCTGTAACTCACTTACCTTGATTCAGCTGTCTTCAGGCGATGCATCGCCATGGGAACTCATTTGACGCCACAAGGTGTCGTCACATGACCCCGTGGCATATTTTGTGGCCGGCACAAAGGTATGGGGGGGCGGGGGGGTGTTGCGAGCATTGGGGAGAGCAGGCAGGGGGTCGCAGCACCAAAAGTTTGTGCACCCCTAAGTTAGAGAATGGTTTTAAACACACAACATTTTTTTTTATTAATTATGAAAACATTTTTTCTAAAATAGGCCCAGCCCCAGATAGCAGTCAGCAGGCAGTCTGTTGCAGAAATGGGAGCTCTAAAACAAAGCTCTAACTAAATTTAAGAGGTTACAGTGTGTCCTCGAGACACAGTGGCGAGTGGTGACCAATACAAATATAGCTATTGTGGCTAAACTGATCTATCCATTGGTCCGTTTAATGGAGAAAGAGGACTATATCAAGAAAAGTGGTGAGGGTCCCTATGAATAGTGCCCTGACTATAAAAGTGTAAGCAATTACCTCTATGAGGCAAAATACAGGGAGCAGCAGAAGATGGAAGACGCCATCAGTGCCCCATGCGGCCCTCTCTCTCTCTCAAGTCTCTGCTTGATCTGTGCTCTGAGCCCTTTCAGAGATTGCGATTGCCAATTAAGGTTTTGTGTGTGACCACACGCTTCTCCCTGCGTTACTCATATTCTAATGAAGGCCCTAACGGACATTGTTTTTACATATAATTAGCTTTGTGGACACCCTTTAAACCCAGGGAAGCTAATGTCCGGTTCCCATTTAGGTAAAGTCACATTATTTGCCCTGATTTAATGGAGCTCTGTGGATCTGGGTGTAAAGGTTTGAACTGCGGTGACAACAACAATGTATATAGTGCACCAGAAATTTCTATGGCATAGACTTGTGATTGCATATACCAATAAGATTGTGTTGAAAAAGAATACATTGGCAACTTAACTTAGTTTAACATTATGTTTTGACATGACAATGATCTGGTAAATCCCCAGAACTGAAGTGTTTGAAAGCATGCTGTTTGTCAGCCCTGGTGGTTTAAAAGTGCTGAGAACTATGAGAATGGAAACATGTGTTTGGAAGTGGAATATTCTGATGATGGGAGTTCCAAGAAATAGAAACCACCATCGTAACTTATAAATGTGACAGCCAATAAAATATGATTTTGATGTACTAACTGGTTGTTAGATTTTCCATCTATATTTATTTATTTTCCTGTTTTTGTATTGGAAATGTACAGTACTGTATATGTGTAAGCCAGCATACTGTCATTCAGTTCACTTTGTCTTTAAATAATTTGTTTCAAGAAATTCACACAAAGGTAATAGAGTGAATTTTCTTTCATGTTTCCATCGTAAAAAAAAAAAAATCTTCATTTGTGTTATTCATTATTATTCTTATTATTAAACAAATGTTTGAATTTTTCTAGGAATATAGCACAAGCTGTAAGTGTTCTTTCATTGACTCTTTGCAAATTGGCAACTTTTTCACCAGAGGCTTAGATCCAACTTCGGCGTAATGGTGAACTTGAGTTTTCACTCATCCATTCCAGAAATATGGAGAGTTTACATGGAACAAAAAGAAGAATTAATGTTGTCCCATTGATAGGTGTCACGACACACCACACCTGTGTGCACGTGACCTTGACCTGTGTATGTGAAAGGGGTTAAAACATCCAACTGATTCACTTAACTCCCTGCAGGGCCCAAACAAATTAGCATTACCTTCCCAAAAAATATTACATTACAACTCAATTACACTGCCAGCACCAAGAATATTATAAATCTTATTCTCAGGAGTCATTGGTCCTCTGTTTTTCTGGAAAAAAAGATGTAATTAACACAAAAACCCAATGTCAGAAAATGTGGTTAATCTCTTCAAATAGGAACAAGTTGTAATTCGAGCCCAAACACAGTACTTGTTACAAGTTAGGTTTAATATATATGAAAAGCGTACAGTGCTTATTTACTTAAACATACAATACTGTATATGCTGTAAATGCAGATAGTTTCATAAAATAATAAAATGTTTACATTATCAACAAAAAATATTATATCCCTACAAAGAGTTCTTGAAGTTAAAGATATGAGATTTTACGTTTTATGCATATAACACCCATTCCTCTATGTTGAATTCTACTTTTGATTTTACGCTCAAAATCTTGATCTTGTGACATTTAAGAGTGGGAGAGAGAATGGTTTTAAACCCAAATGAACATGAGAGTATAAAATACCCTATAACTCTCTCCCTACAACCGCTGGAATATTGACTTTTCTGAAGGTCTCGTTTTTGTGAACGCAACTTTTAGTTTTGAGGGAGTGGACAAATACCTGAGATATGCAACACAAACACCCCCTCACATGTGATATTGTTGCACACTAACTTTCTCCCACAAATCTATATATTTTATCCTTCCGAATTATGTAAGGCCAAAAAGTGCCTCTCAGAAGGGAACACTGGGGCTCTTGCTCAGCCAAACATACAGGAGTAAGGTGCTAACAGGGGTAATTGACCATTAGTAAACAGAGGAGAGGACAAAGAAATCCCACGTTGTTACACACTAAGTAAATAAAAGCTTTATAGTGGAAATAATGGTATTAGTTTTAAAATATAACTTTAAATATAAATACATTCTTAAAAAAGTGTGTCAGCATGGCAAATGTACATATGTAACAAACAGTGTGTTATTACATCTCCTGTCCTCGACTTACTGTGCATATTGCAGCAATTTCAACTGCTAACACCTGGGTAGGTGAACTGACTTATTACAAATAATATTTGTCTCCTGTACCTCACATGTGCTAATTGAGCTGTGTCAAGGCGGAACTTATTTGACTCAGGTGACTTCTTAGACCTATATAGCTAGGGACTGACTAGGGGAGCAGTCTATAAACCTTGGCCCCTTGCAGATTGTCTCTGTACATTCTTCCTACCTACCAATTCGGTTGTAAGCTCTTCGGAGGAGGGACTCCTTTTCCTAAATGTTACATTTTTGTCTGAAGCACTTCTTCCCATAATGTGTTATTTGTATTATTTGTTATTTATATGATTGTCACGTGTATCACTGCTGTGAAGCGCTATGTACATTAATGGCGCTATATAAATAAAGATATACATACAAAGAAGCCCATCTTTAAAGTGGCCTTTTTTAAGTGGCATGCAGTGTGGAATTTAACAGGCGTGGATCAAGTGACCAATCGAACACCTACAGTATTGGCCCTGAATTCTGGATTTGAACTGCGCTGGAAAGGAGTACATCGTCTTTCATAGACAAGAATATGCAGCTCCCTTCACTCTAGAGCCCCTCCACTCATATATTGCACTTCTCACAACTTCCATTTTATCCTTACGTTATTTCTACTGCCCAATCCACACTCACGGTTCAATATTAAACTATCACTACTATCACTGCCATGCCTCCTCTACTATTAATATTTGCTCTGACCTCACTTCTTTTCAAACCACACGTTTCTTTCTACCAGCCTCATTATTCCTCTAACACCATCCATATATCTACATCTCTTCTTCCTTCCCCACTTCTCTGTTCACATGAACTCCTTTCCTACCTGCACCCTCTGACACTACATAGCTATACCACCTACACTAAAACACACACCTACAAATCATCTTCACACATTCTCTTTCTTTCCATGCTTCTCCTCCTTGCTTCTGGAGATATCTCTCCCAACCCTGGCCCCTGACTTATTTCTACATGCTCTCGTCGCCTTCCACATACAACTTTTACTCCTTCTGGTGTCAACCCCTCTATCCTCATACCCATCCCCTGTCACCCTCCCTCCTCTCTCCCTTTCTCCTGTGCCCTTTGAAATGCACGCTCCATTTCTAACAAATTCCTCTCTGTGCATGGCTTCTTTTTCTCTCACTCTCTGCTTTTCTTTGCTATAACTGAGACCTGGCTCACTCAGTCTGACTCTGTATTGGAGTACAAAAAGATAGGACTGCGGAACACTACCAGTGTGCAGCAAGGTATGAAAACAATGATCCAGAGGGGACTGGTTAGTAAAGTTTTCTATATTGAATGATCCTTAACCAATGGAGTGTGGCGTTCTCCACGCTGGGCCTATGGATGTGGGGTTGACGGGTCATCGGCGCCTGACATCACACCCATGGTAGATTTTAAACCGGCAATTTGTATTGTACTATTACACCTTGATACAGCACAGTGTGTGTGTGATGCACAGGTGCATTTTTTTCCTCTCTTGTGGTCACATGTGACCCAATAAATATATATTTTTATGGGCTCATTGTTTTCATACCTTGCTGCACACTGGTAGTGCTCCGCAGACCTACAGTAGCGGCAGCTTTTATTTGAACACTTCCCGCACGGCAGGATGCGTGCGGGAAGCGTGGAGACGCGGCACGTTGCGGCGCACTGTGACGTCACAGTCACGTGCGCGCCCGGCTTCCCCGGCTTCCCCGGGCTTCCCCGACACCCCTGGAGTTTAAAGTGAGGTAAGCGGGGGTGCGGGGGAGCAGAGGGGCAGAGCAGGAGCCGGGTTCGGGGTCGGGAAGGGGGGGTAAAATGCGCGCGAAGTGGAGGGGGGGTGCGTGTAGGAAACGCGGCGGCGCGCGGTCTTGACTGGCGGCAGCCGGAGTAGATCCCGGCATGCCGCCGGCATTACTTCAAATAAAAGCTGCCGCTACTGTATCTTTTTGTACTCTTGATTTCTACTACAGCAGATTCTGCACACCAAAGGACATGTAGACCGACTACAAGGATGGCTAATGGGCACCCTGGAATATATGTGAGTTACTCCTTACAGTATGATACCACCTTGAGCTATGTGTTATACTTTTTAATAATTATTATATGTAAGATGTTTATTGTGCCATTTTCTATTTGTGGGGATCTAGACACCATTAGGCACTATTCATCCCATACAATATCTACATTATATTGTTCAATATATACCTTTGTGAAAGGAGGTTCTAAACTTTATGGTATTCATTCAGGCGTTTGGCACACAGGTTTTTTTTGTGTCTGATCACCAGACTACTTTGGATTTTGTTCGTGCTGACACTGGACTGGAAGCTGTCCTCTTTTTTGTGGCCTTTCTTCCTTCCACACTCCGCACCCTGATGGCAGGGTTGGAGGCATGGGGCTCCTCTTCTCCTGTCATTATCAAACCCTTCTTATTCCTCCCTCTCTTTCTTTTCCCTCCTTTGAGGTTCACACTGTCCAGCCTCCTCACCACCCTTCAGTCTTTTTTTCTCTCTGTGAATCCTGGCTCTCCTTCTTTCTATCCTCAGACTCATAGATGGAAAATCTAACAACCCGTAAATACATCAAATACATCAAAATCATATTTTTTAGGCGGTCAAATTTATGTTATGATAGTGGATTCTATTTCAAGGAACTCTCGTCATCAGAACATTCCTCTTCCAAAAACACATTTCCATTCTCATAGTTCTCACCAATTTAAAACCACAAGGGCTAAAAAAGAACATGCTTTCAAACCCTTCAGTTCTGGGGATTTACTAGATCATTGTCATGTCAGAACATAATGTTAAAATAACTCTACTGAACAACTGAAGTTTAAAAGGAAGTTCAAAAGAAGTGAAGAAGAAGTGAACACCCCAACTGGCCCTGATTCCTGCATTTGAACTACGCTGGAAAGGAGGAAATCATCTACTGTATACCAGATTGCATCACTATTGCTATGATGCTGCCTTTACCATTTATATTTGCTGTGACTTCACTTCTCAAATTATGCACTTCTTTTTACCAGCCTCAGTATGTCTCTAACTCTATTCATATAACTCCATCTCTCCTTCCTTCCCCACTTCTCAGTTCACATGAACTCCTTTCTTACCTGCGTCCTCTGACACCACACAGCTATATCCCCTGCGCTAAAAAACACCCCTACAAATCATCCTCACACATCCTCTTTCTATCCATGCTTCTCCTCCTTGCTTCTGGGGATATCTCTCCCAATCCTGGTCCCTGCCTTATTCCTACATGCGCTCGTCCCCGCCTGCCAATTGAAACCTCTACACCTTCTGGTGTCAACCCCTCCAACCTCATACCCATCCCCTGCCACCCTCCCTCCTCTCTCCCTTTCTCCTGTGCCCTTTGGAATGCTCGCCCCCTTTCTAACAAGTACCTCTCTGTACATGACTTTTTTCTCTCTCACTCTCTGCTGCTATTTGCTATAACTGAGACCTGGCTCACTCAGTCTGACACTGCTCTGGAAGCTGCCCTCTCCTATGGTGGCCTTTCCTTCTCCCACACTCCGCGCACTGATGGCAGGGGTGGAGGCGTGGGGCTCCTGCTCTCCCCCCTCTGCCGTTACCGAACCCTTCCTATTCCTCCATCTCTTGCTTTTCCCTCCTTTGAGGCTCACACTGTCCAGATCTTCTCTCCTCTCCCTGTCCATGTGGCGGTCATCTATCGCCCACCTACCTCTACTCATCCCCCTTCTGCCTTTCTCTCTCACTTTGAATCCTGGCTCTCTTTCTTTCTCTCCTCAGACTCCCCTGTTCTTCTCCTTGGGGACTTCAATTGCCACATTGATGACCCCTCTCTCCCTTGGGCTTCCCGCTTTCTTTCTCTAACCTCTTCTTTTGGCCTTCAACAGTGGACTGCAGCCAGCACCCACAATTATGGCCACTAGTTAGACCTGGTTTTCACTAAAAACTTCTCTCTCTCCGATTTCTCCATTTCCCCTTTTCCTCTCTCTGACCATCATCTCATCTCATTCTCCCTATCTTGCTTCTCCCCCTCCATCTACCCCCCCGGTTCTGCAAAAACCTGCGCTCTATTTACTTGCCTGACTTTGAGTTCACTTTAAGCTCCTCCCTCTCCTCTCTCAGCTCTGCTACAGACCCTGACAACCTGGTCAGGAACTACAACTCTGTCTTGTCCTCGTCTCTTGATCTACATGCCCTGCTTTCTCTCTGCCGCACTCGCCCTAATAACCTAGACCCTGGCTAAATTCCCACATGCGCATGCTGCGTTCCTCCACTCGTTCCTCTGAACGCCTCTGGAGGAAGTCTCATACTCTCGCAGACTTCCTTCACTGCAAATTTATGCTATCCTGTTTCAACTCTGCCCTCTCGCAAGCTAAACAAGCCTACTTTTCTTCACTAATCAACATGCACAAGTCTAACCCACGCCGACTGTTCTCTGTCTTTGATACTCTACTCAAACCACCCTCAGCTGCCTCTCCTTCCTCCATCTCCGCTCAGGACTTTGCTGACTATTTTAAGGAAGAGGTGGAATCCATACGGCAGAACATCCCCTCTGTTTCTTCCTCCCATCCTACACCTCTTCCTAACTCTCCTCCTGCCTTCCTTGACTCTTTTTCCACTGTCTCAGAGGAGGATGTGTCGCTGTTGATCGCCTCTTCTCCCTCTACCACTTGCCCTCTTGACCCCATTCCCTCCCATCTCCTAAAACCTCTTGCTCCTACTATAATCCCTACGCTCACACACATTTTGAACTCCTCCCTCTGCTCTGGAACCTTTCCATCCTCCTTCAAACATGCAATAGTCATACCATTACTCAAAAACAGAAAGCTTGACCCTACCTGTCTTTCTAACTATCGACCTGTCTCCCTCCTGCCTTTTGCCTCAAAACTCCTAGAACGTCTTGTATTCTCTCGCTTGCTCCATTTTCTCAACACCTATTCTCTCCTAGACCCTCTACAATCTGGCTTCCGCACTGCTCACTCCAAGGAAACAGCCCTCACTAAAATAACTGACGACCTCCATGATGCCAAAGACAGAGGTCATTACACTCTGCTCATATTACTCGACCTCTCTGCAGCATTTGACACAGTGGACCACCCTTTTCTCCTCCACATTCTCCATACTCTTGGTATTCGGAACAAAGCTCTATCCTGGATCTCATCCTACCTCTCCCATCGTACTTTCAGTGTCTCTTCTGCTAACACCTCCTCCTCCTCTATTGATCTCTCTGTGGGGGTACCCCAGGGCTCTGTCCTGGGACCTCTTCTCTTTTCTCTGTACACACTCTCTCTAGGTGACCTAATAACATCTTTTGGGTTTAAATATCACCTCTATGTCGATGACACACAAATATACTTTTCAACACCCGACCTTACACCTGCTGTACAAACCAAAGTTTCTGAATGTCTCTCTGCTATATCATCCTGGATGGCCCTCCGCCGCCTTAAACTCAACATGGCTAAAACAGAGCTCCTCATACTTCCTCCCAAACCTGGCCCTACTACCTCCTTCCACATTACTGTTGGAACTACAATCATTCACCCAGTAGCCCAAGCACGCTGCCTAGGGGTCACACTCGACTCCTCTCTCACATTCGCCCCTCACATTCAAAACATTTCTAAAACTTGCCGCTTTTTCCTCCGCAATATAACAAATATACGCCCTTTCCTCTGTTGCTTGACTGCTAAAACTCTGACTCAGGCCCTCATTCTCTCCCGTTTGATTACTGTAACCTCCTGCTGTCTGGCCTTCCTGCTTCTCACCTGTCTCCCCTACAATCTATCCTAAATGCTGCTGCCAGAATCACTCTACTCTTTCCTAGATCTGTCTCAGCATCTCCCCTCATGAAATCCCTCTCCTGGCTTCTGATCAAATCCCGCATCTCACACTCCATTCTTCTCCTCACTTTTAAAGCTTTACACTCTTCCTCCCCTCCTTACATCTCAGCCCTAATTTCTCGTTATGCACCATCCAGACTCTTGCGTTCTTCACAAGGATGTCTTCTTTCTACCCCCTTTGTATCTAGAGCCCTCTCCCGCCTTAAACTTTTTTCACTGACTGCCCCACACCTCTGGAATGCCCTTCCCCTCAGAACCCGACTAGCACCCTCTCTATCCATCTTTAAGACCCACGTTAAGACACACTTGCTTAAAGAAGCATATGAATAGCACTGTGGATATTCTGAACACATGATACATAAAGCTTGGCCCCCTGCAGACGCACTTACCAGAACTTCTACTGTCTCTGTACGTTCTACCTACCTACCAATTAGACTGTAAGCTCCTCGGGGCAGGGACTCCTCTTCCTTAATGTTACTTTTATGTCTAAAGCACTTATTCCCATGATCTGTTATTTATATTATCTGTTATTTATTTGATTACCACATGTATTACTACTGTGAAGCGCTATGTACATTAATGGTGCTATATAAATAAAGCCATACAATACAATACTTTAGTTGACAATGAATTATTTTTCAATACAATCTTATTGGTATATGCAATCACAAGTCTTAGCCATAGGCATTTCTGGTGCACCATAATGTTGTTGTGTTCACCGCAACTCAAACCCTTAGACCCAGATCCACAGAGCGCCAATAAATCAGGGCAAATTACATGACTTTACTTAAATAGTTAATGGACATTAGTTTCCCTGGGTTTAATTATACGCAAAAACGATGGACGTTAGGGCCCTCATTAGAATATGGCTAACATGGCGGTAGACGGCCAGTGCCGGGATAGGACATCCCGGTGCTAGCTGCCAGTAATGCTGGCTCACGTTAGCCATATTCTAAGGAAGATGCCAGATGTATATTGTGATGTGATACAATATATACATCACCATCTGCCGGTAAAAATATTTTTTAAATTAATACCTTCAAAGCCATAGTGGTTTTAAAGGTATGCATTATGTATG
This sequence comes from Ascaphus truei, assembly GCA_036426205.1. Lineage (NCBI taxonomy): Eukaryota > Metazoa > Chordata > Amphibia > Anura > Ascaphidae > Ascaphus > Ascaphus truei. Next base: position 26,560,806 of record CM071567.1, on the reverse strand, counting down.
CCTTCGTGGTACCCCAGGTGGCTGACGGGTTAATACAAACAGTAACAATTTAAATGCTCAGTTGCACTTACAATTATTACGTCAAAAGTCTTTATTTAGAAGTACATATTTAAATTTTGCAGATAACCAAAGGAGCAGAAGCACATCACACAATGTTTCGGGGTACAACTCCCTCCATCAGGTGCCCAAGAGTGTCCAAGAGTAAATATAAAAAGGGAAGCAAACGAATAGTGCCAAAAGAACTATAAAATATACTACTATATAAAAATGATTACTATGTAGAATAGATGAAGTGTATATAATGTGAAACCAAAAACAAAATATATACTCTAAAAGTAACAGCGACTGTCAATAAAAAGTGTGGTTTACAGGGGACAAATTGAAAACAATATAAACAACGCACTAATAAAAGCATTTTAAGTATGCAGTGTAAGAAAAAAATGAAAGGGAAAAAGGAATAAAGTCTAAATGAATATATAGAAATCAATGTCCTCCTTAGAAGCTTTAGTGGAAGAATTTTCAAATATTCATATGTAGAGGAGTCTCAGGCAGCGTCTTATAGGATAAATCATATGCAAAATAAATCTTAACAAAACAAAGATAAGCATAGTGTACAATAGTAAAACACTTAATATACGTCAAAAGATAAAAAAATGCACTCACAGGAACAGAAGGAAATAAAATCGAGAGATAAAGATCTTATAATCACCAGTCAGCACGCTCTGGAAGGTAGGAGACATTTACGAGTACTATCAGTTCCAGTTCTTTTATCTTTCTGTACCTGTTACGTTCGGTTGATGCATCTAATATAAAAACAGATACTCATTCTAAATCCGTTGCTGTCAACAGTTACTATCATGCTACAAGAAATCACCATAAAAAAATGGTTTGATAGTATACCTCTAAGCCAGTTCAATCGTATCAAAATAAATTGTCTGCTGAGTCTGATTTTCTGCAACAATCTGAAGTTCTTACAGGAAAGTTAATTGCTAAAGGCTATGATAGTCAATGATTTTCGGACTCCTTTCAGAGGGTTAGACTTACGGATAGTAAGGTTTTATTAGCTGACTCTCAATCTAAGAGTAATCTTAAGAGTGATCTACAGATGTAGCAAGACTTGCTGTCCGAGGCGCTGGGGACAGTGTCTATCGCAATCATGCTGCAGGGGTTCATGCTTCTGAATGGGACCCCCCGCATGCGTTAATCCTTCGGTTGCACTTGCGGCAAAGAACACAGGAAGCTTTACTACATCAGTACCTCACAGATTGAATACACAACAGGTCAGAAGAGACTCTTAGTCTACGGCTCCAGTGTACAATGCTGCACGTGCATGGAGTGCCACTGTGCCAATCAATTGGTTTACTGGGGGTGGGGGTAGTTGCCTCGGGGAGGGTGGTTAGGCCTCCCAGTGGGTAGCGGGAGGAGGGATTAACCCCTTAATTACCACAGTGGTTAATAACTGCAAAGGTGATTTTCCTGTTGGTGCCCACTGAAGAAAAGGAAGATAAGGGGGACAATGATGGCCTTCATCCTGGCAGGGGTACGTAGAACTTTAATGTACTATATGCTGGCTGGGTCATGCTTTTATTTTAATAATGCAGTATTTTAGTGGAGGGTCTCCGGAGCTGAACCGCATTCATTTCAGCCTCGAAGACCTCTGCTTCCCGAGTACAGGTCCCATTATGGAGTGCTGGTATCCCTTGGCTTTGTTTAAATCTCCCGATCACCTTAGCCATGACATGGGAGAATTTAAACATGGCCGCTGGGATACTGGCACCCCATAACAGGGCCTGTAACTCAGTAAGCAGGGGGTCCCCAAGGCTCAAATCAATACAGCTAAGCTCAGGAGACCCACTGCTACAATACTATGTTATAAAAATAAAATAAAAGCACTCACGATCACCTGTTAGAGGCGCATAGGTAGAGTAACTGATTCAGTCTCTCTCTTACTGTGCGTCTCTTATAGACAGGTGCAGCCTGGTACGATTCACCCAGCGTGAGTCCCATTAAAACGGAGGGACCCTCACTGTGTTAATCTGATTAGCCATTACAGCCTGCTATGCACTGGCCACACTGAGTTGCCTAGTGTTTGGGTTATTTCCCCCAATGTCTAGGGACTAAAGTCAAGACTGCATCTGTAGTTATGGAGGATTGAGCTTTGAACAACGGTTACCCATTCTGCAAAAATACTGTAGGTACGGCTGGGTTGTAAATGTAAAAAAATGATTTATTTGGCCTGATTGGGTAAAACGCGTCAGAGCTTGTGTGTGGGGTTATCCCCTCTTTTATTACTTGCCAATGGCCAAATAAATCATTTTTTAACATGTACAACCCAGGCTTACCTATTTTTGCATCGCGCTGTGCACCACTGATATTCTTCCCCTACGGTATTTCATTTCCGGTTTTCAATCCTCGGCAGGGAGCACGCTGATCCGGACAATACGTGGAGGCTGTAAGTAGCTTATCTGATAAATGTATGCTTATTACCTCAAGAGGACTGCTATCTTTGTGGCATATAGTGGGTAGAGGTCAAGTGCCTGTCTCACGACATCCAACGGACATCCCGGTTCCCCCTTATAACTTCTCCACTATGCCATTCTTGATTCTATAAGGGTTCAAGTAGCTGTACTTGGCATCATACATATAAACAGCCCCACGGTACACGGAATCGACATGGTGCACTATACTTAATGAAGTGTGACTAATATAAACCATGAACACTGCAGAACTCGTCACCTTGGATTTCTTGTTTCCCAATTTCTCTTAACATATATTATAGGCGTATGTGACAGTGACAGACCAGATTAAAATGTGAGGCAGCTTTAGATTTGAAAGAACTTAGACTGGTGGTGGCTGTGAGAGTCTCCAGTAGATTGTTCCAGTTTTGGGGTACACGGTTAGAGAAGGAGAAGCGGCCGGATACTTTAATGAACCTTGGAACCATGAACAGTCTTTTGGAGTCAGATCTCAGGAAAGTGCTGCATGTGGTAGGGGTGAGGAGCTTGTTCAGATATACAGGTTGCTTGCCCTGAAAGTATTTGAAGGCAAGACAGGAAAGATGAACTTTGTGCCTATACTCAAGTGATGACCAATCTAGTTCTTTGAGCATTTAGCAGGGGTGTGTGTTGTAGTTGCATTGGAGGACAAAATGTCATATTGAATTGTAGGGGGTATCAAATTTACTAAGGTTGGTTTTGAGGTGCTTAGTCATAAACTATGTCTCCATAGTCGATAATAAGCATTAGCATCTGCTGTGCAATACGCTTTCTTACCAGCAGACTTAGGGAGGATTTGTTCCTGTAAAGTACACCTAGTTTGGCATAGTTTTTGGATGTCAGGTATCAATGTGCATCCCAAATGTTAAATGGGAGTCAAACCATATACCCAAGTATTTAAAACTAGTAACAGGAGTTAGGGTGGTGTTAGCGTTGGATCTGATCTGGAGCTCAGTCATTGGAAGCTTGGCGCTTGTTAATTTGGGTTGGTCCCAAATACCATTGTTACAGTCTTGTCAGTGTTTAAAAACAGTTTGTTTTGGTAAATCCAATTTTCAAGTCTCGAAAAGTCAGATTGAAATCAAGGTCGGAGAGGCTAGGGCTGTGGGTATATAAGATTGTGTCATCTGCATAAATGTGTATTGAAGCTCCCTTACAAGCTGTAGGAAGATCATTGATGAACACTGAGAAGAGTAGGGGCCCCAGAACAGAGCCTTGTGGGACACCACAGGTGATATCCAAGGGGTTGAAGTTGGAGCCTGAGATAGACACATGTTGGGGTTAGGAATGAAACCAGTTTAAAGCATTCTTCCCTGTTCCAGAGCACTGGAGTTTGTTAAGCAGGATAACTATAGTATCAAAAGCCTTTGCAAAATCAAGGAATATTGCACCAGTGAGTTGTCCCCGTTCCATTCCACACTGGATCTCATTGCAAACTTTTAGGAGAGTAGTTACTGTGGAGTGTTTGGGATGAAAGACAGATTGGAATTTGCTAGGGAAATTTGTCTTGGTATAGTAATCACTTAGTTGGGAGTGAACACTGCTTAGTTTTAGTTTGAGAAGCGCTTGTGTAATCTCCTCTTCGGATGCTGGGACAAATTGAAAATTGTGAGCAGTGTTTGGAGAGGGTGGGGCTATAGGTGTGCTCTCAGAATGAAGTTCATGTTTGTGGTTTGGGTTGCGTTTTGCTAATAAGTTAGTAGCACATCCCACAAAGTAATCATTGAATGCATTTGCAATGTCAATGGGATTTGTCAGAGTAATATCCTCCTTAATGATATTACTTGGTTGTTGATGGTTAGAAGGCTGGAATATATTGTTGTAACCTTACAGAAGTTAGCTGGGTTTGATGTATTCTGGTGAAGATTGTCAGAGTAATATTGTGCTTTTGCATGTCTTGTTTGCATTGCGCACATATTGCTCAGGCATCTGTAGCTATGAAGATCCTTGGTAGTGCCAGTTACTTTGTAGCTTTTCCACAAGGCATCCTTGAAATGGTAGAGTGCTAAAAGGTCCGTTGTAACCCTCAGAAGGTGGGCTCCCCGTACTCTTATTCTGCGTAGTGGAGCATGGGTATCACAGAGTTTTAAGAACTCGGATTGGAAATAGTTGAGAGCAGAATCATTTGTCTCTTACTAAATTTTAGGTATCTGATATAGTGTATCTATTTTCTCCAAAAAGACTAAAAAAATGATCAAACATATTATTTCACAATACTTCCTTTTTATAGTTTTCCAGTGATTTACAATATTGTATCCCCTGTGCATACGAATAGCCATGTGAACTAGGTATCTCCCACTTTTCCTTTCATTCCTCAAAGGTAAGGAGCCTCTCCTGGTCGTCTTTATCAAATGTCCTATACACCTAAAGCCCTTGCCTTCCCACAATTGAAAGGATGTCTGATTTTTGCCTGGGAGGAAGTTTGCGTTTCCCTTAATAGGCAGAAATGTAGAGATTGTGTATGATAATCCCATATTCGACCTTATTGTCTTCCATGCTGCGTAAGTGTCTCTTACCAATATATTATCTTTGATCTCTCGCGGCAATGCTCCCCACATTGTATATACTGATGCAGCCACGAGAATCTGAACACTTGCCTAGGAAAATCTGGGGCAATCTCCCAGTAATGCTGCAACATTTCTGTGACATTTCTGCAGATAGACTAATGGCCCATCAGATTAACACAGCGGGGGTCTCTGCCAATCCCATTCAAATGAATGAGATGTAGTATATCTCTTACATTCATAGGCCATACTTGCTGCTGCTCTATCTCTAAATTTGAGTGGAAACTTTTCTCCAATATCCAATCGCCATTATGCCTTATAACACATGCTAAATTGTACTTTCTGATATTGGGGAAATGTAGTCCCCCCAATTCTCTGCATAGTTGTAATTTTTTTTAATGCCATTTTGGGTCTCCCTCTTCTCCAAATGAACCTACTAAATGCTATTTTTAATTCTTTGGTATCTCTGTGTTTTATTAGTAATAGTAACATGTGTAAGGGGTAGAGAATTCTGGCAAAGCTGACCATTTTGACCAGTTGGCATCTCCCTGACAGGTTCAGAGGGAGGTTCTGCCACCCTTCCAGTTCCTTTATTACCTTCTGAAAAATACTCTTAAAATTGTCTACATATATTGTAGTTTTCCCAGGTCCGCTGCACTATTAATACCTAGATATTTTATAGATTTCCTTGTCATTTTAAAGGGTAAATTCTCATCTCATGTTACATCATTGTTATTTGTGAGGATTAATATTTCTGTTTTTGTAATACTGAGTTTGAACCCTGAGAATTTACCAAAATCCCCAATAGCTTTAAATATGTTGGGCAACGCCTCCTCCGGATTTGACACTAGAAGCAGCAGATCGTCCGCAAATAGAGCTAATTTAGCCTCATACCTCCCTATGTTGATTCCCTTGAATCTTTCCAGATGTCTCAGATATTCGCCAAAGGCTCAATAGCTAAATTAAAGAGCAAACTCGGAAGACTCGGGAGACAGTAACCCCGCTGCCATTATTTTAGCTTTTTTATCTGCGTACGTTGATTGTATTATCCCAAGGAAAGGTCCCTCAGTCCCCACTTTTTACAGCACCCGGAACTGATACTTCCAGCTTATATTATCAAAAGCCTTTTCAACGTCTATTGATATTATAATATTATGTTTGTTATTTTTTATATTAGATTTGGTCCAGTTTACGGCAGCTATAACTTTCTAATATTCTTTACCGGATGTCTCCCTTTTACAAATCCAGATTGATCTTGATGGATCAATTTTGGTAGGATTGATGCTAGTATCTCTGCTAAAATCTTTGAGAGGATCTTGGCATCGTGATTTAATAATGAAATTGGGCTACAGTATATGATTCTGGATTTAGTGGGGTTTTCCCTTCCTTGTGAAGAATCCTTATGAAAGCCATCTTTCCTGTTTCTAAGTATTCTTCCATTTTTAATATATCTTTGAACGCTTCCTTAAGTGGTAGACCTATTTCCACACTTAAGATTTTATAGAATTCAGCCCCAAACCCATTGGGCCCTGGTGCTTTGCCATTTTAAGTTTTTTAATCGATTCTGATATTTCTTCTATGGAAATTGGCTCATTTAATCTTTGTTGATCTTCCCTTGTTAATTTAGGCAATTTTAATTTTCCCATGAAATCCTCCATTACCTCTGAGTTTTCCGCGCTCTTTCCATATAATTTTTGATAGTATTCTTGAAATGCTAAAGATATTTCTTTGGGGTCAGTTGAGATTTCCCCATTAGCTTTCTGTATTTTCGGTATATGTTTAGATGATGTGTAGTTCCTAACTAAATTCCCCATTAGTTTGCCAGCTTTATTCCCATATCTATAGATTAAAGTCTCTATATTGCATTTTTTTAACTTCCTTTCTCTGCAGCCATATATCACATGTCCTTTTTTTTTTTTTAAATATTTCTCTTTTGTGGCCAAAAATGGTTAAGTTTAAATCTCCTGTAAGTCTCACTTAGCTCGTCACGCGTTTCCTGAATTCCGTGTCTATTTCCTTCCTTATTTTATTTGAAAAGGCCATTATACTGTATCTCTTATTAGCACCACCTTTGCCGTTTCCCAATACAGTTTTCCTTCTTGTTGGTGTGCATTGTTATTGTCCTTGAATTGGTACCATTTGTTTAGTAGGAAGGCTTTAAACTCCTCATTGTGATATAAGTGTGAAGGGAACCTCGATATCCTATCTTTGTGCTCTTGCTGCCCAATATTTAGCCCATACTGGAGCATGGTCAGAAATCAAGATATTTTCAATGGAAGCCATACCCAGGTTAGGGATTAGATTGTCACATTAAAAAAATAATCGATTCTTGAAAAGGTATTATGAGGATGGGAGAAAAAGGAGTACTCCCTCTCTATGGGATTTAGTAACCTCCAGCAGTCCGTCACCCCTAGCACTTCCCGCAGAGTCTTAATACTCTTCTGTCCTGGATTTAGTCTCTTCTGTTGAATATTTTGCACTGATTTGTCTAACAATGGATCTTGAGCTACATTAAAATCTCTGCCCACTATAAAATTATTACTTTTGTCTTTCAATATTTTTTCCACTGTGCTCTGGAAAAAGCTCTGGCTATTTTCATTGGGCCATATACTGTAGATTATAAATGTTTAATTCTGTTTTATGTATCGTTACTCTGCATTGCACCAGTCTCCCTGTTGTGTCCCCAGAGGAAGTTATTATTTCCAGGGGCAGTGCTTTATTGATTAGAATTGCTACACCTCCCTTCTTTCCCACGGCTGTGGAATAAATACATTCTCCCACCCAGTCCCTCTTAAGTTTTTTTTTATTTTCGTCTTCATTCAGGTGGGTTTCCTGAAATAGTGCAATATCTGTCCTTCATTTTTTCAGGTGTCTAAGAACTTTGTTTCCTTTTATTGCAGAATGTATGCCCTTTACGTTCCAAGAGACTATTTTCATGTACATTTTACTGTGTGTTTGTGATTATATACTTGCGGTTCTCCTGCTGCTTTGTGGGTATCTTACTCTCTCCTACAGCGCACCATGCATGCAGTCCTTCTATTACTTTTGCTGCTGATGACCTTAATTCCACGAGCTGAAACACATCTGACAATACTACAATATAGCATAACACACACATAGAAAGAAAAAACATTAACATAAACATCACTTTTATTGACTTTCCTTTTTTCCAGTAGCAGCTCCTGCCTCACACCGTATTGTGATACTTCACTCCTCCCGCACCGCCATATAATATATATCCTTCAATTTATGCCTAACTACAGTATTACGCTTTTGGCTTTTCTAACTACTTGTTAGAACAGCGAAAAACACAAAAACACAGCGCACAAGGCTCATAATGCATTAAAAATTATATTAATCAATTGTATAATACAGGTGAGTATTAAGCGTACATCAAAGGTGAATTATAACAGCATTTCAAAGGTTAGTTGTTACCCAAGCGCCAACCAGGTCTCTCCAGCACGATGTCATCTGGGTTTGCCACAGGTTAGTGCCTCTGGGTCTTGGGAGATACCTCTAATGCCCTTAGGTATTGTCTGCAGTAGATTCAGGGTTCCGTCGCCAGTCCTGCTCTTGCAGGTGGAAATGTCCCAAACAAACTTGCTACTAGAGGATTATACTGTATGAATTCCATTGGTGGGAGTGATAGCTGGCGGTGATTCACTGCGTGCCTGCAGCCGCCCGTCTCTCCGTCTCACAGTCCGTGACGTCACTCTGCCGCGACAGTGAGTATCGCGCGTCTCAATCCCCTCGCCGGTTAGAAATTCACATCAGTAACAGATTATCGTGTAGCCCTGTGTAATTTTGGGGTTACATGCCTCTCTCCTCCTGTGCAGTAAACCCTGTTAAGAGGGCAGGTTTGCCAGGAGTAATCATGAGGTTTGCCCTCATCCCCTGTGTGGTGTAGTGTGTAGCAAAGGAAGTGACAGCATGCTCTGTGTCCACTTACATTGACACAAGGGGGTGTCTACTGGAGCTATATATAACGCATCACTTCCTAAAGTTAGTGGTTCCGTGTCTGTTCACTGTGTCAGTTGCAGTGTTCTGTGTGATGAGCTGCAGAGCAAAATTGCAGTGTGACTGTCTGACCCAACACAGTGCCAGGGCTCTGGCAAGGATTGTGGACCTCCCTCAGGGGAGAGGTGGACAGACTATTCCCCTTACTCTATTAGTGAGTAAGGGAACAGCAAGGACAGCTTCTAGGGCCCTGACTAGGAGTGGTGTCCAGGGACTTCCTTGAGGTGGGCAACCTTGAACATGTGCGACTAAAGAGCGGCCGCTATGAGGGGCAGTCTGCCTATGAAGATGTTAATAAAGATTGCCCTATTGAAAAGAACCTTCTTGCCCGAGACTGGAGTCATTCAGGGAGAAGCAGCACCCAGGGGTTCTCTTCCAGAGACTCCTCCCTGCTGTCGTGGGGACCTGGAAGAGATGGAGGCGCTGTACCAAAAGTGAGTAGATCTCAGCACTACCTCATGAGCCAGTCCTGGTGAATTCCCCTATACCATCAAGCGGGAGACTCAGAAGTCCTGTAAGCCAGCAGGTGCACCACACTACATTACATGTGACATGGGACAGTATCCTCACATAGGGGCCAATATGAGATTGGGTGGGGGTCGAACCGTTACAATCGGATGTATCGGTTCACTTGAATGTCAAATCGCAATCAATTCCAATGCGTTTCGAAACCGCAAGGTTTCTTCATAAGGCCTTATTAACCTGTTATACCCTTTACCACTACCTTATAAAAACATATTTAACTGCTGCTTGTATTAGCATAACTTTTTTTTTTATCTACTTAGTTACTTAATGCACCTAGCTTGGCCTTGAACTTCGGCCTTCCCCAATAACTGTTAACAAGGCAATTCTTCTAGTCTCCTCTACTCCACAAACTTTTTCCCTCCTTCAATCTTTTATGTCAGGATACCCCAAGAAGTACTTTTAGTCCTTTGCCCCATTCCAAGTCCTCAAGATACTTTTAAAGTACCGGTGCTCTCTTCCTCTGCGTCGTTTTGTTCTCTTGCTGGCCTCGCTCCTTTTGGGGCTTTCGTCGTTTCTTCCATTGCTCCTTGATTCGCCCCAGAGCCTTTATCTCATGCCTTTGCCTCTGATTTCTGTAAGAACTTTTCTGCTTCCTCTGCCATGTTGAACACTCTTGTTCCTGCCTCAGTGAAGACTCTGAGCGTGGCAGGGTAGCTTAGTGTAATTGTTTTGTTGCCCTTAAAGAGAGCGCTGCACACCTTGCTGAATTCCCTCCTTTTATATGACACCGCTGCTGAATAGTCTTGGAATAACAGGATCTTATGTCCCTCAAATATTAGGCTGCCAGCACTTCTATATGCCCATAGCAGGTTCGCTTTTTTTACAAAATCTATGACTTTTGCCATTACTGCCCTGGGTCTGTTTTCTTGCCCTGGTCTGATCTGACCTAGTCTGTGGGCCATATCAATCTAGACCTGGGCTCCACCATGAGTAATTCCCAGTTTCTCTGGTATCCATTTGGAGCAAAAGTCCCTTAATTGTATTGGTTTCACAGACTCTGGGATCCCAATAATGCGCACATTATTTCTCTGTGATCTATTTTCCAGATCATCAATTTCTTCCTCTAGGGACTGATTCTTTCTTTTTAAAGTCTGCATTTCTTGTTGCAGCGCTGCAGAGTTTTCCTCCAGGTCACTCATTCTATTTTCAGCCTCCTCTATTCCGGTGCTCTGGGAGGGGAGTTTCCCTTTAAGATCCTCTATGGCTCTCTGCAGCTTTTCAAAGCTTTTAGTCAGAAGTGGTGGCATGATTTCCCTCCCCACAGCTCTGGCCACCTCACCATGCTCTCTCTGCTCCGTGTGTCCCTCACTATCCTGTGGGTCACAGACATCATCCTGAGCCTCTGCATGCTGCTCCATGAGGTCGGTAGCCATCTTGGATTTTTCCTTTTTCTTCTCTGCCTTCTCAGGACATTGCTGCTGCTTTGGAGGCATCTTGGATTTTTTTGACAGAGATTTTTCCATCCAGCTCACCTGTGGGACCCATTCCTCTCTCCTTGCCTGTCACTTTTTGTTCAGGCTAGTGCTGTTTTGGGTGATTACTAGCTAGGCTTCTGCAGAGCTCAGCACTCTGCTTTCACTTTGCCTAGAAAAAAACAGAACCCCCTCCATTTTTTTGGGGGGGGGGACGACGACGACGGCGAGTAATCTGACTTTAAAATGCTAAGGAGCCTCTCCTCTAGCTTTCTCTACTCCTCCTGTGCTTTCCCCCCCCCGCCACCCTGCAGATTATTGCCTTTTTGGCTGCGATCTGGTGGAGCCTTCACTGAGCTTAGTCTTCTGCTGCTGCTCTGTCTGGTGCCATTCCGGAAGTCAAACAAATAATTTTAACCATAATTTTAACTCAAACTTTATAGAATCTTAGTGTTTCATATTAGATTACGACAGTTTAACACATTTACGAATTACGAAGGAAAAACTCCTATTTCTTATTTAATGAACATGAACCTACTGCAGTGTATCTGGTATCTGGTATCTGGTGACATAATACAGTGACATCAATTTAGTTAACATTAGTTGATTGTCTACATTGTGCTTCTTATATAGTGTTAATCTACATAAGAGACCTACAATTGCGCATATTTTCATGGGGATTAAGTGAGAAATCTATAATAAGATGAAAATATGAACGATTCCTGTTCTCCTAAACATGGTGTATGTGTACGGTATATATATGTAGCCCTGGTAAGAAATGGAGCTATAGTTCTATCCTCCTCCTGTGTGTAAACTCTGCTAAGGGCAGATTGCCAGGAGTTGTCATGGGTTTTCCCTGCTTATGACACTGGGCTGTGTAAGTGAAGGTAGGTCATGTGACCCTGTGTCCAATCAAGAGACACAGGGGCGGTGCCTACTGGAGGCTTCATAGAGCAGTGTCACTTCCTATTTAGACACAGTGAGTACACAGAGAGCACACAGAGAAGAGTGTGACAGTTTGGAGTTAGTGTTAGGGAGGAGAGGAGTGAGCAGCTCATGAGTAGAGCTGATAGAATATAGTGAGGTGGACCAAATATCTCTCACCCTGCTTAGGGGGTGAGAGAATAGATAGCCCCACTCTGGATGGCCCTTGGGTCCAGGGTGGAGGCAGGGGCCATCACTAAGGAGAATATCTGGTGGCATTGGATATCAACTGTAACTATCTGCTGCCTGCGGGAGACTGAATAAAGGAGTCTGCTGTTTAAAGAGAACCTTGTGTGAGACTGGAATCTCTCATCCCTGGGAGAGGGATTTCTGTGGTAGGGATTCCACCCCGCATTCCTGGGGCTTACTACAGATGGAGGCGCTGCACCATTGAAGGAGAACGAAGGCATTCACCCCAGTAACCTGTCCTGTTGTCCCCTGTGTCATCGCGGGAGACTCAGGCCTCCTGTTGCCAGCAGGTATGCACCACACAGAGACATACTGAATAGCCAGACCCCAGAACACCTTAGGGGGCCCGATCTGCGATATAAACATAAAATGTTCTTTATTTCTCAGAAGAAAGCTAAAGAAAAGTTAGACACATTTGCACGCACCTTCCCAACGCTATGGTGATGTCCTTCTCAGATATTCGGAAGATGACAGCCTGTCTCTCATGTACTACTACTACTTTCCTAATTGGCATGCAATTTAATTGTGAAATGTAAAATTTTTGATCCAAAGTCTTTTAACAAAGGAGTCGTTTGGTTGCATCTTTTGATCAAAAATTGATTTAAGCCTGCTAACCACGTCAAAATAAACTTCATAATACATATCTTATTTTCTTATTGTATATATTTATGCATCAACACAATACCAACAAATTTAAAACAATTAAAAAATGTTTTATAAACTAGCAAAAGTGAATAAATGTGCTGTATCTTTGTATCTCATTAGAAAGTGACATGCTCACATACTAGATATCGGGCTACCTGCTCTGTTTTTTGTCTGCATGTGCCCGTCCTTGGTATTTCAGTGGGAAAAAGTTCTGTGGAAGGTTTTGCTTAACCCTCTATTGTATTTGCATGTGCTTGAAACCCTCTGCTGTGGTCCATTTTCATAGGAGAAGGATTGCAGTATGATATTAGTAAACATTCTGCAGCCATAATCACTTGATGATCTACCATCCTCCACGTCGCTATTGGCATCAACGCTCATCTGGCATCAGTGTTGATTTCCGAGGTAAGATAAATCACATTACAGTTATTTACTGTTTATGCAATCTAATTACATTTTAGAGGACTATGCCAGAATAAATATAATGGGTTCTATGTTTGAAGCTGTCTCTTTGTGGTATGCAGTGACTAGCTGAAAAACCAATGCATTCTTTAATATTGGCATTAAATATAGGAAATCTATTTCTCAACTTTAATGCACTGGGCGCAAGTTTCCGGACTGATGCCAGGGGGGGAAGGGGGGAATATTGACATGAATAGCTGGTACCGCTTGTAACAGGGACTTAACCCCTGTTTAAGGCTTCAATATAAGCCTGTAGTGGTCTGATGAGTCCAGCAGGGAGCTGGTTAATTGCAGCCAAAGACAATTAACCAGTTTCCACCTAAATAATCAGACATGTAGAACAGCATCCTGCTTGAAACTGACAGAAAGAGAGGCTCTTAAGCACACAGGAGGACTGTTTGATGCTTGCAAGATACCAGAGACCTGTCAGGAAACAGGGCTCACGCAACACCTCCTTACCTGCCTCGGAGGTTGTTGCTGCAATCCCGGCCGGCGCTGGCTCAGGCGGCTGCAATCTTGTCGGGGCGCGTGCAGGAGGAGCTTACACAGCGCACGCCTCCGGCTGTAATTCATTCACCCCTTTGGGCTTCTGGCCACGCCCCCCGTCAGCAGCTGCAGCCCCGCTCCTGCCTTTACACTCCACAGCTGAGCACAGGCAATGATTACAGCCTGCACCTATTGCAAAGCGCTCCACGGCACACCCCTGCTCTGCCTCCTTCTCTGATTGGTTCACCCACATTTATTACCCCTGTTCTCCCTGGGAATCATTGCTCTGCATAGCTTCTGCTAGTCTGGTTGGTTTTTGCTTATGCTCTTGTTCTCTCGTATTCTTCAGGTTCTGACCCGTCTTGGCTTTCGACTCTCCCTCTCTGGCTCTGGACCCCGGCTTCCTCCTCACTACGCAGTCTCTCTCCGCCCCCGATCTCGGCTCGCACCTCTACCTCCCGGACCTCTGGCACCCTCGACCCCCGGCTACGGCAATCACCACGATTCGTCTATCTCCGGATCCGGCAAGTACCTTTTGTGACCTAACTAAAGTCTCCTGGCCTGGCAACGTATCTACCACACTCCGGACACGCTCCTCTGCTGCTGGTGCGTGATATTATACTTTCCACCTCAGTCTAGGGATGGGTCTGGTCTGCGGGCAGCACTACCGTGACATTATGCAGAGCCCAACCGATGCAGGCCAGATCGAAACAGATGAACCCACCTTAGACCAAATTCTCTCTGCCCTGGTTGTGCAGAATTAGACCATGCCCACCCAAATCTCTGACTTAGCCCAACGGCTAACCAACCTTTCTCTCCAGGGTTCACCACCTAGCGCTTCTTTCCCGTCTCTTCCCCGACCTCCTGGCGCAGCCACACCGGAGACCAAGATACCCACGTCGAAGCTCTATGCTGGTGATCCGCAGGCCTGCCGCGGCTTCCTAAACCAGTGTGAGGTCCAGTTCGAGATGGCGCCTCTTCAGTTCACCACAGGACGTAAGAAAGTGGCATATGTTTACTCCCTTTTGACTGGTGGTGCTTTGGCATGGGCTTCTTCGATTTGGTAATTCTGCCCGGAGATAACCCAAGACTACGCTCGCTTTCGACAGGAGTTTCAGCAAGTGTTCGACACCCCCTTAGTCACGATACGGCCTCCTCTTCTCTTCTTCTTTTGTCACAGGGGCACCGTTCCGTGGCCAGATATGCTCTGGAATTCCGGACCCTAGCAGCTGAGACCCGTTGGAATCAGGAGGCACTCATCGCCGTCTTCTGGCAGGGTTTATCGGATGCAGTAAAGGATGAACTTGCCGACCACCCCAGGCCAGGCGTGTTGGAGGAATTGATTGCTCAGGCTTTTCAGATGGATCAATGCCTCCAGGAGCGACGCTCCGAATGCCAACGCCCCCATTTTGTACCTTTGTTCCCCCCCTTTCCTAGGTTCCTTCCGGCTCCAAGACCCCTGTCGTCCCGGTTACCAGCCCTGGAACCCTCGGAACCCATGCAACTGGGGGCACAACAGATCCGTCCACCAATACAACAACTTTGCAGGGACCGTGGGTTGTGCTTCTATTGCGGATCTCCTGAACACCTTATTCGGAATTGTCCCCTGCGTCCGTGAAACGACTCCACCCAGTGAGTAAGAAGGGGCTCTCCCTGCGTGCTATTTCTCCTTGCCCCCTTTCCAAAGACGAGCTCCCCAAGAAGCTATTGATTCCGGTCACTCTTTCGGGTCCCACATTCCGCGCCTCTGCGGGCGCCTTTGTTGATTCCGGGGCAGGAGGGAACTTTGTGGATCAGGAATTCACAAAGTGTAACAATATCCCACTCACCAGGAAGAGAGTACCCATCGGATTAGAAGGGATCGACGGTCGACCCTTGAACCCGCCCTTCATTTCCCTTGAGACGATTCCCCTCACCTTATCTTTCACCAACGGTCACACAGAAACCATCAACTTTGGATGTTATTCATTCCCCTGGGACCCAGGTCACCCTAGGTCTACCCTGGCTCCAACAGCACAATCCCCGCATTGACTGGAGGTCGAGCACTCCTATACAATGGGAATAAAAATCGAAGGAGTTACTCATCTCTAGCACCATTCCTCCCATGCAACACGCGGGGATTACGGTTCAGTCTACTCCTAAAATCGACCTACCAGAGCCCTACTCCGACTTCCTGGACGTCTTCTGCAAAACTAGAGCCGAAATATGCCCCCCCACAGGTCTTACGACTGTCCGATCGACTTCGACTCCCTAGATCCAAGTCATATCCTCTCTCCTTACCGGAGACCAAAGCCATGGACGAATACATTCGTGAAAACCTTGAGAAGGGTTTTATATGCCATTCTTCCTCTCCGCAGGGGCCGATTTTTTTTTCGTTAAAAAGAAAGACAATTCGCTTTGACCTTGCATCGACTACCGGGGCCTCAACCGGATCACGGTCAAAAACCGGTACCCCCTCCACCTCATCTCCAAACTTTTTGATAGACTCCAGGGGGCTAAGTTGTTCACGAAACTGGAACTCCGTGGGACGTACACTGGCGACACACTTTATTCGAGCTCGGCTCGTCCCACGAATTCGGGTATACCCGGGTGTATTGAGGTTTGTGACTGTTTTCTGCCCGAGTATATTGGGTTATTTTCCAGGCAGGGATTGAAGCATTTTATTCCCGCTGGCTGCAATACTGCACAGTATATATATATTGTGACAGAAACCAGGGGATGGTAATAAATTCCATATATAGGGCTCC
>CM071567.1:26450064-26543859 GCA_036426205.1 Ascaphus truei | reverse complement strand
ACCGTCCCGGACAAGCGGCGGAGCCCCGGAGTAAGCTGTTTGTCACATATGGTGGAGAATGCGGGCAGAACACTAAAAGGTCTGGGGGTTAAAGAACTTTAAAGAAAAAAAAAAAAAAGTTTTTTTTCTCTCTCTCCAAACAAGATGGAAGACGTGGTGAGTGCGCTGGTACGCAATGTCGCTGTCCAGAAAGACGCGAATGAAGCCCAGCAACAGGCGAGTGAAACCCAGCGACAGCTGTTAATAGCCCAGCAAGAGACTAATGCAAACCAGCAAGAGACAAACCGCTTGCTGAGAGAGGAGCAACAGCGGTTCGCTCAGGGCTTACAGCAGGAACTCGAGATCCTGAGGGAGACTATCAGTAACCTTCCACTGGCAGCGGCAGCCCCAGTTCCGAAAATGACCAGGGCAAGCCACTACCTTCAGAAGATGGGACCCTCGGATGATGTGGAAGCCTATCTTCTCACGTTTGAACGCACGGCACAGAGAGAGGGATGGCCAGAAGCTGAGTGGGCTGGTCTAATCGCACCCTTCCTAAGCGGCGAACCCCAGAAGGCTTACTTTGATCTAGAGCCAGCCGAAGCTAACGTCTATGCAAAATTGAAGTTCGAGATCCTCGCCCGCCTCGGCGTAACCACGGCTGTTCGCGCCCAAAGGTTTCACGCATGGTCCTTCACGATGGATAAAGCCACCCGAAGCCAGATGTATGACCTCATCCACCTCGCCCGGAAGTGGCTACAACCCGAGATCAACTCAGCAAGCCACATCGTGGAACGGTTGGTCATGGACCAGTTCTTGAGGAAACTTCCCTCTGCCTTACGCCATTGGGTCAGTCGGAGTGACCCCCACAATGCGGATGAGCTTGTGGCCCTCGTAGAAAGGTACAATGCAGCAGGAGAGCACCCGCAACCCACAGTCGTGGAGCAACCCCACTACCCGAGGTTCCAGGACTCTTCCAGAGACGGTAAAAGGGTACCGGGGTTAAGGGGAGCTGAAGAGCGGCGACCACCTTCACGCAGCACCAGCAACAGTGGTTCGCACACTAAGGGCAATAGCCAACATGGGGAGCCGGGAAAAGGCTCTAAGTGGGACACAGACTATGTACCTAAATGTGTAAATTGTCATGAGAGGGGCCACACAGCAAAAATCTGCCCACTAAATGATGAGCCCATGCAATGCAACAGCGTGGAACCTTATTCGCTGTTGTCCCAATGTATGCGCCCTAGCCCAGAGGACCCCTTGAATAACCATCTGTGGGCATCTGTAAAGGTTAATGGTAGGAGGGTTCGGGCACTTCTGGACTCTGGGAGCATGGTCACACTAGTGTCCGAATACCTCTTGCCCATTAAGAAGAAACAGGGAAACAGTTCACAAAGAATGGCAATTTGTTGTATACATGGGGATAATCATGAATATTCCACTGTTGATGTTTTTTTTGAAACAGAGTTTGGTTCTTTAGATTACAAGGTGGGTATTGTACCCAAACTGGCACATGATGTGTTAATAGGGACCGACTTTCCCCATTTTCTAAAAATGTGGTCCCCCCGCTCAGAATAGCGCCCAGAGTTCAATAGCGGACCATAACGAAGTATTAGAAGAAATAAATCCTTTCCCGTTTTCAGAAATGGAGGTTGACGAGGGCCCAAATAAGAAGGAGGAGTGCTGTAAAATTCCCTTCCCCATCACTACTTTGGTAGGGAATACCCCAAATCAGGATGTTGATCAGACACTTACCACCCCAGAACCGGATAAGACCCTCGCTGACCTAGAGGTCAGTCCTGGGAGTTTTAAGAAGGCCCAGTGGGAGGACCCCACATTAGAGGTAGCAAGGGGAAATATACGGGACCTGAATAGTACTCTTGGCCAACCAGATAGGTCGCTTGCTTACCCCTACTTCGAGGTAGAGAACGACCTAGTATATCGGGTTGATAAAAGAAAATCAGTTACAACTAAACAATTGTTGGTACCACGGACATTCCGTAATGTAGTGTTACACCTCGCACATAGTCATCCATTGGGGGGACACCTAGGGGTGGAAAAGACAAAAGAAAAGGTTCTCCGAAGCTTCTATTGGCCTGGGGTTCTGGCAGAAATTACGAATTATTGTTCCTCATGCCCAGCATGTCAGATCACCGCCCCGTTCAAGGCGTACCGCAGCCCATTGGTACCCCTTCCCATAATAGAGGTACCATTTGACCGGATTGCTATGGATCTAGTAGGACCCCTAATAAAGTCTGCTAGGGGACATCAGCATATATTGGTAATATTAGATTATGCCACCCGATATCCGGAGGCAGTTCCCCTACGTAGCACCTCTGCCAAAAACATAGCAAAAGAGTTAGTAGTTCTGTTTTCCCGGGTTGGAATTCCTAAAGAGATTCTATCTGACCAGGGAACACCGTTTATGTCCCAAGTAACAAAAGAGTTATGTAAACTCCTAAAAATCAAGCACCTCAGAACCTCAGTCTATCATCCACAAACAGATGGTTTAGTGGAAAGGTTCAATAAAACCTTAAAGAGCATGTTACGGCGGGCGGTCGATAAAGATGGGAAAAACTGGGATTGTTTGTTACCGTACCTGTTATTTGCCATTAGGGAAGTTCCCCAATCATCCACAGGCTTCTCCCCGTTTGAACTATTGTATGGCCGACACCCAAGGGGCTTACTGGATATAGCCAAAGAGACTTGGGAACACGAGGTTACCCCTTACAGAAGTGTAATAGAGCATGTTGCCCAGATGCAGGACCGCATTGCTGCAGTCCTACCCATAGTGAGGGAACACATGGAGAAAGCTCAAGAAGCACAGAGGAATACGTATAATAAGGGTGCTAGGGTCAGAATTTTTTTTCCAGGTGATAGGGTACTAGTTCTGGTTCCCACCGTGGAAAGTAAATTCCTTGCTAAATGGCATGGGCCATATGAGGTCTTGGAAAGAGTGGGAGAAGTAAATTATAAGGTAAGACAGCCAGGTAGGAGGAAACCTGAGCAAATTTACCATATAAACCTACTCAAGCCCTGGAAAGATAGAGAAGTCTTGTCAACCCTAGTAACCCCAGGTCCGTCAGAGAGTCAAGAAACTGACCCAGTGGTTAGCATAGCTGAAACCCTGTCCGTTCATCAGAAACAAGAGGTTCAGAATTTAGTGAGCAGAAACAAAGAAATCTTCTCTACACAGCCAGGTAGAACTAGCGTAATTGAACATGACCTAGTCTCTGAACCGGGGGTCCGAGTTAACCTTAAACCGTACCGAATCCCAGAGGCCAAAAGAGAGGCTATAAGTTTAGAGGTTAAAAAAATGCTAAAACTAGGCGTAATTGAGGAATCCCAAAGTGGGTGGAACAGCCCTATAGTCTTAGTCCCAAAGCCAGATGGTACAACAAGGTTTTGTAATGACTACCGGAAACTAAACGCGGTGTCAAAATTTGATACTTACCCTATGCCCAGGGTAGATGAACTTGTAGAGAGACTGGGCAAAGCCCGATATCTCACAACCCTAGACCTAACAAAAGGGTACTGGCAGGTTCCCCTCACAGAAAGGGCAAAAGAAAAGACAGCCTTCTCAACCCCAGACGGCCTCTTTCAGTATAGGGTGCTGCCTTTTGGCTTACATGGAGCTCCCGCCACATTCCAAAGAATGATGGATAAAATTTTAAAACCACATGCTCGGTATGCTGCTGCCTACCTGGATGATGTGGTAATCCATAGTGAAGATTGGCAATCCCACCTTCCAAAGGTCCAAGCTGTGCTCGACGCAGTTCGGTCTGCTGGACTAACTGCTAACCCCGCTAAATGCACCATTGGTCTGGAGGAGGCCAAGTATCTGGGGTATTCTATTGGCAGAGATTTACTCAAACCCCAAACACTCAAAGTGGAGGCGATACAAGGTTGGCCAAGGCCAGTTACAAAAAAACAAGTAAGGACCTTTTTGGGGTTAATTGGGTACTATAGAAGGTTTATTCCCAATTTTGCGACTAAGGCAACCCCACTAACCGACCTCACAAAAGCAAGAGGACCACTTATGGTAAAGTGGTCCCCCGAAACCGAACAGGCCTTTAGAAGCCTGAAAGAAGCTCTCTGTGCCCAACCAGTGTTGGTCACACCTGACTTCTCCAAAGAGTTCGTAGTCCAAACCGACGCATCTGAGGTAGGGCTGGGGGCGGTACTCTCCCAGGAGTCTCAAGGTGAGGAACACCCCATCCTTTATTTAAGTAGGAAACTAAATCCCCAGGAGAAAAATTACTCCATAGTAGAGAAAGAGTGTCTCGCAATAAAGTGGGCTGTAGAGACGCTCAAATACTACCTGTTGGGGAGAAAATTCCGGTTGGTCACAGATCATGCACCCCTTACCTGGATGTGTCAAAACAGGGAAAAGAATGCTAGAGTGACCAGGTGGTTCCTAAGCCTACAACCCTTTAAATTTTCTGTGGAACACAGGTCAGGGCACAAACATGGCAATGCTGACGGGTTGTCAAGGATGCACTCCCTAATATCCATGGTCGCTCATCCCTCAGGGTCTGAGCTGGGGGGGAGGATATGTGACAGAAACCAGGGGATGGCTAATAAATTCCATATATAGGGGCTCCCAGGATACTGAACAGTTTCTATCCTGTCTGGCCTGGGAGTGCAGCTTAAATACATGCACTCCATCCCAAAGTTTTGGGCAAGCGCTGGAACTGAGGGATTTCTGTCACCTGTCATGCTAATTAGAAATCAGGTATGTAAGACTGATTTCCTGTTGCTCTTGTCTCTTCTCCAGAGCCTGGAAGGCGCTGAACACAGTGGGGAGAAGCCCCTTCCCCACAAAGGTTCAATTGTTCTTCATTTGGCTAACTCTGCAAAGTACCTTTTTTTGTTGTTGGAAAGTGGAAAAGCCACTTCCACCCTGAGTTAGGGAAATCTAAGTAAGTTATCGCTCAGGTGAGCAGCTTGTGTTTGCTTGTGTTTCTATTGTATGCACTGTGGCAGGCTCAGTGCTGGGACTGAATAAACCGGCACAGCCTGTTTTAAAGGAACAGTACGTGACGCCTCCTCATTTAACCACCCAAAAGACCGTGTTCTAACCGTACCGGACAAGCGGCGGAGCCCCGGAGTAAGCTGTTTGTCACAATATATACTGCATTACAATTCATGAATTTATGCCATCTGGTAGATACGCGAAGCATTGCAGCCTATTAAATCCTAATCATTATCATTTAACAGATCAGCCGCCCGTCAGCCAGGCATGAACCCAGGCTGGGAAGGCAAACGCAACGGGGCTTGTCAGAGGTGAGGAGCGGCGCATTCCAGGTATCTGCCAGGTACATACTGGGTATTTGCTCGAATAAAGTGTGTCGGTGCAGTACAACCTTATTTGTATTCAGGAGGGTGACGAATGGAAGACCGCCTTCAATTCACGTAGCGACCATTATGAATACCTGGTGATGCCTTTTGGGCTCTGTAACGCTCCAGCGGTCTTTCAGGATTTCATAAACGAAATTTTTAGAGACGTACTCAATTCCTTTGTTATCGTGTATCTAGATGATATCCTCATCTTTTCTAATAATCTTCAGGATCATGTTCAACACACCAGGCTCGTCCTTTCCCGTTTCCGTTCCAACCACTTGTACGCCAAGATGGAGAAATGCCCTTTTCATCGGACCTCTACGTCCTTCTTAGGATACATCATCTCCGACAAAGGCTTCTCTATGGACCCCGAGAAACTTAAAGCCATACTCAATTGGCCGCAACCCAATTCCCTCAAAGCCATTCAATGCTTTCTAGGCTTTTCGAATTACTATCAAGGTTTATTCGGAATTTTTCCACCATAATTGCGCCCATCACTGCTCTCACGAAGAGAGGGGTCGACCTCTCAGCCTGGTCTCCTGAGGCAGTCTCAGCTTTCGAAACTTTAAAATTAATGTTCGTTTCTGCTCCCATTCTTCGACATCCTGACACGAGCCTGCCCTTTATCCTAGAGGTTGATGCATCAGATTGCGGATCTCACAAAGATCTTCCCCGCAAGACAAATTGCACCCCGGCGTTTTTTTCTCAAAAAAAATTTCTTCAGCTGAGAAGAACTACGATGTGGGCAATAGAGAACTGCTAGCTATCAAGATGGCTCTTCTGGAGTGGAGGCACCTTCTGGAGGAGTCTAGAGAGCCAATTTCTATTCTTACTGACCACAAGAACCTTTTATATATCGAGACTGCATGTCGTCTGGGCTCTCGCCAGGTTCGCTGGGCACTCTTCTTCTCCAGTTTTAAGTATACTTTATCATACATCCCAGGCACCAAGAACGTGAAGGCTGACGCCTTATCCAGACAGTTCTCCCTGGAGGAGAGACCCGAAGAGGTTCCCGAGACCATTCTACTCAAGGGACTCGTAATTTCTGCTGCCTCGTTTAACATACTGGACAAGATCCTTAGGGCTCAAAGGAACATTCCGGGTGGTCTAGAGGTACCAGAAAGGAGGCTTTATGCTGCCCGTGAATTTCTCCCCAAGATCTTGGAATGGGGTCATTCTTCCCGCTCTGCAGGACATCCCGGCTTCAGGAGAACTCTTGACCTCATCCAACGCACTTTCTGGTGGCCTAACATGGCTAAAACCATCTGGGAATTCACCAGCGCCTGTCCCACCTGTGCTCAAAGCAAAGCCCTTCAACAGAAACCCTCTGGCTTACTTATGCCTTTACCTATTCCGGAATGCCCCTGGTCCCATATCTCCATGGACTTTATCGTTGAATTGTCCAGATCAAGGGGGATGAACACCATTTTAGTAGTGATACTGTAGATCGCTTTTCTAAGCAGGTACACTTTATTCCCCTCAAGGTCTGCCCACCTCACCCGCCCTCGCGGATATTTTTTCCAAGGAGATTTTTTGGATTCATGGGATTCCCACTTCTATAGTTTCGGACAGGGGCTCCCAGTTCGTGTCCAGGTTCTGACGAGCCTTCACCAAAAGACTCGGATTTTCCCTATCGTTTTCCTCGGGATATCATCCTCAAACGAATGGACAAACGGAGGGAGTCAACCAGAATTCGCTATTCATTCTATAAAGAATGAATCTACCCGCAAGTCCCCATTTTTTTATAAATTACGGATTCCATCCTGC
Organism: Ascaphus truei; assembly: GCA_036426205.1. Lineage (NCBI taxonomy): Eukaryota > Metazoa > Chordata > Amphibia > Anura > Ascaphidae > Ascaphus > Ascaphus truei. The sequence goes on along the minus strand of CM071567.1, from coordinate 26,536,770 downwards.
TCGTCTCCAAATCTCCTATACTCCCTCGGGAGTGCCGGATTTCGACGAACGGATCTCTTTACTTCAGGATTCCTGGACTAAGGTTCAGTCATCTCTCCAGGAGGCTGCAGGAAAATTCAAACTCCAGGCTGATCGACGTCGCCAAGCCTCTCCCAGATACAAGCCAGGGGATAAGGTCAGGCTTTCTGCAAGAAATATTCGACTGAAAACTCCTACCCCAAAATTGGCACCTAAATTTCTGGGACCCTTCTCCATACTGGAAAAAATTAACCCTGGTTCCTTCTGTCTCCAACTCCCACCAGCGATGAGGATACCCAACGTTTTTCATACCTCTTTATTGAAGCCTTTTGTGCAGAGTAATCTCTTTCCGGACTATACCCATACCCGACCCTGTGACAGTTCAAGGACACGAGGAGTATGAGATACAGTTTATAGTGGATTCACATCTCTCCAGGGGGAGAGTCCAGTTTCTCGTACACTGGAAGGGGTACGGTCCTGAGTAACACACCTTGCTTCCCCAAGGTCACATCCACGCCCCTACACTCTTGAACCGTTTTCATAAGAAGTACCCTTTGAAGCCTTGGAAGGATCGTCCAGAGTCCAATCCTGGAGGGGGGGTACTGTCAGGAAGCAGGGCTCACGCAACACCTCCTTACCTGCCTCGGAGGTTGTTGCTGCTGCCCCTCGATCCCCACTGGGGTATCCCCGTTGTAGTGCCCTGCGATCCCGGCCGGCGCTGGCTCACGCGGCCGCCATCTTGTCGGGGCACGCGCAGGAGGAGCTTACACAGCGCGCGCCTCCGGCTGTAATTTTTTCACCCCTCTGGGCTTCTGGCCACGTCCCCCGGCAGCAGCTGCAGCCACCGCTCCTGCCTTTACACTCCACAGCTGAGCACAGGCAATGATTACAGCCTGCACCTATTGCAAAGCGCTCCATGGCACACCTCTGCTCTGCCTCCTTCTCTGATTGTTTCACCCACATTTATTATCCCTGTTCTCCCTGGGAATCATTGATCTGCATAGCTTCTGCTAGTATGGTTGGTTTTCGCTTGTGCTCTTGTTCTCTCATATTCTTCAGGTTCTGACCCGGCTTGGCTTTCGACTCTCCCTCTCTGGCTCTGGACCCTGGCTTCCTCCTCACTATGCAGTCTCTCTCTGCCCCCGATCTCGGCTCTCACCTCTACCTCCCGGACCTCTTTAATCCTCGACCCCCGGCTACGGCAATCACCACGATTCTTCTATAGCCGGATCCGGCAAGTACCTTTTGTGACCTAACTAAAGTCTCCTGGCCTGGCAACGTATCTACCACACTCCGGACACGCTCATCTGCTGTGGGTGCGTGGTATTATACTTTCCACCTCAGTGTCGGGACGGGTCTGGTCTGCGGGCAGCACTACTGTGACAAGACCAGACCTCTATTCCTGGGCACAGCGAACCCGGAACCTGCTAGAGCCTGGCCCCACACCGGACACCAACCACACTCAGAGACTGACACTCAAAGATCCCCTGCTTACAGGTACCTCTTTAGACTTTTGTATTATAGGGGTAAAAGGCTTATCCTCCCAGCCCTGCCGATAGACACTGGGGAAATGAGTAAGCCCTTGCAAAGGGATAGGCATTTTATTTGTTTACTTTCGTGGTTTCTGCACTGGTGAGAGTGATTGTCTGAATAAAGCCATGGTTTCATTTCCCATAAATCTGTCTCCCGGGTTGTACCTCTGCACATGTTTCTTACATATGGTGTCAGAAGTTGGGAAGAGAGGTGGCCCTTGAATTTAAAAGGGGCCCCGGAGACCGTCTGGGAATTTTTGTGCTGTTGTCTGCATTCAATTTCAGCAACAGCTTGAGTAGCAGAATTAAAAGGCTACACATTCAGGCAGAAAAGCTACACTTCACTGGAGAAAGCCACAACGCCACAATTTGACTGTGGGGATTGTGACAGACGGTGACCCACACAAGGTATTGATGCTGTGACCAGAGTCTATCACAACACGTGTGAAGAAATGAAAAAAGAACAAGTCTACAGAGGCGCCATGGTGAGCTACGAACTCTGCAAGTGAAGTCTGCCAACCTATAGGACTACCATCTTGGATTCTACCGAATATAGAGAAACCAGCTACAATAGCCCCTCCAGAGGTAAGTTAGGGGGGTGGAGGGGGAAATACACCTGCTACCACCAAAATGGAGAGCAAAATGTGGTGTTCTTATAATGAAACCGACCCATGAAAAAGTGGCCCTTCCGGTCCTATGAGGATATGGATGAGGATGAAGATATCTCTAATGTGGGGCCTGAAACGAGTCACACCCACAAAACACCCATAGTATGGTGGAGGTGCCTGAACTCGGTATACACCAAAAAAACAGGTTTCTATGACCCCGAATATTCCTGCCAGCTAAGACTACAGCCCCGCTGTATGTGTTGCACGCGCGCCTGCCAGGCTGGTGGCGCGTGCAGCCGAGTTCCCCGGTCTGCAGTGAGCTGTAGGTGGAAAGACGGGGGGCATGACAGGGGTGTGGCCATGATGTAACCCGGCAGGTTCGCCCTCATTGGCTGAACTGCTGGGGGCGTGGCCTTGTGCTTTGTCGCTAGTACTGAGCACAATTTCCCAGTCTGCTGGAAAAATTGACAGTGCAGCATGGCAGCCGCCCCTTGCAGTGGGCCCAGCCCTGTTGAGGGGCGGCTCTTGTCCCTTCAGCGGGCGCTGCAGCAGCCAGCGGGGACCAAGCCTAATGCAATTGCAAGAAAAGCATAGTGGATGATGTAAAACTGCCGAAGTTTCAAACAAAGAAGGAGACACCAGTATCCCTGATGGGACGCAGTCTTCCAAAGCAAAAAGGCAGAAAAAGAAAAGAAAAAATGAAGAAACTATTCAAACCTAAAAAGTTAGAAGCATTGGGGCAACACACACAAGCAGAACACCTACTGCAGAGCCAACTGCAAGGTCTGTGTATGCACCTACAAAATGCCGAAGAGAAGCAGCGATCTCTTCAGGAAGAAAATCTTTAGGCTGCTAATGAAGTACAAGTGCTGCAGGAATGTTTGAGTATCCAGTGTGTATTTGCAGAGCAGAATGAAGAACTGAAGGCTACCCTGCACATCATCAGAGAATCGCTGGAGGCCAAGCTTAGAGGCCAGGTGTCTCGGTACATGCGGGAGCATGAGAAGATCCAGAAACTGAGGCAAGCAGCTGCCCTAGCGAACAAGTCTGTAGAGCTCCAAAATATAATGAAGTGTGCATTGATGAACACAGGAGCTGATGAGCTAAATTTGTTGTAAAGGATGTTTCTGCTGCAAAGATGCTACAGAGAAATGAAGAAAGATGCTTGTGTGATTCAATCCAGATATACTCTAGGTCCTATGGCACAACAAAGCAAGCTGTGCATTGGTATTAGTGCACCCGCAATGCATCTCAGTGCTACAATCAGCTTTCCACAAAATTCAGGAAAGAACTGAATTACGACTGGGAAGCACAATTCAAATCCAGTCATTCTACCATGTTCACATGGCCCAATCCTGATTCCTCACGATGAAAATAGCCGCTATAAAGATTCAGTCTTCGGCCAGAATAAGGCAGAACCATATCGTTGATCGCGCCCCTAAAGACACAAAACTAGTTGACTCGTCTTTACAAGAGTAAAAGGTACACGATTACAAGGTTGCGAGCTACAAAAAAAGAGAGGCCATGGATAATGGTTAGGTGAGAAAACTACAACCAAACTGACAATGTACTGGAATCTAAGTATCCTGAACCAAGCGCAAATGACCTCTCTACTGATGAGGGGGTCGTGCTTGTTGTGGATGGGATGGGCCCGTGATGAATGAGAAAGCTGAAGACCAGAGTCCCCTGGTACTGAAGAAGCTTCAAACCGGTGCTACTGTAGCAGGCATACCCCACCAGACATCACTAGGGATTTCCCTACATATTGGAGAATCGGTCAGCGTAAAACCGGTAATATGTCTAGACAAGAAGTCTGCCGACTACCAAACTAAGATGACATGGGGGTCAATGGATAAAAATGCAGCCCAAGTTGAACCACCCGTGGTCATAGATACTGAACACAATTTCAGGTGGTCACCCTAAGCTCAGGGGAAAAAAGATCTACCGACGCATGGGAAAACTCGTGACCAAGCAGTCAGAAGAAGAAAGACTGTGCTTGGAAAAAGTTCTCCTAGAGAAACTGAAGAGTGCCAATTTCTAGCACCTTCTTGAGGAGACATTAGTAACCTGGAGAAAGAACTCCAATTACAGGATGATTGAGGGTTCTCTTCATCAATCCATTCTCATTCGAGCTGCAGGAATATCTCGAGTGAGAGTGGAAGGATGGGCTTCGGTTGTGGCTAGCCTGAGCTACCAACAAACAGGGAGGTATGTAACAGGGACTTATCCCCTGTTTAAATAAGGCTTCAATATAAGCCTGTAGTAGTCTGAGGAATCCCGCAAGGACCTGGTTAATTGTAGCCAAAGTCAATTAACCAGTCTTCATATGGATAATCAGACAGGTTGAAAAGCCTCCTGCTGGAAACTGACAGAGAGACTCTTGAGCATACAGGAGTAGTGTGTGCTGCTAGGAAGACACCAGGGACCAGACCTCTATCCCTGGGCACAGCGAACCTGGGAACCTGCCACAGGCTGGTCCCTCACCGGACAGACTCAGAGACTGACACAAAGAGTCCCAATGCTTACAGGTACCTCTTTAGACTTTGGGGTGATAATCCTGCAGATAGGGACTGTGGAAGTGAGTTAGCCCCTACAAAGTGAAGGGCTGAATAAAGCCATGGTTTAATTTCCCACAAATCTGCCTCCCTTGCTGTACGGTTGCACATGTCTCTTATACCACTGTATCATGGTACTATACCCCATATAGTCTAAAAATGTTGTATAGATGTTCCCAAATTGCACATTCAATGCCCCCAAATAAAATGTCACTGAGCCATAATTACAGAGGCGGCACATTTTATTTGAGTGCGGCTAGCTCTGCAAGCCTGGGGATGCCCCGGCATGCTAGCCGCACTCCCTCGGCGTGCCGCGCGTCATCGGCGTGCCGCGCTTCATCGACGCGTGGTCACGCGTCATCGGGTGCCTGCGCCCCCTGCACGCGCGTCCAGGGCTCCCCGAGGGAGCCCTGGTGTCCCGCGATGTGGGGGACGGCGGCAGGGGGTTCTGAGGGACCCGGCGGACCCGGCAGTGGGAGGGAGAAAGCCCCGATCGGAGGGGCTCCTCCGTGTCTTCGGCGCGCGCCCGGCACCCTCTGGCGCGCGCCAGGTTACTGCTGCGGCTGAGAACGGGCAAATGCTCGAATAAACTCGGCCGCAGCAGTACAATAGTAATTTTCACTTTTTGACATTTCCTTACAGTGTTTACACTGCAACATTGTATTAATGTATTGCTTCAATATCACACATGGTTATATTTGTTCTAGCATTGAGCAGGGATGCGCAAACTTTTCAGTTCACGCCCCCCTCCCTGGCTGTGCTTCCCCTTGCCTGCACCACACCTCTTTACCTGCTCCCGGGCTCCATGCGTCATATGACATCACGTGACGCGTTGCCATTTGACCCCTCTGTGTCAAATGATGTGTCACTGAAGGGTCGGCTGAGAGCAGGCAAAGGAAGTTCCAGAGGCCTCGCGCATCCCCTGGCAATTAATTTACATGCCTGGGGGAAGAGCCCGGGGCTCTGCAACCACCGTGCCCCCCTAGAAAATCCCGCGCCCCCCAGTTTGCACACCCCAGGCATAGACCGTTCTCTCTCCACTTTGCTGTGTTATATGGTGCTACATTCCACTCCTGTATTTTTTACTTCGGCTCCTTCATGCAATTTGTTGATTTTTTTTTTTTATGTAAGTGTTCACTAAAATGCTAATTTAACTGTAAATTAGTTATTGGAATTGAACTGCAGTTGCTAAAGAACATAATGGGTTACGGGTGCATAAACAATACAATTTTCTCAGAAGGAAAGGTGTAGGAAAACATATTTAATTATGGCTTTATATCCTGTTCACAATACCAGTCAAAAAACTATCGATAGAGAAGTACTTATGCAGCATAATTTCCTCTCTTCTGGGTGGTTTGCTGAGAATTAGGATGGCAGACTATAAATTATGTGGCCTTCAATTTAGAACACTTAACATAACAGGGGATAATTATATGGGTTCTTACTGATTACAATTTCACATAGACATGTGCCTTTATTGACAAGTATTCCGCTTTCTGTCTATTGTTGTAAACAGACTCATATGTATTTAAAAATAATCAGCACAGATAGGTAATTTTGTATAAAGGTTGAGGGTACACTGGATATTCATTCACATTATTCATCATCTTTTCCATTTTATTTGATGTCTATTTTTTTTGTTCTCCCTCTCTAAAATACATACTTGATGTCAACATCCAAGATTTGTTTCCAAAACATTTAACCGAGTGGTGCTTTTCACAGTTTTAAAGTAACAACCTTGCTCTCTCAAATGAATCATTTTCCAGTTTATTGTTCATTTGAGATGTTTCTGTTGCCAGACCTCAAATGCTTCTCTGTCACATTGCTCTGAAGCCAGTTGATGGGTAATTTCAGAGAGCGAGACCAAGACTTTTAGTATTCTCTACAATTGTGTATATATATCCCCTCAAACCTGCCACCAAATAAATTAGCGAGAGATGCCTGTGCTGAAAAAGGAGCACACCTGAGGTACAGTAACCTGAGAGATATGAAAACTATATTGAAATTAGTCCCATCCCACACTTCCTAAAAGGCTTTCCATACCAACCACAAAGACATGATAAGCCTAAGGCACGTGATGGCTGAAATGGTGCAGTGTGTCTGACCTACAGTAACAGGACTAAAACTCACAACCACCACTTTTCTAAACGGCAGCTCTAGCAGTGTGAACGAAACCAGCTGATGGCTAGCAGTGCACCACTGTCTACTAGCATATCTCAAAGGGATATCTATTTGGTTGATTATAACCTTGAAAGGACTTCAAGCGCAAAGTAATAATATGTACTGAGGGCTATGAGTTACTGAGGCCAAGTTTACCTTAGAGGTACCCAGTACCAGTCACAAAAGAATATACAGTACAACCAGTGCTGAAAGCTTTTTTTCATTATTGTTTAATTCTTAAACACAATGGACTTCTTAATATTCTATTTATTTGAGTGTTTTAGGTTTTCCAGCATTATTTATTTATTTATAAAATATTTTACCAGGAAGTAATACATAAAGCATTACTTGGTGATCTTTTTATTCTATCCCTAGAAACATGTTTTTCAGGGTTTGGTATCTCAAGTAAGGCGAATGGCACAAGAAACTGAAAACACAGTACAAGAGAGTTGGACAAGAAGTTGTTCAGTCATGCAAGTTGACTGCTGCTTTAAAGAAGCAATCCATGAAATATCCTGCATGTGTTTTATTTTAGATAATACTTCATACATTTTTTTTAATTCAACACAATGCAATCTTTAATGCATTTAATATACTGAGTATCCTTTGATTTGTAAAGCAAGTTTTAGTAGACTTCCCCAGCATTGCAAGATCTTTGACACACTTTCCTCTGTGTAATAATTTGTTGTCAATATTCCCAGCAGTTTGAGCTGGAAACTGTAACAATAGAAAATATTACCTTAGTAATATAAGAATACATTGTAGCTGCTGAGTTACATTGACTTCAATAAAGGTAATCAAAGGAGGCATATATTGAAACAAAGTGCCTTTTGGATTGCCTTTTTAAAAGTAGGCGAGCAATGCAAAGAGTTGTTAGCAGTATAGACAGAGATATCTACTGTAGTAATGACCTTACCTGGAGTACTGTGTTCAGTTTTGGAGACCATATCTCCAGGACGACGAGATTGTGCAAAGAAGGGCTACAAAAATGGTGCATGGTCTACATCAGAGGTCCCCAACTCCAGTCCTCAAGGACCACTAACAGTGCAGGTTTTACGGATACCCCTGCTAGAGCACAGGTGGTTCGGTCAAAATGATTGGGCCACCTGTGCTAATGAGAGGCTATCCTTAAATCCTGGACTGTTAGCGGTCCTTGAGGACGGGAGTTGGGGACCTCTGGTCTACATCATAAAACTTATCAGGAAAGACAAAAGAACTTCAATATGCACTGCTTGATGGAGACAAGGGAGAGGAGGGATATAACTTTCTTTTAAAGTGCCGCTTGGATTGCCGCTTAAAAATATTGGTGTACAATGGGCTTTGCAAACACCAGCTGCTTTCTTGCTATTCCTGCACTGTAGTTATATAGAGTGGCGAGAAAAAGTTTGTGACTCCCTTATTGTCTCAAACCCCAAAGATCTAGCCAGTGACATCACAGAAGTGAATGTAAAAAGTTGCATAGTGATGTATACGGGCTTTTAATGACACATATTTGACATATTTACTAAGCGGTGCTATTCCATAAGACCTCTTCTGGTGTCTGAACACCCTTTATGTCCCATTCAAGGGATTGGGCAGCATAAGCTGTGTTATGGCATAGCCCCACTTAGTACATATGGTTCACAAGAGCAGATTCATAAAGCTCCGTTATTGACTTACCAGGGCATTGTCCAGCTAAGTGCTAACACGGATCTTCAAAGGTCACTAGCACTGTGTTAACACCCGTCTTTCTGCAAAGGCGGCCTGGCGTTAACTTTAACGGCCGTTAGTGTTATCCACAGCAGGCCGTTTATGTTAACACAGGACTTAACACAGGTTTATTTAGTTCATGGCTATGCCTGGCATTACGTGCTTCTAGCACCTAACGCCGGGTTGCAGAAAATCTCTTTGCCTTGTCCAGAGTGCTGAAGTGGTCCGGGGAGGGAGGTTATGCCATATAATTAGCTTTGTGGCTCTCCATAATGCCCGTTAACTATTTAGGTTGTCTTGTTATTTGCCCTGATTTAATAGAGCTGTGTGAATATACCCCATAGTGGAAAGACCATTCAGAACCTGAATCACAAGAACAATCTTTAATGACAATTCTACCCAAAAGGCTAGGGGGTACTAACCGTGCCTGTGTAGAGGGTCTATATAAAACATTTGCTTACGTCAGAATTTGGAAGCGTGGTCAACAAAGGTGAACTCAAAATATGCCAACATGTCAATTAATTTTGTCAGTGTTGATGCGTCTTTGTTAATTGTTAATTTTGTGGGATTTTTTCTACTCCGATCAACGAATGTAATTATGCTTGCTGCTGTTCTCACTACATCATACAGCATATCCCTAGATCTATAAATTAACTTGCATTACAGCAGCTAAAATTTGTAGCCCATCATCATAAAATACACAAAAACACGTCGCTCACCAAACGGACAACAACAACATAAGCTACAGAACACACAGATAGATAATCACAAGGATCACATAAAGCCCCCAATAGTTGCACTCAAGATAGATGACACTATGGATAGTAGTGTCAATACAATGGAAGCCAAAAAATAGCCAAAACCCTCAGTGGGGTCAGCCGCAAAAGGTCACACTTAAAAATAAAAATAATAAAGTTTTATTAAACAATTGAAACTAAAATTAAAACCTGACGAAACACAATAAAATGCATTAATAAAATGCAAGGAATAAAATCCCTGTGTGTCAGAGGTGAGAAAACAGGCAATATATATATATGTTATAGCCTAAATCACATAAACAGATGGTACTAGAGCTGTCCGCTAATAAACAGTCTCACACAAACTATGTGTGGGGCTGTGAGAGCAAAAACCGTACACAGTATATGACAGCAGAAAATGGCTTGTCACTACCAATAAATACAGTATAAATCGTGCAGTAAGTAAGTATACGACCTGATATCATGCATGGTACATGTACTTGTGAACAGCTGCAGCCCTGGGAAGTCACTGGAGCTGATCTCGCCTCCAAACACAAACACATGATCGTCAACGTGATGACGTCACGCTTACCCCATTGTACGTTTCGCGCGTCACAGCGCGCTTTCTCAAGGGGGAGGAGTGAATCGGAATAGCCAGCATGACCTAATATACCCTCCCAGATGAGGGAGGGGCGGACACAAATGCTTAACATGAGAGTATGTAGCAATGGCAAAGCAGGGATACACAATACCCCTAGAATAACTTTGCAGACGAATAAACAAACAAGGGAATCGGGAGAGGGAATGGGGAGGGGAGGGGGGAAGAGAGGTTGGGGGGGAGGGAAAGGGGGGAAGGGCAAAGAAGAAGGAGGATGGACATAGAATAACCTAAAAGTTACATAAGCTAATAGTATCACAAATAATAAATGGATGAGTAAATCAGTGGAGTACACAATAAACCAACCACAGGTGCCAAAGGCATACAAGGGCAAAAAATACCCAAAATTGAAGACAAGAATGACAAAGTGACAAAAATGACAAAAAAGACAAAACACAGGGAGATGCCAATAAAACGAAAATACGGGGTGTAGGAATGGACTAACCTGACGGATCCACCTATAGAGTCAAAACGGAACCTACTAAGCTGAAGTTAAATAGTAGGTCCTATATACCGGGATTCCTCTACCCAAATTCAAAGAAAAGAAGAAAAAATAAATCCTTCATTCAATCCATGTGGTGAAAGTGTGTTTAACTTATAAATCCACCTGCATTCGCATTGTCGTAATTTAGTATCCCAGTTGCCCTTGCGTGGGCCCCAGGGTATATGCGCTATGCCCTTGAAATGTAAATTAGAAGCATCTCCCTGGTGTATGTCATTTATATGCCTAGTCACCGGTGTGTCAAGTTTATTCCGAACTGACACTAGATGCTCCAAAATGCGTACTTTGAAGGCCCATCATCATACCTGAACAGTTATCACTCTGTAACTACCCTCAGTAACCTCTAATTATATAGTAATAACAAATTGATGGTAGATGTTTTTTCCTTATGCTATCTGGAAGGGTAGAGGTGGCCGTAAGGCAAGTTGATTGGCATTAGTCAATAAACTTATATGGGTCTCTGATCTAATCCAAAGAATATGTATATCTTGGGAATTGCATTGTTTAACTCTGTACTTATTATTTTTATAATTCTTTATTCACGTATGTATGTACAGTATGTACCCTGGCATCAACAAAAGGCATATGATACAAGCAAATTATACAAAAGCATAGATGCATGAAGGGTATAATAATATACAGTAAATGCGTAAAATCAGAAAGGCTTCTAGCTGAAGACTACATTTTATAAGTTTAGGAGAGTGAAAGACATTTGCATTGTATTTTTCAGAGAGTGGGTTTGTATTTTATGCAATGGCCATGTAACTGCCTCCTTCGGGAGTATGTGCTGTCAGTTGATTTTAACAGGTTGTAAGACTGGATGTCTGGGTTACAGATATAGGACATGCAGAGTGCAGAAGAGACTTGTTTGGGCAGGCTGGCCAATCAAAATGAAAAGTACACTTTGTAAAAATAGAGCAGTTACAGTAGTCATATGAAAAATCACAATAAACCAACCAAGAAAAAAATATACTGTATATATAATATAGATATCACTTTGTAATATGATTACAGTAAAAAATAGCCATAAATGATCACAATAACATAAATGCAGTGTGCAATAAAAAGAGAGAAATAATTACAACAATAAAAATCTAATACGAACTCAAAGTATTAATATCAAAGTAATACCTTACCAAAAATAGAAAAATATAGCAGGCTGACTACCTAAAGTGAGAGACTCAATGTTTCAAGCGACGAGAGCTCTTTTTTAAAGGTACACTTTTGACATTAAGCGAGTGAAGTCAATGGGAGATTTCGGCCGGTGCGGAAGGTCGTTTTGGTGTAAAGTATATAGAATACGGTCCTAAAGATGAGATGTTAAAACTAGTGTAATAACTTAAAGTATATGCAGTTAAATGCAGAATTCAATAGTACGTTAGTTTAGGGATTTAAGGAGATTGCTAGAAGAGATTCAAGTTGTGATCTTTTTATATTTAAGCATAATAATATTCAGCAGAGGGCTGAAGGTAAAGGTTAAAGGTAAAGCTTATAATAAAGGGATTGTGTATATATGTCTGTTACGATTCCAGTGTTAGCTGAACTGGTGATTTAAGTCATTATTTAACATTCGATTAGAGTTAATCCCATTTTTTTTTCCCATCACATAAATGGCAACTTCTATGTGATTTATAGCAATTTTTCAGTAATATTTAATGCAGGTGAGCACATCTCATTGTTGAATATCGGAAATTTCGTTTTAATCAGTGATCACAAAAAAACTAGCCAAAAATTGGCTAATTTGATCTTGGCAATGAAACCTTTGCTTCAGTCTAGTCCTCTTCTTGCCTTCAATAACATATGCATACTATCAGTAGGAAATAGTGGCTTTGGGAGCAGTTTGTGGGGCTGTTGCTCGGTTAAGATGAATGATATACTGTACATCAAAACTTGCACCCTCGAATGGCGCAATGCTACTGTAGGTTCACGTTGTCATTAATTTCTTTTGCTCAAGAGTAGAGATCTGCAAATATCTAAAAAATAAAAATAAATTTGAAGTCCGCAATTTCTTTGGGAATTTTTGTCGATTTGCTCAAATTTGCGAATTTTCAAATGACTTCAAAATGGGCATAGCATTTGCAGAATACAGCACTTTTTGAAGAAAAATGTTTTGTTTCGCCATGCCTTTTTAATCCAGACCCTGGATGCTTTTGCTTCTTATCTCTCTTCCTCACACAGTCTCGTTCTCTCTCTTGCTCTCTTTCTTCCTCTCCAACAAAATCCCTATTTTATAATTAAAAAAAAAGTCCTGGTGAATATTTAGAAAAACTGTGAGATTTCACAAAAAAAAAGAGGCTATTTTTGCCTGGTTTGTGAACTTACAGCAGGCGACAAGTTTGCACATCTCTACTCAAGATATCACTGTCACATATAATAAATTCAAATAATAAGGTACACTAATTTGCTGATGAAACGGTTTGCTATGTGTTATGAATGAAATTGCATCACCTGGGTTCATATTTCCTTTCTGCTCTAATGAACACCAGTGTTAATAACTGTTGATTGCCTGAAAACCCAGTACATTCCTACAGTCAATAAACTCACAATAACCCAGCTAGCTCCAGAACCCCCAAACCCACCACATAATTTATAAAGCATATATAGTATCAAAAAGGAGAGCTACTCAGCATGGCCAAATGCATACAACAAAAGACAGAAATGCCCAATGCTACATCCAATGTGACAAAATACATACTGCAATACTGCAGTGCTGATATTCTCATGAGTAAGGGTAATTTAGTTAAACCCTTTGGCCAAAGCGTTATAAGCCTGCAGCCACGTCGCAGCATACCTCATTTGCAGGTCCTAACACTACCTGATAAATATCTCTGTTACCTCTGCTGGAGGGAGAATGACCACATTGGGCATGTCACAACCGGAGCATGAAAAAAAACTGCTACTTGGAATGTGGGGTGGGCGAGCTTAAACCTGGGGGGGTGGGGGGGGAGGGGAGAAGCCACCAACCTTGAAATAACTGATACCAGTTGAAAATCAAAATCAACAAACACAATATCCCAGCAAGCTCAAGAACCCCAAAACCCACCACACCAGCACACCATTTATAAAGTATATATATATATACATTGTTCGACAAATCACCCAAAAATCTACTCGCCCAACCAAAAAATCTACTTGCCCCTAGTTCCGCCCCCAACCCCGCCCCTAGTCCCGCCCCCAACCCCGCTTTAAAATAAAATATATTAATAAAATACATTTAATAAATTCCTAGTCAGAACATTCATTTTTGACATAAATGTATTTATTGTATTACATTATACTACAATTAGTCCTTGTTACGTGTGTGTGTAAATGTCGGATCTAGAAATAAAAGCCAGGTGTGAATGACTAGTTTCCTGAACCCCTTAACCAGTGTCTGGACGTCCCCGCTTCACAATATCTAAAGCAGTATAGGTTATTTTGGTGTAGTATAGGGCAGTTAAGATATATAGGGTAAATAAGATATATTGAGAGTGTGAGAGAGAGAGTGTGGGAGAGAGAGAGAGAGAGAGAGAGAGTGGGAGAGAGAGAGAGAGTGTGGGAGAGAGAGTGTGGGAGAGATAGTGTGGGAGAGAGAGTATGGGAGAGAGAGAGAGAGAGAGAGTGAGAGAGTGTGGGAGAGAGAGAGTGTGGGAGAGAGAGTGTGGGAGAGAGAGAGTGAGAGAGTGTGGGAGAGAGAGACAGAGTGTGGGAGAGAGAGAGAGTGGGAGAGAGAGAGTGTGGGAGAGAGAGAGAGAGTGAGTGTGGGAGAGATAGAGAGTGAGTGTGGGAGAGAGAGAGAGTGAGTGTGGGAGAGAGAGAGAGAGTGTGGGAGAGAGAGTGTGGGAGAGAGAGATGATAAGTAAGTATACAGTGGGAGAGTCGGGAAGCAGCAGAAGTCGTGGAGACGACGATAGTGTCGGAGAGAGCGAGAGTGTGGGAGGAGAGGAGAAGAACCAGTGGGACGAGAGAGAGAGGTGGGGAGAGGAAAAAGAGAGGAGCGTGAGCCCTGTGCACGGGAGAGAGAGAGTGAGAGGCGGACGAGAGAGAGAGGAAAGTCGAGAGAGACGGAGACGCGCGAGACGAGACGGAACGGGCGAGAGGAGAGGCAGCAGGGAGAGGAGAGAGTGTGGGGCGAGGAGAGAGTGTGGAGAGAGAGAGTCGGGGCGCGCAGCCAGAGTGTGGAGAGAGAGAAAGAGAGAGACGAGAGAGAGAGGGTGGGAGGGGGGTGACTGACTGGGGCGAGGTAGGACATGACCTGAGCCGGCAGGTGAGACTGATGAAGCGGGCAGGTGACTGCGACTGGTGGCGTGACTGCAGGTAGGTGGGGACTGGGTGGGGACTGGGTGGGTGACGGCCTGAAATGGGTGGGTAACTGACATGACTTGCACTGGGTATGCGGGAGACGGACTGACGACTGACTGGGTGGTGACTGACTGACTGACGGACTGACTGGCGGGTGACTGACGAGGGGAGTGACTGTGGGTACTGAGTGACCTGGACTGGGTCACTGAGTGACTGATGGGGCGAACGGAGTGACTGACGGTTACTGAGTGACTGATCTGACGTTACTGAGTGACTGCTGGGTTACTGAGGACTGACTGCGTACTGATTGACTGACTGCGCGTTTACTGAAGTGACTGGTGTGATGACACTGACTGGTGTTGACATGACTGGGTGGGGTGGGTGACTGATGACTGGGGTGGGGACTGACTGACCTGACTGCACTGCGGGCTGGTGGTGGCGTGGTGACTGTGACTGACTGGGGTGGCGTGACTGAGTGCTGAGTGACTGGGGTACAGGTGACTGACCAGACTGGGGTGCGGGTACCTGACTGACGATGGGGTGCGGTGACTGAGAAGGGTGCGGTGGGTGAATGACTGACTGGGTGGGTGACATGACCTGACTGACTGGGGTGTGTGGGTGACTGACTGACTGATGGAGCGATGCGGTGGTGCGGTCTGACTGACGGACCTGACTGGCAGTGGGTGGACTGACTGACTGGGGTGGGTGACCTGACCTGACGGGGTGGGTGACCTGATGACTGGGGTGGGTGACTGACCTGAATGGGGTGGGTGCACATGACTGACTGGGGGTGGGGGACCTGACTGACTGACTGGCGGTGGGGACTGACTGACCTGACTGGCGGTGGGTGGGTGACTGACGACTGGGGTGGGTGGGTGACTGACCTGGACGGCACCTGGTGGTGGCGTGGGGTACCTGACTGGACTGACTGGGTGGTGGGTGATGACGGAACTGGTGGTGGTGCCAGAGACGGGGGGGGTGGAACGGAAGGACGGGGTGGCGCGACGGACTCGACTGAGGTGGCGGGTGCGCACGGACACACATGCAGACAGACACACCACACACCACGACCCACACCACACGAACACAACACACACACACACACACACAAACACACCCACACACACACACAACACCACCCACACACGACCACACACACACACACACACACACCCACACACAACACACACACGACCAACACAACCGGCCGCCCCCGGAGGCCAAGCAGCAGGCACGCAAGGAGCCAGCCCACAGCAAACACCACAGAGACACAACACACAACACCACCGCTACACTACCACCCACCCACCTACCCCCAACCCCAACCCACAAACACAGAACACACACACACACAACACCACACACACGACTCCACACACACACACCACCACACACACACCACACACCATCACACACACACACCACGCGATACCACACAAGCATACACACACACACACACACAACACATAGCTACAGCACACACACAACACACACACACACACCACCACACACAGACACAAAGACAAACACACACACAACACACAACACACACACACACACACACACACACACCACACACACACACACAACCCACACACACACACGCTACACATACACCACCCACCCACCCACACACCCCATGCCAGCACTACACAAAACCCATACCAAACATGATTACACACACCCATATAACCACACACATGCTATACGACACCATTCAAAATAACACAACCCATGAATACACTACGACACCCATTACAAACACCACACACACACACAACACACAACCACCACCACACACACACACACAAACACACGAACCACCACACACACACACCACACCCACACACACAACACACAACCGCACACACACCCACACCACCCCACACACACCAGGATACACCACACACCCATTGCAGTCAACCACACACACACACCCACATGCATACACAGGAACACACCAGCACACACACCATGCATAACACAAGCACACACAACTGCATCTACACACACCACACACACACCACATGCATACCATCACAACACACCACACACACACCAACATGCATACACACAACACACACAACACAACACAACACGCAACGACACGCACGCAGCACACGCACAAGCACACACACAAACAACCACACACACACACTACACACACAAACACGACACACCAGCCACAATACCAGCAAACAAACACACACATGCTCATACCACACCACACACACACATGCATACAACACACACACACAGATCGACATAAACCACAGCACAACAACAGAACAACAAACACACAACCAACATGCCATACACACACCGGACACGCGCGGGCGAAGAACGAAGAACAAGAGAGGAAGAACACAAGAAGACACGGAAAAACGGCCCAAGCCCCAATCCGCACACACAAAACCCCACCGAATAAATAGCCACGAGACAACGGATCCCCAAGACAACCGCCAGAGAAACTCAGAAACCCCGAGCAGCACACACTGCCCGCGTCGACCCGCCTGTGGGAACCATCTCACAGTCACCGCGCGAGAGATACGTACAAGGAAAAAGCCGGTACAAGGAAAAGAAAGAATAGAAGGTAGGGAACCCCCCCAACTACCATCCTCCCGCCCCGAAGCGGTCAGCGGCGGAGCAAGGGGCTTGCACGGTAAGGAGCACGCCCGTGCTCGTGACCCAAGATTGAGATTGAGACGTACCTTACCTCGCCGCAGATTGCCGGCCCGAAGATATGGATCACATGAGACCACTCGTTCGGCCCGCAGTGAAGACATGCCTGGAAGCCTCATCACTAGGCGCCTCAGCGCCGAGCATCCCAACATCAAGCGTCAGGTAGGGAGATTTTTTTTTTTCCCAGTGAACAGGGAAAACTCTAAGCTGCGCGAGCAGAGGGAAGTTAAAAAAACAAACACACGTGTCTGCCTTGGGCCACGTCAGTTCCTACGCCCTGGGGTTAAACCACCCGCCCCGGGCGTTGTAATGTAATTAAGTTGTCGAACACTGTAATATATATATATTATATATATATCCTACAATTACTATGATATAACTATATATATATAAGCATTATATAGGGAAACCATGTTTTAAAATATGGTTATTGAGGCAAACCCCACCGGACACTGTGTGCTCATTTGCATGTCATTTCCCAGAATCCCTTGCTGCAGTGGAAGTGCTGTATGCTGGGTGATAATGGGGAAAGGCGGGGTTGCAGACCTGCCTAAGACATGCAGATGAGCATACAGCTATATTTGCATATATATATATATAGAGGCGCTGCTGAGATCTCAGACCTGGGGTGACCAATATTTTTTTTCTCAACTGTGCGCTATTTTTGTTCTGCCATGTTTGTGCCCTCACAGCCCGAGGTGCGTAAGTGGGCCCAGCGGCATGAAATTCCCCTGACACGTGCCCTTGCCGTGGGACACGTTCCCACTACCCACTCCCTAGGCACGGTGACTGATCAAGTCAGGAAGCTTCCGCTCCTGGATACTGCCCGAGTGCAAGACCATTACTATGACAGGGAGTATAACTGACCTAAAATACTATTCGTTACAGACCGGGATATATGCCCTGAAGCCCTTCCCTCAGTACTAATCCTGCCCGACGCTCCCGACATCCATTGCCCGTTAGTACAGGTGGATCACGCCGAACCTCTTGCTGCGTCCACACCACAGAGGGGTTACCCTGGCCCATCAAGTACAGTCACGACCAGCCCTTTCCGTACCCCTGAGAGCAGTTTGATCCCCGATGGCCCGCAGCAATGGGTCTACTGTAGGTGCTTCGTTCACCCCCTCCGCCCTTAGGCCCGCCCTAAGTAGAGCCAGCATGTCTAGATTGGACGCCTACGCCCCTGCTGGGATTAGTCTGTCGGATAATATATCCCTTCCTGTGCTCGCAGAGGCCATACACCACTCCACGCAGTCCCACCAATACCGGAAGCTGAAGTAGTTTTCTGGAGACAAACCCACCCCTCTGGGAGAAGTCGGATTTGAAGAATGGTTGGATCACACGGAACAGGTACTTCCTGAATGGTCCTGTATGGATGCCGTCCGGAGGTAGCGTATAATTGAATGCCTGCGACCCCCAGCGTCCCACATAGTGCACTGCTATAGAGACGACCACCCGGATGCTGATACGGCTGGCATCATTTACTCCCTTACCAAAGCGTATGGGATTCCCGTGGATGCATTTGCACTGATGGCCAAGTTTCATGCTCTGGCTCAGAAGGAGGGAGAGATGGTGTCTGACTTTCTTAGACGTCTACATCTGGATCTGTGGACCCTGGTGAGAAAGAGGGTGGTGCAGAAGGTGGATACCGACGGATTGCGCACCACCCAGTTACTGAGAGGACTCTTTCCACTGCATCCGGTGTTCGTGTGCGTCAGTGGCTGCCTAGTGCCAGGGCAAGCACTGGCGTTTGATGACCTGATGGATCGAGTCCAGGCACATGAGACTGTGCTGTTGGGACGTGACTTAACCCCGGGAAAGAAGACAGGGGTAGCGGTTAAAGAAGCCAAGAAGTCAGAAGCTAAAGTTGAGGCGGTGGGGGATGCGAACCCGGAGAAGGAGGATTTTGAAGCGCCTGCAGCCGCCCGGGAGCGCCCCACGTCGGGGCGAACATCTCCGACCTTCCGAGACAGTGCTTCCCGCAGTCATCTCCAGTGTTACGCCAGTGGAAAGATGGGGCACATTCGAGCGTACTGCCCCTCCCCACGGAGAACGGCGTCCCGGCCGGCAAAGTCCATGCTGTGCACTCCGCAGGCCGGTGAAGCAGCGGGCCAGTCCCCAATAAGTAGTCGAATCGGACCGGCGGCCATCGTCAAGGTGGTGATTGAAGGCACCTACGCCTCTGCACTAATGGATACTGGGTCCCAGTTGACTATAGTGTATCGACCCTTTTACGATCAACATCTGCATCGGCTGCCGCTACTATCCGATGACTCCCTGAGGTTGAGAGGGTCAGCCATGAAGACTATCCTATTGATGGAGTGGTGAAGGTACACCTGGACATTCCCCAGTTGAACACCGGCAAGCATCATCCCATGGAGGTGGAAGCGTTGGTGTGCCCAGAACCCCAGGATCATCCCAGCACCGCAATAATCATGGGGACCAATACAGACATCGTACAAGCTGTGATCCGCATGTACTTGCAGGAAGCGGGTGAATTACCGTTGCTGGCTCTAGCCACTTGCCCAGCATTACAAGAGGCTTGCGGTAGGATTGCGACCGAAGAGGAGCATGGGATGCTGTATAGTCAAGAGCGTGGGCTGACCGAGATCTCTCCCGGGGAAGGAAGAATGATGGTCGCAGCCTGTCATTATCCTGCCAGACGTCCGGAGGATCAACTATTCTCCTTGGAAAGCACGATACGTGATGACCAGCGGCTCGGCTACGAAGTATTGGCCTCGGTAAAGAAGTGGTCGGGGAAAATTCCAGCTCGAACTCAGGTATACCTGCGAAACCTTTCTCCGTACCTCATGTGCATTGATCACCAGCAGCCGTTGGGTTGAATCTATCCAGTAACTCCTGAAAGGAAGGCAGCAGGTGAACGCCCGGTGGCCACCGTCCATGCAGTAACTCCAAGGTTGGCGGTCGACTTCGGAGACTCGACATTGACGGAGGAATGGAGAGGAAGACTGCAGACTAAACTGGAAGATCAGCGGGAGGTGTTTTCCATAAGTTATATGGACGTGGGGTGCAGTCGCAGCACCCGCCACACCATTCGATTGAGCGACACCGCGCCGTTCCGTGAACGTTCCCGCCGCATAGCACCCCGAGATGTGGAAGAGGTGAGGAGACTATTAGCCGAGATGGAGGAAGCCGGTATTGTTCAAGGATCACGCAGTCCCTACGCCTCACCTATTCTGGTGGTACGCAAAAAGAATGGGACCGTGCGACTATAGGACATTGAACAATCGCACTGTACCTGATCAGTACAACCTCCCACGCATCGAGGATCTCCTGAAAGCCTTGATGGGAAGTAAATGGTTCAGCGTGCTGGACTTGAGGTCTGGGTACTATCAGGTGTCCATGGACCTGGAGGATCAAGAGAGAACCGCTTTCATCTGCCCGTTAGGGTTCTACCAGTTCACCCGTATGCCGCAAGGGATATATGGAGCTCCTGCCACCTTTCAGAGTTTAATGGAGAAGACGCTGGGAGACATGAACCCGCAAGAATGCTTGGTGTACCTGGACGACATTATAGTGTTCGGGAAGACACTGGAGGAGCATGAAGAGCAGCTGTTGAAGGTGTTGGATCGACTTCAAAAGGAAGGACTTAAGCTGTCCCTGTACAAATGCAAGTTCTGCCGCACGTCCGTGACATATGTGGGCCACATTGTATCAGCAGAAGGGATATCCACCGACCTAGGAAAGATAGAGGCAGTAGTGAATTGGCCCCGGCCCAACAACGTATAGGAATTACGGTCCTTCCTGGGGTTCTGCGGTTACTACCGGCGATTCGTGGAAGGCTACTCAAGCAAAGCTAAAATCCTGAATAACCTATTGAAAATTTATCCTGAATACCCAGGCAGGAAAGCTACCACTGCACAAACCCCCTTTGGAGAGAAATGGACCCCTGCTTGTGAACAAGCCTTTTTGAAATTGAAGACCAACCTAACACAGGCCCCGGTGCTGGCCTATGCCGATCCTGACTGAGAATACGTTCTACACGTGGATGCCAGTTTCAGCAGTTTGGGAGCAGTGTTGCACCAGAAACATGATACAGGACTCCGGCCGGTGGCATATGCTAATCGAAGCTTGACCCCAAGCGAACAGAACTATCCAGTCCACAAGTTGGAGTTCCTTGCCCTCAAATGGGCTGTAGTGGACAAGCTACATGATTACTTGTATGGAGTACAGTTTGAAGTCAGGACTGATAACAACCCAATGACCTACATCAATACGTCCGCCAAATTGGATGCAACAGGTCACCGATGGTTGGCGGCGCTGGCCAACTATCGGTTCAACCTTAAGTATAAACCAGGGCCCACCAACATAGGGGCAGATGCTCTGTCACGGAGACCTGGGCTTCAACCTACCACTGATGAGGAGGTGTGGGAAGAAATTTCGGCGCCTGGCATACGGGCTCTTTGCTCACTAGCTGCAGTGGTCAACGATCAAGTGGCATTCTCGGAGTTAAGACTAGCTGATTCGCTAGGGTGTCAATCCTGATCAGTCCCCCAAGCGTACCGACGTCCAGAAGGAATGAACATTACTGAGGATAAAATCATTTCGTGGAAACACTTGGTGCAATATCAGATTCAAGATTCAGTGGTGGAACTAGCTCGCCAAGCTTTGCAACAAGAGAATCCTTCTATTCTTAAGCAAGCCCCCAGAGAACTGGTGAAACTATTGCTGAATGAGTTCGGAAAATTTGAACTGGACAACTGCCTACTGTATCGGGTCATACCATACCATAATCATCCCGACCGGCGACAACTATTCTTGCCTCAAATTCTAAGAAATATGGTCCTCCGGGCACTACATGATCATGGCCATCTGGGCATTGACAAAACGTTCGGGTTACTCCGTGACCGATTCTATTGGCCAAAAATGAGAGAGTCAGTGGAGATGCATTGCCAGCAGTGCACTCGCTGTACCCAGAGGAAGACACTTCCCACTCGGGTGGCCCCCATGGGCCACCTGAAAAGCTCCGGACCCATGGATTTGGTGTGTATGGATTTCTTGTGCATCGAGCCTGACACTCGGGGCATTGGAAATGTACTGGTGATCACAGACCACTATACAAGATACGCTCAGGCCTTTCCTACCAATGACCAGCGGGCAATGACAGTGGCTAAGGTATTATGGGAGAGATACTTTCTTCACTACGAATTGCCGAACCGACTGCATTCTGATCAGGGCAGGGATTTTGAGAGTACTCTCATTCGAGAACTACTGAAGTTGTTGAACATCACTGTTGCAGGGTACATGCAACTACACACGCGGGTTTCTTGACAAGGCTTATTTATTTAGCCTTAAAAGATATACAGCACACAAAAACAAAAATAGCTTTTCATCAGCAAACAAAAAAAAATGGCTTTTTCTTCAGAAGACAAAACAAAACAGTTTCTCTTTAGCAGACAGTGTTAAAATCAGGCAGCTACCCTTTTCTATGCAGGAGACAGACAGTTCATAATTCATGTACTTTGATAACAGACCTTGTTTCAGTAATCTTTTCAGTAGCTTACTCCTCTCTCCTTAACAGCTAGCACCATGTGTCTACAGCCTGGGTTTTTAACACACCTTGTTTAGGCAGCTGGGAACCAACTAATTGTCCTGAGGTTCCCAGCTGAAGTTAACCTAGTCAGTGCTTCACTGCAGACTAGACATAGGTTTCCAGGCATATAGCTGGTGACTTTTATTTACCCTGTCACATTCCTCCCCTGTTAGTGTGTGGCTGGGGCTACGCACGGCTGAAGCCCGACCATCCACCCCTTCTCTAGAAAAGAAATCAGCATTTGCGTTCTCTTTTCCCGGCCTGTGCTGAATCTGAAATGAGAAGGGTTGGAGGGCCATATACCACCGTGTCAACCTAGCATTGGAATCCTTCATACTATTTAACCACTTCAGTGGAGCATGATCCGTCACCAAAGTAAAGTGGACTCCTGCCAGGTAATGCCTCAAAGCCTCGATTGCCCACTTTACTGCGAGACACTCTTTCTCAATCACTGAGTAGTTTTTTTCCCTAGGGAACAATTTCCTACTCGGGAAAAGGATAGGGTGTTCAACTCCCTCAAACTGTTGTGACAACACTGCCCCTAGCCCTATCTCTGATGCATCTGTTTGCACTATAAAAGGGCTGTTGAAGTCCAGGCTTCTAAGGATGGGACCCTCTGATAGACACCTTTTTATGTCCTCAAAGGCTCTCTGACAATCCCTTGACCATACCACTTGTGTATGGGCACACTTTTTTGTGAGGTCCGTTAAAGTGGCTGCCACTTCCGAATAGTTGGGGATGAACCGCCGGAAGTACCCTGCTAAACCCAGCAGAGAGCGTACCTGCGTTTTTGTTTGGGGGGTCGGAACTTCTTTCAGGGCAACTACCTTGTCGGCTAGTGGCCTTACTTTCCCACCTCCCACTGCATACCCTAAGTATTTAGTTTCCGCCTTACCCAGGGCACATTTTTTAGGGTTGGCTGTGAGCCCTGCCTCTCTTAGAGATTTGAGGACCGCTTTCAGCCTATTTAGATGGGCCCGCCAGTGTTTACTATAAATGACAATGTCATCTAGGTAGGCTGCGGCATTATTCCTATGGGGCCTCAGTACCTTATCCATGAGTCTCTGAAATGTAGCTGAGGCTCCATGCAGTCCAAATGGCATTGTCACAAACTGGTATAAACCAATGGGAGTGGCAAAGGCTGTTTTGCATTAGGACTTTTTCTCTAAGGGTATTTGCCAGTATCCTTTTGTCAAGTCCAGCGTGGATATATATTCCGCGTTACCAAGGGCATCAATTAATTCGTCCACCCTTGGCATCGGATATGCATCAAACTTGGATACCGCATTGACCTTTCGGAGGTCCACACAAAATTTTACCTTCCCATCGGGTTTAGGGACCATAATTAGTGGACTTCACCACTCACTGCATGATTCCTCAATCACTCCTAAGTGTAACATTTCTTGTACCTCCTTCTCTACCAGAGCCCTATGACTTTCAGGCAACATATAAGGACGGGAACGTACTTTTACCCCAAGTGCTGTCTCGATTGCATGGGAAATTAAGTTAGTGTGTCCTGGTAAGTCAGAAAAAACATGGAATTGTGTAATTATTGCTAAAAGTCCCCTTTTTGTTCAGAGGACAACTGTTTACCCATTGGGATTTTATCGTCACTCACGATGTTCTCCCGTAGAGGCTGAGGACCCAAGTCCGTTTCCTCCTCCACCGGGTGGATGAATAGAGACCGCTGCATCTTCCAGGGTTTCAGCAAGTTCACATGGTAAATTTTTTTACCCTTCCTGGGCCCTGGTTGAGCGATCTCGTAATCCACATCACCCATATGGCGGAGTACTTCGAATGGGCCCTGCCATTTAGCCAGGAGTTTACTCTCGCAACTGGGTAACAATAACATCACCTGGTCTCCTGGGTGAAACACTCTCATGCGAGCATTCTGATTGTAATGTCTCTCCTGACTGTCCTGGGCTGATCTAATATTCTCCCTGGCAAAATGGCCGACCACATCTAGGCGCTTCCTAAGCTCTAGTACATATTGCAGGGTATTCTTAGAAGGAGACTGCTGTTCCTCCCAGGACTCCTTTAGGAGGTCTAGGATACCCCGGGGTTGCCGGCCATAGAGCAATTTAAATGGAGAGAATCCCGTGGAGGCCTGGGGAACTTCCCGCACTGCAAACAGCAGAAAAGGGAGAAGTTCATCCAAGGCTCTCTTCTCTGAATCTACAAATTTCCTCAGCATTCCTTTTAGAGTTCGGTTAAATCTTTCCACCAATCTGTCAGTCTGTGGATGGTAGACCGATGACCTAACAGACTTGACCTCTAGTAACTTTAAGACATCCTGCATCAGTTTAGCCATGAAATTTGTACCTTGGTCTGTCAACATAACCTGGGAAAGTCCAACCCGTGAGAACAGCTCCAACAACTTGTTGGCTACTTGCTTCACCGTTTCTGTTCTCAGGGGAAACGCCTCAGGATATCTTGTTGCATAATCAGCAATTACAAGAATAAACCTGTGCCCTTTCGAAGAAGGTTCTAGAGGTCCTACCAAGTCTACCCCAATCCTCTCAAAGGGAACTGACACCAAGGGTAGAGGAACCAAAGGGGCTGGTTTTTGTCCCTTTGGACTAGTTAGCTGGCACTCCAGACATGCCGCACATAACTTAGCAATATCGCTATGCATCCCTGGCCAATAGAATCGAGACGAAATATGGTCCAATATTTTATCCCTGCCCAGGTGACCACCCCAAGGGACAGTATGGGCTACTCCCCATGGAGTATAGAATTATACACGGCGATGGTAAACGCTATCCGACGGCAAAATCCAGCTACAGGTAAAAGGGCAGGAGGCTTACCTCGAAGTAGGAGTCCTCCTTGTCTCCCTGCCCCCGTTGTGCTCGGCCGGGACTGGCCTTTCTTTTCAGACCTAATGGCTCCAGTCTCTCACGAGGAATCCCCTTCTATGGCTCAGGAGAACCTGGCAAACTGTTCCCCTTCTCGGCGGACCTTTTGCCAGTAGACACCGTGTTCAAAAAACTCAGAAGCAAAAGACCTCTGAACAAAGGACGGTTGCAGAAATCAGGGTCTCAAGGTGACCATTCTAGTAGTCAGAGGTCACAATTGATGGCTGGAGATGGCCAAGGGAGGGGGATATGGCCCTGGAGATTTACCAGACCGTACCCCCTGACTTTCGCCAGAAGCAAAGGGAAGACCCAGTCCTTGCTAGACAGTATGACAAGGTGGTGAAAATTGATGAGCAGATTTTAGATGCACAGGGGGTGATCCTCACTCAAAAAAAAAAAAAAAAAAAGGCCCGAGTCCCTGTTCATGCTTAGTTATTTAGCCTTAAAAGATATACAGCACACAAAAACAAAAATAGCTTTTCATCAGCAAACAAAAAAAAATGGCTTTTTCTTCAGCAGATAAAACAAAACAGTTTCTCTTTAGCAGACAGTGTTAAAATCAGGCAGCTACCCTTTTCTATGCAGAGACAGACAGTTCATAATTCATGTATTTTGATAACAGACCTTGTTTCAGTAACTTTTCAGTAGCTTACTCCTCTCTCTCAACAGCCAGCCATGTGTCTACAGCCTGGGTTTTTAACACACCTTGATTAGGCAGCTGGGATCCAACTAATTGTCCTGAGGTTCCCAGCTGAAGTTAACCTAGTCAGTGCTGCACTGCAGACTAGACATAGGTTTTCCAGGCATATAGCTGTGACTTTAATTTACCCTGTCACAATCACCAAGTCCCGGACTACCCCCGTACCATCCGGAAGGGGATGCCATGCCCGAGCGTTTCAACCGCACGCTACTTGACATGCTGGGCACATTGAAAGGCTCTCAGAAGACTGAGTGGAGCAAGCAGTAGAGACGTTGGTGCATGCTTATAACTGTACCCGAATGAGTCTACAGGGTATACGCCGTACATTTTAATGTTTGGAAGAGAAGCTAGGCTGCCCGTGGATGTGCGACTATGGATATCTACCGATAGGGTATCCAACAGGACGCATTTCGATATGTGCAAAGGTTCCAAGACAGCTTGCAGCAGGCATACAAACTGGCTGAAAAGGCGGCGAAATTAAATGCAAGTAACCAAAGGCGTGTCCCTGCTGTTTGGTCTGCTCGCACAAAAACTCTTAAAAAAATTCTTCCATTTTTTTAATTCTTGTGTGTGTGTGTGGCCCTTAACTGCAGGGGCCTTTCAAAATCCCAGCACTTCTTGACACCATATGTGCAGGGTACATGCAACTACACACGCGGGTTTCTTGACAAGGCTTATTTATTTAGCCTTAAAAGATATACAGCACACAAAAACAAAAATAGCTTTTCATCAGCAAACAAAAAGAAAAATGGCTTTTTCTTCAGCAGATAAAACAAAACAGTTTCTCTTTAGCAGACAGTGTTAAAATCAGGCAGCTACCCTTTTCTATGCAGGAGACAGACAGTTCATAATTCATGTATTTTGATAACAGACCTTGTTTCAGTAATCTTTTCAGTAGCTTACTCCTCTCTCCTCAACAGCCAGCACCATGTGTCTACAGCCTGGGTTTTTAACACACCTTGATTAGGCAGCTGGGATCCAACTAATTGTCCTGAGGTTCCCAGCTGAAGTTAACCTAGTCAGTGCTGCACTGCAGACTAGACATAGGTTTTCCAGGCATATAGCTGGTGACTTTAATTTACCCTGTCACAATCACCAAGTCCCGGACTACCCCGTACCATCCGGAAGGGGATGCCATGCCCGAGCGTTTCAACCGCACGCTACTTGACATGCTGGGCACATTGAAAGGCTCTCAGAAGACTGAGTGGAGCAAGCATGTAGAGACGTTGGTGCATGCTTATAACTGTACCCGACATGAGTCTACAGGGTATACGCCGTACATTTTAATGTTTGGAAGAGAAGCTAGGCTGCCCGTGGATGTGCGACTATGGATATCTACCGATAGGGTATCCAACAGGACGCATTTTCGATATGTGCAAAGGTTACAAGACAGCTTGCAGCAGGCATACAAACTGGCTGAAAAGGCGGCGAAATTAAATGCAAGTAACAAAAGGCGATACGATCACAAGGTGCGGCATAATGAAATCCGCCCGGGGGATGCAGTTCTCCTCCGTAACTTGGGCCAGCACAAACTGGCCGATCGGTGGAGAGAGGGGGTGTATGAAGTTGAATCTCAGATGCCTGGCCTCCCGGTATACCGCATTAAGGACACCGAAGGCCGGGTAAAGGTATGGCATAGGAACCATCTCCTTCCTATACCTCAAGTAGGGGATAACGACTTGGAAATGGCCACTGTTTCACTTGATGGAGAAGCTGATAGTACAGAGGATGGCCCAGAGACTGTAACAAATGCCACCTCTGAGAATCCTATGGAAGGAACCTCTCAAAAGGGCCTTCCGACCACGGGGGCATCTCCCGAAGGAGCTACGGGTAAAGAGCCCCTTGGTCCAACAACAGATACGTTGACTCCAGTGAGCCAGCCACTAGATCCGCAGAGCCCATGCGTTGTGCCTCAAAAAGACTTTGTAGAACCATTAAGCCCCTCCAGGGCAGAGTTTGAAACGCCAAATGAAACTTGCTATTCCCCCGAGGAAGTAGCCGAAGAGCAGCTTCGCCGGAGCCAAAGAACTGGTCAACCTCCAATGAGGATGGCTTATGATCAATTCGGGGCATCCCATTATGAGGCTCAGCAGTGGGCTCGCCATAAAGTTAGATCTGTAATTGGCATGTTCAGTGAAATGTATAACCTCATGTAGAGCATACAGAGCAAGGTGTACAGAAATGTAAATATGTTATGGTTACGTTCCCAAGCGGGGACGTTGGATTCTGCGAGGGGGAGAATGTAGGGGTGTGTTAGGTACCTGCTGCAGTGCGTGCTCAGGGTGTAAGTTTCCACGGCGGCCCGGCAGTATAAGGCGCCACCATGTTATTGCGCAACAATCGGAGGGCACTAGCAGAGCGGAGAGGTCACGCATGCGGCATGCATGCGCGCGAACGACGGGCCAATAAGGGAAAGGCTCCGTTGGTGTACTACAACTCCCATGAGCTCTAGCGCAGTCACCTGATGCCCGGGAGCCAATGAAAGGGCTGGAATCGGGGGAGGAGGAAAGGGAAGCGTGAGGGAGAGACAACGCTACACTACCGACACACTTTATCCTAGCAGGGCTAGTTCCGCAAGCCGGGGGATGCCCCGGCTTGCTAGCCGCACTCCCTCGGCGTGCCGCGCGTCACCGATGCGCGGTCACGCGTCATCGGGTGTCAGCGCCCCCTGCAGCGCCCCCGAGGGAGCCCTGGTGTCCCGCGATTGCGGGACAGCGGCAGGGGGTTCCGGGGGACCCGGCGGACCCGGCAGCGGTAGGGAGAGCGCCCCGATCGGAGGGCGCTCTTCCGCTGCTTTGGCGCGTGCCCGGCACCCTCCGGCGCGCGCCAGGTTACTGCTGCGGCCGAGAACGGGCAAATGCTCGAATAAACTCGGCCGCAGCAGTAGGCAGAGGGGAACCGCAGGGCAAAGGAAGAGGTAGTGTGGGTGCAGGGGTCTGTGACCCGCCTGCATAGGACAGATCTTCCTCGCAGGTCCTAGGAGAATCCCTGAGCCACAGTAGAGTGAGTTGCTGCAGGGACGCCCTATAGTGGTAGCTGAGTAACAGTTAGGGACAAAGGTGCAGAGTTGCGGTTGTTGCAGTCATCTGGGACCAGACGGCTGGACACTGTACAACAGGAAGCAAAGCGTTGGATCGACGGATCCTCTTCGAAGCTGTTGCCGGTCACCGCAGTGACCGGAAGGTATTTACAACCAGTGCACCAACACCGGTCAACAGGCGCTGATCCCGCCTTAGGGATACTCTTTGGGGACACTAAGTGGAGTGGCCAAAGGACTGAGCCTAATATAACTATTTAGTATATGGACACGGTGTGGGGCACGCGGTGACGGGACAGAGACATTACTCCTTAGGAGAGTGGACGAGCCACTAGCGTTATAATAAGTACAAGTTATGTTGTGATATGTGTATTACCACAGTTAAGCGTTACGGTTATTTTTGCATTACAGTAAATCAGATCAAAGCATATGTGTGTTGCTATGTTTCTTGCCCAGGGGAATCTTACATGATGGGGATCCTGGTTAAGTGGAGGCGCTGCCATTAATATAAAGTGCTACCCCAGGCTCCCAGTTAGCGGAGGCTCAGATCTCCTGGAGCCACAGGTGTGTGCAGTACCCGTAGTCTCTCTAGAGCGTCAGAAAGAGGGCTATATATATATATATATAGTGTCAAAAAGGAGAGCTACTGTTTGGAGGTTAGTGGCCCCACCCTCCCCCCAGGGTTTAATCTCATCCCACCCCACTTTCCAAGTACCAGTTTTTTTTCATGTTCCTGTTTGTTACGCTGTTCTCACCACAATCAAGACGAGACCCCTGTACTGAGATGGGAGTATGAACACACCAGCCGCAGCACGGGGATCACGTCCGGAGTGTAGAGTAGTCGTGCTAGCCGGGTCTGGGGTAGTGAGGTCGGGGTAGTCTGTAATACTTGCCAAGTTCAGGTTTGGAGAGTGCAGGATGGTCGAGGTACAATGCCCTGGTCTGGGTTGGAGAGGAGCGGAGGATCAGAGGCAGCCGAGGTCAGAGTTCCAGAAAGCAGATGGTCCAGGGGCAAGCCGGGTCGGTACACGAAGGGTTAACTAGAAGCAAGGCACAAACTGGAGCGCGGAAGACACTTTAAAACAATCTATGCTCAGCCATATGCTCAGCTACGTATATATACAGGGCTGGGCCAATCCCATGGGGGGTGGAGCGGAGGCGCGGCCTCCGTGGGAGCCTGTGATAGGGGTTGCGATTGAAGCACAGATGCAGCTAGTAAAAGCAAATCATTGTTGCCATGGAGCTCGGGAGCGTCGTGCACGCATCACGTGCGTGCACCGCGCAGCGGGAGCGCGCAACGTGATCCAGTGCCCAACCTACGTGGCGTCACGTGACATCACCGTGGCGTGCATCCGATCCGAAGTTCGACCAACTGCCCTGAGCGTGCGCAGGGGCGAGCGAGAAGACTTGCGGGGCTGCTGGGCATCAGGGATCTTCACACTGTTATGACACACCCAATGTTGTCATTCTCCGTCCAGCAGAGGTAAAAGAGAATTTTATCAGGTAGTGTTAGGACAGTGGTGCGCAAACTGGGGGGCGCACCCCCAGGGGTGGCGGGAGAACTTGCAGGGGGTGCGCGGGCTTTTACGGAGGCCTCATGCTCTTCCCCCAGGCATTTAATTTAATGCCAGGGGGGGCGTGAGGGCTCTGTAACCTTACTTACCTACTGGCAGCTGGGTCTTCGCTGACACGTCGCCATGGCAACGTGGCGTCAAATGATGCCGCTGGGTCATGTGACGTCACACGTCACCATGGTACCGCACGTCAAATGACGCAATGGGGGTCACATGGCGTGACCCGCAATGTCATTTGAAGCCATGCCTTCGGGTGGGGGGGCGAACTCTGCGGCTCCCAGGAAGGGGCCGCAGCTGAAAAAGTTTGCGCAGCACTGTGTTAGGACATGCAAATTGGGTATGCCATGACATGGCTGCAGGCCATGGCCAAAGGGTTTAAGCAATGCCTTGGCCGAAGGGTTTAACTAAATGACCCTTACTCATGAGAATATCAGAGGATGTTTGTACTGCAGCGCTCCCCAAAATGTGTGGCTAAAAAATGTTACAACGCCTTTACTATATTAAGAATAATAAAAATATAAATAAGAGGTTGTGTTCGTGGTGTAAAAGAGTATATAGAAATATATACTGGCCCTTTTGATGATTTTGTGGTTGCTGCTTGACCTTGAAGAAGGGAACCCCGTGTCCTTCTTAACGTTGCAATGGTAGTGTGAAGGTGGTCAGCGCAAAACTCATGGACCTCACGATATTGATGAAACCGGATAAAGTTGAATTAAAAAGGAATAAAAACACAGTATTA
Organism: Ascaphus truei; assembly: GCA_036426205.1. Lineage (NCBI taxonomy): Eukaryota > Metazoa > Chordata > Amphibia > Anura > Ascaphidae > Ascaphus > Ascaphus truei. Next base: position 26,504,889 of record CM071567.1, on the reverse strand, counting down.
GTGCATAACATCCACATATGTGGGGGATAGAGGGGGGGGGGTGGAGGGGGGAGGGGTAGGGGGTAGGTGTGGATGGAGGATATGATGGAAGGGATGATGGTGAATTTCCATGTATGCTTGTTTATGCTCATGTCTTAACTGTTAACCGAATAAAGACCTGTTATATTGCTAACCCTGGTTTGCACACATTTCTTTTGGTCTTCTGGGTAACGGGGAGAGGAGACACTCACACATCCATACCTATTGGGGGTTATTTTGCTGAGACGACTACACACCACCCATACAGGCTGACACCACCCTCTAAGGGCAAGAACTCACATTAGGCCGTGTGAGTTTTATGTTTATTGAGACTCCATTATATGAGTCTGCATTAACCCACTACAGTCTGCGTTAAGGGAGAAATACCACACAAGCCCGTGTGAGTCACTGAATCCATATGTTTATGTTTTCATTGATTATATAGTGGAAATTCACCATCATCCCTTCCATCGTATCCTCCATCCACACCTATCCCCCCCCTCCCCCCTCCACCCCCCCCTCTATCCCCCACACATGTGGATGTTATGCACTAATACTGTGTTTTTATTCCTTTTTAATTCAACTTTATCCGGTTTCATCAATATCGTGAGGTCCATGAGTTTTGCGCTGACCACCTTCACACTATCATGAGAATATCAGCACTGAAGTATTGCAGTATGTATTTTGTCACATTGGATGTAGCATTGGGCATTTCTGTCTTTTGTTGTGTGCATTTGTTACTTACTGAATCCCTTAGAGCAGCAGTCTAAGGGATCGAGTACAATATTTTTTGGGGGGTATATTTTTTTTAATAACATAAATGGTGAGGTCCCTCGGTGATGATCCGCAGGGCTCCGACCTCCAAGGACCCTTTAGTTCCTTTGGTACAGATAGTTTTGACCACTGGTGGATACTAAAAGGACCTTTTCTCTGAACAAAAAAAAGGAAATACCTTGTGGGCCCAGGGAAGGGGGCCTTACATGAATCCGAGTTGGCTTTAGATATATTTTGACTGATACGTTAAATATGTTTTCCTTGGAAAGAATGTTTCTTGCCAGAACTGTGATAAGACATTGATAGTTGTAAAAAGCTACAGTATTTATCATCATAAAGATTTTTTTTTTTACTGGCAGATAAATGTATTAGTTCATAAAATATGCAAAAGGGTAAAGTGGAAACATATTTAAGATGGACTAATACTAAATCCAATAGCAAAATGTCAACACAGAGAATCAAAGAGAATTGGTATAGAGACAACATGTGAAAAGCTGAGCAAAAACATGAATGATGTGTTTTATGGACTATTTGAATCTATTTTGAAATTATTTATTGTTTTTTATTAGCAAGCATTTAAAAATTGTAATATCAATTAAAAAGCAATAATCAGTTCTACTCATTTTACTTCCAATTTTAATGGTGAAATTGAGTTGGCAATATGACGTGGATTGAAGGCACTCCATCTAGCTCCATCTAGCTCGTCTCTCCATGGTTTCTGTCGTTGTTTATATTGTCGAACACATGTTTAAAACATTTCCTACAGTACATGTATGAGTTTAGTATTTTTATTATTCTACAATAAGGGAAGGGGGAGGCTTATGCGGTGAGCAGGAGAGAGAGCTCCGGTGTCGTGGAGCTCTGCGGCGGACGCCTGAGCAGGGCATCGCTATTGTTAAAGTGCCACGCATGCACAGAAGTGGTGGCGCATGAGCAGAGGGTCTGGGAATAGCGGCGGCCATCTGAGGAGGCTTGTGCATGCGCTGTTGGTCCCTGAGCTGTGGCCATCTTCTGTAAGGGTCCGCAGGGGAACTACATCTCCCAGGATCCCCTTGGGCGGCCTGATCACGCGGCGCAGTTCAGCCAATAGGGCGGTTGCATTCACTGTGAGGGGATTTTGATACATTTGGGGCGCTTGGAGCGCAAGGCATCAGTTGGAGCCAGAACAGGCAATGGGAAGGTAGGACCTGAGTGTCAGTGGCACTCAGACTTGGCCAGATCACCCTTTTAGGTCCCAGATGTCTTGACATTCTGTCCCCTTTTTTCTTTCTTTTTCTTTTCCTTTCTTCTCCACCTTTTCTTTCTGCAAGACAAAAGTAATTATTAACAACAGCTGTCTTGTATGATGGGGAGAGGTTTAAATACCCATGACCTCCCCCACTTAATTACTCCTTGAGAAAGCGCCACAGTGGGCGTGAAACGTGTGGGAGAGTAGTTAGTACTGTTTGTTTCTTTGTTTTTTTTGTAGTTTATTAAAGTTGATTTTTACCCCTTTTTGCTGGTGAGCGCTTACTTTCTTTTCACGGAGCGGTTGTATATTTGATCCTTACCTTGTTCTGCTAATATACAGGACCCGCGATACGGAGATCAAGACAACCCAGGGATGTGATCAAGCACATATACTTCTATAAAAGTAAGGAGTTGATCATGAGAGCAGCCAGAGAAGCTGGAATGGGCCCTATGGACGACACCGTACTACGGATCATCCCAGATCTCTGCTCTGTGAAACTCTTGAAAAGGAGACGACTACAGGTAATCCGAAGGATCAGATTCGGTAAAGGTGGGGATTCTGGTGCAGACGCATGACCGTACGAGATGGTGCAACCTGATCAGCCATGGCAGCTATTTTTTTTTTTTGTGACGTCATCTTAAATAGAGGAAAGCATATCTTTTCTGATTGGCTGTTTTCCTTTCCTTTTGAAGATGTCAAATCCTAAAAAAATTAAAAACCTGCCACATGGTACACCCACAATCCTATTGGCTGATGTACCATTTGATACTCAAAGTGACATCACAGGCCTTATTTAAGGCCTGTCCTGTCTCATTTGAGCTTAAGAAGCCGACAGGACAACATCCACCCCATTGGATCACAAGTAAAGAAGAAAATACAGAAGAATAGAATGAAGTACTCACCGGGGAGACGTCTCTTCAATCAAGATATTCTACTTCACGGTGTGTTAATTGAGTTAATGCTTTAAGATTCTTTCTGAATACCGTGATAACATAAATGACAAACTGTTCGAAGGGGTCATGCCACATCGTTCGAGATGGCAGCAAAGCTATCGAAGCTACCAGAATAGGCCCTTAAAATTGGTGCATTTGTCCTTTTTTTTTTTTTCTCCGTCTCTTTTTAATGTGCCATGTCAGAAATGATGTTAGTCTCTTTGACCAAAAGATCAGTGCCAGATGTCAATATCATACATTTGCAGCTGGATAAAATTGTTACAAATAAAACTTTTATTGCTGCATTATGGAGCAAATTGTGTAACCTTTCTGAAACATACATCATGCACATTAACCCATCACATTATTATAATCTTATATTTTCATCATGTAATTCCTTTTCAACCCCCTACAGCCACTCCCCACAATGCTTCCTGTTGTAAGCAGGGCTAAATAAAGGAGAAAAAGACCCTTTATATATATATATATATATTAAGGAAATTTCTTTTTTTTTAAGCATCAGTCATAAATTATACATAACCCTCAGGAAAATAGTGCACATTAATCTTTTAGGGATTTCAAAAGTTACAGTATATTGCTTTCCTAAAATCTATTCCTCTTGTTCTTACTGCCATGTTTAAAAATGTATTGCACACTTTTGGCATCTCTACAAAATGTAGATGGATAAAAGTTAAGAGCGCTATTATCTTTAGTGTATATAATTAGATAACCCTGTTAATTTAATCTGTCTACATAGAACAATGAAAATATAATACATTCTCCTGAAAGAAGGCACAAGCAAAAAGAGGATGGAGGGATCAGCGATTTAAATTAGTCAATACCAGAAAATCTGTGAGAAACAATGGACTTTAATCAATACCTTGTTTTGTTAGATAATTGACCATTCATGTCTTTTCATTTTGTTAATCACATATGAATCATGCTGTCATTTCCAATAGGCAAATGGAAAGGTGAACCGCACTCTAACTCCAGATGTACGTCCTGTGTGCTGCCGGGGAAGTATACTGAAATAGACATTATAATAGATGGATCGTGTCAAAGGGGCACGGTCCACACAAAGAATCCCTTTATAAGGCGCACCACAGACCAAGTATTTATAATATAATTATACAATGGTCTTGTCAGGGTTGTATACTAACTGTTAAAACAATCTTTATTAATATTTCTAGTGTGAAATTGATAAAATCTTCAGTAACATCTGTAAATATAGTAGATGTTAATCTAAAAGTAGTGAGTTTAGTGAAATCCAGCACTGTAATAATACCTCACATCTAAAATAACGCGTTTCTAATGTCCCCAAAAAAGGGGATGTGTACCAAGATGTAGAATCATACCTATGTTATGGTCTCTGAACCTATATCAATTTGTCCTGCACACTCTGTCAACCAGTATATAATATAGATGTAATTATTTGGTAGTCCTGTAATCTCATAAAAGGTGTTTAGTAATCAATCTTTATTATCTCCAAATAAGGGTAAGATTAACTATACTCACTGACCACATTATATACTGCGGGAGTAGCTCTTTGGAGCTCCTGCGTGTTATTGCAAATAACATCATACACGGTATGAGGGTAATCATGATGTGTACCTAGCCATCTAGCTGGGGAGCAGAAATTACTCTATGAAGTGCTGTGCAATGTTCAAGGATCTTGGTACATAATTAATCAGCTACACAGCAGTGACCCACTCATAGTTAGAAAACTGGATACTGGTATACTCATTTTTATTACGATATGCCTGTATTATACACGATTTAACAGGCGACATACTAAGGTATGGGAATACTACTCTTTATGCAGCATGATATATACTGATGTATCTTAAGACCTTGTTGTCTGAAGCAGGCAGTATAGTTAATCTTACCCTTATTTGGAGATAATAAAGATTGATTACTAAACACCTTTTATGAAATTACAGGACTACCAAATAATTACAGCTATATTATATACAGGTTGACAGAGTGTGCAGGACATATCGAGATAGGTTCAGAGACCATAACATAGGTATGATTCTACATCTTGGTACACATCCCCTTTTTTTGGGGACATTAGAAACACGTTATTTTAGATGTGAGGTATTATTACAGTGCTGGATTTCAGGCACCTTAATATTAGGATTCTTCCTGAAATATACTATTCAGAGAGTAGTCTTGAATTTAGAGGGTTAAAATCAAAATGCCCTCAGTGTACACTCTACACTAGTGACACACAATTTGGCTGGGATTCTTACCATGGCCATTTATATCTAATAGTGCAAGTGTGTAACAGAAATACATACCTATAACCTATGAATTAATGCTTTCGGAATATAATGCTATATAAGATCTCATATAAAGGGATGCTTATACTTACATATCATTTGTGGAGCATTCTCTAAGAACCTAATACAAGAACACTATGTATTTATGTCCTTTCAATCCCAGTTTTTTACAGGGGATACTTACACACTTGAACCATATATGGTACATACTATTGTCTTTTGATGTGATCTACTAAACTCCCTACTTTTAGATTAACATCAACTATATTTACAGATGTTATTGAAGATTTTATGAATTTCACTATAGAAATATTAATAAAGATTGTTTTAACAGTTAGTATACAACCTTGACAAGACCATTGTATAATTATATTATAAATACTTGGTCTGTGGTGCGCCTTATAAAGGGATTCTTTGTGTGGACCGTGCCCCTTTGACACGATCCATCTATTATAGTGTCTATGTAATTTCCAATAGAAGCATTTCCAAGAGATATTCTTCAACTGAGAGAAATGTGCTCTAGTGCGTGTGTGCACTAACTTTGCAAGATCTTCTATTATAGATGCTTTTTGGTACCTAAAACTTATAACGGTCATTGATTAAGCTAATGTTTTTTGCCCACTGTTCAACTAACACGGTCAGAGGTGGCAACAATGATTTGTAATGTTTTAATGTGTTGTTGGTATCTCTTTTAATGAAGTGTTAAAAAAATATATTTTCAGAAGTTCTGCCTTTGAGCAAATTTTTGGATGCTTTCTGGTGTGCTGTCCAAATTTCTATATTTTCCTCTTTCATGAAAAGGGGGAGCATGGTGGGGAGACCTCTTTGGGAAGACTAGTGTGGTCTCATAATGGGGAAAGACAGGGTTGCAGAGCCTGTCTAAGACATGTGACTGTGCACACAAGTGCACATTTTTTAATTGAAACAAGGAAAACAATGTTACCAAAAAGTAATAGTGTACGCATTATATGCATTTTATGATCTGCAGCATTCAGAAAACTAGACCCTAGAGAGATCTTTGTAAAACAAATTAGAACAGTGATCGAACATCTGCTATTAACACTTGCAGGGCAGCTAGCGTAATAACTCCTGTACAACTTTTGCAACCTCACAACATTTTGAATATGGGCCTGCATCCAAAAGACCTGATAGTTGGGTGTAATGATACATAGTGTTACATGTATGATAAGGATGTGATGCTTGCTTATCTTTAAATGTACTGCTTTCTAGGAAAGGAACACCCGGAGCAAAGTAACTCATGCTAGAGAGCGACTCTTCTGTCTCAGACATCAGCCTCGAATCCATTAACAAACTCAAGGTTCATTGGTTCAAATCCTGTTAAGGTTACTTCAACCTTTCATTCTTCCGAGGAAGGTACATTGAGTCCCACTTACTTATAATAATGTGCAGCTTTAAAGATAGAAATAATTTTGGTTAAAAGGACTATGTAAGACCATTAGGCTAAGATAAGTATCCAACACCATTATCACACATAATAGTTTAAGAGAAGCTAGATATGGTCTTTAAGTTGGGGTCAAGGTTTTTGAATTTCAGAATTAAAACCTGAAAGCATGCTCCCACAAATAAAATGCTATACTCTTTTAAGACTATTTTGGGACATTCTTTTTTTTCTCTTTGTGAGTACTGTATCAACAAAACGTGAGTCTATTGAATGCTACCCTTTATTTTTCCTTTTTGTACAACCTGAAACCAAGAAGTAATCATGCACATATTATTTTAAATGTGTGATCTGTAGCATTCAGACTAGACTATAGGAGGGTGTATATAGTATATATTATATATATATATATATATATATATATATATATATATCAAATAAAAAGATCCCTTGTGAGCACATTCACATGTCTTAGGCAGGTCTGCAACCATGCCTTTCACCATTATCACCCAGCATACATTGTTTCCACTGCAAGGGATTCTGGGAAATTACATGCAAATGAGCACACCGTGTAAACCCTACAGCCTTGGGTTCTCTGCGTATTTCCATTGCTGAATATGTATACTTTATACCTGTATTCAGACCATATAGCAAGCATCCCACCATAGTTTTAATATATATAGCAAGATTCATACAGCGCAAGTCCAAACAATAATCAAAAACTGTAATTAATATAAAAACTGTACCTGGCCAATTAAAATAAAACGAGCGGTATTAACCCTTTATAAACTAACTGACCCTGATAGATCTGCTGCCACTAAGGTCCACGGCTCCACAATCGCCGATAGTAAATGTACGGAAAAGAATTACCTAGGCGCAAAAAAACAGGGAGAGAAAGAAAAAAAGAGAAAAAGAACCAATAATCAGAATCACAGTAATGGTGAGATATGCACTTACAGTGAGCTTGATCAATATATGCCTTTTATTCACTCTAGGATCAGGAACACAGCTTGAAGATTTCGTGTATTTCTGCCAGGGACTTTCTGCACTTCCAAGCAGCTGTCTTCACAGTGCTTCACAGTAGTCGCAGTGTGCCTGAATGTATAGATTCCGTCTTACAGATGGATCCCATACAGGGATAAGGTAGGAAAAAGGAACAGCATAGCATAAAACCTTTTATTAAAACAATGGTAAAAAAAACTAAATAAATAATCAACTCACACTTTGTGAGTTGTATAATAGCAGTTGAGAGCTTTGTATATGAGTCTCTGACACTCAGTGATGGATTGATGCTGGCTCCGAGTTCGGCAAACTCACACAGTCACTTCCGCGTCACGTGACCTTTGGTCTCGCGGGATCTTCCCTCTGCTGCTGAAACTCAATGCTCCGGCTCCGTGATGGAAATCAGCTTGTCAGCTTCTCTCTCTCTCTGCTTTTGATCCGCCCTACGCGTTTCTCCAATGTGGCTTCGTCAGGGGCTACTATTATATATATGTTATATATTATATATATGTATGTATATGTAGCGCATGTTCCCTCCCCCCTCTGGGAGATCTTGGCCAGGCTACTGCTACGTGTAGTGCTGATCACCTGTGATGGTACAGGAGAGATGAGATGCCCGCAATGTTGTGGGGGAAAGACAAGACAAACTTCTGGGGATTCTTCTGATTCTTTACCTCTTGGTGACAGCACTTCCAGACATAGGGAGCTTCAGCAGTGCTGAAGGCGGTCCCCGCTATGACAGTCCTTACTCCCAATACCTCTCTCCGCACAGACTGCCACGGAACCAGAAGTATAAATGAGGATGATCTTTATTATAGCAGCCACTGCTGGTGTTGTTACAGCGTATGCTCCAGTTGATAAGGAAGATCCCTGGCTTCTGAATGGTACTGGCCTGCGGGTAATGGTGAGGCCTCTCTGGATTACCTTATTGCCTCAGCCCATGAGGGGCTGAGCACATGTCTCTCTCCCAGCCGGGAGGAGACGAGGAAAGCTCCTACCCCATGTAAGGATAGTCTCGAATTCTCTCTCACTGTGACTTCAAGCTATAATTTAGCTACTTCCTTCCTGAGGCTCAAGGAGGGAGGACCCAGTATCTGCACCACCATTGGCTATTCAAAGATCTCTGTGTCACCACCACATAGCTGGACCAGCCATGGAGATCTATCTATCTCTCTATATATATCTCTATATGTATCTCTCTATCTCTATATATATCTCTCTATATATATATATCTATGGAAATAAAAGACAGCGCCCTTATTAGCATACACCTATAACCCTGCAAAACAGACCTCACACTGCAGGATGATATACCCAGCACAGATATATGACAATGCTTCTAGATTAGCAGGAAACCAAGCAAATTGCAATATAAAAGGTGAAAAAACAAAATAGTGAAAAAATATATGAAAAAATAAAATATATATTAAAAAATGTATGTTGGCAACAAAAACAATAAAAAAAGAAAAAAATACCTATAAAAATTGTGTGTAAGTCTCTTTTGTATTGTTGACAAAAATGTATAATCAATATAAAATGATGTCCATACAAATCCTTAAAAATGAATTAGAAGTCCTGGGCAGCTTAATTCTTGGGACCACCAACCTCCCAACGATATCTAAGAAAAAAAGAAGAAAGAAAAAGCGCCCGATCCTAGTGTAAATTCAGATTTAAAAGATTTTAATTATCATGAACAGACGATTGCCAACTCACACTTTGTCAATTTAAAATAAGCAATTTATGGGACAAGCCCATGCACCACGCTGACGTCCAGGTTTCTGAAGTCTTCCATCTGCATACAAATGTAGCTGCTGTGAATCAGCCCTGCTGTGGGATATGCTGCCGGTGCAACCTTTCTCCTCTGCAGGGAAGGTAGATGTTTCTGGCTGTATTCAATCACCCACCGATCAAGTAGCAGGATGCAGGAACTGACGTCTGTGCTCTGGAGCTTGAGCTTGAGCTGCTTGGCCACCGTAGTTTCCTGTACCATGTGACCCTACGCGTTTCCTCCGTCTCAGCGGATTTCATCAGGGGATCTTTACCGTGTGATGTTTAACGGAACAGTGCCGGCTGTGGAGGCTGGTGCGCGGGATCCACAGCTCTGCACCGCGTGTGGCCGCTCGCCTCACTTCCTCCTCCGGCACAAACAGGATGTCTCTGCGAGCCCGCGCGCAATAGTGCCCGTGGCCTTAAAGGGACAGCTTATGCGTACTGAATGCCAAAGCTGCCATTGTCAAACAAGGCTCCAAATAACAAATGTCCATATACGTCCAATGCCAAACATACAGTGACTGTGTCACTTGCCCTACGCGTTTCGTAGACGTTACTCTACTTCCTCAGGGGCTTAATATGGGACTCTTTTTGATTCCTTATATAACGGTTCAATTCCAATAGCTGCTCCTGAAGATTCAACCGCTGAGAAAATTCATCTTCGTATTTTTTTTGAGCCATTAAGGCATTTCTTTGTAGCTCCTCTAGCTCTTGCTTGGCCAGATTCAGTTGTATAGATGGAGATATTGCAGCAGCCTTTGAGACTTGGATATCTGCTTCCCTTTGTGCCACTAGCAGTTGTAAAGCCTGGATCTCCTCATCCCTCCTCAGGAGCTCTGTGCTAAGCTGCAGCACTATGTGAAAACCATTTGTTTTATGACTTTATGCTTCAGCTTTAATGCTCTCTCTCGCCGGTCACTTCCTATACCTTGTGTCTGCCTTCTTCATTTCGTTGCAGTCCTGTGCAGTATTGTAACTCCATTATCTGAGAGCGGTGCTGTAGTTTGGAGGTAAAAACAGCCGAAGCTGTTATATATATACAGCCGCGGCCCCTTTTATTCTCCAACATCACTGCATTTTTCCGGGATTTTTTTCCGAATGCCACGCACTTCACTGCGTTCATGCCGCATTCTCACCGCATTCATACCGCATTCACAGCCGCGGTTGATGCGCGGTTGATGTGTTTATTGATAATGGTTCGGATTTAATTGGTTGCAATTCTTCGCGTATGCGCCAGATGGCAGATATTCATGAATTGTAATGCGCATGCGCTTCAGTAATGTGTCGACTTGCAGGTGTTTCGTTTAATACCACAGTGGTCTATTGTAAATTGGCCTTGGGACTGAAGGAAGAAGTTACAACAATGTATCAATTTAGGCTTTTCATATTAAAAAAAGACAAGCACAGTTTCCGGTCTGGTTTTTGTCCTGAGAGTCCCGCCATGAGTGCACAACTGCAGTCCGTGTTCCAAAAACCCGACAGAACGTACGCTTATTTAATATGGGCCGCGATTAATGCAACAGATGATAAGATGGCAACAGTTGTTCAAATTTATCAGTATTTTATCGAAAACTATGACTTTTATAATTTTTCGCCAGATCCTCATGTGTGGAAGCGTGCAATAAGGAAAAAATTATGTAGCGATCCATCTTTTTTTTATATTGATCCTGATTTTATTGGAGGGTATTGGTGTGTATCACCGGGTTTTTCCCGTATCTATGATCATGCAGACGGTAAAAGGCGAAAGGACGTGTTAAAACCAACTAAGAAACGTCAGTCGCTGGCAAGCAATGCGCCAGCACCGGCTTCCAATAACGGTCCGACCGTCAGTGACAACCCTTGCTGTCTGTCCCCGCACGGATACCTGCAGCCTGAGCCGTATTTTGCGTACAGTTTCGAGCAAGCTTGCATGTACCTAAGCGATTTCCAGCCTCATCAGCTGACTACAGGTGTAGTAGTCCCGCTGTCACCTGTAAATGACGTGTATGATCAAGAATACGGGACTGGCAGTGGCTCGGCGCCAGCTGATTGGGAAAGTCTATGGTGAGTAATGTTGCCGTATCTTATTCTGTTTTTTTATTTTGAAAATATCAATATCAGTGCGATTCAAAAGTCAAGCGATTCTCCTGTAAGCAATATCATTGTAAAAAATATAAAAATACAAATATAGAAATATAACCCGGCGCATGTGTACATAAATTATGTTAATAACCAATATGAATATATATAGTCCATAAAAGGATATGAGTGACTGATATGAGTAAAGTCGTAAAGAAAGAACGTTCTTTTGTGAGTATTATTCTGTTTTAATTCTGGAGGCATCATTAAAGGCGTCATTAGTGGCTGTCATTAGTGGTGTCATTAGTGGCCGTTGTTATTGATCAGGATAGAATACCTTATTTATTGTACTAGTTAATTTGTAGGCTGTCCCTACAGTGTCATTATTGTCTCCCCACTAAACGATGTTATATAACAGGATATAATGCTATGTAACTCAAAAGTAACATCCTCCCCTTTTTATGTTCTGTACCCCATTCCCCATTGATCTTACCAAAAAAAGCAAAAAAGGACAAGTTTACAAAGGATAGAATACCTGAAACAGTATGCTGATGTTTTCAGACCGTATACAATACTTTTTTATATATACTGTATAATAAACCCGAGAAAATAAAAAGTATGCATTTATTCTACATGTATTCCGGTACATATTGTATTGTATGTCTTTATTTATATAGCGCCATTAATATACATAGCGCTTCACAGTAGTAATACATGTGGTAATAAAATAAATAACAGATAATATAAATAACAGATCATGGGAATAAGTGCTTTAGACATAAAAGTAACATTAAGGAAGAGAAGTCCCTGCCCCGAGGAGCTTACAGTCTAATATGTTTATTCTATACCCGTACAGCATGTATTGTTTTAATACTCTTGTGATGTACAGTACTGAGCATGCCTACAGTATACAGTATGCCTGGACAGTACTGTACATTCTAGAAACACTGTATTTTGTTACAGTATAAAAGGAGACAATGGAACAATTTAAAACAAATTAACATTTTCTTTTATTGGTGGAGTAAGTACAAAAAAATTATTTACAAATACTGTACAATGTAAAAACATTTAAAGTGTACAGCAATTCAAAACATCAACAGGTGTATGGTTTACTGCTAGTGAAACATTTATGTACAGAAAGTCAAAACATTTACAGTCAGTCAGTATGGTTAATAGTCACATGGTGTTATCAAAAAAATTCTTTAATCATAAAATATACAAAACGCAACATCTCCTTTATTAAAGTACAGAAAGTCAAACATTTACAGTAGGATGGTGTACAGAACAGCCAGTCAGGCATGCACACACTCCAGTCCTCGAGGGCCGCAAACAGGCCCGGTTTTCAGGAGAACCTTGAAAACCGGCCTGTTTGCGGCCCTCGGGGACTGAATGTGCGAGGTCCTGTGTGGTACAGTAAGTAAAAACATTTCTTTATTAGTACAAGTTAAAACACGCAACATCTCCTTTATTAAAGTACAGAAAGTCAAGACATGTACAGTACAGGACAACAGTACGTTAGTAAAAAAAAAAATCTTTATTCATAAAATATACAAAACGCAACATCGCCTTTATTAAAGTACAGAAAGTCAAAACATGTACAGTACAGGACAACAGTATGGCGTTATTAAAAAAAAAATCTTTATTCATAAAATATACAAAACGCAACATCGCCTTTATTAAAGTAGAGAAAGTCAAAACATTTACAAAAATATTTACAAAAAATAAACAACAGTGAAACAGTCACGCAAATACGATCCCCACCAGATTGTCCTTCCAGGGCCGATGCCTTGTATGGCGCAAAATGCCATTAATGGAGTCTCGAACGCTTTTCATTAAAGGATCTGTCATTGAAAAATAGCAATTCCTCTACAATAGTCCTTCTTAAATTTTCAGGAAGCGCCCTTTTTTCGCGATTTCCTTCATAGTTCACTTTGTAGGCCCACTCGAAGTACACCAAGTAGGACACGTGGTGCTTAAAAATTAACATGGCATACTTGTGGGGTAAACCAGCACTCATCACCCTATACTTCTCCCTGAGTGCCGGTGGCAGCTCGCGCAGGATGATGTCGGGCACCGTATCGATGCAAGCGTATGTAGGTTGGATTCTGGGAGCGGGTGTGCTTCTGGGAGCGGGTGTGCTTGTGGCGGCGGGCGAGAGTAGGTTGTCTGGGAGGAAGCTTTCCTCCTGTCTTTGTCACCGTGTTGTCTCCTGGCGTGGTCTTGACAGGGTTGTCATGGTATCCTCCTCCTCAACGGCATACATGTACACAAAATCTTCTGGTGGAGGGGGTGCGCTTGGTGTTGGAAGGTGGTCGAAGGTCCAATTCATCAGATCCATGCCACCCTCCTGCTCCGGCATCCGGGATACAGGGGCATGAACACCGAGCAAATTATGTATCCCCACTATTTCCGTCTCTATCTTCTCCATCCGTCGATCCATCTTTTCCATCAGTTGATCCATCTTCTGCATTCGTTGACCATCTTATGCATCCGTTGATCCATATTTAGCATGGTCTCCAGAAGTAGATCTATCTTTACCAGCAAAGTAGAGTTCCCGGGGATATCCACATTTAACCCATTCAGCATGCGGTCTAAAGAGCTGGTTCTTGTGCATGGCGTGCTATGGACATCTGGGTGGATGGGTGCTACGGAGGATGAGATGGGGGTTCCATGGAGAGAAGCGGCATCGTCGCCGAAGAAGGATGGAGGAGGTGACCTGTGGATTTCCGGGAGAGGAGAAGCGGCAGCGTCATCGAAGAGGGATGGAGAAAGTGACCTGTTGATTTCCGGGTGAGAAGTGGCAGAGTTATCAAGCGTAATGGAGAAAGTGACCCGTGGATTTCAGGGGCACCAGCGGCAGCGTTGTCGAAGAGCAGTGGCGAGGATGGCCTGTGGGTTTCCGGGAGAGCGGCGGCAGCATCGTGGACGAGTAGTGGAGAAGATGGGCTGTAGATTTCCAGGAGAGCGGCAGCAGCGTCATGGACAAGTAGTGGAGAAGATGGGCTGTAGATTTCCGGGAGAGCGGTGGCAGAGTCGTCGAAGCATAAACGAGGAAGTGGCCTGCGGGTTCGATGGGTTGGCTGCCATTTGTTTTGCGTTGAGTGTTCATCACCGTATTTCTTCTGGACATAATAAGGCTTATGTGTTTTAAAACCCTTAGTCTTTGGGGTCAGCAGAAGGTTTTCATTATTGGCCTTAGCCTGTCGCTTTGGCCTTGGCTTGGAAACAGCTCCTGCCTTTCGCTTTTTCTGCATGACAGGCACGGCAGAGGGGAGTGGGTTCCTGCGTCCGTACAATCGAGGTTGATCCATGGAAGCAGATGGCACAATGCACTATCTGGACAAGGGCAAGTTCAGATACAGATCATCGAGTGGTGGGCTATGCAAAGTGTGTAACCTTTTATGCATGGCGACGAGGTACAGGTGTTGAAAGTGGGCGTACTCTAATGTGAGTCATTAACGTATAAATACACCATCCATTTTGTGGATTCACTGCACATTGAATACACATCGACTAAACATCGAATATACATTCTTGTGTTTGTATTTCTTTCTACTCGCAGCAATACCTGTTAAAAAGATTTCAAAGGATCTCAGCATGAGAATTAAGGAGATGTAGATGAGCGGACACCGAATTGCAGATATCCAACGCTGGTTAGCTGCTTCTGGCCTCGTTGTGCCATCAACCACCGTGTGCTATCATGCACACGGAAAACCCAAACAACGCACAAGGACACCAACGGTAACTAACGCGTAAGTATATTTATATAACTATATAATACAATTATATATAATATATTGCTGCATATTAATAGAACTATACATTGTGTAGATCTCTCTAATTTTATAGTTATTTCGGTATATTTATATAACTACAGTATATATATATTGTTTATATTGCTGCATATTAATAGAACTATATATTGTGTAGATCTCTCTAATTTTATAGTTATTTCGGTATATTTATATAACTACAGTATATATTGTTTATATTGCTGCATATTAATAGAACTATATATTGTGTAGATCTCTCTAATTTTATAGTTATTTCGGTATATTTATATAACTAGAGTATATATATTGTTTATATTGCTGCATATTAATAGAACTATATATTGTGTAGATCTCTCTATTTTTACTGCAAATGATGTGCTGTGCTTGTGGCCTACTGCACTGTAACTTACCGGATTATTGTTTTTCTGTACATTGTAGGGAGACAACTCTTCTGGTCGACAAAATAAGTGAAGAGAATGATGAGAAGAGTGCATTAAGGGTCAAATGCACTCTGCAGCAAAATCACAATCTCACTGTATCCGAGACCAGCATAAAGAAGATGAGACGCAGAATTGGATGGAAATATGGACGTGTGAGGTTAGTACTGGACAGTACAGGAGGTAAAAGTGTTGTTTAAGAAACTGTACTGTACCTATAAAATTATTTATTCCTTGTCATTACAGAGCGTACCCTATGATAAGGGACGTTAACAAAATCAAGAGAGTGGTCCAGGCCAAAGCATGGTTCGACAGTGGAGAAACTTTCCAGAATTGCATCTTCACTGACGAGTCTACTGTTTTGCTGGAGAGATTTGCCACCTTTGCATTCCACAAAAAAGGTCGCATATCTATGAAGCCGCGTCCAAAACACCCAGTGAAGATGCATGTGTGGGGTGCCATCTCTAGGCGTGGACCAGGATGCATCGTCATATTTGAAGGTACATTAAAATGTTTGTCACACGCTTGTGCCTTACGCACTGTACTGTAATTGTGTGCAGTTTTTTGAGCACGTTTCTTTTCTTGTAATAGGAATCATGAATAAAGCTTTCTTCCAAGAGAAAATTGTGCCTGAGATTGTGGAATACATCACACGTGAGTTCCCGGATGGTCACCGTTTCTACCAGGACAATGATCCGAAGCACACCGCGTCAACAGCGCATATCCTTGAGTGCAGTATCATCTGGGTGAAGATGCCAGCAGAGTAAGTGCGGTAACAGTGTCTCATTTTTTCCCACTGTTTTTACTGTGTACTGTATCTCTTTAACTAATTGTCCTTTTTTTTCCCTCCAATGACAGATCGCCAGACTTCAATCTATCGAAATGGTCTGGCATCAGCTGAAGGACCATATCCGAAAAGTCATGCAACCCTCCAAAAAGGATGAGTTGGCGCAAGGCATAATGAGTTTTTGGAATGATGTACTCACCGTGGAACGATGCAATAAATATATTGACCATATTGCGACTGTGTTGCCCATTGTGATCGTGCGTAATGGGCAAGCATCAGGAAGGTAGTATGGTATAGTACTGTACTGTAGTATTGTAAGTACAGTATGATACAGGTAAGTATGGCACAGATTTTTTCTTTCCTAGTAGTCAGAGTATACAGTAGTTCCAGTATAGACTAGTTTGACAGTACTAACTGCGTACTGTAGTCCAATATGGAGTAGCTACAGTATACAGTACACAATGCCATAATACAGTATGCACCTAACTGCTCAATTTCTTTCTTTCCAGGGAGAGCAGAACCAGCCATCTGGTTCCAAACTATTTAACAGTAGTAACAGTATACAGTAGTTCCAGTATAGACTACACATCACACAATGCCATAATACAGTATGCACATAACTGCACTAATTTTTTGTTTTGTTGTCTTTTCAGAAAAAAAGGATGGACTGGGGGAGAGGGGGTATCGTGTAAAGTCTGTGAACTGTTTGTACAGTTAAGTGTACAGTATCTAAACTGCAGTCATGATGTACACAAAACCTCTCCTCTCTCAATGAACTACTGTACTGTACACAGAATGAGGAAGAAGATAAAGACGGGAAAAATTATATTACTATAAATATATATTATTATATATTGTATATTATTAATTAATATTATTATCAATGTGCATTATTCATAATTTTCCGCCGGCCCTCAATTTCCATCTGACAGAAGAACTTAATAAAGACCGCATTTTGTATTATTCATGATTATTTTTATATTTGTTTTTTTTGTTCCTGATAAAATAAAATAAATATTTATTTACATTCATGATAATCATAATAATTGACAACAACCCCCCCCACCTACACCAAAGAAAAACAAAGAATGACAAAAAGTGGTAATTTACTGCATCAACAACATGAATCAGATAATTAGCAGCTGTGCAAATCAGATTTACATATCAAATTCGAGAAGGGATTTTCAAAAGCGTTACCGTAAACAAAGCCTCAAAGGGTTGGGGGGGGGTGAGTCATGCGCAGTAATCATAAACTAGCTCCCATCCCAAAGAGGATTACACGCATTCGCAGCAGAGAGGTGATGCTTGGCTAGGGACGGATTAAAAACACAATGGCAAGCTTCAGAAACTGAATGACTATGTAGAGGTGTCTGTCGATAAGAGTTTCAAATTCTTGAGCGAGCCTTGTGTGTGTGGGGGGGAGGGGGGCACAGGGTACAGCAGCATGAAGGATTAGCTGTACTGCAGTTCAAAGAAATGACATAATTTCAAAAGGCAGGTCAACATAATAATTTGATCCCTACACCCCCAAATACAGTACATAAAAAGCACACAAATCAACCATGTGCAGTCAAACGCACAGGATCGCAGTCAAAAGCTGCAGCACAGATTGAATATCGTAATATCAAGGTGGTCGAGGCAGGCTTGTGGAGAAAATAAAAAATGAGGAGAATTTTTTTTTTTTGGTCACACTCTTTAACCTCGCAAGCAAGCAGTGGTGAATTTACAGGCGCATGCGCAGTAATCATCAGCTATCAAGCAGGAATGTGATTGAAACCAGAAAGACACGCATTCAAAGGAATGCTGTGGGAGTGGTGTACTGCACTGTAGATAAGATAAGAAGTTGAAATACTGCAGTGCAGTAAATTATCCTGTGTGTGTGCGGGGGCGAGCGAGGGGATAGCGCTGTATATGCCGAAATGTGATACTGTTACAGCACACGCCTATGCGTTTCAACAATTTTCAAATGAGACATACAGCACTGCAAATGCATGTATAAATATGCAAATTTACAATTACTGCGCGCGCACACGCAGACTGTGTACTGACGTAGGTTGAACTGCTAAAGTATTAGACTTCCAAGACAACAGCTCACGAACGCACCCCTGAGATTTTAGACGGTATTGCAGTATTGCAGACAGCGATAATAAAATGCTAATATTACGAACGCTAAAATACCGCAATAAACTCCGGACAAAAAAACAAAAAAATGCATCTGCCCGCGGTTATCAAAGTTGCGCCGATTTGGCCGCATTAGGATAAAGGCAGCCACCACTGTATATATATATATCTACAAAAACAAGCAGCTGGCACTCTATATAATAAAGTACAGTGGTGGTGCTAGTCCCATAAAGAGTAAATAAAACACATTACCATCCTTCCGTCAGGCAAAAAGAGGCAGCACTCACATCCAGAAGATAAAAAATATATAATAAGGCATTTGTAGACAGACAACCGATCCTGACGTTTCGGTTCCGGAACTTAACCTTTCTCAAGGGGGGTGCAACATACAAATGACAGACAGGACATATATATCAAAAAACATACAGAAAATCACCTGTGCATATTTACCTAATCGTGGTGAGCCCGCGAAAATTAAATAAACTGATATGTTTGCGGATCCGCCATCTTGGAGGAGGAACTGTAATGCGCATGTGCATCACAGTACTGGTCTGTTGGAACCGCCATCTTGAGTGTGGCACATCCATTGCGCATGTGCGGCCCCAATACGTGACATCAGCATACGTCTGTAAAAGTGCCTTTCAAATAGATGACCTGTGTAGAGCAATCCGTTCTTTCAGCATCCTGGACGTTTTGCCCACGTAGTATAATCCACATGGGCATCTGATGATATACACCACATACCTCGATTCGCAATTCAAAAAGTTATTGATTTTGATAGGAATTCCACTATGTGGATGAGTGAAGGATTTCCCCAGAAGAAGATACTGACAATTAATACAGCCCTTGCATTTATGCACCCCGTGGTGTTTTGTCAACCAAGTTGTGGGTGGGCATATATTTGTCCACAGTGTCCGATGAAGATAATGTGTCTCCCAGACTTGGTCCTCTTTTGCAGCAAAAAAGAGTTGATGTTGTGAAATGTTTCCCAATCCTTTTGTCATTGGCTAGAATATGCCAGTTCTTTCTGATGCTCTTTTGTATCAATCCTGACGATATACTGTAAGTGGAGATCACATTAAATTGATCCATTTCAGATTGTTTGATGGACGGCAAAAGGAGTTCTTCACCGGGTGGGAATTCTTGCCTTTGCCAGGGCCTGTGATATCTCTTCTTCCTGGTATCCTCTTTCTCTGAATCGGTCTGCCATCTATGTCAGTGCAGTGTCCACCTCCAATGGCTTGCTTGTGATGCGTCTTGCTCTCAACATTTGAGAATAAGGGAGGCCTTTCGTTAATGTCAATGGATGATGACTCCTCTTGTCCAATAAAGTATTCCGATCTGTTGGTTTGTGAAAAACATGTGTACCAAGTTTACCATTGTTGACAAATACCACAGTGTCCAAAAATGTAATTTGTGTGTCATTGTGGCATTCTGAAAACCTAATAGTGGATGGTATCTCATTAATATGGGCCACGAATTGTAATAGATCTTTCTCAGATCCTTCCCAGAGCATGAAAATATCGTCAATACCAGTATATCTTTTGTAATGTATGATACATCCAGAGTGTGGTGCATCAGTGAGAAGGTGGGTCTTTTCGTATGTGTCCATGTAGAGATTTGCGTAAGATGGGGCCATATTGGACCCCATCGCCGTCCCCATTAGTTGAAGGTAATATGACCTCTCGAACTTAAAAAAGTTCTTATGTAAGATTAATTCAATCAGAACCATAAGAAATTCTGCTGGTGGTCTATGCGGAATGGGATGCCTTCCCAATAAATCCCTGATGACATCAACTCCGTCCTGATGAGGAATATTCGTATATAGACTAGAGATGTCTAGAGTGACCAACAGAACGCCTTTCAGATCATGTTTGATCTCCGCCAGTTGGTTAATAAAGCTGGTAGTATCTTGTACATACAATGTCATTTGTTGTACTAATGGCTGCAAAAAAGAATCCACATACTGTGAGAGTAGGTTGCAGAGGGATCCCCGTGCCGAAATTATTGGTCTCCCTTGTGGCAAAGTCAAAGACTTTTGTATTTTAGGTAGTGAGTACATCACAGGTATTGTGGGAAAATCCTGTGTTAGAAATTTAGCAGTCTCATCCGAAATCCATCCATTGTTTGAACCCATATGAATGATGGAATCTATTTCCTTTTTATAGGTAAGGGTAGGATCTGCAGGCATGGGGTGCATAAATGCAAGGGCTGTATTAATTGTCAGTATCTTCTTCTGGGGAAATCCTTCACTCATCCCCATAGTGGAATTCCTATCAAAAATCAATAACTTTTTGAATTGCGTATCGAGGTATGTAGTGTATATGATCAGATGATGCCCATGTGGATTATACTACATGGGCAAAACGTCCAGGATGCTGAAAGAACGGATTGCTCTGCACAGGTTGTCTATTAGAAAGGCACTGTTACAGACCACGGACCAAGATGAATTGAGACATCTACCAGTTGCAAGACATTTTAAGAACTTACAACACACTCTGGCGACTGTCCGATGTATGCCGATAGCACAAGCTCATGTTTCGAACAGAGGAGGAAACAGAAACAAGATCTTATTACAGATGGAAGCAAAATTTATATTCAATTTGAACACCATGACCCCAAAGGGTCTGAATGAGGACCTTAGACTAGGATGCTTCTTATAATATGAACAATGAATAACATGAATTATCTTGTCTTTTCCCTTACTTATTTGATAACTGACAACACTGTGCTTTATCCTTTTATATAGATTACAGCCCATGGCTTGGATTCATCATTTACTTATGGTTGACATGATGATATGGACATTGCATGTTTACTACTCTTGGGTGGATATTCTCCACTCAATGTATGCATTTATTTTTCCTTATGTTTCTTCACTCCCTGTCCTCACATTGATGTCTTGTGGTTTGTCCCCCTTTTGTTCTCTTGCTGGTGTTTGTTGATTGACATGACTATGATGTGTATCCATAGGGGAGCCTCTATTTACCATATATTTGATGCATGTGACTTTTTATTTAAATATAGTCACACAGGTAAAAGCCTATATGGGTGTTCGTCACCCTATCTGTAAGATACTGATGTCTATAATTATGGCTTTACTAAGATACTCCTTGGTTGGGTGTACGTGTGTCTTGTCGGTCTATGTAGGTTATTAGAGTTTCTGTGGGTATTTGCCAGATATGCTGTGATGGTAGAGATGCATTCTATTTGGGTATAGACTGTGGGCATATTGATAGAGGCTTATAGCCTATACAGTATTTTTAACATCTCTGCTTATTTGATTAGGAAAGCATCTTTAATATTGCCTTTATCTTTTTTGTATTACATTGGTGCTACATTACTGTCATATTCGCAGGGTGCCTGCTGCCACCACAGAGTGATTAACTGTCCTGCGCATGTGCTAAGTGTTATCAAGTACTGAACCTGGACTGAGGTTATGTTTAAGTTTTTTACTGACTCCTCCTGTGCCGTCACGTATGCTGACGTCACGAATTGGGGCCGCACATGCGCAATGGATGTGCCACACTCAAGATGGCAGTTCTAACAGACCAGTACTGTGATGCACATGCGCATTACAGTTCCTCCTCCAAGATGGAGGATCCGCAAACACACCAGTTTATTTGATTTTCGCGGGCTCACCACGATTAGGTAAATATGCACAGGTGATTTTCTGTATGTTTTTTGATATATATGTCCTGTCTGTCATTTGTATGTTGCACCCCCCTTGAGAAAGGTTCCATTCCGGAACCGAAACGTCGGGATCGGTTGTCTGTCTACACATGCCTTATTATATCATTTTTATCTTCTGGATTTGAGTGCTGCCTCTTTTTGCCTGACGCAAGGATGGTAATATGTTTTATATATATATATATATACATATATATATATATATATATATATATATATACAGTGTTCGACAAACCTATACATTTGCTTGCCCCGGGCGAGTGGATTTAACCCCCGGGCAACCACTATAAATATATATATATATATATATAATATATATATATATATATATATATATATATATCTCCACACCATATGTGTGCCTTAGGTCTATTAAAATAAGATTGTATTTATTGTGCTGGTTCCTCCGATCAGGGATTCCTTGGTCTTCCTGCGGTTTGGTGGCCATTATGTGGGAATATTTGGGATTTCCAAACCAAATGGGTACGATATACATACATTAGTGAGTGCTATATACTTGGGGAATTTGGATCCCTTGCTTGGGATTTTCTTTGTTTGAGCCATGCAAGGCACGATTTTAAAGTGCTTAGGACAACAGCCTTCAGAAGACAATTTTTTTTGTTAATTACAGCTGACAAAGTTTAAGACATTTTGAATAAGACATTACCTTTACATTTTGAGGTTGCCAGATGTGATTATTTAGAAGGACTGTTGGAGTTGAGTTGGGTGTGAGTGGTTGATTGATCGTAACTAGGTCAAGTGCAGGAAAAAATATTCAGGTGAGAGGTTGGATTGTGACAGTTAGGAAGTAGTTACCTGTAGCTCGTAAATCAATCTTTCTCTTCTCACCTCATTAGTTAAATGCCTGACAAGGGCTGACAGCTATGAGGATTCATTATGTGTTTATACCTCAAACTTGTACAATGCCAAGTGATGTATAGTATACTGCTTGTACTATAGAAATATCATAAGCGGTACTCTTCATTGGAAAAAACTACCATCAATGCAAATTCCATGCAAAATACAAAATGCACAGGAGAGGGAGTTGCCTGATTATTTGTAATGTTCAAAATATTTTATTATTGGACTGAGATCCGTTAATAACCAACGAGAATGTAGAAAATAATTTGCTTTTATCTAATATAGACAAAACAGTGCAGAATATAGTGGTCAGAGAAACCTTATTCAAGAACAATGGCACACAAATATTCACAGGTGACAGATTCAAACAAAAGGAGCATTAGAAAGTAAAGGGCATTCACCTAATTTTTCACTTTTTTCTTAACTTCCGCCCAAAAAGACTGTATGCACAAATGCTTCAGCATAAATAATACCGGTTAACAAACTTCTGAGTCCTTGCAAGCTGCAGAATATTACTTTCCAAGGCTTTACTGGTTTTCAGCAGTACAGGGGTTAATAATACACACTGAGGTCTGTGTACTTAGAATTGCCGATTACTTTTTTGGCACAATATTGACGCACAGAAATCTCATATTAAATTGCACTCGTGTGCTCTTACTGTATGTACAAACCTGGAAGTTTTTTATTTCCTCTTTTTTGGGGGGCACAGAAATCAGCGGCACAAGTCGTACAGATGTTGATTGTTATTCTGCGCTAACAGTTTAAGCGTTGATGCCAAAGTAAATGTGGCAAACGATCTTTTAGTACATTCCATTTATATCCAAGCACTAAGAGCAGTGCATTTCTAGCCACCAAAAAAAGATGAAATAAATCTTTTGGATATAGCTGGCGCAGATGGAGTAATTTGAGGCTAGTATATAGGCACACAAGTGTATTTGAAATTGAATTTGACATTCGCCTACAATTTTTTGCAAAGCTTAATACATTGGCCCCCAAAGTTTTCATACATATGACACACATTTTATGAAGCTTTGTATTACTTTTCAGCACTGAAAATTTAACGTACACATTTAAAAAATATATAATCTTAGTACACAGGCCCACTGTGTCCTACAATTAAGCACTTTTCAAAATAATGTATCATACTAAATTCTAACTTTAGTAATATAAACACTGGCAATATATATTAAGGTCTTTGGGCTGCCAAATTGGAGCAAAAACTCAGCATCAAATGCATTTTGGCAAAGAATCCCATTTCTTTCTATGGGGCATTTTTCATGTGGTGCAGTTAGTTTGCTCTGGTTTTGCCGCTAGGAAACTTTGATACATATCCCCCAAAGTTTCCATTTATAAAGTTTTATCAGTAGTTAATCTTCATCCCCTAATTTCCTTGTCTCCTATAGTATGTCCTCTCCCATGACTGTCATTGCTGCTATTTTTGCTTCACATGGAACTGCACCTTTTCCCCCCTTTCTGCTTCCCTGCCTATATCCATTTATATCTCTCCCCTACCTTAACAATATCCACTTTCTATCACTCCTCTGACGAATCGTGTACCAATTTACCAACATTTCTTTTACCCCATTATCTGGTATTCAACTGGCCCATACTTCTGTCTTCTCTGTCTTTGACTCCCTACTCAGATCATCCTCTGCTGCTTGTTCTTCTTCCTCCATCTCACCTCAGGACTTTGCCGACTATTTCAAGGAAAAGGTGGAATCCATATGCCAGGCCATCCCCACTGCATTCTCCCCCCATCCTACACCTCTTCCTAACTCTCCCCCTGCATTCCTTGACTCTTTATCCGCTGTCACAGAGGAGGATGTGTCGTTGCTGATCTCCTCTTTTCCCTTAACCACCTGTCCCCATGACCCCATTCCCTCCCATCTCCTAAAACCACTTGCTCCTACTATAATCCCTACACCCACATACATTTTTAACGCCTCCCTCTACTCTGGAACCTTTCCCTCTTCCTTCAAACATGCAACAGTCATACCATTACTCAAAAACAGCAAGCTTGACCCTACCTGTCTTTCTAACTATCAACCTGTCTCCCTCCTGCCTTTTACCTCTAAACGCCTTGAACGTTTTGTATTCTCTCGCTTGCGCCATTTTCTCAACACCTATTCTCTCATAGACACTCTACAATCTGGCTTCTGCACTGCTCACTTCACTGAAACAGCCCTCAGTAAAATAACTAATGACCCCATGCTGCCAAAGACAGAGGTCATTGCACTCTGCTCATATTACTCAAACTCTTTGCAGCATTTGATACTGTGGACCACGCTCTTCGTCTTCACATTCTCCATACTCTTGGCAATCATAACAAAGCTCTATCCTCGATCTCCTCTTACCTCTCTCATCGTACTTTCAGTGTCTCTTTTGCTAACACTTCCTCCTCCTCTATCAATCTCTCATTGGAGGTACGCCAGGGCTCTGTACTGGGACCCCTTCTCTTTTCTCTTTACACACTCTCTCTAGGTGACCTAATCACATCTCTTGGGTTAAACATCACCTTTATGCTGATGACACAAATTTACTTTTCTACCCCTGACCTTACACCTGCTGTTCAAACTAACGTTTCTGAATGTCTCTGCAATATCATCCTGGATGGCCCTCTGCCGACTTAAACGTAACATGGCAAAAGCAGAGCTCCTCATACTTCCTCCTGAACCTGGCCCTATTTCCTCCTTCCACATTACTGTTGGAAGTACTATCATTCACCCAGTAGCCCAAGCACGCTGCCTAAGGGTAACGCTCAACTCCTCTCTCACATTCTCTTCTCACATTCAAAATATAGCAAAAAACTGTCATTTTTCCCTCCGCAATATTACCAAAATATGCCCTTTCCTCTGTTGCTCGACTGCAAAAACTCTAACACCGACCCTCACTCTCTCCCGTCTCGACTACTGTAACCTCCTGCTGTCTGGCCTTCCTGACTCTCAGCTTTCTCCCCCTACAATCTATCCTAAATGCTGCTGCCAGAATCACTCTACTCCTTCCGGAATCTGTCTCAGTGTCTCCCCTGCTGAAATCCCTCTCCTGGCTTCCTATCAAATCTCGTATCACACACTCAATTCTCCTCCTCACTCTTCTCCTCTTCCTTAAATCTCAGCCCTAATTTCTCATTATACACCATCCCGACTCTTGTGTTCTGCTCAAGGATGTCTTCTCTCTACCCCCTTTGTATCTAAAGCCCTCTCCCGCCTTAAACCCTTTTCACTGACTGCCCCACACCTCTGGAATGCCCTTCCCCTCAATATCCGACTAGCGCCCTCTATATCCACCTTTAAGACCCACATTAAAACACACCTGCTTAAGGAAGCATATGAGTAGCTTCATGGCCGATAATTAACACCTCATACATTAACCTTGGCCCCTTGCAGACGCACTTACCAGAACGCCCATCTACTGTCTCTGTACGTTCTTCCTGCCTACCAATTAGACTGTAAGTTCTTCGGAGCAGGGACTCCTTTTCCTAAATGTTACTTTTATGCCCGAAGCACTTCTCCCCTTATGTCTTATTTATATTATTTATTATTTATATGATTGTCACGTGTATTACTGCTGTGAAGCGCTATGTACATTAATGGCGCAATATAAATAAAGACAGACAGACATACATACAATTTCCTGCAATGCTCAGACTCTTTCCTCATGCAGGGTTCAGTCCCAAATGTAATTAATACAGATGTAGATAGACTTACTGTTCCCGTGACCATGACAAGGTGCAAGATTACAGTCACGGGAACACTTTGTTCACCGCGGTTCGGCTACGGTCAACCTGCAGAATTATTTGTGGGGCTATTTATGTAATTGCAATTCAGTATCTGGGTCCGGCTGATAGGTCACTGAATATCTTTGCCTATGATACACAGAAGTGGTCATGGTGCCATCACGGTGTCTCAAATTGCACATAAATGCCATGGATTTACACTTTTGTGCGGCACCGAAAACAGTAAATCTCGCTACATCTGTACAGTGGGATTAATTTACTGCATAATGGCGCATTGCACACAGTACAGTATCTTGGCACAAGCATGCCAAGAAGTTTGTACGTGTTTCAGAATAAGATACCGTGTAGAAATGTTTCTTTAAACACTGCCTTCGTTTGTTTTAACATTACCTTGCAATTTTCATCAAAAGTAGCAGGTTCACACATTACTCACGACTGCATTAAACACATTTGCCTCGGTCAGTTTTGAACATGGCACATACATGTGAGACGAGACCTGTCTGCAGCTATGTTTTTTTTATTTTTAATATACTGTATATATATTCTGCCATTCAAAATAGTACAGGTAAGAGGGTATCTCTCTTTGAGATATATCAGTATATCACTACCAATAACCCATTCTACGACAACTAAAAAGGCTGGAAGAATTTGATTTGACACAACATAAGCATTAATAATTGCTTTATTAGAATAGCACCCCATGGCATGAGGGACGGGTACTACACACGTCATGGATGGGTATGTTCAATTTTGGCAACTTTCGAGGGAGATACGGATTGAATAGACCGTTCCCAAGCAATTCCTTCAAATCTGCCGCCCCCCCCCCCCCCCAAGTACCTGCCCCCACCCGATTACATGCCCTAATACCATTACAGAGTAGAGAAGGTAGGAGTAAAACTCCCAAGTGATGCTTCACTAAGATAAGTCCATGTAAACATGCATATATGTAGACACAGGTCTCAGCCTATAAAAAGATCCCAGACAGTGTAATTAGATTTCAGAGGAGATGTCCCACGGTGTCCAAGTACCATTAGCAGTATGGACCGACCAACTTAGAAAACGAGATGAACCACCATCCCAACTACAGTACATGATCGACTCGAACAAATGCATGCAGCACAGCCCTTTCATCAACTCATACAACTTCTACAACGGGTTGCTGCCACCCCCTCTACCCATGGATAATTAAAGTAAATGTAAGTTTAAATAGAACTGTCATTCCCAAATAACCAACGTTTGCGTTTCAAAGACACATATGCGCATAGACAGGAAAAAGCACAGTGTAAGCAGTTATTTCTTCTTTATTATTAGCAAGTAACACTCACAATTGTTTTACAGAATTAAACTGTACAAGAGACAGCAAGAAGATGTCAATTGAAGTCTTCGTTTTAAATCTCTAAATTCTAATTTACACTAATACAGCTTAACCCCGTTATAACGCGATCCGTTACAACGCGAATCTGCTTATAACACGATGCAAGTGTGGCTCCCAATTTTCGTATTTATGAATACTTTACAGCACGATTATTGGTGTCTTAAATACTGTATTGTATAATGCATACAATTGTACATTATTTCTAACGCGATCCGCTTATAGCGCGACGTGATTCTTTGGACCCCAAGCACAGCGTTATAAGGGGATTAAGCTGTACTATTTTCCACTTGTTTCTAGTAACTCCTGCTACTTGCCCTGTATATTCAAGTATAGGCAAAGTGAGTCTTTGTAATATTTTCTACTCTTTTACTACTGTATATTAAAGCAGCAATATGGGCTCATTTTGAAAATATATATTTTTATTGCAGGAATGAAGCGGGGGTTTCCGGAGCTGAACTGGGTTAATTTTAGCCCTGGGGACCCCTGCTTCCTGAGATACTTACCTCCGTTGGGGTGCCGGTATCTCTTTTTAGTTGAAATATCCCAGTCATGCGGGCAAATAGGAAGCCGCGCCAATGTCACAGCTTCCTATTGGCCCCCATGAAGCGGGATATTTAAACGCCGCCATTATGTTAGGCACACAGTCTCCAGAGATACGAGCACCCGAAACGGAAGTATCTTTGGAAGCAGGGGATCCCCCGGACCTGAAATGATCACAGTTCAGCTCTGAAGACCCCCTGCTTCAATCCTGTAATAAAAGATAACATTAAAAAAGAGTGAAACTTGTATTGCTGCTTCAATCGGAGTGGGCACGTAGAGACATTAAAACAATACATTATTATACTTTAATACAATAGGAGTTTCACTTATATAAAAACAGCAAATAACTGCAACGTTGTGTTTCTTGTGTAATATTTACGTGTTCAGTGTTGGCTTTAGTGATTTGGGATTTGTCCATAATACTGACACAACCTGCCTAACGACTACATAGTCAAACAGTGCAGATTATTGGCAGCATGCGTTCCACTCAGTGTAATTCATGCATCTATTTCTTTTAAATTATTAATAAATAACAATCTCACAATTATTAAACAGGTGAAACTGTACAAGAGACAGGCAGAAGAAGATGTCGGTTGAATAAGAGTCTATTATTGTAAGAAGACTGTATTTTTGTAAGAAGATTGTCAAATTATACAAAGTCTTTGTTATTTATCTCAAAACTGTCTTTTACGGTACTCTAATAAAGAAAAATGTCACACTTTAATAACGCTTTTTAGTTATCTGATCTTTTTAGGGGAATAAGTGGTGGGTTACACTGAAATAAATGGGATATAATGTAATATGAAATGCATTGGAATAAGGGATTGGTTACATTGCATTTAGATTTAAGACACACACTAGCACACTAGCACTGACTATTGTATTGTATGTCAGAGTTTGGATGGAGTTCCCATGCTCTGATTGGCTACCGTACCATGTGAGGCCGGACATCTTTCTTTTCATGACGTCATCTTAAAGGCAATTGAAGCACAGCCAATTCTGATTGGCTGTGCTTTCATTGCCTTTAAATGACGTCATCATTTTTTTTTGTCGGCCAAAACACATGGTTTTCACGGCCCAATCAGGACCGTGAGAACCATATGACGAAAATGTGACGTCATAGGCCTTTAAAAGCCTATGTCGTCTCATTTTCAGGCTAGACGCCGAGGAGGAAAGACCTTCTATGAAGAAAGAAGACCAGGGCGGGGCAGATGAAGATAAGAAGACCCTGGAAGAAGACAGAAGATAACGGAGAAGACCCCACTATGGATTACAAATAGAAAAAAGAAGATAAAGACACTTGTAGATGGTAATGGTTTTTTTATTTTATGGTTACCTGGTTCCAGTTGTTGCATTAGCTGCTCCAGTGCTTCCGATTCCCCTTGATTGCTGTGACGGGTTCATCTAATGGTAAGTAAAAACATAAAATGTATTTTTTATTTTACAGGTTTTTTGGATTT
The DNA here is from genome assembly GCA_036426205.1 of Ascaphus truei. Lineage (NCBI taxonomy): Eukaryota > Metazoa > Chordata > Amphibia > Anura > Ascaphidae > Ascaphus > Ascaphus truei. Next base: position 26,474,643 of record CM071567.1, on the reverse strand, counting down.
TTTTTCCTGACGTCCATTTTTTTTTAAAGTCCATTTATTTGGCCTGAATGTATGTATGTCACTATGGGTATACATACGTACAGGACAAATCAGTGGTTGTATTGTATGTTCATTTTTAATGTGATTCAATTGTTTGTAATGCTCTTTTATTGCACCTGTATTTATGTCTGTAAACTACAGATGGACATACATACAGTATAATAAAAACGTGTTTGCTTGCCTTGTTTGGATGTTTTTTTGAATTGTAATTTGCTGCTTTGTGTTAAAATGTGTTTATAATGTACATTTCATGTTTGCAAATGTTTAGTTAAAGGCTGGTTGCTATAGATTATTTTATTGGTTTATTTTTGGAAGATAGATTTATTTTGATGGTTACTTTGACATAGATTATTTTTCTCAATGGTTTGTTTGTTGGATTTGAAGTGTGTAATTGATTTGTATTGTAATTGATTGGTGATTGGATTAATTGATGGTAAATTAATTGTGTTGATGCTTTGTTTTTCTTTAATGATTGAATTTGTATCTTGTTTGGATTAGTGTATTTTATTTGGAGCATTGTTTGACATAGTATATATGAAGCAAAGATTAATTGTATCATGTAGACATTGTCAAATTGAGTGTTTGTATTTGGATTTATTAGATATTGATTGAGCTTGGTGCTGTTTGATATTGGGAGAGATTTGTATTTGGCCATGTACAGTATTTATTTGTATATTGGTTTATCATGCATTCGACAAATCACCAAAAAATCACCGACAAATCACCAAATCACCAACAGTCGACAAATCACCAAAAAATCTACTCGCCAAACAAAAAAATCTACTCGCCACCTAGCACCACACGTGTGCTGCTTGGGCCAATAGGAGCTCGCCACGATGTTAAATCCACTTGCCCGGGGCGTGCAAATGTATAGGTTTGTCGAACACTGTATATATATATACATGATGAAGCCACTGTACAAATAAATGGATGAAGGGTGGGTATCGGGTCAGGGTGGCTTAACCCCTTAATGACTGTAGCGGTTAATCACCGCTAAGGTCATTAAGGGATTAGGGGACAATAGTTTGGCTCTTTTTCTTATTGTGTATATTTTTCAGCACCCCAGTGTATGGACGGGGAGGAAGATGCGGGTGGCCTTCATCGTGGGTGCTGGACAAGGGTGAGTACAAAATGTATTTATTGTGATTAATGTATATTTAATGGGCAAATGCATTATTATCTATATGTGGATAATAGTAATTTTGCCCATTAATGTATAGCATGTGTTAAGGGGCAGAGGGGATGTGTGTGGTATATTGCTATGTTTATTGGGGGCAATTGTCCCCAATAAACATGCTGTTATGCCTTAACCCCTTCTTTGCCTTAGCGGATAGCCGCTAAGGTAATGAAGCTGCTTTAATATAATTTTATTAATATTGTGCGGTAGCAGGGGACCCCCTGCTCCCACACACTATTATTAAAATGTACATTAATGCAGCTTCATTACCATTGCGGATAGCCGCTATGGTAATGAATTATTATTTATTGTTATGTGTTTTTTAATACTAGTGTAGATGTGCAGGGGGTCTCCGGAGCTGAACCACATTGGTTTCAGGTCCGTGGACCCCCTACTTCAGGAGTTACAGGCCACTTTATAGGGTGCTGGTATCCCCTGCACTTTTAAGCTCTTGCGTCACGTGACCGGGACATTTAAATTCTGCAGGAGATACCGGCACCCCATAAAGGGGCCTGTAACTCCTGAAGTAGGGGGTCTTCGGACCTGAAACCAATGCGGTTCAGCTCAGAAGACCCCCGCTCATGTATACTACTATTAAAACTCATATTTGGCCAGCACGATCGCCTTTAAGAACCGTGCATTGAGACGCAGCGTCTCCATGCATTTCTTACAGGCTGCTTTGTTTATAATAGTTATCGTGCTAAATAACTTTTAGCACGATAACAGGGGGGAAAAGGTGATCGTGCGCTATGGCCCTTTTGGCCAAGGCTGGCCGTAAACGCGCCAAACAGCCTTAGTGAATAGCGCTTAAGGCTTCAGCCTTTTGCGGCCGAGAGATAGAACTCATTTTAGCGCTAGTTAACGTAGCTTAGTGAATCGGCCCCATTGTCTTTATTTATATAGCGCCATTAATGTACATAGCGCCTCACAGCAGTAATACATGTGACAATCAGATAAATAACAAATAATACAAATAACAGATCATGGGAATAAGTGCTCCAGACATAAAAGTAACATAGGAAGACGCGTCCCTGCTCCGAAGAGCTTACAATCTGCCTATCAGTACTGTAGAGTACTAAGGCCGCCGCTAAACTCCATTTTTGTGTAAATAAATGCCGGCAATTTAGGTTTAGTTTCCCATGGTCACGAGAACAGTATGTCTTACTCCATCTGTGGTAGGTATTTTTTTTTAATCATGTTTTAAAGTTTACCTTGGCAATGCTTGTTAGTGAAGACCAAGTGGAGTTTAAGATAGAGTGTACAGCCCTTGGCTCGTCATTATCATTCGCCCCTCCTATACCCACAGACCTCGCCTCTCTGACCTTGGACACGTACTTCAATCTGATCTTTCGAGACTTGAAAACTGGATTTCCCAAAGCAAACTGTTTTTAAACACTGACAAGACTATAATAATGGTATTTGGGACCAAGGCTAAGTTTCTAAAGCTAAACTTGCCCGAGATACCGGCACCCCATACTGTGGCCTGTTCCTTGGGAAGCAAATTTATGTTTAAGGAAAACATTGCGATTGAAATGAATAGTCTCTTCTTCTTTGATAAATCTGGTGTTGTTTTCTTGCCCGGGTTTTGCAGCCAGGAGCCAGTAATATATGCCCCCCCTTACCCCCCAGAGTTTACACTGTAATTTAAAATAAAGGAAACGTTTAAGACTATCCAAAAACTAGTACATACTTGTACTTCTCGGTGTTAAAGGCACCAGACATCACTATTTACATAATGAAAGATACAGATGTAGTCAAATGTTCTGTCCCAAGCACCACAGACTAACAAGCAGAAGTCTGGAGTGTCGGGACAGTTTGCCGCGATCACGCTGCGGGGGTTCATGCTTCTGAATGGGACACGCCAAAGCATTAAGCCTTCTCTGCCACGACCACGGTGGTCATGGCACCAAAGACGTTAAGTCTTGCTACATCTGTATCACAGATGTCACAGATAGAGATGTGCGAAACTGTGCAAAATGTATTTGCTACATTGTAAGTGTTTTTCCCCCCAAATTTGAGTCCAAGCAAAATATTTTGCCAAGCCTCAATTGGCTGTCAGTGAAATATTGCCAGGCAGTGAGCGAAACATGGCGCATCGTACAATGCTATTTATGATCTCTGCCTTAAGCAAATCTCGCTATGATAAAGACTTGCACAAGCGAATGTACTGATTTTAGAGAATTGTGCAAATTAGCATTTTAAACGTGATGGCAATACATATTGACCCAATGCGTGGCGAATAGTCTGTGTACTATGACCCAGCCACGACTTATTTCACTACTCATAAAAGGCCTGTATTGACCGAGACCTCATGCCAATGTTTTGCACGTCTGTAACCGTACAATACGTACTGAAACCTGCAGCATTAGCCTCTCTATTCCAACATTCGAAGGGGTCTATTTATCAGTATCTCCTGGCTGCAGCACCACTGTTCAACAAAATGACACTAGATTTACCAAAGGGAAATATCCTATTGGGATTTCAATAAGATTTCTTTTTTGATATACTGTGTCTGGTGCTATTTATTGGAAGTGTTTTGCAGCTGTGACTCGTGAAACTCTGATATAGTCATCAGTACCTATAGTGGGTCTGAGGAGATAATTATAATTTTACTAAGGAGAAGCAGCTTTTGTACGCTATGCTCGATGGATCGTGCATGGTGGACCACTAGAGATGGCTCATTTGCAATTTCCCCTGAGTGCCTGTTTCCCCAACTATTAGATTCATTGTCTCCAACATGTTCTTTGAAACCCATCTAGCTCTGCAAAGATTCTTTAAAATCCAGCTGGCTATGCTACTGTACTTTACATATTATTTAAAGTCAATTAGTTATGGGGAAAAAAAGTGAAATAATAGGCAAAATAAGGAACAGGACAAATCTTTCGATCATTACCTTAGCATGCCTGGGTGAGTCTATACTAGGAAATTGTATAACTCCTGAAATGTACAGTACTGAGATTCTTGCACTCTGGTATTAACATCCCTGAAACAGATGTAACAGTAAATATCACTATATCCCTCTTAAAATGTAGCATGTTAGGCAGTCAATTTGAGTATACGCATTTTAAAATACTGCACAATGCTTTATATTAGATATCATTAGGTTTTGGAGCTTTCACAAACCCACAGGTCTCTTCTTCACGTGTACATACCCAGGACATACTTGAAAACGAGAGGTAACTCTCAATGTATTACTTCCTGGTAAAATATTTTATAAATAAATAAATACTGTACAGTATTGTACACTATAATTCCATCCATGAAGAAACCTCAGTGGTCTCCTAAAGGTATCATAGACAACGTTAATCTGCATTTCTCCAGGACCAGCACAACTTCTACAGCTACAATATGACACCAACATAATACTGGATGCAATGCAAGAAAAGATAAGGTAATGCTACTAAAGCAGGACATACTGTAAATTTAGAAAAACATACCATATCAGGTCCCAAACGTGTCTGTAATATATCTGAATGTTATCATTTCCTCTCTGTAACATGATTCTGTGAGGTAAACTATTTGATAAAAATGCATTCATTTAACCTTACGTTGTGAAAATATTAACAGTTTCATCATATGTAGCAATAAGTGTTAATGGGCCTAAAACATATGGTTGAATCAGTGAAACTTTTGTTGTGGTAATATGCAGAACAACGTTAATAAAAATGCATGCTTTAATGATTCTCAGAAATATTGATAGTTATATGGATGGATAGATAGATAGTGGTGTTTCTCAGTTAAATCTGGCATATTACATAAGCTACTCTATCAGAGTTGCAATACTTTTTAACTGTATGGCTCTACGTTTTCAAAATGTTAAACTTATTTCAGCATAACTGTAGATGTATTAAATTAATTCAGATTTTAAATGAAAACAAGTGCTTTAACCTTCATTTGTATTACAAATCTAAAATAATAATTCATTCGATACAGATATAACAAGCCTTAATGTCTTCGGTGCCACCACCACGCTCATTTACAGTAACGATGCGGGAGGTCCCATCCACAAAAATGGCCCCTCCACTGCGCCGCAGACTTTTGTTTGTTCGTCCACGATGCCGAGGACAGTAAGTCTTGCTAAATCTGTAGTACATACTGTATACAAATGCAGTACGTTTACATAATAACTCATGCAGGTAAACAAAGCTTTTAGAACAGGTTCAGCAATAGTACTTACTTTTGCCAGGTTTGGAAAGGGGAAGTCTGCGATACATTTCAGTTTGTGATTATCCCCTATACAAAGACAGAAATAGCCCGTGTTTGTAAAACACTTAAACGTGGAATTCTTCTATACTTTAGAGGGAATAAAGGTTTCTGAGAATAGAGAACGACATAAAATTACAGAAAAGAATGTGAAATTTCAAATGTGAAATATTTCACTATGGACAACAAGGTCCATAGCCTTAGTTTTGCTAGGGATAGAAATGCATATGTACAATCTCTCCTCATTAGAGGTGTCAGCTTTGCACCATTTGTTCTTTGCTTCAGGCAAAACAGTTATTCAATCAGCATGCATGGTCTTTGCCAGATTATTGTATAAGGTTACATTGGTGCCACACACTAGTGTGCTGGAATGTAAGGAAGGGAAAATTTTGTTTTGTTCCACCAAAGATGGAGATTTTATACCAGGTCATGTCACAGTTTGACAGATTGTGAAAACATTTTCATATAACTATTAAGTAGAGCAGTGTTTCCCAACCTTTTTTACATTGTCCACACCCTGCAAGAAAATATTTCTCCGCGAACCCCTAAGTAATAAATTTTATTGCCTTCTCATCAGATTATTGCTAACAAAACTGTTTAACCGATCCCAGGCAGTAAAGTGTCCTGAGGTTGTGAGGGGAACACACGCTTAATAAGGACCCCTGACCCACAATGCCTAGACTCTGTGGATGCATAGCATTATTGGGGAGCAACCTTCAAAGTTCCTGCTGTAATTGATATCTATGCCACCCAAGGTGTTGTTTGAAGCCTTACTACGTGCACAATCCTCTACTGAATTAGGTCACTATCCTGCCTGGGATCCACCATTACATATTTTTGGGGGTAAACTGTTTAACCGATCCCAGGCAGTAGAGTCTTGGAGACACCTTATTCATGAATCCCTGACTTAGACGAAAGATCAACTGAAGTGGTACATTTCTTAGTAGGGTGAAATGACAAAGGAAGGAGAGCATAGTGAGTCAAGCCCTAAATTGAATTTGAGACAAAGTATAAAAGGAAATAATTTATGTATGTTACATCTTCAATGTTAGTGTCTTGAAGATGAGGGGAGCGCAAAACCAGAAAACAAAAAGAAGTACAATATGGTGCAATATTGTTAAAACAATGTGAACAATGCGAATAATCAGAGGTCTCTAAAAAGCTCACTCATGTGGCCCAAAGGGTATAAGGGCATATAGGTGTAGCGCTGCTTGCACCCCCTCCCCCTTCTGGGAGATCTGGCCTTTGCTACTGGTGGTGTAGTGCTTAGTACCTGTTAGGTTCCAGGAGAGGCTGAGGATCCGCGATGACATTGGGATAACAGGACAGGCTTCTGGATGTTTCAGGCTTCATTCCTCTCTTGGTGCATGTGCCTCCATCCACTGCAGGCTCCAGCGTGGCTGGAGACAGTCCCCACAGTGGAACTCATCAAGCATACCCCTACCCAATAGACTGTAGACTTAGGCAGGGTATATAAAACTGGGTCGTCTTTATTCTCATCCACTGCAGATGCTATTACAGTGGATTCAAGCTTCTGTATTAGGTCCTAGACCTTCTGAATGGTACCTAGGCCCGTTGTCAGACTTGAGGCCTGGTGTCTCTCTTCAGCCCCCTGAGGGGCTGAGGGCACGTCTCTATCACAAGAGGGAGAGACTTAGACTGACTATAATTTTTAGATTTGGTTCCTCCTTAGTGCAGAAGGGGAGGGCACTAGATCTGTACCCAGGATTGGGCAAACACAGGCCAAATTCCACCTCCACTCCTGCCACTCAAGGAGGCTGCATGAGGAGGGGTAAACCCAAGATGATAACCTGCCACAACCTGCAGCAACCAGGACTTACATGACATGGGTCAGGAGCATAGCCAGACCAAGCCATGGCTACACAGGGTATAAACCCCTGATGGAGTCTCCTTTTCTGTGCTTTTAATCCCTCATAGAAAGGAGTACTTAGAAATGTGGCTCGTATTTCCCCAGAATAGAAAGAGAAGCAATAATGGTGCAGAGCGTAAGTAAAAGTGTAATTCATTATCAAACATCTTGCAAGTGCTTTAAAGCAATAGGTATAGGTATGTATAGGTATACGGAGACTGATTCACCCTGCTCGGGACACTTGTGTCTCTTCAGATCTCGCATTATCTGGCATGATGACATCTCCCTCCTCCAGTTGGTAACTGGTGGCTGATTACTCAACTAGTCCATCAGGGTTTATACCCTACATACCCTTTTGGGTCATGTGAGTGAGCATTTTAGAGACCTATGATTATATGTATTGTCCCCATTGGTTAAGCAATATTGCACCATATTGTATTTCTTTTTGTTTTCTGATTTTGCACTCCCGTCATCTTCGAGAAAGCAACTTTCAGAACTACAGAGGGTGGTTCTTTTTGGGTCTAGAGCTACAGACCGGTTTTTTAGGATTTATTAGTTGAGTCACAAATGTCACTTTTATAGATTAAAGTCACGATACATAAGTCACGGTTTGAATCACAATATATGTTTTCACTTATGATTGATATTTCACTACAGTGCATCTGTATACTATATTCACTTAAAGAGCAACGGGTGATTATCTGTTCACCTCTCCAATGTTAGGAAGGGATAAAAAAAAGTTTCAAGATAATTGTTAGTTATTTTTCTTCTACCCTCTACTGTGCATATGACATTTCCACAAAATAATCTTATTTACGAAAGAAAAAGTGCAGCCTTTCATTTCACTTCTGAAATCTGATTCCTTGAGCCTCCAATAATGAGATTGAATTACATCACATGTAATGTAAAATAACATGAACAGAGTGACTATTGTATGAGATAACTGGTAACTCACTTCATGTTTTTGCTTGACGTGCAGAGATGTATATTTTTAAAGTGTTCCTTGCTTTTAGTTTTAAAGAAGAGGTTTTGTTTTGTACTGCATGTCAAAGGTAGATTCATCATAGGCTGTACATTTTATACAAGAAGATAAGTGTGTGCAAACAATACACAGGCCTGTGAGGTTTTGAAGTTCTTATGCTCAATATTGCATCAATGAAAATCTCTCTGTTGGCTCCTTCAAAGCTATGGCAACCTACAACAAATCTACACTTCTATAGGACCAATGTGTTTCTGCATATAAAGAACATAGTTCAAGGCTGCCCGGCTATGCCCTACCCTTGCTTGGTCACTATGCTCTCCCCTCAGGACCTTGCTTCAGAGTCCTAAATCTTTACTTCGTTTACACTCACCTTTTACTCCCCATACAAATCAAATGGAGGGACTCTACCCACCTCTGTCATGTTGCATTGCCTCAAAAAGATCCACGCCACTCTTAATGCTATATACTGAAATGGCCCTTTGAACCCTATATATGGGGGAAGGGGGGAGAACCACGAGATACGGACGAGGAAGTTAGCATTGCATTTCAAGGGACTGAAAGCGTTATACAGGAGTTAGACAAGTGGGGGACTTCAGTCTGTCTTGTCTGTCTGGATCTTTTCCAGCAACTTTCTGTGTGAGGAGGATATTACTCGACAGAGCTCACTACTAAAATCATGTTCTACATTTGTAGGCCTACACCATTTAACCCTCACCCCTCCCCACACACCCACTGCTGTCTCCTCATCCAATCGCTATCATACTTCTGTAGCCATGTGTAAAATTGGTGTACATATCTCTTTCTCATGCTGGCAGTAAACCTGGTAAGTATGCAGGAATGCCAGTAGTTATCATGGAGGTTTGCCCTCACACCCTGGTGAGGTGTCATATGTCCCATAGGAAGTGACAACATGCTGGTGTCCACGGTTAGTGACATCAGAGATGTGCCTGTTCCTAGGTGATATAAGACACAGCACTGCCAAAAGTTAGGCTGTTCAGTTCCTGTTGTTGGCTGCCTCTGTTCAGTAAGAGGCACGTGGAGGTCTGCAACATTGTTGCAGTAGTCTGATGCAGAGCTGTGAGTCTGGCAGCACAAGGCAGACAGAGAAGCTGGTGAATCTCCCTTAGGGGAGAAGTGGAAGCAACTCCATTAGAAACGGAGGAACCTTTCAAAGGGAAGCACTAATAACTATGAGCGGCTAAGCTGTCTGCTGTGAGGGGCAGCTGGCCCACGTCACCATGCAATAAAGAATGGCCTGGTTCAAATATACCCTCGTGTGTGAGTCTGGGATTACTCTACCGAGGATGGCACCACAGAGGAGTTCCTCATCAGAATCATCCCCAAGCGGACGCCGGGATCCTGATGAGGTGGAAGCGCTGCACTGGATATAGGTAGGACTCAGCACACTACCTCAGCTGCCTGTCTGAGTTGGCGCATCCCCATACACCATCATGCGGGAGACTCAGGAGTCCTGTTGCCAACAGGTGCACCACCAGACACTACACCGTAATGGGGACTGGTTAGACCACAGGGGCCAATATGAGATTGGGGGGGTCAGACCGGTTCAGAAAACCCGTTACATTTGGAGACGCTGCTGAGAGAAGTAGACGTGTCAACAGGACAGGCTTTTGCTAGGCACACTTGGAAACAGGGAGAGTGTCTGCTGCCACTTTGTGCTGCGTTGGGACGGACCTAGGGGTAGTCAGGGGGCTGATGGCGTATGTCAGTTCTCAGGGACGACCTAGGGGCCTGAAAGGAGTTAGGGGTTTGGAGCCGGGCTATAGCTGTCCTAGTCACCTTGAGGTAGTGCTAGTTGGTAGGATGCCAGAAGGGATAGCCTGTCAACGTGGTCAGGAATCCTGGAGAGGGTCTGCGCTAGGCTAACCAAGACAGGTAGACGCCCCAAGTACTGCATGGAAGAGCCAGAGTACTCTAGCCCATTCCAGACCTCTTACCATAGGGAGCACAGACTGGGAGGAAGGAGTCACAGCAGACACTGAGAGAGTGAGCCTAGCCTGAGGTAGTGCATACATGAGTCCAGCCTACATTAGGTACACATGTGGTGGTGCATCAGGGCAATCTTTATTGTACCGGTGTGGTGGCTGCCCCGCAGAGAGGAGCCCCATGTACAATACTGTTAAGTACAGCGAGAAAATGGCGACCGCAAGAATGGAGGATCCGCGCGGTGCGGATAGTCCAAAATGGCGGACGGAGGCTAATGGAGAGAGTGCACATGGTGTGTGTGCGGGTAAAGAGGACATGGGACAATTGATGAAGCGGTACTTCAGTCTTCGTCAGAAAGACAGAGAGGATCTACCTGGGTTCCTCCTGCGGATTGGAATCGCCTTATGGGAGATACGAAAGGGGGATTATATTAAGGCCACTGAGGTGGAGGCGTACTTTTGTTATCAAATTCTGAGAGGAGCGAGACCTGACCATCCTGTCGTGGCTAAGATGCGGTGCTCCTGGATGCGGGGTGACCCCCTGTCCTTAGGGAGGCTATTGGGTGAGATAGAGGAATATGAAGTTGCAGCTGCTGCGAATATGGATGGCAGAGCGATCCAAAATGGCGGTTCCCGCTACCCGGGGAGACCGCGTGGGCCAGTTGCAGAAAATGCTGCAAATGCAAAACTTGCAGAAAGTTGTCCGGGATTGGCGCCAAAAGAAAAATTCCACCCTGCGGGGAGGTATGGCGCGAAACCTGAAGCCGCGCCCCCCCGGACTGTGAAAAGTTCAGCCCCTGTGCCGGGGCATCCAATTAACTTGTGGGACCCTCCCCAAATATTCACCAGGGGGAGGGGTCTCTATCTCTGCCAGGCAAGACCCGAGTTGTCTGAGGGAGGAGCTGGGTGTGAGCTTCCTGGCCCACAGTTGCGAGCTGGTGAACAGGAGAGACCATTGTGCAAAGTGTCTCCCGTAACCAGCACAACAAAGAGCGAGATAGACATTGGGGTATATCCCTATTTATTGCCAGGAGGCTCCCTGGTAGTCAAGGCGGGAGCGGACACAGCCATGCTGATGGCTGAAGCCCCGCGTGCGGCCTGCACCGAACCAGTTGATCCCGGAGAATGGGGATCGCTCCTAGTGATCAGAACGGAGCCTGAAGAGAGAGGGGTCTACAACCGCGGTGAGAACCCGGAACCTAACTGTCGGTCCCCTGTGGGAGTGCCACTCCCCGAGTCGGAGTTCGGCTCCTCGGACGAGGAACAAGCGACCCTAACGACGGTGGTGATGCGCCTACCGGCGGACCACTACAGCGGTGCGGGAAAAGAACCGACACTTACCTGTGTCGCGGCGGAGCGGAGTCTCGTGTCGCCGGTGCAGAACCAACCCGAGAGGCGGAGTCCCACGGCCGTGGTGACTTACAGCGCGGAAGGAGGAGAAGATTCCATCCCGAGCCGACGGAGCGGTGAGATACATCCTTACCCTCCCCAGGCGCCGGTGGTGGCAACGGCAGAGGAAGGCCTAGCCCAGGCCCGAGCAGAGCGGAGAGCAGAACCATCACTTCCGGCGGCGGATGTCGTTGTGGAGGAAGAGATCCCGCATGGGGATCCATCGCAAGATGGCGGAGTATCCGGTTCCGATGATGACGTCACTTCCGGCGGAGGTAGCGGAACGACCGGAGAGATGACAACAATGCCTCGGTGATCGGGCAGTGCTTCCCGATCACCTGTGTCAACACAGAGCTGGCAGGCTGCGAGGAGAGCTGAGACGGGTGAGGCCCAACCAGCGGCACGTCTGCACAATGATACGGGACTATCCGAAGGCAGAGAGCGGGTCGGAACCCCGCGGATGCCCATTACCTGTCCCTACGCCCAAACCCATGCCCTAGATAAAGCCCCTGTCCCAGTCACCTTTTCCCGTGGGTCAACGTCCAGTTTGGGAATGTCGGGAGGGTCCCAGGGAACCGGTGAGGAACGGACTGGCGAGAGACTGAACAGTTACACTTCAGAGGTGGGTTCCAGGGGTGGAGGGCAACTGGGTATGGCATCGATGGACCGGTGGGTGCCTAATGTAACCGATTCGGCAGTAGGAGAGTTCACACCCGCGCAGAGAGAAAGGGAGCTGCAAGAGAGGTGGTTCAAAATTGAGTGCAAGGAAATAGAGCCCATGGGTCCTGACATCCTATCAGACCCATAGACTCTGATGAGCCCCTATCATGGGTGCTGCCCGGACGGGCAGGGAATGCTGAGCTAACCCGGTGTAGCCGGGCCGAGAGGGCCATTATTGCCAAATACTGCTGCGACACACTTTATTCGAGCAAATACCCAGTATGTACCTGGCAGATACCTGGAATGCGCCGCTCCTCACCTCAGACAAGCCCAGTTGCGTTTGCCTTCCCAGCCATGGTTCATGCCTGGCTGACGGGCGGCTGATCTGTTAAATGATAATGATTAGGATTTAATAGGCTGCAATGCTTTGCGTGTCTACCAGATGGCATAAATTCATGAATTGTAATGCAGTATATATATATATATACTGTGCAGTATTGCAGCCAGCGGGAATAAAATGCTTCAATCCCTGCCTGGAAAATAACGCAATGCACTCGGGCAGAAAACAGTCACAAACCTCAATACACCCGAGTATACCCGAATTCGTGGGACTAGCCGAGCTCGAATAAAGTGTGTCGCCAGTGTACAAGGCGTCCCACGGGTTGGAGTACCTGTATGTCCCTGAACCCCTCATGGAGGGAGAAATTGAGTTTAAAATGGGTTCCACTGGTGAGGATAGGGGATATGGCACTGATGAGGAGGAAGGATCAGGGGAAGAAGATTGGGATCCTGGCGGGTTTTAGGAGAAGTGTCACCCAGAGGGTTACAGCATTGCTGCTTTAAGCCCAGTGGACCATGCTGTGTGCAAGCCACCATAAGAGGGTATGGTAGTACCAGTAATGGATACTCCAGCAGGGAGTAATCCTGGTTGTTATACATCATCTACGTTAGGATGTATCTATTATGTTTATGATGAAAAGATATGTACTGTAATGTGTGTTGTTATGTTTTGCAGTGCTACCTGAAGGAAGGTTCCGCAAATTTAGATCCCAGCCGGGATGTTGGGTTCCACCAGGGGGAGAATGTAGCCATTTGTAAAATTGGTGTACATATCTCTTTCTCATGCTGGCAGTAAACCTGTATATATATATATACTGTGCAGTATTGCAGCCAGCGGGAATAAAATGCTTCAATCCCTGCCTGGAAAATAACGCAATGCACTCGGGCAGAAAACAGTCACAAACCTCAATACACCCGAGTATACCCGAATTCGTGGGACTAGCCGAGCTCGAATAAAGTGTGTCGCCAGTGTACAAGGCGTCCCACGGGTTGGAGTACCTGTATGTCCCTGAACCCCTCATGGAGGGAGAAATTGAGTTTAAAATGGGTTCCACTGGTGAGGATAGGGGATATGGCACTGATGAGGAGGAAGGATCAGGGGAAGAAGATTGGGATCCTGGCGGGTTTTAGGAGAAGTGTCACCCAGAGGGTTACAGCATTGCTGCTTTAAGCCCAGTGGACCATGCTGTGTGCAAGCCACCATAAGAGGGTATGGTAGTACCAGTAATGGATACTCCAGCAGGGAGTAATCCTGGTTGTTATACATCATCTACGTTAGGATGTATCTATTATGTTTATGATGAAAAGATATGTACTGTAATGTGTGTTGTTATGTTTTGCAGTGCTACCTGAAGGAAGGTTCCGCAAATTTAGATCCCAGCCGGGATGTTGGGTTCCACCAGGGGGAGAATGTAGCCATTTGTAAAATTGGTGTACATATCTCTTTCTCATGCTGGCAGTAAACCTGGTAAGTATGCAGGAATGCCAGTAGTTATCATGGAGGTTTGCCCTCACACCCTGGTGAGGTGTCATATGTCCCATAGGAAGTGACAACATGCTTGTGTCCACGGTTAGTGACATCAGAGATGTGCCTGTTCCTAGGTGATATAAGACACAGCACTGCCAAAAGTTAGGCTGTTCAGTTCCTGTTGTTGGCTGCCTCTGTTCAGTAAGAGGCACGTGGAGGTCTGCAACATTGTTGCAGTAGTCTAATGCAGAGCTGTGTGTCTGGCAGCACAAGGCAGACAGAGAAGCTGGTGAATCTCCCTTAGGGGAGAAGTGGAAGCAACTCCATTAGAAACGGAGGAACCTTTCAAAGGGAAGCACTAATAACTATGAGCGGCTAAGCTGTCTGCTGTGAGGGGCAGCTGGCCCACGTCACCATGCAATAAAGAATGGCCTGGTTCAAATATACCCTCGTGTGTGAGTCTGGGATTACTCTACCGAGGATGGCACCACAGAGGAGTTCCTCATCAGAATCATCCCCAAGCGGACGCCGGGATCCTGATGAGGTGGAGGCGCTGCACTGGATATAGGTAGGACTCAGCACACTACCTCAGCTGCCTGTCTGAGTTAGCGCATCCCCATACACCATCATGCGGGAGACTCAGGAGTCCTGTTGCCAACAGGTGCACCACCAGACACTACACCGTAATGGGGACTGGTTAGACCACAGGGGCCAATATGAGATTGGGGGGGTCAGACCGGTTCGGAAAACCCGTTACACTTCTATGACAACCCCATCCTCCTGTAAACCCTTTCAACACCCCCTGACATTAAACCACAAACAAAAAAACCTGAGTTACTCAAAAAGGGCAACAACTGAGGAGGTTTGGGAAGTTGAGTGTAGGACAAACAATATTACAAGGCAAATACGATTTCAATGGTAAAAAAAAAACCTGGATCTGCGTGCTTGGTAAAGGGTAATAACACTGTGACACAGAACCCCAGCGAGCTCTTTTTGGAAACCCCTTAGCCCCCACAAAATACAGTATATAGTATATTTATATGTGTCAAAATGGAGTGCTATTGAGCGTGGCATATGTATACAACAGACGACAGAGAAGCCCAATGCTACATCCAACATGACAGACTGTGGTCTTTCTCCCTCCTAATAGAGGTAAATGAGAATTTTAATCCTACTAGAGGTATATTAGTATTTTATCTGGTAGTGTTAGGCCTTGCGAACAGGTGTCTGCCTTGTCGTGGCTCGCAAGCTTACAACGCTTTGGCCAAAGGGTTAAACTAAATTACCCTATTTCAAGAAAATATATAAGTATTTTACTGTGTTTTTCTGTCATTTTGGATGTAGCATTGGGCTTCTCTGTCGTCTGTTCAAATTATGCCACAGTGTATGATATGAACCACCTGTATAACCCCTAAACAAGGCAGACAACAGATATAAACAAGGCAGGTAAAAATCTCTGATGGATTCAAAAAAGTCCAAGGGCAAAAAATAATAGTGTAGAAGTTCATAAAAACATTAATTAAAAAAGGATTCATTAGTCAATAGACGTGAAAACCTGTTAGTTGGTTAAAAAAAAAAAGAAGTCCAGTCCCATGTAAATAAACTTACAGTGATTGCAGCCCCAATATACGGATGATCAATCCTTAATCGAACCTCAAACAAAACAGAAAAAAAGGGCACAAGTGATACAAGTAAATTCTTTATGGAAGGGAAAAATGCAATAAATGATGCAGAATAAATCAAAATACATAAAAATGAACCGAATAATAAAAAAAGGGTTAAATTGCCTGATAGCTGTAGAAGCCCAAGTCAGGGGGGTATGTTGCTCTTCAATCGTCTCTTGGAGGTTTACCACGGGTAATTGGGAGGTTCAAGAGGAAACTGGTGCCTAGGTATACCGCTGTGTCGTCTCTCTGCTTGGGCGCCACTCCACCAAGGGGTCGTGCTTAATGCTTATATAGTCATGCCTAGTGTGGCTATCAGTTTGCCCTCTCTAGCACACAAGCCCTGGTAAGAGCATGCAGTGCCAGTACCAATGATGGGTTTTCCCCACATAGGCAGCTTCCCTTGAGTGACAGGGGAGGAGGCGGGACTAGGTCTGTGTTCTGCCCATTCCTGGGTTCAGACCTTGTACCTTCCCCGTACTGTAACCCCAAATTGAGTAGTGTCTCTACTGTTGAGAGAGACAAGGTATCACACAGGACTGCTGCGCACTGGCAGGCCCTTGTCCTCTTCCCTAAGGGGGTGAGTGAGTGATTACCTTTTCCCCTGGTACTGCCAGGGTTCTGGGGAAGAGCAAGGACTGCTGTGGGGGCCCTTGACCCACAGTGAAGGTCTAGGGACCATCCTAAGTCTGGAGACCAGACCAGCGACTATTTGGCAGGACTACCTTGATATTGTGTGTGAGCAGAAGAATAAAACCGGTTCCTGTTGAATATACCTCTTGACTGGTGTGTGATTTTACTGGGGGGGAGGGGGGAATGAGGTAACTGTTTCTACCATAGGGTATTGCCTGCGGCAGATGGAGGAGTTGTGTACCATGGAGTAAATGTCGGGTATATACCACCGAAGCCTGTCCTGCAGTCCCCACAACCGTCGGCGAACCACTCTGCATTCTGTGAGCCAACAGGTAGCATACACATACACCTGGTAACAGGAAAATCTCCCATAGGTTGGGGGAAACACTGTTACACTTGGAAAGAACTTGATGCTGCAGCTGGCTTGCTCCTCTCTACTCTCTCTGGAACCCGGATGCATTGTAACCACAGCTCGTTTCCGGTCTAACGTTTCTGGAACTCCACTAGGCTGTATGCTGCTTCTCAGTAACAGCTGCACACATTGTTCACGCTGATGTAGTGAAAACAATCCAATTTACTGGAACAAACTTGTGGACCCTCACTCTTCTTACAGGGGGTGCATGTTATCTGTTCCTCAATCCAACACATTTCGGCCCTCTGTGGCCTTCATCAGGGATAGATTAGAGAGCGTGCTACAACCCCTTCTTATACCCTGGGTAATTGAATACTCCCTACCATTTAGGCAATTAATACTGGGTGGACCAATCACTTAACTCCACAATGATACATGCACGGGGCTGGTCTAAAGCGTGACACACAAAAAAAGAAGGGTGATTAGCACTCTAATACCGTGGTTCATGTCATACAGTACATTTAAGCTGATCCTTTATTATACAGAATATAAACAATATTTCATCACCTTAATGTTGTAAGCTGATCCTTTATTATACAGCAGAATATAAACAATATTTCATCACATTAATGTTGTAAACCCTAACCTATTAAATTAATATAGATAAAAACAAACTTGAAAACATCTTAATAAATAGTAATAAAAACAACATGACATCAAATCATACTTAAGGTTACTTCTAGACCCTATGGATAATACATTATTATTATATGGAATTGTGTATAACTAATTCAAATCGTTTAAACTCACTAAAATATAATAAAATACTAAGTAAAAACTGTTGTATAATATAATAAAACACAAACGAAAAGTATTTTCAATAATGAGACAAATAAATAATCTAAATAATTAAAAACCTTGAAAGGTTTTACCACAAGCACTTCAGAGCGATCCATAAAAGGGGGGAAAGGGCAGGATAGATAAGGCTTTAAAAATCCTTAAAAAATCCTAAAAGACACTAAAACTTCCTTCAACTCAAAAATTCCAAAATTTGAGTTCATTATGTAGTTGATACTTAAAACAAAGATAAGTCCCTTATTGAAATGTTAAAAGATCAATCTCCTCAGTGAGACCCCATGGCTGCATTGTTTGTACCTTAAAGATCCAATATGACTCCTGTTGGCGCAATTTCAGGAATCTGCCATCTCTTGCAGTGACTGTTTTTATATTCTCTATACCAGTTATCACCAATACTTTAGGATCTTGATTATGTTTATAAAGGAAATGCTTATAGTGCCGGTGACAGTGACAGTACTACGACATCATGTCAAAACAAATGTATTGACGCGGTCACGCGCGCTTATAGAAGGCGCGACGCGACGCGACGGCTTGGTTGTTATCACTGGAATTCACTTCAATTTGATTTTTCCAGCGACCGCAACGTGACGTCGCAATTGCCGGCGATGGCACTATAAGCGCGGCCTTACCCCCAGACCGCCTCTCAAGTCTGTTTCTTCCTATTTGTACTACTGTAGGCCACTTTATATATTGACCATGTGTATGCTTTATATTATATTTTGGTATGTGAAAGCTTGAATACAAATTGCATTCTTTCCACGACTGGTTTCCTTCTCATCTTTATATATTTAAGATAGAGTTTATTCCCTCAATGTTCCTACCACAATAACTGTGTCACGTACAGTGTGAAGACTACATGGAGAGGAAGAGCCCTGCTCCTTAGACCAGGGGTGTGCAATCTTTCCCCACTGTGCCCCCCCCCCTGCCTGCTCGTGCCCCCCCCCCCTACTTTCTCCGGCGTCAAATGAAGTTGCCGAGTAACGTGACCCCACAGCGTCATTTGATGCCGCATTGCCATGGTGACAGGTCACCGAAGACTAGGTAAGGAAAGTTACAGAGGCCTCGCGCGATCCCCCGACATTTAATTTAAATGCCTTGGGGAAGAGTGCAGGGCATCTGCAACAGCCGTGCCCCACCTGGAAAATCATGCACCCCTCTCCCCCAGTTTGCGCACCCCTGCCTTAGACCACAGTGTCTGGCTTTTTTTAGTGTAGCCTGGAGTTCCCGCAGCTCCTTGAGACCCCCCTCCCTTGGAGCAGTGCGGTCGTGGGTGCCGTCGGAGCCAGCGCCGGACCCGACGGCTACTTCCAAGGGTGGGGGCCGGAGCGGGGAGTCGTGCGCTGTTCCCTGATGCGGCCGGTTGCCGGGGACGCGAGCGGCCCGTTGTTAGGGCCGCGATCGCGTTGCCAAGGCCCCGGCGGCTCGGGGTACAGGGCGCTGCCATTGCGCAACAGCTCGCGCATGCGCCGGGATAGCCAGGTGCCAGGAGAGCCCCAGAGAGGTCGCGCATGTGCAGGACAGAGCCTAGAGAGTCGCGCGCGAGTGTAGGGAAAGTGCAGGAGCGGTTGCGGTGGCCATTAGGGGTTCGCACAGGCGCAGGGAAGGCGCGCACGTGGCCCCAATGTATTTGAAGTCTCCACGGGACTACAACTCCCATGAGGCTTAGGGGCAAGCACATCAGGTGCCTCCGTGTGGCCAATGAGGTCCAAGGATTGATAGAGGGAGCAATAAGATACATTTCGCGCGCTGAGAACGGCAGTTGGAGCTGGGGAGCTGTGAGGGAAGGAAGGGTGCAGAGAGCATGTGCAGCTTCTGCATCGAGTAAGGTCCCCCACATCCCAAGGAAGGCCCCAACTCCCCACCAGGTTAGTGGGTAAGTGCTGAGGGACGGCCCAAGATAGGGACGCTGCTCTTAGTGCATGTGTGTGCTGTCTTGTCAGGATCACGACTGGCAGTGCTGTGAGGCCTGACAAGAAGGCATAGTGCTAGTGTGCAGCAAGTTGCTGTACGCGTTCCGAAGTTTGCAGTGCGTAGCTGCTAGTGTTAGTGTTAGTGAGAGTTAGGGAAGTGGGGCAGGTTATTACCCCTGTAGGCCCCTAGGAGTTTTCCCCAAAGCCATTACAGGTTGCTGTGCTATAGGGACGGCCTATAGTATAGCGCGTGTCACTTAAGGACAGGTCCTATGTTAGGGATCCTGTCACAATAGGGTAGCTTAGTTAGGGACACAGCGGACGCTGCGGTTCCTGCTAAGAGGTTCGGATCCAAGTTGGGGTTCGCAGAGACTGTTTCCAGGTCCGGATCGCCCCTGGCGGTCTGCGTGTAAGGAGTCCGGTGTAGGAACAGACGGAACCATCACACTACGGATCCTTTGTGAAGCCAGTTGGAGATCCGAGCACGGGAGTGCTCGGCAGGTACTATCTAATACACAAGTGCACCAACGGGCCCTTAGTATAAATAGTGACTGCGCAGCCACCCACGTTCTCTCCTAGAGTGCGGGACATTGGGTGGGGATTCTCGGGACACTGGGTGGGATCACCTGGTGTTGGGGAAGCGTCCTGCGCGACGCAGTAAGTGTCTCCTCTAGAGAGGGGCACAGGTTATTATGATATTGCCATGATCTGTTGTCTTGCAGGTTCAGTAAAGTCACTAGTTAATATATATGTGTGTGAGTATTGATTATTGTGATTGTCCTGCGAGGAACCACTCCCCCTCTGGTGGGAGCCATCGCAGGTGGAGGCGCTGCATCGTTGTAAGTGAGTACCCCTAGTATAAATGCCCCAGGTTCCCCGTGGCGGAAGCTCAGCCCTCCTGTGAGCCAACAGGTATAGCACCACACTGAGAAGTAGTCAGATACACCTACCCACCCCAATCTCACTTTAGGGGGGGGAAAGAGGGCTACATTAGTCTGACATTTACAAACAATAATATTCCTATTAATCATTTCATACCCTCAGATATACAGTATAGACAAGCCATGTGGAGGAATGCAACCAGTGCTGTATTTCAAGGTAGAACTAGTTTTCAAAATACTGTATGTTTCTTTGTTTTATGGTATTTACTGTACACTAATGTAAGCAAGGCATTGCAGGGGAGGAGATAGTTTTGTAACCCACATGGTGACTAAATTCTGAGTCGTGTATCTCATTACACATCACAGTGTTTGACTATGGGTGTATCCAAATCCCTGAAGTTCTTTACTGTTTTAATAAACTGTTACACATATCCAAAAAGTTGTTTATTCTTTTAAAAACCTGCTAGGCTTCAATATGTACACAGGCCTGGCTTTGTGTTCCCTAAGTTAAGCAAATATTAGACTGTATACTGAACAGCGATTGAGTAGCAAGGGGAAGTCCCTGCAGGTCTTATCCTGTCACAGGCCAGGCCTTGTGCGCTGAGTAGACAGACGGTGATGTCTGCAGTACTGTACAGAGCAGTGCATAGATTGTGCTCTAATCTCCCCTGAAACCTCAGAGTCTATACAGGCTAGAGATCATACTGGCCAGAAATCTTTAGATCTCAAACTTTTACTTAGTTTGATGTACTGTATTAAACATCCAATCCTGGTTACCTGCCAACACAATCATCTCACTTTTACTGTATCTTGTCTACCATCTGTACCAGTTCACTTGATAAACCGCGCCCTGCCAAACACTTTATCACATCCCCAAGCAAATAGCTAAAGTCTGACTTCACCTTTCCCAAAACTGAGAAGTTCTGTCTCCGGCAAGAATTCCTTGTGTCCACGGTTTGATCGCAGTCAGCATCCAACAGTATATTCCACAAACATTCCTATTTACTACAAAGATTCTGTTGTTTACATTTTCTTCTTGACAGTCTTTATTTTTGTATTTAGATTTTTATCCCAGCAAACCGATCCAACTCACAAGACAGCTTCAGCTAAATCCAATAAACCCCTTCAGTGCCACTGGGCCGTGCCACCTCGGTGGCCACAGACTCTCTGACATTTTCTGATCACGCCACAGCTCTTTGGAGTGTGGTACGCAACAGGGGGTTGCTGTATGTTGAGGGCAGTAGGAGTGGAGGGGGAGGTTGGTGTTGGCGGTACTTGTCCCGGGGAGAGTTATAGTAGCGGTTAATAATTGGGTGGGCAAAATACGGCCAAACCCTTCTCTACGGCCTATCCATCTCGCGCCTCAGCTGCAAGAGTGGCGGTCATAGCAGGAGAGAGGGGCAGAGGCAGGAGAGTGAGCAGCAGAGGCAGACGCAGAGGAGGGTGCGGAGGCAGGAGAGAGCAGCAGAGGTAAGAGCGGAGGCAGGAGTGGAGGAAGGACAGAGAGCGGCAGCGGTGAAGAGAGAAGGTAATAGAGAAGGGGAGGTAAGAGAGAAGGGGGTGAGAGAGAATTGAGCGAGAAGTGGGTGAAAGGAGAGAGGTGAGAAGAGAGGGGTGAGAGAGAAGGGGAATAGGGGAGAGGGGTGAGAGTTGAGAGGTGTGAGAGAGAAGGGGAGAGGGATGAGTGAGAAGGGGGAGGGGGTAAGAGAGAAGGGGGAGAGGGGGGAGAAGATGGGGGGAGAGGAATGACAGAAAAGAGGGGGAGCGGTGAGAGAGAATGAGGGGAGAGTCAGAGAAAGGAGGAGAGAGAAAAAGGGAGAGAGTGCAGGGAGTAAGAGAAATGGGGGGTCATATAAGAGAGATACAGATGAGAATAAGAATATGTAGAGAAGCAGGAGAAGAAGGGTGCATGTTGGGGAGACACTGGAGAAGAAGGGAGAAACTGTTGAGAGATGTGGGGGAGAAGCAGGTGAGGAGCAGAGCATGGGGCCCCACACTTAATCTACATTAAGTGTGTGGCCCCCAAAGATTACCAAAGCTCAACAAGTGACCCTCCAGCCAAACTAATTGCCCAACCCTGGGTTAATACATTTTTTTCCTTATCGGTTAGTAAAGCATTACACGGCAATGCTTTACTAGCCACTTAGGTAACCAAGGGGGGTAGGAAGTGTAATTTAACTTCAATATTAACTGCACTAGTGCCTGTGGTATACCTTGGTAGTCACAAGAATCAAAGCAATGAATGCATTTTCTACCATATGTTTATGTAATTATTTGTATTTGTATTATTTTATATTTACATGGTAGAAATATAAGATTACCCAACCCCATTTTATCACGATTAAGTACTTAAGTGCTAATTATCAGTTGCATTAATTGATATATAATTTTCTACTTAAAATACAGCACCTGGAAAAATGTTACTGCATAATTGCGGTAAGAGCACTCGATTTTTTCCACGAATGCGATATTAACTCCGTTTTAAGAGTTTGATCATTCTAGGCCTCCCCTCCCAGGCACATAACTACCACCGCCACCCAGCACATAACTACCCCTCCCAGCACATAACTACTCCTCCCATAGACACACAACTACTTCCCTAACAAAAACTATCACCTCTTCCCCCGACACATAACTACCACCTGCTCTCTTTATTTGGCCTTGTGGGGGGCTGCTTTCATTTGTCCTGGGCCCAAGATTTGTGTTGCAGACATTCTTCTGGTTATTGTTACCCCAGCAGGAGGGACCCAAAGCGTCTGTCCAGTCTCATCAGATCAGCGTCCTGTCCACGCAGTGGTTGATAAAACCTTTCTCTGTTGTCAGATGGATTAAAGGTTTTACATATTTTTACTGAAGAAACAGTGAGTGCTGTGGATTTGTCTATTGTATACAATAACGCTACTGCAGAATCACTCTACTCTTTTCTAAACCTGTCTCAGCGTCTCCTCTGCTAAAATCCCTTCCTGACTACTTATAAAATCCTGCATCTCGCACTCAATTCTCCTCTTCACTTTTAAGCTTTACACTCTTGTGCCCCTCCTTACATTTCAGCCCTCATTTCTCGCTATGTGCCATCCTGACTCAAGGATGTCTTCCTCTACACCCTTTTATCTAAGCCCTCTCCTGCCTTAAACCTTTCTCACTGACTGCCCTACACCTCTGGAATGCCATTCCCTCAATACCCGACTAGCACCCTCTCTTAAAACTTAAAGACCCACCTTAAAACACACCTGCTTAAGGAAATAGAGTAGCTCCGTGGCTAATACTATACACTTGATACAGTACTGTAAAGCTTGGCCCTTGCAGTGCACGTACCAGAACCAGGAAGACGAATTATAACTCCGTTTTAAGAGTTTGATCATTCTAGGCCTCCCCTCCCAGGCACATAACTACCACCGCCACCCAGCACATAACTACCCCTCCCAAGCACATAACTACTTCCTCCCATAGACACACAACTACCTTCCCCATAACAAATAACTATCACCTCTTCCCCCCGACACATAACTACCCCCCTGCTCTCTTTATTTGGCCTTGTGGGGGGCCTGCTTTCATTTGTCCTGGGCCCCAAGATTTTTGTTTGCAGACATTCTTCTGGTTATCTGTTACCCCAGCAGGAGGGACCCAAAGCGTCTGTCCAGTCTCCTCAGATCAGCGTCCTGCTCCACGCAGTTGGTTGATAAAACCTTTCTTCTGTTTGTCAGATGGATTAAAGGTTTTACTATTTTCTACTGAAGAACAGTGAGTGCTGTGGATTTGTTCTATTGTATACAATAACGCTACTGCAGAATCACTCTACTCTTTTCTAAACCTGTCTCAGCGTCTCCTCTGCTAAAATCCCTCTCCTGACTACTTATAAAATCCTGCATCTCGCACTCAATTCTCCTCTTCACTTTTAAAGCTTTACACTCTTGTGCCCCTCCTTACATTTCAGCCCTCATTTCTCGCTATGTGCCATCCTGACTCAAGGATGTCTTCTCTCTACCCCCTTTGTATCTAAAGCCCTCTCCTGCCTTAAACCTTTCTCACTGACTGCCCTACACCTCTGGAATGCCATTCCCTTCAATACCCGACTAGCACCCTCTCTATAAACCTTAAAGACCCACCTTAAAACACACCTGCTTAAGGAAATATGAGTAGCTCCGTGGCTAATACTATACACTTGATACATACTGTAAAGCTTGGCCCCTTGCAGATGCACTTACCAGAAC
>CM071567.1:26435169-26450048 GCA_036426205.1 Ascaphus truei | reverse complement strand
ACCAGAATGCGATATTAACTCCGTTTAAGAGTTTGATCATTCTAGGCCTCCCTCCCAGGCAATAACTACCACCGCCACCCAGCACATAACTACCCCTCCCCACGCACATAACTACTTCCTCCCATAGACACACAACTACCTTCCCAAACAAATAAACTATCACCTCTTCCCCCCACACATAATACCCCCTGCTCTCTTTATTTGGCCTTGTGGGGGGCTGCTTTCATTTGCTGGGCCCCAAGATTTTTGTTTGCAGACATCTTCTGGTTATCTGTTACCCCAGCAGGAGGGACCCAAAGCGTCTGTCCGTCTCTCAGATCAGCGTCCTGCTCCACGCAGTTGGTTGATAAAACCTTTCTTCTGTTTGTCAGATGGATTAAAGGTTTTACTATTTTCTACTGAAGAAACAGTGAGTGCTGTGGATTTGTTCTATTGTATACAATAACGCTATGCAGAATCACTCTACTCTTTTCTAAACCTCTCAGCGTCTTCCTCTGCTAAAATCCCTATCCGGACTACTTATAAAATCCTGCATCTCGCACTCAATTCCCTCTTCACTTTTAAAGCTTTACACTCTTGTGCCCCTCCCTTACATTCAGCCTCATTTCTCGCTATGTGCCATCCTGACTCAAGGATGTCTTCCTCTACCCCCTTTGTATCTAAGCCCTCTCTGCCTTAAACCTTTCTCACATGACTGCCTACAACCTCTGGAATGCCATTCCCTTCAATACCCGACTAGCACACCCTCTATAAACCTTAAAGACCCACCTTAAAACACACCTGCTTAAGGAAATAGAGAGCTCCGTGGCTAATACTATACACTTTGATACAACTGTAAAGCTTGGCCCCTTGCAGATGCAATTACCAGAACTCCCCCTACTGTCTCTGTACCTTCTTCTACCTACCAATTAGACTGTAAGCTCTTTGGAGCAGAAACTCTTTTATGTCTGAAGCATTATTTCCATGATCTGTTATTTGTATTATTGTTATTTATATGATTGTCCCGTGTATTTACTACTGTGAAGCGCTATGTATATTAATGGCGCTATATAAATAAAGACATACATACATAATGAACTGGAGGATGATCCTCTCCCTCTCCCTCTCATTTTCCTTTTCTATAAGTTCTGTGCAGTTCAGTGTAAAGGAGAATATTTAGGAAATTAAATGGTGCACCTGTGAAGACACCGGGAATTCCAAGAGGAAAATTAGGCACTGGTAAAATTACTAGACAAGATTTGAGGGGCTTAGAGAGCATTCAAAAATCTTCACCATGCATCTCACTTCTGCTTGGCCCCAACTTTTAAAATTCCGGACAAGTCTGCCCTATACAGTGCAACGGTTAGAATGAGGAAAGCAAGAGCAATTGTGCCACACTCCTGCAACAAAATTTGAGGGCATCGATTCGCAGTGTCATGTCGTGATATTATTGTTTGAATATACACACTTGCCGCCTATTTGAAAATTATTTATATGTGTTCATGGACACCAACTCCCCCCCCCCCCCCCGTAACAGGAGTAAATATCTAGTATTATCTACCAGCTATGGCAAGTAGGGATGTTAATGTAATAAAACTGCCTCATTCATTTAATGCTGTGCAAAATGTTTACTTTAGTGTGCAATTACAGTCTGTAAAAGTTGTAAATTTATTTCACAGTACATTTTGTTTTAATAGCTACTGTAAAAAAATTCAAGAGTGCATTGTACTGTATTTACAAAATAGTTCTTCTTTTCATTTGCTCCTAAAGAGTATGTTAAATAATGAGTAGAGTAGCAATATAATGACAATGCGTAGGTACCGCAGCCCAAATGGAAATGTGTGATTATCCTAAGAAGATCTTCGACAATTTGTCTTTTAGTCATATATTTGCATGGCTAATACATTGGTTTTAAACTATGAAATAACCAAAGCATTACAGAGAGGAATATAGTGATCATTATTGGCTGCACTGTTTGAAGCAAAACTGATATTTAGGGGAGCGATTTACTAGCAATGAGCTTTTACCTGCGAGTATGAAATTTGACTCGCAAGTAACAAAGTGAAGCCAAACGCGGGATTCACTAAGAAGTGAAGCTAATTTGGTGCGTTTGATCAAAAACATGCACTTGTGCGACATGGTTTTTTCCCCTGCTATCGGGCTGTGAATTCTAAAGCACGATAGCTGATAGAAAATAAGCCGCCTGTAAGAGCTGCATGGAGTCGCTGCGTCCCATGCACGGCTCTTACATGCGATCATACAGTAAAATATTCATTTAATACTAGTGACATACTGTATGCAGGGGGTCTACGAGCTGAACGCATTGGTTTCAGCTCGGAGATCTCTACTTCATGAGTATATGCCCCATTATGGGTGCCGGTATCCCTGACTTTTCAATCTCCGCATCACGTGACCGGGGGATTTAAATCATGCAGGGAATACGCACTCCCAAACAGGCCTGTATCTCATGAAGGAAGGGGGTCCCTGAGGCTGAATCTAATGTGGTTCAGCTCAGGAGACCCCCTGCACAATGTACTACTATACCAAAACACACAAACAAATAAAAATAATTTATCAAAACATCCAATGTAATCCAAACAGTCACAAAAAAAAACAATAAGAAATAACACAACAACATTACCACAATTCAATTAAGCAAATACAAAT
The DNA here is from genome assembly GCA_036426205.1 of Ascaphus truei. Classification (NCBI taxonomy): domain Eukaryota; kingdom Metazoa; phylum Chordata; class Amphibia; order Anura; family Ascaphidae; genus Ascaphus; species Ascaphus truei. The sequence goes on along the minus strand of CM071567.1, from coordinate 26,447,402 downwards.
TAAAATACCAAAATTAACAATTAAAAACACCCAAAACAAAACCATCAATAATAAAAGAAAGCTCCAATAAACACCATCAGTCAAAATCAAATACCAAATTTTTTGCCATTTTTTGCCTGATCTGACGACTTTTTTTCCACATATTTTTTTGGGTGAAAAAAGCCTTTTAAGAGCGATACTGCACTGTTATCACTGCTTTGTGAATCGCACAGAGGCAAGTATCGTACTTAAAAGCCATCTATCTCACTTAAAAGCAGTTATCACTGTTAGTGCAGATCCCCTTAAGTTTTAGGCTTGTACTGCTGCGGCCAAGTTTATTCGAGCATTGCCCGTTCTTGGCCGCAGCAGTAGCCTGGCGCGCGCCCGAGGGTGACGCCGCCGTCCCCCACATCGCGGGACACCAGGCTCCCTCGGGGAGCCCTGGACGCGCGTGCAGGGGGCGCAGGCCCCGAAGACGTGTGACCGCGCATCTATGACGCGCGGCAGCCGAGGGGCGGCCACTAGCAAGCGGGAAATTCTCCGGCTTGCGGATCTGGCGATGCGCCATAAAGCGTGTCGGTAGTGTATCTGTTTATGAAGATAATAAATTTGATATCACGGTAATTTATTTATAATTCCACCGGTTGCTTGCTACCAAAAGAAACTTTAAAAAATTTCCTAAGAAAAAACGCCCAGAGGGAAAAAAAAAAATACTGGGACTACTGAGCATAGCAGCGGAAATTATTAAGATTTGATTTATGCGATTTACAGAGCATCTGCCGGTTTTAGACTGCTTGCCATGAGAATTCTGCAGTAAAACCCATCCAATGCTGCGAGATTCCGCAGCCAGACTAATGGCCCATCGATTAACACAGCGGGGGTCCTTGCATTGAATGGGACTGTGTGAACCTACCAGGCTTGAGAGTCCCATTCAAACACAAAGACCCCCGCTGTGCTGTGTTAATCCGATGGGCTATTTCAGCCTGCTATGGACCATCTCACGAGTTACTGCGAGATGGTCACAGAATTTCCTTGGCAAGTGGTCTGAAACCAGCAGCTGCATCTGTAATTTCCTATCAAAATGGAACAAAGATCCCATAAATACTTTTTGCTTTTCTTTACTATGGATATCACACCGCAGAATCATTAAGGCACCAGAGGAACTTCAGCCTGCTGGAGGGCCTGAGGATTGGAGTTGAGAACTCGACATACTGTAGAGGCTATAAAAACAGACTGCAACATTTTCAAAAAAGCCTGGCTGTGGCCTGCCCAAAATATGCTGGAACAACAGCAATGCAATATTTTTCAGTTAGTACCCTGTGACAGGCTTTCATGACGTCACATCTTTCTCCCCCCAGGCCTCTGTCACATGGTATACTAGAGCCAATCAGAGTAGGGATGGAGTTCCCATGCTCTGATTGGCTACCGTACCATGTGAGATAGATAGATGTAATTGTGTGATATTGTATTGTGTGTGCTGTGTTCAGGGTTAGCCTTGGTTTTAAATTTTGTATTCTGGTTGGTACTTATATTTTTTCACGTGCTAAATTGTTCTGCTCCAGGCGTGAAGTATTCATGTTTCATTGTTCGGGATGGACTGTCAATTGTTTAGGGATGTAAATAATGATTGCATTGATTTTGTTTACTTGATGGTTTAAAATAGTTTATGTTTGGAGGTATTTGTATTTTGCTTGCAATGATATTGTTAACATTCATTTGCAGAATGTATATGGTGCATAGATTTTATGCATCATTTATACAATGTAAATGCAATGTATTGATTGGAATGTGAGGTTTTCATTGGCATTTGATGATTTAGATTGTAAGATCAGTTAGGATTATTAAAGGAATTCATTGTAATGTAGTGTTGTCTGTGGGGAGAAGTGTTATTTGTAGTACAGTATGGTTTTGATAACCCTTCTACATTTATTTGTTATTGGTTCATCATGGTGTGTATATACTGTATATATAGTTGCATGATGTATCTCTGTATATATATAGTGCATGATATATCTCTGTATATATAACTGGTATATATAGTTGCATGATGAAGCCACTGTACAAATTCATGGGTGAAGGGTGGGTATCGGGCCAGTGTGGCTTAACCCCTAATTACCTTTGCGGTTATTATCTGATAAGGTGTTTAAGGGTTAATTGATATCTGAACGTACTTGCAATGTATTGGCTTGTATTTGCTATGATTTTGTGGGCAAGACAAGGATGTCGCTGCGAGCGAGACTTCTTATTGATGAGGTCAGTAGTACTTTATTTATTTGAATATGCTAGTTAATGTTTTAATAATGGGCAATTAATCTATTATCCATATCTGGATAATAGTTATTTTGCACATTATTGTACTGTAGGTGTTGGGGGGGGGGGTGTATGTATTGAATGTATAGGCCAGGTTTATTTTTTTACATTCAGGGTTTGTTCTGGTTCCGCGTGAGACCTCTGGAGACCACCTGTGGTTCTCGGGTATCTCAGGGTATCAGGCGGTGTGGTTCCACGGGTGACACATGGCGGGGATGAAGCGGTGGCCTCACATCTGGGGGGCACCGCGGATCCGTAGTCTGCGGGATGAGATGAGTGGTCCCACTTCTGTGGGGCACCGCAGACCGTTAGTGAGCACCCGTGGTTCCCCAGACCCCCGTGGGAACCACCCGAGGCCCCGCAGACACCTGTGGGTCTGACCGGGGCACCCAGACATCCTGGGGCTACCGGGGGACCCAATTGTGGCCCACGGTGACCCAAGGAGACCACCTGGGGGCCATGGTGCTGGCGGGACCCACCAGCAGGGCTCCAGAACCTGTTTGAAAAGGGGCTGCTGGTACCCTGTAGGTGTCAGGTGACCTGCCAGCCCAACGGGGACTCGGTGGGGCTGCGTTATGAACCCGTTTGTAAAAGGATAAATTTGTATTTATGGGGGGGCACAGGGGGGTGGGTAAGTATTAATAAAATATAATGATGTTTTATTGTGGGTCACTATATTGTTTTATTGTGGGTACTGGGGGTGGGGTTCCCCAACGGTATGTGGGTAGGCCTCCCTTGTGTATGTGGGTGAGGGTGGTTAGGCCTCACGGGGGGGAGGTTAGTGTGGGAGGGTAGTAGTCGTCCCGAGTGGTGGGGAGGGTGGGTTAACCCCTTAATCACTGAAGCGGTTAATAACCGCTATGGTGATTGAGGGGTTAAGGGACATTAGTTTGGATGTTTTAATTTTTGTCTCTGTTTGCAGCAGCGGAGGGGCCATGGGGAGGTGGGTAGTGGGGTAGGGGTGTGGGGTGGTTAGGCCTCACGGGGTGGGCCATTGGCAGTAAGAAGCGCTGCATATATTTACACGGGATCCCCCTCCCCCTCCCCACATTACATACACTGCACTACAGAAACACAGGCCAGGGAGATTAAACAGACACATTAGGGGGAGGGGGCTTTACAACGAGATTACAGTCACGGCAGGGAAGTTGAACAGACACATTAGGGGGAGGGGGGCTTAAACTTTCCTGCCTTGACTGTAATCTGTGTAACAGACACATTAGGGGGAGGGGGGCTTACATAGATTACAGTCAAGGCAGGGAGGTTAACAGACACAAAAAATATTATTTTAATATATTTATGTTGTTATGTTATTTTAAATAACACGATACATACTGTAAAGCTTGGCCCCTTGCAGATGCACTTACCAGAACCAGAATGCGATATTAACTCCGTTTTAAGAGTTTGATCATTCTAGGCCTCCCCTCCCAGGCACATAAACTACCACCGCCCTAGCACATAACTACCCCTCCCAGCACATAACTACTCCTCCCATAGACACACAACTACCTTCCCAAACAAATAACTATCACCTCTTCCCCCCACACATAAATACCCCCCTGCTCTCTTTATTTGGCCTTGTGGGGGGCTGCTTTCATTTGCTGGGCCCCAAGATTTTTGTTTGCAGACATCTTCTGGTTATCTGTTACCCCAGCAGGAGGGACCCAAAGCGTCTGTCCTCTCTCAGATCAGCGTCCTGCTCCACGCAGTTGGTTGATAAAACCTTTCTTCTGTTTGTCAGATGGATTAAAGGTTTTACTATTTTCTACTGAAGAAACAGTGAGTGCTGTGGATTTGTTCTATTGTATACAATAACGCTATGCAGAATCACTCTACTCTTTTCTAAACCTCTCAGCGTCTCCTCTGCTAAAATCCCTTCCGACTACTTATAAAATCCTGCATCTCGCACTCAATTCCCTCTTCACTTTTAAAGCTTTACACTCTTGTGCCCCTCCTTACATTTCAGCCCTCATTTCTCGCTATGTGCCATCCTGACTCAAGGAGTCTTCTCTCTACCCCCTTTGTATCTAAGCCCTCTCTGCCTTAAACCTTTCTCAACTGACTGCCTACACACCTCTGGAATGCCATTCCCTTCAATACCCGACTAGCACCCTCTCTATAAACCTTAAAGACCCACCTTAAAAACACACCTGCTTAAGGAAATATGAGTAGCTCCGTGGCTAATACTATACACTTGATACATACTGTAAAGCTTGGCCCCTTGCAGATGCACTTACCAGAACTCCCTCCTACTGTCTCTGTACCTTCTTCCTACCTACCAATTAGACTGTAAGCTCTTTGGAGCAGAAACTCCTTTTATGTCTGAAGCATTTATTTCCATGATCTGTTATTTGTATTATTTGTTATTTATATGATTGTCCCGTGTATTACTACTGTGAAGCGCTATGTATATTAATGGCGCTATATAAATAAAGACATACATACATAATTGAACTGGAAGGATGATCCTCTCCCTCTCCCTCTCATTTTCCTTTTCTATAATGTTCTGTGCAGTTCAGTTAAGAAGGAGAATATTTAGGAAATTAAATGTGTGCACCTGTAAGACACCGGGAATTCCAAGAGGAAATTAGGCACTGGTAAAATTACTAGACAAGATTTGAGGGGCTTAGAGAGGCATTCAAAATCTTCACCATGCATCTCACTTCTGCTTGGCCCAACTTTTAAACTTCCGGACAAGTCTGCCCTATACAGTGCAACCTGTAGAATGAGGATAGCAAGAGCAATTGTGCCACACTCCTGCAACAAAATTTGAGGGCATCGATTCGCAGTGTCATGTCGTGATATTATTGTCTTGAATATACACACTTGCCCGCCTATTTGAAAATTATTTGTCTGCCCTCAACAGAGCAACCTCCCCCCCCCCCCCCGTAACAGAAGTAAATATCTAGTATTATCTACCACTGCTATGGCAAGTAGGGAGTTAATGTAATAAAACTGCTCCATTCATTTAATGCTGTGCAAAATGGTTTACTTTAGTGTGCAATTACACGTCTGTAAAAGTTGTAAATTTATTTCACAGTACATTTGTTTAATAGCTACTGTATAAAAAATTCAGAGTGCATTGTACTGTATTTTACAACATAGTTCTTCTTTTCATTTGCTCCTAAAGAGTATGTTAAATAATGAGAGTAGCAATATAATGACAATGCGTAGGTACCGCAGCCCAAACTGGAAATGTGTGATATTCCTACTAAGATCTTCGCAATTTGTCTTTTAGTCATATATTTGCATGGCTAATACATTGGTTTTAAACTATGAAATAACCAAAGCATTACAGAGAGTAATATAGTGATCATTATTGTCTTGCACTGTTTGAAGCAAAACTGATATTTAGGGAGCGATTTACTAAGCAATGAGCTTTTACCTGCGAGTATGACATTTTGACTCGCACGTAACAAAGTGAAGCCAAACGCGGGATTCACTAAGAAGTGAAGCTAATTTTGGTGCGTTTGATCAAAAACATGCACTATTGTGCGACCTGGTTTTTTCCCCCTGCTATCGGGCTGTGAATTCTAAAGCACGATAGCTGATAGAAAATAAAGCCGCCTGTAAGAGCTGCATGGAGTCGCTGCGTCTCCATGCACGGCTCTTACATGCGATCATACAGTAAAATATTCATTTTAATACTAGTGTACATACTGTATGCAGGGGGTCTCCAGAGCTGAACCGCATTGGTTTCAGCCTCGGAGATCTCTACTTCATGAGATATATGCCCCATTATGGGGTGCCGGTATCCCGTGCTTTTCAATCTCCCGCATCACGTGACCGGGGGATTTAAATCATGCAGGGGAATACCGGCACTCCATAACAGGGCCTGTATCTCATGAAGTAAGGGGGTCCCTGAGGCTGAATCTAATGTGGTTCAGCTCAGGAGACCCCCTGCACATGTACACTAATACCAAAACACACATAACAATAAAAAATAATTTATCAAACATCCAATGTAATCCAAACAGTCACCAAAAAAAAACAATAAGAAAGTAAACACAACAACATTACCACAATTCAATTAAGCAAATACAAATTAAATACCAAAATTAACAATTAAAAACACCAAAACAAAACCATCAATAAATAAAAGAAAGCTCCAAATAAACACCATCAGTCAAAATCAAAATACCAAATTTTTTTGCCATTTTTTGCCTGATCTGACGACTTTTTTTCCACATATTTTTTTGGGTGAAAAAAGCCTTTTAAGAGCGATACTGCACTGTTATCACTGCTTTGTGAATCGCACAGCAGGCAGTATCGTACTTAAAAGCCATCTATCTCACTTAAAAGCAGTTATCACTGCTTAGTGCATATCCCCTTTAATGTTTTAGGCTTTGTACTGCTGCGGCCAAGTTTATTCGAGCATTTGCCCGTTCTTGGCCGCAGCAGTAGCCTGGCGCGCGCCCGAGGGTGACGCCGCCGTCCCCCACATCGCGGGACACCAGGGCTCCCTCGGGGAGCCCTGGACGCGCGTGCAGGGGGCGCAGGCTCCCGAAGACGTGTGACCGCGCATCTATGACGCGCGGCACGCCGAGGGGCGGCCACTAGCAAGCCGGGAAATCTCCCGGCTTGCGGATCTGGCCGATGCGCAATAAAGCGTGTCGGTAGTGTATCTGTTTATGAAGATAATAAATTTGATATCACGGTTAATTTATTTAATAATCCACCGTGTGCCTGTGCTACCAAAAGAAAACTTTAAAAATTTCCTAAGAAAAAACGCCAGAGGGAAAAAAAAAATACTGGGACTACTGAGCATAGCAGCGGAAATTATTAAGATTTGATTTATGCGATTTACAGATGCATCTGCCGGTTTTAGACTGCTTGCCATGAGAATTCTGCAGTAAAACCCATCCAATGCTGCGAGATTCCTGCAGCCAGACTAATGGCCCATCGGATTAACACAGCGGGGGTCCTTGCATTTGAATGGGACTGTGTGAACCCTACCAGGCTGAGAGTCCCATTCAAACACAAAGACCCCCGCTGTGCTGTGTTAATCCGATGGGCTATTTCAGCCTGCTATGGACCATCTCACGAGTTACTGCGAGATGGTCACAGATTTTCCTTGGCAAGTGGTCTGAAACCAGCAGCTGCATCTGTATGATTTCCTATCAAAATGGAACAAAGATCCCATAAATACTTTTTGCTTTTCTTTTACATATGGATATCACACCGCAGACTCATTCAAGGCACCAGAGGAACTTCAGCCTGCTGGAGGGCCTTGAGGATTGGAGTTGAGAACCTCTGACATACTGTAGAGGCTATAAAACAGACTGCAACATTTTCAAAAAAGCCTGGCTGTGCCTGCCCAAAATATGCTGGAACAGATGCAATATTTTTCAGTAGTACCCTGTGACAGGCTTTCAATGACGTCACATCCTTTCTCCCCCCAGGCCTCTGTCACATGGTATACTAGAGCCAATCAGAGTAGGGATGGAGTTCCCATGCTCTGATTGGCTACCGTACCATGTGAGATAGATAGATGTAATTGTTGATATTGTATTGTGTGCTTGTGTTCAGGGTTAGCCTTGGTTTTAAATTTTGTATTCTGGTTGGTACTTATATTTTTTCACGTGCTAAATTGTTCTGCTCCAGGCGTGAATTAGTTCATTGTTTCATTGTTCGGGATGGACTGTCAATTGTTTAGGGATGTAAATAATGATTGCTAATTGATTTTTGTTTACTTGATTGGTTAAAATAGTTTACTTGTTTGGAGGTATTTGTATTTTGCTTGCAATGATATTGTTAACATTCATTTGCAGAATGTATATGGTGCATAGATTTTATGCATCATTTATACAATGTAAATGCAATGTATTGATTGGAATGTGAGGTTTTTCATTGGCATTTGATGATTTAGATTGTAAGATCAGTTAGGATTATTAAAGGAAATTCATTGTAATGTAGTGTGTCTGTGTGGAGAAGTGTTATTTGTAGTACAGTATGGTTTTGATAACCCTTCTACATTTATTTGTATATTGGTTCATCATGTGTGTGTATATACTGTATATATAGTTGCATGATGTATCTCTGTATATATATAGTTGCATGATATATCTCTGTATATATATACTGTATATATAGTTGCATGATGAAGCCACTGTACAAATTCATGGGTGAAGGGTGGGTATCGGGCCAGTGTGGCTTAACCCCTTAATTACCTTTGCGGTTATTATCTGATAAGGTGTTTAAGGGGTTAATTGATATCTGAACGTACTTGCAATGTATTGGCTTTGTATTTGCTATGTATTTTGTGGGCAAGACAAGGATGTCGCTGGCGACGGAGACTTCTTATTGATGAGGTCAGTAGTACTTTATTTATTTGAATATGCTAGTTAATGTTTTAATAATGGGCAATTAATCTATTATCCATATCTGGATAATAGTTATTTTGCACATTATTGTACTGTAGGTGTTGGGGGGGGGGGGGTGTATGTATTGAATGTATAGGCCAGGTTTATTTTTTTTACATTCAGGGTTTGTTCCGTGGTTCCGCGTGAGACCTCTGGAGACCACCTGTGGTTTTCTCGGGTATCTCACGGGTATCAGGCTGGTGGTTCCACGGGTGACACATGCGGGGATGAAGCGGTGGCCTCACATCTGTGGGGGCACCGCGGATCCGTAGTCTGCGGGGATGAAGATGAGTGGTCCCACTTCTGTGGGGGCACCGCAGACCCGTAGTGAGCACCCGTGAGTTCCCCAGACCCCCGTGGGAACCACCCGAGGCCCCGCAGACACCTGTGGGTCTGACCCGGGGCACCCAGACATCCTTGGGCCTACCGTGGGGACCCAATTGTGGCCCACGGTGACCCAAGGAGACCACCTGGGGGCCATGGTGCTGGCGGGACCCACCAGCAGGCCTCCAGAACCTGTTTGAAAAGGGCTGCTGGTACCCTGTAGGTCTGTCAGGTGACCTGCCAGCCCACCGGGGACTCGCGTGGGGCTGCGTTATGAACCCTGTTTGTAAAAGGATAAATCTTGTATTTATGGGGGGGCACAGGGGGTGGGTAATGTATTTAATAAATATAATGATGTTTATTGTGGGTCACTATATTGTTTTTATTGTGGGTACTGGGGGTGGGGTTCCCCAACGGTATGTGGGTAGGCCTCCCTTGTGTGTAGTGGGTGAGGGTGGTTAGGCCTCACGGGGTGGGAGGTTAGTGTGGGAGGGTATGTAGTCGTCCCGAGTGGTGGGTGAGGGTGGGTTAACCCCTTAATCACTGTAGCGGTTAATAACCGCTATGGTGATTGAGGGGTTAAGGGACATTAGTTTGGATGTTTTAATTTTTGTCTCTGTTTTGCAGCAGCGGAGGGGCCATGGGGAGGTGGGTAGTGGGTAGTGGGTGTGGGTGGTTAGGCCTCACGGGGTGGGCCATTGGCAGTAAGGCGCTGCATTATATTTACACGGGATCCCCCTCCCCCTCCCCACATTTACATACACTGCACTCACAGAAACACAGGCCAGGGAGATTAAACAGACACATTAGGGGGAGGGGGCTTTACACAGATTACAGTCACGGCAGGGAAGTTGAACAGACACATTAGGGGGAGGGGGGCTTAAACTTTCCTGCCTTGACTGTAATCTGTGTAACAGACACATTAGGGGGAGGGGGCCTTACATAGATTACAGTCAAGGCAGGGAGGTTTAACAGACACATTAAAAATATGTATTTAATATATTTATTGTTGTTTATGTATTTTAAATACACAGGGGGCGTAGTGTACTGTATGTTGTTTATTGCAATGTTTATTGGGGGCAAATGTCCCCAATAAACATGCTATTCTGCCTTAACCCTTCATTGCCTTAGCGGCTATCAGCTATGGTAATGAAGCAGCATTTCTGTATTTTAATAATATTGTGCAGGAGCTTTGATTTCTTGCTCAGGGAACCCCCTGCTCACTGTACAATATTATTAAAAATACATTCATGCTGCTTCGTTACCATAGCACATAGCCGCAAAGGTAAGGAATGATTCTTTATTGATGTGTGTGTTTTATTTATACTGTAGATGTGCCGGAGCTGAACCACTGTGGATTTAGGTCCGGGGACCCCCTGCTTCCCGAGATACAGGCCCCTTTAGGGGGTGCCGGTATCCCTCTGCTTGGTTTACATGCCGCGGTCACGTGATCGGGACCTTTAAATGTATTTTAAATTTATTTATTTATATTCAAGTATTTATTTATTTATTTAGATTTATTTATTTATTTTTTGGGCGGCTGCTGTGTGTGAATTTTTTTATTGTGGGTAGCGGGGGTGGGTGAAGGGGGTATTAGCCCCAACGGTGGTTTTTCAGGGCTTGCGGGGGGTAGCGGGAGGGGTTAACCCCTTCATGACCGTAGCGGTATTAACTGCACCCGCAACCACCCCGCAAGTCCTAAGCTGAACCGCTGTGGTTTTAGAACAGGCACCTATACCGACGGGGACAGGCAGACCAGCGGGCACCACGATGCAGGAAGAAAGTTTCTGAGGCCGGACTGTGCTGCATGCAAAAACCTTTATTGAAAAATGGTTAAAAAGAGGAGGGGAGGCATAACCCTGCACCTCTAACGCGTTTCACCCTGCAATTGGGCTTTTTCAAAGAGTAACATACTCGTGTCTGGTGAGCTCTGATATACCGGATGTAGACCGGACGTGACGTCACCCAGCCAATGGACTGCCAGTATGCTGCGAACAGCATGATGGGAAACTGAGCCCCTGGCTGGAGGGCGCTCGCGCGGCATACAGGGGCATCAGTGTCATGCACAGTGGAAATCGAAGGGATTAAAAACAAAGTAAATTCATCTTGCGGTCCACATATAGCTATACTAACAATAGATGTTAATTAATCAATTTAATATATGTCTTAAACGGCCGGTGACATATATATGTATGTAGTAGTATATAAAAAAGATTATTCAATTGGCTATATTTTTAGGGGGGGGGGGGGGGGGGGTAGGGGGGGGGGGGGGGGGGGGGAGGTATTGTGGGGAAAACATGGTAGGAGAGTTGGAACACGACTTGCTTATATGATCCAGAGTATATATTAAATAATGTATACAGTATTATCATGTGACAATCAGATTAGATCATATAATGAACATGTTATGTCAATAAAATAAAATGAATATTCATAATTCTTAAGTCATTAACCTGAATCCAAGGTATTTTTGACACATCAAGGGAGAGAGATATATATACTGGAACTGAAAGGTACACAAAAGGACAACCGATTAATCATTCAATTTGTTACCTATACATGTCATGTAATACACACATGGTAATTGCTGTTACAGATTGGTGTGTATATGAACAAGCTACATGGGTCAACAACACAGGTAAGAGCATGTGTAGGAACATATACAGGAATATATAAGTACTGCACCGACACACTTTATTCGAGCAAATACCCAGTTTGTACCTGGCAGATACCTGGAATGCGCCGCTCCTCACCTCTGACAAGGGGGTGGGTGATGTGAGGTGCAGGGGGGTGACGTGAGGTGCAGGGGGGTGACCTGAGGTGCAGGGGGGTGACGTGAGGTGCAGGGGGGTGATGTGAGGTGCAGGTGATGTGAGGTGCAGGGGGATATGTGAGGTGCAGGGGCATATGCGAAGTGCAGGGGGGTGTGCATACATCACACATGCACGCACACAGAGTCACACATGCACGCACACAGAGTCACACATGCACACACACAGTCACACGCACACACACACAGTCACACGCACACACACACAGAGTCACACGCACGCACACACAGTCACATGCACACACACAGTCACACGCACACACACACAGTCACACGCACACACAGTCACACAGTCACACGCACGAGGAATTCACACCTAGTGCAAATAGCTAATACAGGGGATGTGTGCCGAGCACGCACCTTCAAAGTCAAAATTTATTTGCGTTTTGTCAATGAAATTGTATTTTGATTTTTAATTAAAACATCAC
>CM071567.1:26417303-26435079 GCA_036426205.1 Ascaphus truei | reverse complement strand
GTTTTGTGACATGAGTGCAGGGGGGGGTGACCGTGAGGTGCAGGGGGGTGATGTGAGGTGCAGGTGATGGAGGTGCAGGGGGATATGTGAGGTGGCGGGCTATGCGGAAGTGCAGGGGGGTGTGCATACATCACACATGACACGCACACAGAGTCACACATGCACGCACACAGAGTCCACTGCATCATACACACACAGTCACACGAACACACACCACAGTCACACGCACACCACAGTCACAGAGTCCCACGCACGCACAGTACGTCAATTGCACACTACCACATGCACACACACAGTCACACGCACACACACACAGTCACACGCACACACAGTCACACAGTCACACGCACGAGGAATTCACACCTAGTGCAAATAGCTAATACAGGGGATGTGTGCCGAGCACGCACCTTCAAAGTCAAAATTTATTTGCGTTTTGTCAATGAAATTGTATTTTGATTTTTAATTAAAACATCACAAACACAATTTCTGTGACAAAAGTCAAAGAAGTTTCACTTACTATGCGCGTGCACAGCACACACAGCTTTTTTTTCTTTATCGCTCAATACCTGTAGAATGACACCGAAGTCAAGAATGTTATTTAGCTGTACTGTAAATACATCTGTGGGGTCAGATTTTAGAGTTTTGTATGAGTTCATGTCGTGTAATTGTCGTAATGCTTCTAGCTTATATTTGACATTACTCTGAACAACAATTGCACCCCCCTTATCGGTATTCTTTATGACCAAGTTTTTGTTGGTCATCAAACTTTGAATGCTGAGGCGATCATCTTTGGACATATTGTTGCCGAGAAGGGGGGTGAATTTGTAACCTTTTTCCAATAGTAATAGGTCTCTTTCGACCAATTTCTGGTTTTAGGTCCGGGGACCCCCTGCTCCCCGAGATACAGGCCCCTTTAGGGTGTGCCGGTATCCCTCTGCTTGGTTTACATGCCACGGTCACGTGTTCGAGACCTTTAAATGCAGAGGGATACCGGCACCTCATAAAGGGGTCTGTATCTCGGGAAGCAGAGGGCCCCCGGACCTGAAACCAATGCGGTTCAGCTCCAGAGACCCCCTGCACATCTACACTATGAATAAAAATGTATTTTAAATAAATTTTAATGTGCCGATGTTTGCACAGAGAGAGCAGCGGATCTCTCTTTGCTGCAAACACATCTCGCCCCCGCTGGCCTATAGTATCATTGATGTGCATATACAGTACTGTATGTGTACAGTATGTTAGGGGTTATAGGGGTTGTTGTTATACAGTATATATATATATATACTGCATTACAATTCATGAATTTATGCCATCTGGCGGACACGCGAAGCATTGCAGCCTATTAAATCCTGAACCATTATCAATTAACACATCAACCGCACGTCAGCCGGGCATGACCCGTGGCTGGGAACGCAAAAGGAATGCGGCATGCTCCAGGTGAACAGTGTCGCATTCCAGGAACAAGCCAGAGACAAACCGGTGATTTGTTAGAATAAAGTCTGCCGCAGCAGTAACACATAATACAATACCAATGTATTATTGACAGGTAGGGGTAATGGCAGACATAACTTTTTATTAACAGCAGCCATACTGTATTTACCTACTGTCACAAGGGCAATATTGCACTATAACGACTTTATATCGAGCTACAACACTCTGGCAATAAAAAGCCGTTCGATAAGCCAAAAAAGGCCCCAAATCACTTTTTTTTGCCAGAAACTGCTATTCACTACGCAGTGATAAGTATATCTGTGATGGAGAAGGGGTAACGAGGCTCATTAATTAAGGTCAAGCCCACTTGGTTGCCCCTGATCTATGTTTTGGGGTCCTAGGGTGTCAGCTCTTGGACCTGACTGTCGTGTATGTAATACTATGCTTGTATCTAAAAAATGCGACAATAAAGACTTTTTATGTTTTTGCCTTTCCAGGAGTGCCAACAAGCAGAGATTGCTGGGCTATGAGGTTCGGGGTGGGTTTTGAGGAGAAACTCTTTACAGATTGTGGCTATGTAGCGGGGTTCCAGAGTTACTCGATACCCCAAAAATTTAGCCAGGAATCAGGTAGGGTTCTCAGATACATTGAAGCACAATGCTCCGGTCAAAATCCTACCCTGAACATGTTCTTGCTGCTCACCGCCAGGAGTCCCTGCTTCAGCACAGGCCAGAAAGGTAAAAGAGGCATAGGGGATCAAGGTATAATCAGAACAGTAAAGGGATCCCTAGTATAAAGGGGGGTGCCCAGTTCATGCCCAAGTCATCCTGAACCTGGTATAGGGGTTCAGGGGATGCTCCAGCTATCTGATAAAGCTGCAAGGTTTATTTTGTGTAAAAATGAAAAGTCAGGTTTTTGCAGTATGGCGGGGATATTGCTAGTGAGAATAGAGAGTATACATTCTTATTCTATCCCTGACACCAAAGAAAGACTTAGGCCTCGGACATAGTGGTGTGAGCAAGGCTGAGCCGTGCTGAGCCCCGCTCACACTCAGCACTGAGCCCCTGCAGCCGCAATGAGAGCGGCTTTAGCAGGGGCTCGCGCACGCGTCCGCACGCTTGGGGAAGCGTGTGTCTCACGGAGGTTTCAAATTTGGCGCTCGCCGGAGCGCAGGGCCGGTCACGTGAGCGGTTCACCCAATGAGGGCGAACCAGCTCCGTGATGTCACTGGCCCGTCCCCAGACCCGCCCCCGACACGCCCACTGTTTAAAGCCAGGGAAAGCGGTACTTTCCCTGAGCCTCAGCGCACCTCCGCCTGGATTAAACCACTATGTCCCAGGCGTTAGGCCTCGGGCATGGTCAGCACTTAGGCGCTGACCCGTGCTGAGGCACGCTCTCGCTTACCAGTGAGCCCCTGCAGCCGCAATGAGACCGGCTTTAGCAGGGGCTCGCGCACGCTTCCGCAAGCGTGCGGAAGCGTAGGTCTTATCCAAATTTTAGATTTCGCGCTCATGGGAGCGCAGGGCAGGTCACATGAGCGGTTCGCCCAATAAGGGCGAACCAGCTCCGTGACGTCACTGGCCCGCCCCCCAACACGCCCCCGGACGGCACGCTAACCAAGGCCAGGGAAAGCACCTGCTTTCCCTCAGCCTCAGCGCGCCTCCGCACGGCTGCTGCAACCCTGGACGCAGCCTTAGACATTTTTAGCAGGACACAGTATAAAAGTATAGTTTATTCAACTGTGCGTTTTAAAACATATGCTTTGTGCAGAGGACATCAAGGGATGAAAGGCCCAGAGGATGTTCAAGGTGTTATTCAATTATCCACATCCTCAGATCAAAGGGATGGAATGTGCCTGTCCATTTGGTCTACCTTCACTGGCTGGAGTCTATCACCGTGGGGGGCATGGAAGGAAGCAGGGGCAGAAGGCCATATTTTCACCTGCCCCTGGGTTCAGTCAGACGTTTAAGAAACCCCGTTTTTGTTACTGGTTTGTCTCAAATTGGTTGCTAGGGAAATTCCTCACGCTCCTGATAGGGAGATAGAATTCTGGGAAAGGAACTGTGAGGTTTTAAAAAACCTTACACAGCTCAGATTTGGCAGTTCTCTAAGTTTCTCTCAAGATTTTTAAGTTTTCCAGATTCCAAGCAGCAAGTGAATCTCAGCCCTTTGGAGAGATAGGGGGCGTTTGGAACTGCATGGTGTTTTCAGTTCCAAGACTTCTAGGGTAAGCCCCTACACCTAGGAAAGTATAGTTTTTGAACCCCCAAATTCCCAAGTAAATGTGCGTTTGCCTGTATTTTGTGTAACATGGTGTGTTTGCCAATTCCTGTGAATAAATTGACAATTTATTTCATTATCTTGTTTTGCTCAGTGAAATGATCCTATTATAAAGGTGTTATTGCCTGGTCTCCCATGACAATATCGTACTATAAAAATTTGCAATAATTTGGCTAAAGGAATTGCAAGATGCATAAAAACAGTTTATTTTACATTAATTGCACAGGATTGATACTGGAGGCCTGCAGGGACCCCCGGCGGCTGGCAGAGACCCACAGAGACACACAGGGACCCCCAGAGACAGGCAGTGACCCCCCAGAGATCCGCAGGGACTCCCAAAGGTTTGCGGTCTCCGTGGGTTCCCATATCTCTGGGGGCCCACGGGTCCCCGTCTGCCTCTGGGGGGCCCCGCCGGCATCCAGTATCAATCCCGTGCAATAAAAATAAAATTGCAAGCAGTTTCATTATCTTAACGGCAAACCGCTTAGGTAATGAAAGGGATAAATAGCAGACACTGCATAGTTGTTGGTACAGGGGGCGGGTGAAGCTTGTAGTTGCCCCAGGTGTGTAGGCCTTGCGGGAGGGTGGCAGTAGAAGTTAACCCCTTCATTACCTTAGGGGTTGTAAATGCAAAGGTAATGAAGGGGTTAACCTTTCACGCTACCCTCCTGGAAGGCCTCAACACCTTCACCCACCTCCTGTACCAACAACAGGAATGTGTAAAACTGCTATTAACCAAAGAAGGCTAACGGCACTTTCACCCATTCAACAAAGAAATTACAGTGCAATACATAAATACAACCCCCCCAACACATACAGTACAGTAATGGGCAAAATTACTATTATCCCAGTATGGATAATAATGCATTTACCAATTAAAAATAAAACCAGCCAGCATAAAGTAAATAAAAGTTCTACTTACCCCTGCCAGAATGGAGTCCGTCCTCATCTTCCTCCTCGTCCTTGTCCTCCATTGGCAGGAACATTAAAAGAGGAAACAAACTAATGGCCACTAACCCATTAATCACCTTAGTGGTTAGTAACTGCTAGAGTAATTAAGGGATAATCCTACCTCCCTCGCTACCCACCCAGAAGGCCTGACCACCTTCCTGGGAAAACTACCCCCAATCTCCACCCCCGCTACCCATGGATTGGCACAGTGTTAAACCATGGACATGGTTTGCCACTTAGGCTATTAATGGGCAAGCAAAAAAAAAAAAAGCAGCCACTAAATAAAACATATTACATTAAAAAAAAAAAATTGAAATGTCAATAAACCAATTTATTGGAACAGTGGTACACCATGCCCATGTAATAGGGGCATGCTTTGCCAATATGGCAGTCAAATGGGCAACCTAAAAATAGAAACAATCAACAAAAATTCAAAACAATTAAATAAAACCAAGAACCACTAATCCAAAACTATAACATAAAAACAAGAACCACTAATCCAAAACTATTAAATAAAAACATGTTTTCCACTATGGCAATAAATGGGCAAGCAAAAAACAGATTACATTATAAAAAAAAAATGCCACTGAACTGTGAGGATCCGTGAAACTCACCACCCTCGGCGCTCCTCCTGCCTGCCCGCTCTACAATCGGGTGCTCTGCTGCCCCTTCTCCCTGCAGGGCATTATCAGGGCCACACTCATCCAGACGCCGGACTACGGGCCCGCGCACATCACATGCAGACATAAATATGGTGTCTCCGGGTCCCGCCTCTAGGTTGCGCCCGCACAGGGGTGACATCGGCGCACCGCACTCACACATAAGGCACGCTCAACAAGTTCCTGCTCTGTGTCATCAACCCGCAACTGCTATTCGGCTCTCACCTGTTTTGCATCACTGCAACCAACCACAGCGCACTGACGGCACTCCTCTACTCTGCTCAACACTCCTTGGCTCTTCTCCCTGTTATATGCTCAGCCGGCCTACTGGCTCATTGGCTGAGCATAAACCTTTGTAATTCAAAGTTTTCACTGCCCCCCTTGTCCCTGCTGTCTTGCCTAGTGCTCTTGTTCCTAGATCTCTGTTCCTGACCCGGCTACCCCTTGAACTCCACTCTTCTGTACTCCTGACTTTGGCTACCATCGACGTACTGCACCTCTCCAACCCAGACCTCGGCACATATAACATGACTATTCTCATCTCTCTTATCCTGACCTTGACTAATAGTACCTGCAATGATCCGTACCTCTCCAACCCAGACCCCGGCAAGTATCTTGACTATCCGTACCTCTCTAACCCCGACCCGGCTACCTCGATCAATCTACACTCCCGACGTGCCCACGCGGCTGTGGGTTGGTGTTTATCTAATACCCACCTCGGCCCCGTGGTCCTGCCTTTTTAATGGTGAGCACTCCATGACAGTATGTTCAGCCCCACAAACATGGACCCCGCCGAGGTGGGGCGAGTCTTGAGCACTTACGCCAACATGTTTTCCAAACTAGAGAAATATCTAGAACAGAACGACCGACGTATGGACCTATTACAGCAAAATCTCTTGTCTCTCACTGTCCGGGCGCAAGCCTCTCTTCCGAGTCCCATCCCTTCGGGTCCTTCCGCTGCCATGTCAACCCTTATGCCATTGACTACGACATCTGAACCCTGACTCCCGACACCCAACCGCTATGCTTGAGATCCGCATGGATGTCGAGGATTCTTGAACAAATGCTTCATCCAGTTCGAAATTATGCCCTCTCGTTTTCCTGCTCAAAGATCCATGGTGATGTATATTATTTCGCTACTCACTGACGATGCCCTGGCCTGGGCTTCCCCCATCTGGGAACAAAGATCGGACCTAAAGCAAAATATCAGACAATTCGCCAGGGAATTCTGCAGTCTTCGACACATCTGGTAACAAGGTAACTGCTGCTTCCATTCTTTTCCACGTTTCCCAGTGAAACTGTCCGGTCTCCAGATACGTTCTTGAGTTTCGTTCCATCGCTGCAGAGACCGGATGGAATAATGAGGCGTCATCTGCCGTATGGTAGGGTCTCTCTGAGACACTAAAGGATGAACTCGCGGCACAAAAGTGCCAAACCGACCTTGAGGAATTTATCGCCATCTGAATCTGCGTAGACCAACGGTTGCAAGAAAGGAGGTCTGAACGATCCCGTCATCGCCAACTCACTACCAGATCATCTTCTATCCACTTTGGTACGTCAGAATGTTCTCACTTCGATACTCCTGAACCCATGCAACTAGATGGTAATAAATTATCTTCCACTGAGAAGCAACGCCGACGCAGCACCGGCCTCTGTCTGTACTGTGGCAATCCCGGACATCAGGCACTTCATTGTCCCCACAAGTCAGGAAAAGCCAACTCCCAATGAGGTCCAGGGGAATCACATTGGGAATACTCTCCACCTCCCCTACCACAGAGAAGGCCTTGCCAAGCAGAATATTAATTCCGGTATAGCTGACCGGTGAGAGTTTTCATACCACCGCCCTGGCATTTGTGGACTCCGGTTCAGGAGGCAACTTTATTGATTAAGGCTTCGCGGAAAGTACCAAAATCCCTCTCGTCCGAAAGAGGTGTCCGGTAGACTGGGAAGCTATCGATGGTCGACCACTACAGCCAGCCTTCATATCCTTACAGACTACTCCTTTCCACTTGCAGACAGGTGACGATCATATAGAGGAGATCCATCTGGACGTGATTGACACTCCTTCCGACGTGATCCTTGGCCTCCCATGGCTTCAATGTCACAACCCCCGAATTTATTGGACCAATAAAGAACCTGTTCTGTGGAGCACTCCTTGTGCAGAAAACTGCTCGTAGCCCATCCAAAGGATATGCAGATTGGCTTCCCCTAGAGATGAGGCAAGTCCCCTACCCGAGGTATATACCGAATTCCGTGATGTTTTCGACAAGGCACGGTAAGAGGTCCAACCACTGCATCACCCCTTCGATTATCCCATAGACCTTTTACCCAGTTCTGTTCTTCCTAGAGGAAGGTCTTATCCACTCTCTCTTCTGGAGACGAAAGCTATAAGTGACTACATTCAAGAAAATCTTAAGAAGGGGTTCATTCGGAAATCTTCTCCAGCCGGAGAAGTAAAAAAGAAGGACGGATCCCTTCATCCCTGCATCGATTATAGAGGTCTTAACAAGATCACTGTTAAGAATCATTACCCATTACCTTTGATCTCTGAACTTTTTGACCGCCTTCAAGGGGCTTCCATCTTCACCAAGTTGGACTTATGTGGTGCCTACAATTTGGTGAGAATTCGCCAGGGTGATGAATGGAAAACAGCCTTCAACACACGAGATGGCCTTTATGAGTACTTCGTCATGCCATTTGGCCTCTGCAATGCCCCTGCCGTCTTTCAGACTTCGTCAACAAAATCTTCAGGGATCTCCTCAACAAGTTTCTTATTGTCTACTTGGACGACATAATGATTTTCTCCAAATCCGTTCAAGAACATATCGGTCATGTCAAACAGGTACTATTATACCTTCGTGAAAATCATCTCTTCGCCAAACTAGAAAAATGCCAGTTCCATCAAACCTCCACGACATTTTTGGGATTTATCATCTCTGACTCCGGTTTCACCATGGATTCAGCTAAAGTGAAGGCAGTCCTGGACTGGCCTCATCCTACTACTTTTAAGGCCGCACAACTCTTTTTGGGCTTCTCTAATTATGTAGGTTTATTCAGAATTTCTACTCTACGGTAGCCCCCGTTACAGCCTTGACCAAGAAAGGTGCTTATCCCGCTTCTTGGCTGCCGGTCGCAATTCAAGCTTTCGACCACTTGAAAAGAGCCTTCGTGTCTGCTCCTATCCTCATACATCCGGATCCCAAACTACCATTCACCTTAGAGGTAGACGCGTCCCCACCATACCGTAGAGGAGTCGAGATCCGAGGTTCTCTGATCACTGGGGATACCGGAAGCGGTATCGGAGCTGCATCTGCAACCTTCATTTCCAGTTGATGGGTGCCTATGTGAGTGACTAAATCCTGCACCGCATCGCATCCGTGCCAGTTGTTGGTCGTGTAGGGTAAGGCGATGCTCATGATCCCCCAAGCACTGTCCTTCCAGGGTAATGGCTCGTACTACGTCAGCTAAGTCCATAATTGGGCCAAGCAAAATGCAACGATGCTCGTCTCAAGCAGGAAGCGACCTGAGGTAGGAAGATGAAAATACCGACCTGATCCGAGGGACCGAGTCTTGATAGAGTAGTGAGTCGTAAGCCAAAGGTCAGGGCTGGCAGCAGTGTTTCAGAGTTGGTGTGGATGCAGAGGTCGAGGCAGGCTGAAGACAAGGATAGTCGGGGTATATGAGCAGGGCCTGGTAACGAGGAAGACAATAGGTATGCGCGTTGCATGTACTCAGGATGAAAATAAACACTAATACTAAAAATATACAACTAAGCGCTCTACCTATTAATAAAAAAAGTAAGGTGTCGGTGCCTAATGTACCGAACATAATAATGGTGCACAAAATATTGTGACTAATGTGAAATATTAAATAGGGTGGTAACCCTAAACAATTGGTAAATTCTAAAGTGACTAATGAGTCAGCTACTAGAATGACAGCCAAAAGGACATACAGTACAGCAATCATCAAAAATGAACACACATTGTACTATGTTTTTACGTGTGATCTAAGAATGCCACCTGCTGCTTGAACCCTAGGAACACTGCGCAGGCAGCTGGGGTCAGATCCAAACACCTCTCCCTCTCCTCGCGGCCGTGACTTCAGTTGGCTCCTCCCCCGATGATGACACTGCCATACGCTTGTCCCTATAACTGACAGCTAGCATATGGACGTAATAGGCTCCACCCCAGACTCAAGACATCACTTCGTCAGGGGTTTGGAGCTATACACACTGCTATCTATTTATAGCTAAAAAACATTAACCCTTTGAATCCCTGCATATATCCTGCTGGATAAGCCCTGGGTGTCAATCTTAAACATTGCCTCACAGACTTCCCTGCACATCATACTGTACATGGAGCCATTAGGAACATAATAAAACAATTAAAATATGAACTATAATAAAATAACTACTAACTACACAGACCATGTACTAATGAAACTGCCTGCGGGGGGGGCGCGGGTTTTCAGAGGCCCCGCACGCTTCCCGAAGGCACTTAAATTAAGTGCCGGGGGAGCTGCAGGGCCCCTGTAAACCTGACTTACCTTGGCTCCTGGTGGCTTCTTAGACGCATCGCCATGGCAACGCAATGTCAAATGACACCATAAGGTCATGTGACATCACGTTGCTATGGCAATGTGACGTCATGCCACTGGAGCCGACGCCAGAGCCGAGGTAAGCTTGGGGAGGGGGGGCGGGGGGGGGCCAGAGAGAGGGGAACAGCCGACAGGGGGGCTCAGGGAAAAAAGCACTCCAATGCAATAAATGCAAAAAGTACAATAAAGTTACTTTTACAATTAATAAAGTGCTCTATTTCTAACGTTTTGCCCATTACATTGGACTTAAACTCCTTGCATTTAAGGCTATGCTTATGTAGCCCCGAGGAAAATTTGCACTTTCTGGCCCCCCTCCGCGAGTGCCGTGCGGTAGAGGTGGGGGCCAGTGCAGGGAGCAGCTCGAGGTGGTGAGGCGCAGGCCGGTTGCCGGGGACGCGATCGGGCCGTCGCTAAGGCCGCGATCGCGTTGCCACCGGCCTGGCGGCTTGTGCAGAGGGCGCCGCCATTGCGCGTTAGTTTGCCCATGCGCAGTAGGCAGAAAGCGCAGGGAAGGCCCCAGGGAGATCGCGCGAGAGTAGGACAGGGGAGGAAAGGATTGAGGCGGCCATTAGGGGTTCGCACATGCGCAGGGCAAGTGCGCACGCGGCCCCAATGCTTAGACAGCCTCCTGGGAACTACAACTCCCAGGAGGCATAGGGAGACAGAGGTCAGGTGCTCCATTGCGGCCAATAGGGCTGGAGGAAGCTCAGCCCGGGAATATAGATACATTTCCTGGGCTTTGCACAGTGAGTCAGGAAGAAGCAGAGGAAGGAGAAGGAAGGGTGTAGGGAGCGAGTGGCTCCTGCACCAGGTAAGGGTTCTCCTTAGGTCCCCAGGCAGGCCCCAATTCCCGGTAAGGGCAGGGGGTAACTGAAGAGGGACGGCCCTAGATAAGGAGGTCACCCTTAGGTGTGAAAGGTGCAGGTTTGGCAGTGCCACAGCGGGTAGTGCTGTGCGCACTGGCAAATAGGCACAGAGTGTGTGCAGTGGATTTGCTGCGGGTATCCAGGTGGCTGTGTATGATTGCCAGCTGTGTGTGTGTCGTTGCATGTGCTGGGCGCAGTGTGTGCAGCGTGTGTGAAAGCTGCAGGCTGACGGTGAGAGCTGTGTGTCTGCTGCGGGCTGTTAGTATCTGGGAGTTAATACTTAGGTGTTAGTAAGTTACAGATAGGACTGGGTTGCTAGGGGAGGGGGGCAGGGTATTACTCCGCAGGCCCTAGGAGTTTTCCCCAAGCCACCCCAGGTTGCGGTTCATCAGGGACAGGCCCTAGGTTAGGGTTCCTGTCACTTTAGGGTTAGTTAGGGATAGATAGGGATAGCGGCGGTTGCTGTTCCCGTGCGACGGTGGTGTTACCGAGAGACGGTTGTGTTCCCGTGAAGCGGTGGGACCCTCGTTGGGGTCCTGGAGAAGTACCTGGATAGGATCAGACGGATGCATCGCACGTCTGACCCTTTGAGAAGAGTGTTGCAGGCCCGAGCATCGGAGTGCTCGGAAGGTACCTCTGTATTATATGTGCACCAACAGGCCTAATAGATAATCTAGTGACTGCGCAGTCACCCACGACCTCCGTAGGAGTACGGGACATTGGGTGTGGGGGATCACAGGACACTGGGTGGGAACACCAGACATTGGGCTGAGGTTACACGGATAGAGCATAAGGTTATGTCCTTTTACTTACCTTATGTCGTGTTATGGTAGCTATGTTCTCAGTAAAGTGTTAGTATTCATTCTATCGTTATGTGTGTTATTGTATTTCTTACCCAGGGCTATCTTTCATAATGGGGATCCTGGGTAAGTGGAGGCGCTGCACCAGGTAAATGGTAAGGGTTTCCCCAGGCTCCCAGCTAGCGGAGGCTCAGATCTCCTGGAGCCACAGGTGTGATACAGTTACCAGTAGTCCCTTTGAAGAGGTGTGCCGCAAGGAAAGGGTCCGGTTAGACCACAAGGGGCCAATGTGAGATTGGGTGGGTCAGGCCGGTTCACAAAAAGGGCTACACTTATAACCAATGCAGTTAGGACAAGTGTAATAACCCTTCAAATCCCGTAACCACATACTGTTCTTTTCCTTTTGAACACTAATTGGACAGCTAGGTCCCAATGTGAGTTTAACATGTTTTGCTCTCTTATAGACAAGCTGGGAATGTTTAGGCAATATTTTATTGAGTTTTTTATCCCCTTGTAAAATTCCCCAGTGTTTGATTATAATTTTGGAGATTTTTGGGGACATTTCATTATATTTGGTAATGAAAGGAATAACCTCCGTTTTGTCCATTGACTCCTTGTTCTTCTTAGTTTTCATACTAATATGCTCATCTCTACTAGTATTATTAGCGGTGCTAGGAGGCCACAGATTGAGACCGCATTATAACCGGGATAACAGAAAAAAAAATTTTTTAAACAAAATGGCTGCCGCGATCATGAGTTTCATGAGTTCCGTGAGGACCCCACTGCACACGCCTGCACGCCCGCCTTGCATCCTGGCAGCGCATGCACGGTGCTTCACAATGATCCAGTCTGTAGGTTCCTTATTTCGACGTGGGGTGCGTGGCCAAAATGGGTCAGGTGGGCACGGCCATGACAGGGGGCGGGGCCATGACACAAGCACAGAGCAGGTCACAGCACTGCAGCAGCCACACAGAAATGAGAGCACACAATCAACAGGTAGGGAAAGTGTGTGTGTGCGCGCACGAGAGTGTGTGTGCGTGTGTGTGTTATTTAAGTTTGCCAAAAAAAAAAAAAACGGGAGCCACACCGCGTTATAAGCAGATCTGTGTTGTAGCGGATCCATGTTTTTGCGGATCTGCGTTGTAGCGGATCGCGCTATTACGGGGTTGAGCTGTACTCATTTTGCTATAATCTCTTTCTATAAATGTTCTCTGAAGGTCAAGTGTCTGCTCAATCCTGAAAACCCAGCATGGATTTTGCCAAACCTCATAATAGCGAGGCCTGTATCAAGGGAAGCAGGGTTTCCCCGAGGCTGAAATCAATGCAGTTCGGGTCAGGAGACACCCTGCTCCCATACACTAGTATTAAAATTAATATTTAAACTGCACAATCGCCTGTAAAAGCCATGCATGGTGACGCAGCATCTCCGTGCAGCTTCACCAGGCTTCAGTTTAAACAAACACTTATAGGGGCCTATTCCAGTAGCTTCGATGAGTTTGCTGCTATCTTGCAAGGTTTGGCATGTTCCCACCGAACAGTTTTTAATTTGTGTTATCACGGTATTCAGAAAGAATCTGAAACCCTGTCAAACCGTGAGGCAGGAAAATACGAAACTGTACGGGACAGCAGCGATGAGAACTCAGCCTCTCTCAAAGTTCTCCCTGTACGATCTATCTGCAGCTGCATAGAGCTGCACAGATAGAGCCGTCTCTCCCTGCACAGCTCTCACAGTCGATCGCAGTGTTTTAATTAACATTTTAATACTCGTGTGTGGGAGCAGGGGGTCTCCGGAGATAAACCCCATTGGATTCAGCTCTGGTGACTCCCTGCTTCCCAAGTTACAGGCTCTGGTATGGGGTGCCGGTATCTCCTATGTGTTTAAATGTCCCAGTCATGTGACACGGGACCCCATAACAGGGGCTGTAACTCGGGAAGCAGGGCGTCCCCGGACCTGAAATCAATGAGGGTCAGCTCTGGAGACCCCCTGCTCCCGCATACTAGTCTTCAAATTTCAATAAAAACACTGTGATCGCCTGCGAGAGCTGTGCAGGGAGAGGCGTCTCTCTCTGTGCAGCTCTCTATGCAGCTGCGGGTAGATTATACGGGGAGAACTTGGAGAGAGGCTGAGATCTGGATAATAGTAATTGTGGTAATTCCTGTATTGTAATTGTAACGGATTTTCTGGACTAGCCTGACCCACCCAATCTCATATTGGCCCCTGTGGTCTAACCAGTCCCCATTACAGTGTGATGTCTGGTGGTGCACCTGTTGGCAACAGGACTCCTGAGTCTCCTGCATGATGTTGTGTTGGGGATTGCCAACCCAGACAGGCAGCTGAGGTAGTGTGCTTGAGTCCTACCTATATCCAGGGCAGCGCCTCCACCTCATCAGGATCCCAGCTTGAGCTTGTGGATGGTCCTGGTGAGGAACTCCTCTGTGGTGCTTCTCTCGGTGCAATTACTCCACACTTATACACGAGAGTATATTTCAACAGGATCATCTTTATTAGCACGTGGGCCAGCTGCCCTCCACAATGGGTGAATTTAGCCCTCCATTGTTCACCGTACTTCCCTTTGAAAGGTATAGTCCTCCTAATGTAGGGATTCCCTATCCCCGCAGGGATATCTCCCTGTGACCAGGTCCCTGGTTACAGTTCCAAACACTGTCCTTCTAACAGCTTCTTAACTCCTCCTCCATAACTCAGCAAACACACTCTTACTCTCTACTGCCTAACTTTTGATCAGTGCTGTGCCTTATGTATCCTCTGGGGCTGACACAACTCTGACATCACTAACCGTGGAGTCAGAGCCTGTGACCACTCCCATCCATACATAGGGCACCTCACCAGGGTGTGAGGGCAAACCTCCATGATACTGCTGGCATGCCCATCACTTACCAGGCCTTACTGTCAGCAGGAGAGATGACAGCAGCCATTTTACAGCATGGCTACATTATGTTATGGTTGTTGGGGGTAGAGGGGGTGCCCATTTATTTCCATTGGGGTTTTCATTGCTCCCATTGAGGGCATAGGTAACCAAACTGGTAATGAATGGGTGTATTGGCTAGTATTTTGTTGTAATGTATATTGTGGGTAGCGTGGGGGTTGGTGAAGGTGGTATTTGGCCAGCGATGGGTGTTTATTCCTACCGGGTAGCGGGATGGGTTAACCCCTTCATTACCATATCAGTAGTAACTGCTGAGGCAATGAAGGGATTAACTCATCCCACAGCCCCCGTGCAAGGGCTAAACACCCACCACGGGCCAAATACCACTTTCACCCACCCCCGCTACCCACAATAAACCGGGCACTGGTAGTTAACCCCTTCATTGCCTTAGCGGTTAACCGCTAAGGTAATGAAGCTGCCTGTAAATTTGTTTTTATTGCATCGGATGTAAGCCGGGGGTCTCCGGAGCTGATATTAATGGGTATCAGCTCCAGGGACCACTGGCATCAATCCGATGCAGGAAAAATGCATTTTTTTTCTAATTCCTGCTCTCAGATCCTATTTCGCCACTCAAGGGCTGGCGAGATGTTTCTTTTGATAAACTCGCAATTCCAGAGCTCTGATTATCTCATCGGAGCTACTAGAACAGAGTGATTTCAGAAAAAATGCGAGTTGGAGCCGTTTTGCAGCTCCTGCTCAGCGAGTTTGAGCAGTAGTGAGAAATCTTGAAAAAAAAGCCTTCCCAATATGATTTGGCCAACTCATCGAGGCTTTCTGAATAGCTACTAAAATAGACCCCATGGAGTTATTTTGAATGGCGTGGGTGTCCTGGTTTAAACAACACCCAAAGACTGTTTAATTTGACTTCTTCTAAATGGGATTCTATTCATTGTATTTGCGTGACTGTATAGTAAACAGTTTACACTACGTGTGTTTTTTCTTTATGGTTTTCCACATAATTGGAGATTTAAACATCGTTCCATAAGGATTAGTACAGTTTGAAAGTGTGTATATTACAACCTCCATATTACATCATTACGTTGTATCACATCTAAAGATTTTCCCTTAGGGGTTTGTCGCCTCTACATTTCTTATATCACTTTTGGACGGAGGAGCAGATCCTGGACGGAGAGCAGCATTCCCGAAGGTTATGTATTTTCACTTTATTCTATTTATATATAGGGTGTATCTTTTGCGCTTCTGTTTGTTTCACATCACTACAAAAATACATTGTAGAACTTGAAAAAGTGCAGAGAAGAGCCACCAAATTAATAAATGGGATGGGAAATCTGACTTATGAGGAGTGGCTAGCTAAATTTAATCTGTTTACATTAGAAAAGAGGCGTCTAAGAGGGGATATGATAACTACAGTATATACAAATACTGTCGCGGCCGAGGTTATTCTTACCTTTGCCCGGTCTCGGCCGCGACAGTAACCGGGCGCGCGCCGAGGTGTCCCGGGTGGTAGCCGGAGCCTCGGAGGATCGGTCCTCCGATCAGGGCTTCCCCCTCCCCTCTCCGGGTCCGCCGGGTCCCCCGGAGCCCCCCACCACAATCCCCCACATCGCGGGACACCAGGGCTCCCTCGGGGAGCCCTGGGCACACGCGGCTTGCGTGCACGCTCCCGATGAAGCGTGACCACGCATCGATGACGCGCGGCACGCCGAGGGAAATAAACGAGCAAGCCGGGACACCTCCCGGCTTGCGGCTCCAGCCAGCTAAGAATAAAGTGTGCCGCCAGTGTATATTCGGGGACAATGCAAAGAGCTTTAAAAATAATTATTTATCCCAAGGGCAGAACGAATGACACGGGATCATCCCCTAAGGTTTGAGGTGAGGCGATTTTAAAATAAGTAAACATGGGAAGGATGTTGATTCCGGGAGAAATCTGATTGACTTTATTTGGAGTCAGGAAGGAATTTATTTTCCCCTTATGAGACATCATTGGATGATATTTCACTGGGGGTTTTGTTTGACTTCCTCTGGATCAAAAATTGTACAAATATAGGATAAGTATCTGTCGTCTAAATTTAGCATTGGTTAAACTTGATGGATATACATGCAGTCCTGGGTTATCCAACGGAATCCGTTCTGGAAGTAGCGTGGGATAGTGAAACCATTGTAAAGTGAGTCCCATGTTAATCAGTGGCGGTGAGCGTTGGATAACGCATTCAGGTGTCAGATAACGCATTCCGGGGTCAAAAAACAGCCTTTAGCGTTGCATTGTAAAGCGTTGGATATGCCATTCGTTGTAGAGTGAATGTTGGATAACGAGGACTACCTGTATGTCTTTTTTTCAACCTCATCTACAATGTAACTATGTACAGTAACTACTATGTAACTTTAGAGCAAGAGCATGAAAATAAATATAAGAATTACTACACATAAAAAGGCTTACTGAAAGCTGAATATAAACATAACGTAATACTGTAATGATGTTTTAAAATAGGTTCTTGCTTTGCACCTTTAAACAAACACCTTGCGAAAAGTAGCAATACCTTTGAAGTCATGTTTATATTTGTTTAAGTGTTTCTGCTGCAAAATAATCAGTGATTGTACCACACCCATTGAATACATTTAATTATCATGGCCAACATTTCCTGGTACAGTACGTGGTTTGCAGAACAGGTTCACAGTGAGAATAAACGACACAAACTTGCCTGATCCTGTGCAGACAAGACTCATTATTGTGCCTCACAGGCCTGGCATATTGTGCAATACAAGGGTATTACGAGACTGCAGTGACATACTTAAAACTAGCTACAGTATGTGTGCTACAGTTTACTTTCTAGCCTTTCAGTCATCTGGCAAGTGATTAGTATTCAATGTGTGCTAGCTGCAACTAGAGGCCTTACGGCACTCAAGGGATTAACAGTATGAATAAACATGTCTTTCTTCTGTAAATTAAAGCTAATATTAAAGATGCAGTTCATTGCAGCATGCATTGGCGTTGCAGTAAAGTGAAAGCACTCCGCAAAGTAACATCTTCTTTACCTATTTCGACATGTACCTCATAATTCAAGATATGTTTAATCGCGTGTCAAGCACAGGTTTGAGATCTAATTGCAAACAGCACATGTATCACTGACTCATAACTAGTGATGGATAGCTCGGTTACAAAAAATGTTTTAAATATTTTATATATTTTTCAGAGCTCTGAATAGGTAACAATACATTTTTATTTATAATAAAATTGTTATTGTATCACTACAATGTATTGTAAGTTACGATAAAACATATCTTGAATT
>CM071567.1:26363508-26417293 GCA_036426205.1 Ascaphus truei | reverse complement strand
ACTATTACAGATATATATATATATATATATATAATATATATATATATATATATATATATATATATAATATTATATATATATATATATCTGATACCGCATAAATCCGAAATCAAAGACAGCGCACAGCGTGTTGAGGTATAAAAGGTGTATTAGTGAAAATAGTAGATCAAAAAGACCAATGTTTCGTCTACGTTTAAGGGACCTTCCTCAAGGTGATGAGGGAGGTCCCTTTTACGTAGACGAACAACGTGGTCTTTGTTGATGTACTATTTTCACTAATACACCTTTTATACCTCAACACGCTGTGCGCTGTCTTTGATTTTCGGATTTATGCGGTATGGTATTTTATATATCCTTATGGGACATGCACCACCAACTTTTTGCCTTACTGGAGTGCCAACTGACTAATATATATATATAGTGGAGTGCATAGTGCCTGGGAGCTATTTTTGCCAACTGATAGTCATTCAAACTTTTCTTTAATATCTTGGCTTCTCTATAGCACTTGTCTCTGGGACAAAAGATGTTAATTTATTTGTGTATGTATCTATTAGACACAGGATTTCTTGATATGTATGGATGTAAGTATGCCCCTTTTGTGTGTCACACTCCCTAATCCTAAGTATTAGAATGATGTTTTTCCTATGGCTTTATTTTTCTGTCACGGTATGTTTTAATTATGTTTCTAATGAACAACTTGGTAGTGGGTACTTGTGTAGGTACATTAGTTGGTCTGTTTCATATCTCTCTGTACATCTGGCTGTGCTGCCTGCTGTTCATAATAGACACCTTAGGCCTGTCACATGGCGTCATGGACGCCTTTGAGAATATGCAGGTAAATAATTCTTAACAAAAGACAAAAAACAAGCGCAAACACAATAGTGAAGTATATCAAAAAAACTTTTAAGTGTTTAAAAGGGGTAATAAATTGGTACATACAAAGGATTGAAATATAAGCATTTTGGTATTAATACACAAGTTACCCCACGGCCGTCGGCAGGATAGGCGATGGTGGAGAAACCCTCAGGTAGGTGTACTTCTGCCCTCTCAGGTATTAATTGGCTCCATTGCTGTAATCGGTCACCGGCATGCGGTCATCTCACGGCACTATGTTGTTGTACCCCTCCGTGAGCAGCAGAGAGTCCTTAGCGAAAAACAACCCACTGTTGTGTGTTTGATCAGAGTTCTCCAGTCCACACGGGAGTTAAGCCTGCAGGAGCAGGAGTTACCATTCCTCGTCTCCACGCCTAGCAGCCGTCGATCGGCAATGACGTTGCACCACGCGCAAGCGTATGACATCACGTAAGGGCGTATCTCCAACAGGACAAACACGAGCAGAAGTTCTTGTGCAATGCACACAAATGGCATAAAAGATTGACAAATAAAAGCAGTAATCCTATGCGTTTCGTATCTGGATGATACTTCTTCAGGGATAAAATCATTGGCATTACTCTCGCACTATATACCCGCACCTTTTCCCACATTGGTCAGTCAATTAGGACCGGGACCCAATTGGATGCGTGGAGATAGTCACTGAGTAGACATTATGACATGGAATTAATTTAAAAACATTCTTTAATACACAAATTAATCACAAAAGCTGCAAAAGAAAAAATACGAATTAGATCAATCATCATATATAGAAAACACAACTGATGCTGAACAAACAATCATCTATACTAAGGTTTGCTACACTATTAATGGATCCAAAACGGCCTAAATATATAATGTAAGAGGCAGAATTAGCTAAATCAAAACAGTTGATTAAAAACTTTAATGAAAAGTTCAATAAAAAGTTCAATTAAAAGCCCACACATCCATCTCTTCATTTAACCCTTTCGGGACCATGCAGTCCCATTTGTGAATCCATAGGACTCCTGAGCTGATAATGCCTTGACCCTATCTCCTCCACTTCTATTACAGGGGACATGTTTAATGCCCTTAAAAATAGGCAGGAGGGATCTTTGTGATGATATTCAGATAGTGTCTTGACACACTATGTTTATCATAGCCATTCTTAATATTTCGGATAGTTCCTGTATGCGTATTTTTAACATTCGTTTTGTCCTTCCAATATACTGGAATCCACAACTACATTGAAGGAGGAGGTAACTATGTACATAGATTACATGTAATAATATCCTCATGTTGAATTTTTCATTCAAAGACTTGGGACAAACAAGTCTTACGTTCTGCATGAATTTTACAAATTGAACACTTACTACAATGAAAATTGCCCAGGTTTCGTACCAAGCCATCCATAGTGTAGAATTGATACCTTGTTTTTGCCTGACTCACTCAGGGCTAAGAGATTTTTTAAATATTACTGGTTTTCTATAAATGATCTAGGCTACCGACCAAACTGCCGCCCAAAACCGGGTCACTACAGAGAATGGCCAGTTCCTGGCCACAATCAGTCAATATCCCTATGAAGTGAATTATAATTAGTAACAAAAGCCACATCTACCTTATTTGATTAGTGTTAATATTATTTTTCTTAACTTTTTGTTTCAACATATCATTCTATCCATCTGTTGGACCCTCTTGAAATCCCTCTCTAAATAATCTAAATTATATCCTCTCTGTACAAAGCGATCAAGAAGTATCGCTGTTGCAAGAAAGTGTCATTGCTGCTACAATTTCTCTTAATCTCATGAGTTGTCCCCCTGGGATATTCCTATCCATGTGTTCTTATGGTTACTTGTGGCCATTAACAAATTATATGTATCTACTGCCTTGAAAATGTTTCAGTTTCCACTTTACCCTTAGTAGTAGAGGTTAGTTTTAAGATCTAAATATGCAATCTCTTTGCTGTCGGTAGATGTGTGAACACACAAATTTGTTCATTGGTGTTGATATATGACATAAAGTTCTTAACTGATTCAAAGGTCCCACCACAACGCATAGGACGTCGTCTATATAGCGACCCACATGACAAAGTGGTGTTGGAAGGGTTATTGGCCCAATGTAATTGTCCTCCCAGTTCATACAGATTTGCGAAACTAGGGGAAAAACGTTGTAAAATAGCGTTAGAAAATACTGCCAAAACTAGTTCTTGAGCAAATTAGATTCCCAAAAAATACAAGATGGTTGTGTTTTAATTTGGTTTGTTGAGGAATCAACATTCCACATCCTTAAAGAGCAAGAGCGCGGACTGAAAATTTTCCTACAAACACACACATATACATACATATACATACACACAAACACACATAAACACACAGTACGTTCACACAGCTCAGTATACACACAAAAAGCTTGCGGCACGTGCACGCGCGTTCGCACAGGCACGCGTGCGCATGGCCGCACATTCTATAGAACAGCCCTAAAGCACTATGTAAAAAAACTAGCAGAGATATACAAGAACAAACAATTATTATTATTATTATTATAACGGGGTCCGCGCTCCGGTCACAGTGACATCATGAAGATAGCGGTTCACCATTACATAATGGACATTTAGCCTGTCATAAGATGCTGCTGTCTGCTGCTTATTTGTAATTGGTTTATTGTTTTGAACAGGTCACCAATCACTTGTGGTGATTTATTTGCACTTTGGTGTGTATATAATATGGGTTGTGGGTCATTTATCCCATACTGTAGATTACATCACCCTGTGGAATGTCCCTTTTACGTGGACGAAACGTTGGTCTTTTTGATGTACTATTTTCACTAATACACCTTTTATACTTCAACACGCTGTGCGCTGTCTTTTGATTTTCGGATTTATGCGGTATGGTATATTTATATTATCCTTATGGGACATGCACCACCAACTTTTTTGCCTTACTGGAGTGCCAACTGACTATATATATATATATAGTGAGTGCATAGTGCCTGGGAGCTATTTTTGCCAACTGCATAGTCATTCAAACTTTTCTTTAATATCTTGGCTTCTCTATAGCACTTGTCTCTGGGACAAAAGATGTTAATTTATTTGCTTGTATGTATCTATTAGACACAGGATTTCTTGATATGTATGGATGTATGTATGCCCCTTTTTGTGTTCACACTCCCTAATCCCTTAAGTATTAGAATGATTGTTTTCCCTATGGCTTTTATTTTTTCTGTCACGGTATGTTTTAATTATGTTTCATAATGAACAACTTGGTAGTGGGTACTTGTGTAGGTACATTAGTTGGTCTGTTTACATATCTCTCTGTACATCTGGCTGTGCTGCATGCTGTTCATTAATAGACACCTTAGGCCTGTCACCATGGCGTCATGGACGCCTTTGAGAATATGCAGGGTTAACAGTTCTTAACAAAAGACAAAAAACAAGCGCAAAACACAATAGTGAAGTATATCAAAAAAACTTTTAAGTGTTTAAAAGGGGTAATAAATCTGCGTACATCAAAGGATTAGAATATAAGCATTTTGTGTATTAATACACAAGTTACCACACGGCCGTCGGCAGGATAGGCGATGGTGGAGAAACCCTCAGGTAGGTGTACTTCTGCACTCTCCAGGTATTAATTGGCTCCATTGCTGTAATCGGTCACCGGCATGCAGGTCATCTCACGGCTATTGTTGTTGTACCTCCGTGAGCAGCAGAGAGTCCTTAGCGAAAAACAACCCCACTGTGTGTGTGTTTGATCAGAGTCTCTCAGTCCACACGGGAGTTAAGCCTGCAGGAGCAGGAGTTACCAGTTCCTCGTCTCCACGCCTAGCAGCCCGTCGATCGGCAATGACGTTGCACCACGCGCAAGCGTATGACATCACGTAATGGGCGTATCTCCAACAGGACAAACACGAGCAGAAAGTCTCTTGTGCAAATGCACACAAATGGCATAAAAGATTGACAAATAAAAGCAGTAATCCTATGCGTTTCGTATCTGGATGATACTTCTTCAG
The DNA here is from genome assembly GCA_036426205.1 of Ascaphus truei. NCBI lineage: Eukaryota > Metazoa > Chordata > Amphibia > Anura > Ascaphidae > Ascaphus > Ascaphus truei. Next base: position 26,412,439 of record CM071567.1, on the reverse strand, counting down.
GGATAAAATCATTGGCATTACTCTCGCACTATATACCCGCACCTTTTCCCACATTGGTCAGTCAATTAGGACCGGGACCCAATTGGATGCGTGGAGATAGTCACCTGAGTATGACATTGATCTACATGGAATTAATTTAAAAACATTTCTTTAATACACAAATTAATCACAAAAGCTGCAAAAGAAAAAATACGAATTAGTATCAATCTATCATATATAGAAAACACAAACTGATGCTGAACAAACAATCATCTATACTAAGGTTTGCTACACTTATTCAATGGATCCAAATCACGGCCCTAAATATATAATGTAAGAGGCAGAAATTAGCTAAATCAAAACAGTTGATTAAAAACTTTAATGAAAAGTTCAATAAAAAGTTCAATTAAAAGCCCACACATCCATCTCTTCATTTAACCCTTTCGGGACCATGCAGTCCAATTTGTGAATCCAATAGGACTCCTGAGCTGATAATGCCTTGACCCTATCTCCTCCACTTCTATTACAGGGGACATGTTTAATGCCCTTAAACATAAGGCAGGAGGGATCTTTGTGATGATATTTCAGATAGTGTCTTGACACACTATGTTTATCATAGCCATTCTTAATATTTCGGATATGTTCCTGTATGCGTATTTTTAACATTCGTTTTGTCCTTCCAATATACTGGAATCCACAACTACATTGAAGGAGGTAAACTATGTACATAGAATTACATGTAATAAAATCCTCAATGTTGAATTTTTCATTCAAAGACTTGGAGACAAACGTCTTACGTTCTGCATGCATATATTTACAAATTGAACACTTACTACAATGAAAATTGCCCATTGGTTTCGTACCAAGCCATCCAATAGTAGAATTGATACCTTGTTTTTGCCTGACATCACTCAGGGCTAAGAGATTTTTTAAATTACTGGCTTTTCTATAAATGAATCTAGGTCTACCGACCAAACTGCCGCCCAAAACCGGGTCACTACAGAGAATGGCCCAGTTCCTGGCCACAATCAGCTCAATATCCCTATGAAGTGAATTATAATTAGTAACAAAAGCCACATCTACCTTATTTGATTTAGTGTTAATATTATTTTTCTTAACTTTTTGTTTCAACATATCATTCCTATCCATCTGTTGGACCCTCTTGAATTCCCTCTCTAAATAATCTAAATTATATCCTCTCTGTACAAAGCGATCAAGAAGTTTATTCGCCTGTTGCAAGAAAGTGTCATTGCTGCTACAATTTCTCTTTAATCTCATGAGTTGTCCCCCTGGGATATTCCTAATCCATGTGTTCTTATGGTTACTTGTGGCCATTAACAAATTATTCGTATCTACTGCCTTGAAAAATGTTTCAGTTTCCACTTTACCCTTAGTAGTAGAGGTTAGTTTAAGATCTAAATAGTCAATCTCTTTGCTGTCGGTATGATGTGTGAACACCAAATTGTGTTCATTGGTGTTGATATATGACATAAAGTTCTTAACTGATTCAAGGTCCCCATCCCACACGCATAGGACGTCGTCTATATAGCGACGCCACATGACAATGTTGGTGTGGAATGGGTTATTGGCCCAAATGTAATTGTCCTCCCAGTCTCCCACATACAGATTTGCGAAACTAGGGGCAAACCGTGTACCAATAGCTGTTCCGCAAATCTGCAATAGTTCTTAGCCTCATTAGATCCCCCCCTCCAAGATGGTGGCTATACAGCCTGAGCACCGGATGTCATACTCCTATGGGTGTAGCAGTCAACAGGTAATTGAGCACAGGTGTTTGGTCACATGTGGTGAGGGTATATATATGTCAGTGTGTCAGTCTTTCTTTGCACCCCCCTTGAGAAAGGTTCCACTCTGGAACCGAAACGTCGGATTGGGCAGCCTGTTCATTTTGTATTGATGCCTAATACAGACTTTTTTGCCTATACTGATCTGAGTGCAGTCTTCCTTTACCGGACGTGAGAATGGTAATGTTGTTCTATTATTATTATTAGAGACTGGCACCTGTTGATGTTTTTTAGTACATTGAGTGCAAGCTGAAATTTGTTTATTTATATATATATATATATATATATATATATATATATATATATATATATATATATATGAGGTTCTTATGTAGCCCCCTGTCCTCCGTGCCAAGGGAAACTACCTGTGGTGCATTACCTGAGTGGCCCACAGGAGGCCTGATCTTCCACTGTAGGGAGCCTGGGGTGGTCGTGGTCTATCTGATGACAACACCTCCACCTGGGAGGGATCCAAGTGCAGTTGGATAACCCCTTCCCAGGAACACACAGTAAAGAATAAATATACACACGGTGGTATAACAACTTACCTTTACTGTCAACACACATAACTATACAATACCGTACCCTTTAACACAATAACGCAACCCTGGTGAGACCCCCAAAGTACTGAGGTGCCCCGGTGTCCACAGAGTCAAGCCCACCCAAGGTGTGTGGAGTAGTGCTACCCACAGTGTGTGTGTGGCTGTTGGTGCACTTAGATGGCGATACCTTCCCAGGCACACCAATACCCGGGTACCGCTAAACAACACTAAGGATCCATCTTATCCACGATGTATGTTGGTCTGGTCCGTCCAACGAAAGTGTCCGCCTCTGCGTGGGGTGAACTCCCGCTGGTGGGTCTCACCATAAGAGTCTCTTTCTTCAATGGTGGTCTGGTCCCAGACCACAGGGCGCAGGTCACCGCGCAGGATCTTGTCACGGACACTTAACACTGGTGCAGCAATATGGAAGTGTCCCTATCTGGGGCCTTTCCTATAGCAGCCACAAGATATAGATGACCGGGCCTATCTGGGGCCTAAGGGGCAAATCTAGGCCTAGTCCAGAGGAGAACTGCCCTCTAGGCACTACCTCTCACTTTGCTTTCCTGGCTCTGCCTGGCGCGCGAGGTGCTAGCGCACCAAATGTATCAATCTCCCTGCAGGAGATCCTGGAAGTCCTATTGGCCGCTGCGCGTCACGTGGTGCGCATCCCTAAGGCTTATGGGACATGTAGTCCCTGCGCGGAACCTGGCTATAATGGCTGCCACTACTATACCCTTCTGCGCATGCGCCGGGTCACGCGCACTAACAATGTACATGGCGGCACCCGCCGCTGGGTGCGCCGTGGAACTCCGGCAACTCGGTCGCCCCTTTGCAGGCTCTCCCTGACGGCTCCAACTTCCCGGTGGGTCCGCCCCCACTCTTGCGGTACCTGCGCGCCTCTCAGCTACCGTCAGCTACCTGCGCGCCTCCCCCCGTCCCCGCAGTCGCATCTAGGTAAGGGAAACCTGGCTACATATATATATATCTATATATATCTATATACATATATATATATATATATCTATATTATTCTATATATTTATATATATATATATTGATTGTTATCAGTCCTGCAAGGCATGCCACATTTAAATAATGTAATTATGTAGCAAGTAGATTTTGTGCACGTTTAATAGAAAAAAAAAAGCTGTGTGTGCGGTTGCACGCGCATAGTAAGTGAAACTTCTTTGATTTTGTCAGAAATTAACTTATAACGCGCGTGACTCGGCACACATGTGTCAGTGTGTCAGTCAGTGAGTATGTATGTGTTTGTTTGTGTGTGTGTGTCAGTCAGTGTATTGTATTGGCCGGTCAGTGTATGTATCTGTACCGTCAGTTTGTTTATTTGTGTCAGTCATGTGTGTGTGTGTGTGTGTGTGTGTGTGTGTGTGTGTGTGTGTTGTGTGTGTGTGTGTGTGTGTGTGTGTGTGTGTGTGTGTGTGTGTGTGTGTGTGTGTGTGGTGTGTGTGGGTGTGTGTGTGTGTCGGTCAGTGAGTGTATGTGTGTCAGTCAGTGTGCGTGCGTATGTGTGTCAGTCAGTGTGCGTGCGTATGTGTGTCAGTCAGTGTGTGTGCGTATGTGTGACAGTCAGTGTGCGTGCGCGTGCGTCAAAGTGTGCGTGCGTCAAAGTGTGCATGCGTCAGTGTGTGTATGTGTTTATTGGCAGCAGTACCAGCATCATGAATGTTGAGCGGGTGGGGGAGCTCACAGTGGGGGGGAAGGAATAGGCACATCATTCAGGGGCGGTGTTCGGTACATCACTGGGGTGTGCGTGCGTGTGTCAGTGTGTGTCAGAGTGTGCGCGTGCGTGCGTGCGTCAGTGTGTGCGCGTGCGTGCGTCAGAGTGTGTGAGTGCGTCAGAGTAAGTGTGTGTGTGTGTGTCAGTCAGTGTGTGTGTGTGTGCGTCAGAGTAAGTGTGTGTGCGTCAGAGTAAGTGTGTGTGTGTCATTGTGTGTGTGTCAGTCAATGTGTGTGTCAGTCAATGTGTGTATGTCAGTGTGTGCGTGTCTGTCAGTGTGTGTGTGTCTGTCAGTGTATGTGTATCTCTCTGTGTGTACCGTATGTCTCTCTGTCTGTGTCCTGCCCCCTCTCTCCTGACTCCCCCCACCCCCGACGGAGCTGCGGACCCGGGGGGCTCAGTCTGAGTCTTCTGAGCAGATACCCCCCCCATCCCCCGGCGGCGCGCTCAAGCTCCCCCCTTCCCCACCCCCCGGCGGCGCGCTCAAGCTCCCCCCTTCCCCACAACCCGGCGGCGCGCTCAAGCTCCCCCCCTGGCGGCGCGCTCAAGCTCCCCCCTTCCCCAAACCCCCGGCAGCGCGCTCAAACCACCCTATTCCCAGGCACCGCTGCCAGCCGCTTCTGCGCATGCGTGGCGCGCGGCATGGCAGTGGGCGGGGAACGGCGCCGCTGCCAGCCACTTCTGCGCATGCGTGGCGCGCGGCATGGCAGCGGGCGGCGGAACAGCGGCGCCGTGGCAGTTAGGAGCGGCGGCTATCGCCGCCGCATGTGAGCAACTAGGTGTGGGTGTGTGGGAGGGTGAGGGGTGCGGTGGCGATTAGGAGCGGCGCCGGCGGCTATCGCCACCGCCGCCGCCACATGTGACAGGGGGGGGGGGGGCGTGTGAGTGGAGCGGCGTCCATTACGTGACGTCACTTCCGTTTCACATTTCGCCCCCCCATCTATCCAGTTTTATCCCATCAGAGGTGCCACTAAAGAAGTTTCACTTCAAAAATCATCCAATTCATGTACCCGGATTCAGAGTTATTTGAACTTTTTTTTTTCTGGTTTTGACAAAAACTAAAAACATGGCAGGGGAGTCACAGATAGAAAGTCACTATCTCATCTCTTGATGATGCTGCAACTTTCTATTGGCTGCTAGAGTGATACCAAACCCCCACAGCAAGAAAATGCATTGTTTAGGATCTGGGGATTCCCCAGAGTTTCAGGTAAGCCCTCAACCCCACCCCGCCCAAAAAAGTAACAAAAAGAAGCAAGGAAATGGTGTTAAATGAGGACAAGGCTATTGGAGAGTGGAGGAGCACAAAGAGCAAGGAGGAAGTGAAATATTTTAGTGTTCCTAGATTTGAGAAGGTGGTAACACTCCCACTCCTGCCCTTAAAATAATGGATTAAAGTTTAGATAGGAAGTTGTACTGTAAAGATTGTATGGAACGTGGAACTCGTAGCTTCCATTTTACTTTGTTTACTATGTCATTCTGGAGTAATGGCAGTGTTTTAATATTTATAATCATTTAAATAAAAAATAAAATACTAGTTGTTTGGGAAATAATTTTTTTCCTTTAATATTCTAGCAGTGACCTTGCCGGACTTCAACACTGCAGATTTTGTTTGTGCGGGGAGAGAAAAGAGACTCTCCCCTGCTTTCACTTGGTGTATTTGGAGAGGTGCTGCTTCTGCTCTTGTTAGGTGACAGGGTGTGGGGGTGTTCTTTCATGAAAGGAGAGGCAGCACTACAGCCTAATCGTAAGCTGCAGAGCATGAGTGTCCTCTCATGGTGGACGCAGTGGTGCTACAGACCATGCTTGGTGTCAGAGTTTCTACATCATCTCCATCAAATATGGATGTGGAAGCAGCACTATTACTTTATGGTGAGAGGCAGGACGCAGTGTTTTCTTCTCATGGAATGTAGGTTATGGAATTTGAACTGGCCCACTGAACAGGTACAACTGGTGAACTGTGTACACGTTTGTTGGAACTCTGCATATGCATGGTGCTGGCAAGGTCCTCCTAATTTATTTATAAGATTATAAATAAAATGCTGCGGGCATTTTCATCCACACTTGGGTGTTCTGGTATTTTGTTTATAGGAGTGCATTGTGGGAAGGTATGTGGGGGTGTGGGCTCAAAAGTCGAAGAAGCAATTGAAGATTCTTCCAGTCATGTGTTCTGTGGCACTGTGTTCATGGGAGGCTATTATATCACCTTGCGTTCCTGGTGAATATGAGAGAGGGAGAGAAAGATCAGAAAAATACCTTTTTTTTAGGGTCTAGATGGGAATAACGCCAAGTGTATGTATAACTGAAATAACGTAATGTTAAGTCCTGGCGTTTACCTTAATTGGCTTTAGTGGTCATTTGATGTTAGGGTAAAGGTCTCTGTAGCATCTCATGATCCCTAATGGACATTATTATTAACGCAATGTTTTCTATACAGTAGTAGGGAACATACGTTATGTTATTTGCCTTTAAAGCTATGAGGTAAGGCTTAATGTGATGTTAACTTATGGTAGGTTAAAGTACCGGAAAGTCACTTAATGAGCTTTGGGTATGTGGGCCTAAAATTTCCAAAACTGCAATTGGAATCCTGGCTCTCTTTACCGGGTTTTATGAGTGTAACCATAGTCTCCATCGTTTTATCCTGCAGCATGTTCAATGCATTACAAACCCTCATGGCAATGAAAAGGTTAAATATTGCATAAGTAGTGTATGTTTTTGAAACCATTGCAAGGTCATCACAAGGCAATAATTTCCTCAATATGACATTATGTGGCATTTAAGAAATTGACGTATACAGAACTAATTCATATTAACTTGTTTCTAAGAGGAGAGCTTTCCACATAAAATCAATGTACTGTACAGTAGGCTGGAGAAAACAACTGGCACAGTGTACAATGTCAGGGAGTACTAGTACAAAAGTGTAGACCTGTTATGTCAGAGACCTGGTGATCGCTTCTTGTGATGTCACTTCACTTTATCTTATTATTGCTCAGCCATCAATAACTTTGGGTACAGTTCTGGCATCTAAGCATCGGGCTGGAATGATGGACAGGCAAACTGGGCATGTGCCGCGGGCCCTCTGAAAAGGGGCACCACAAAATGCCTTATTGATGCAGGAAAAAGAGCCTGTTGGTCACTATATGCTATTTTGTACATGTTTGTGTGACTGTATCCGTGTGCTCGTGGTGGAGTTCATATGTCTGTGCGTGTGCATGTGTGCGTACGTATCTTTCTCTGTGTGCCCCCCTTGGTAAAAATAAGGTGTAATTGGAGCCACAAACTGGTGCTTAGCCAAGGACCAAGTATAACTTGAATCCGACTTAAGGAAGGTTATACAAACACTAACATTTCTTGGTACCAAACTAAAAAAGGGTAAACTGAGGCACATTGACATTTTCCAAAGATAGCAGATTGGAAATGACTGAGCATAGAATGATGAGATTGTGTATTCAAGACCAACATTTTTAACTCTTTAGTAATAATTGGCAGAACCGTGCTTTACAGTATATTTGCTTCCACTTCCCACACAGTTCCCATGTAAGAAAGTTATCTTTTCTCTCTACACACTCTCTCTAGGTGACCTAATCACATCTTTTGGGTTTAAATATCACCTCTATGCTGACGACACTCAAATTTACCTTTCAACCCCTGACCTTACACCTGCTATACAGACCAAAGTTTCTGAATGCCTCTCTGGAATATCATCCTGGATGGCCATCCGCCGACTGAAACTTAACATGGCAAAAACAGAGCTCCTTATACTTCCTCCCAAACCTGGCCCTACTACCTCCTTCCACATTGCTATTGGAAATACGATCATTCACCCAGTAGCCCACGCACACTGCCTAGGGGTTACACTTCATTCCTCACTCTCATTCTCCTCTCATATTCAAAACGTTTCTAAAACTTGTCGCTTTTCCCTCCGCAATATCACAAAGATACGCCCTTTCCTCTGTTACTCAACTGCTAAAACTCTGACTCAGGCCCTCATTCTCTCACGTCTCGATTACTGCAACCTCCTGCTGTCCGGCCTTCCTACCTCTCACCTGTCTCCCCTACAATCTATCCTAAACGCTGCTGCCAGAATCACTCTACTCTTTCCTAAATCTGTCTCTGCATCTCCCCTCCTGAAATCCCTCTCCTGGCTTCCGATTAAATCACGTATCTCACACTCAATTCTCCTGCTCACTTTTAAAGCTTTACATTCTTCTGCCCCTCCTTACATCTCAGCCCTAATTTCTCGCTATGCACCATCCCGACTCTTGCGTTCTTCTCAAGGTTGTCTTCTTTCTACCCCCTTTGTATCTAAAGCTCTCTCCCGCCTTAAACCTTTCTCACTTTCTGCCCCACACCTCTGGAATGCCCTTCCCCTCAATACCCGACTAGCCCCCTCGCTATCCATCTTTAAGACCCACCTTAAGACACATCTGCTTAAAGAAGCATTTGAGTAGCACTGGATAATCATGGACACATGACACATAAAGCTTGGCCCCCTGCAGACGCACTTACTAGTATTTCCTCCTACTGTCTCTGTACGTTCTCCCTACCTACCAATTAGATTGTAAGCTCCTCGGAGCAGGGACTCCTTCCTTAATGTTACTTTTACAGTATGTCTGAAGCACTTATTCCCATGATCTGTTATTTATATTATTTGTTATTTATATGATATGTATTACTACTGTGAAGCGCTATGTACATTTATGGCGCTATATAAATAAAGACATACAATACAATACAATACAAGAAGCATACAGTAGCATCTAAACACGTTTGCTACCTGCAGAGTTTGCACATGTATGGTAAATGAACTGTATTTCAATGAAGTCGTACCTACGCTGAAGGAGTTAAGTAAGTATTAGGATGTATCATGCACACACTCCCCCTGCAGTAATTGCAGCTGCATGAATGTTCAGAATGCATATCAAAAGCTAGGGAAGATTCTCTCTAAGATTAATCACACAATCAAGAACAGAATGTTCAAAATCTCCATGGGGAAAAATACATGAGAATTGTCTTGGGTCTGCCACAAACAATAAGAAACAGCTTTTCTGAAAAAACAAAACAAAATTTGAGTGAATCAATCAAAATAAATATAACGCACTGGGATCCAAATAAAGCAAATAAAAGTCACTATAAAGCCAGTATTTTATTATATATTGACTTCAGAAAATAACATTATCCCCAATAATAACATCAATACAATATTTTGGGTCACAATTACAGAATCAGAAGGCTGAATATTTTCTATTTTCCTTCCTTTAAAAAAAAAAAAAAAAAAATTACTATACTTATATTGTGATAGGTGTATACAGATTAGTTAAAATGGTAACGAAAATAATTCCTTCCTGTGTCTATCTATGAAAATTTGAATACCAGCACACATACCATTGCAAACAATGTATTCAAATATAAATACATTTTTGGGTCCCCAGAGGGTAGTCCATTTTAGGACCATTTTTTCAGGTTCCTTTTAGTGGGAGTCCATGAGTTTGAAAAGGTTGCTGCAGTATGGCGTGTCCCCTATGTCAGTGTTGCATAAGGATATATAGTCCTTAGGTGACGTCACCATATGTGGTATGCAGACAAAGTGGTGCTTGTACCTCAAAGTACCTGACACTCTACGTTCATATATCAGGTGTAAGGGGCACCGTATTGGTGACGATGTGATAATGCTAACTTTAAGCGCACCGCTTGGTCCCACTGACATAGGGGACACGCCATACTGCAGCAACCTTTTCAAACTCATGGACTCCCATCCATTCCACATAGGCTACATGTTGTACTCATAACTAATAGAGGATTATTGTGGGGAGTCTCTCATGGAGTATAGACATTTCACATACTGTCCAGAATATATTTGGAGTCTCTCATTGCTCGGATAACTTTATTAGCACTTATTCCCCAACCCCCACCCTCTCTGTGTTTTCCTGGAGCCACATAGTGGTGTTTTAGACAATAAGGTTTTTTGTATATACTGCTGCGGCCAAGTTTATTCGAGCATTTGCCCGTTCTTGGCCGCAGCAGTAGCCTGGCGCGCGCCCGAGGGTGCCGGGCGCGCGCCGAAGCAGCGGAAGAGCGCCCTCTGATCGGGGCACTCTCCCTACCGCTGCCGGGTCCGCCAGGTCTCCCGGAACCCCTTGCCGCCGTCCCGCGATCGCGGGACACCAGGGCTCCCTCGGGGAGCCCTGGACGCGCGTGCAGGGGGCGCAGGCTCCCGAAGACGCGTGACCGCGTGTCTATGACGCGCGGCACGCCGAGGGGCGGCCACTAGCAAGCCGGGAAATCTCCCGGCTTGCGGATCTGGCCGCACTGCAATTAAGTGTGTCGGCAGTGTATGTTTAATAAATGTGATTTTATAATTGTTTATGTATGGCTATGGAGGTAACTCCCAGGATTGAATTTTTCCTAGGCTAGCATTTCTGGTCTAGCGAGTGCAAATAGGATTCTTTTAGGCCACTGCTGTGACCTTTCACCGTATTCTAGTACATTACCCTTCCTGTATGCACCCTATCTCTTTAGTACCAGCACATGTCTAAAGTAGGACACTCAAGGTGAGCGGTAGCCATTTTCCTACCTTGTTATTAATTCAGAATTTCAACAGGTTTTGTCCCTCAGGAAGGATAATTCACTAATAATTAAAAATGCGGGCAAGGGAGGGGCTATTGTTATTTTATCTGCAATTGACTACCGTGATGAAGTATTGAGACTTTTGTGAGACCTGGACTCTTATCAGATGTTGAAACAGTAGCCTACTATTGCCTATTCTTTAGAATGAAAGGAATTATTAGATACTGTATGGGAAAAATTATTTATGTTCTCAATGCTAAATAATATGATTATCTTTTCACATTGCATCCTATAGTGCCCATCTTCCACCATCTCCCAAAGATCCATAAGTCACTGGTCCGCCCTCCAGGACGACCCATTGTGACTAGCATTGGATCTTTGTGAGATGGGTTATCACGATATACTGATGGCTTTTTGCAGCCATTAGTCCACACATTATCCTCCTTCCTGAGGGATTCTGCTGATTTATTATGTGCTATACAGTCGAATGGCAAAAAGACTACCGATGGATAACGATGGATGTAACATCCTTATACTATACATAAACCATGACCAAGGATTAAAAGCAAGTCAACATTTTCTTCAGTCCTCCTCACTTTCCACCTCACTTTGCACTTTTTATTGACTCTATCACTTTTTTACTAACACAATTATTTTTCTTTTGATTCACAATTTTATTTACAAAAAAGGTGTACGGCAAAGGGGACGTCACTTGCCCCCTCATATGCCAACTTGTTTATGGGAGTCCACATTTATTTATGGTGATTCTAATTTATTTCGTAATCATATTGTTTTCTATAAGTGCTATATTGATGATTTGATTATGATTTGGAAAGGGGATTTGTTATCACTTGAGTTATTTATTACCACACTCAATATTGACACATTTAATCTCACTTTTACATATGAACAAAACATTAATCACATCAATTATTTAGATGTCACTTTATATATTGATCTAAAAGAAGATATACAGATTGATATTTATAGGAAAAATAATGCCAGGAATACTTTCCTTAAGGAAGAGAGTAATCATCCGAAGTCGCTCATCAGGGGGATACCGAAAGGACAATTCTTCCGCCTTAGACGGCTTTGTTCTAATGATGAATCCTTTGAACAATAATCTGTTGATCTAGCAGATACATTTTTGGCAAGGGGCTATGTAACAGGGGACTTATCCTTGTTCACAAATGTGCCTCTAATCCAGCAGTGTGGTGGTTAACTGCTGGTAGCAAATTAACTAACACCACCTGCCTGATTAGAGGTGGTAGAAAAAGCCTGCCTTTGAGACAGGAAGTAACTCCTTCTGAACCTGAATGCTGACACACCCTGAGGGAAGGGAGCTGAGCTGAGGGAAGGGAGCTGAACCAGAGAAGATTTTCCCTCCAAGGAACAGATAAGACTTTCATTATTAAGAGACTGCTTATATCTGCTTATTTCATGCTATATGTTTTGGGGCTGCAAGACATGCTTGACTTAGGGAGTTGTGAATTAATTGCATGGTATTTTCACTAGAAATACTCCCAACTGAATAGAAGCTTTGTCCCCCCCCCACCCCTGTGTTTGGATGATTTCCTGATGAAAAAGGAAAAGGCACAATAAAGCCTATTATAATTTCACCTTATAAAGTCTCCAATTGTGTACCTCTGTGAACGTCCGTCTACATTTGGTGTTAGAAGTGGGATAAGAGGTGTCTTTGAAGTTAAAAAGGACCAGAGATTTTTATGTGAAATTTTTTGTTATGCTTTTTGGCCTACAAACAGTCTGAAAAAAAAAACCCTCATGCAGCAGAGATCAGAGTTAAAGGGATACACACTGCACTGAAACTTACAAAAACCCAGAAGAGACTGCTGAAGTAGCTAAACCTTATTTTGCCTATCACAAAGTGTAATATGGTCATTGAAATAGGGGTTTTGCCTTCCAGCCATAGTCAGGGTTCAAGAAGTGAGTCAGCCCTTAAAAAGGGATAGGTGTTTGTTGTTTTCAAAAGTTTCGCTGAAGCAGTGAATACAGATGGTGACCCACGAGTGGTACTGATTTTGCAAATAAAGGTTGCCACACTGCATAGGGCTACCAGCTATGAATGGAGTATATGCAGAAAAGTGTGGAAATTGATACAAGACTGTGCTGAAGCAGGGGAATTTTTAGCAAACAAATGCTGAGTGTTGAGACACCCTGCCGGGAATGAAAGAATGTTTTTTTTTTCTGCAAGTAAAAAAGTCTGCTTATATATATATTGGGAGCAAAAGCAGACACCCAAAGTGTGAAGTGTGAATGCCATAATACCCAAAGATGAGACTGAAAATTACTGAACTCAGGCAGAAAACCAAATTCTGTTGCTGAAGAGGAGAGATTGCACCTAGCAAGTAAATGGTGTAGAGCAAATAGACTTTTTTTTACCTAGCAACTGTACATCTTGTATACCTGATAAGAGAAAATGCATGCACAGTACTGCTGATATTGAAAAAAAAAAAATTCCCAAGAAAGAAAAGTCTACAGAGATGCCTGTGAGAGCTACGACCTCTACAAGCAAAATATGCCCATCTGTAGGACTACCACAATTGGGGGCTCTAGCAAATACAGTGGCAACAGTTGCAATAGTGCCTCCTGAGGTCAGGAAGAAAATAACACCTGATAGCCTAAATATGGAGGACAAGATGCAGCGTTCCTGTAATGAACCCTACCCCACGGAAGAGTGGCCCTTCCAGTCCGATGAGGAGGAAGACATCCCTTACTGGGAACCCGAACTGAGTCACACCCACAAAACACCCCAAGAATGGTGGGGGTGCCTGAACTCGGCACGAACAGAAAAGACCGCTCCCTTTGACGAATATGATCAGCAGGAGACAGAGCGGGAGCAGCAGATCACCCAATATTTCTGTCAGCTAAAGCAACTGCAAGAAAAGCCTGGCGTATATAATGAAGCCGCTAAAATTTCAAATGAAAATGGAGACCCCAATATCCCTGAAGGGACGGTGTCATCCAAATCAAAAAGGCAGAAAAAGAAAAAGAAAAGCAGTTCTTCACTTACCGTGGAAGGAACAGACACGTCCGCAGATCCTGTGGAGGAAAAGGGGGACCGAGTTGCCCTGCGGCCTAGAGAAAATGGAGAATTCGTCCCGCGGTTAACTGAATATCCAGAGGGCCCAAGGCAGAAGTCGTGTACCCCAAAGAAGTGTCTGTCCGGTGCCAACAGTGAGGAACCCTCAACCAGTCATCCCAGGGAAGCGGAGCCGGAACCAGTAAGTGACGATCCCTTGACCAGCCCTGAAGACGCCCTGAAAATTGCGAGGCATGACTGTGATCTGCTCTGTGAAGAATTGGAAAGGGAGAGAAAAAATAATGCTGAGCTACAGAAGACTGTGCTCGCAATTTACTCTGCGGCCAAGACCGAATTGGAGGATCTCAAGACTGAGCTAGATACTGCAAAGGGTACTATTTCCGCCATGGATGAAAAGCAGAGCCAATCTGATAAAATGGTGGCTACGCTAAAGCGGAAGTATGAGGAGGCACTGAAGCAGATGACAGTCTTCCAGCAAGAGGTTCACACTCTTCGTAGAGCTGAATGCCTCACAACAGGAGGTCAACAGTGTCCGGATAGAAGTGGACGTATCTCAGAAAGAAGTTCAGACACTCCGCAGAGCACTTGATGCCTCACATCATGAGACCAACAGCTGCCGCACAGACCTGGAAGTTTCCAGAAAGGAACTACACAGTCTCACTGAGGAGCTGGAGATTGCTAAAGAAAATATTTTTAATCTTGATACAGATCTCAAAGTCTCTCAGAAGGAGCTTCAGACCCTCAACCTAGAGAAGGAAGTCTCACGCCAGGAGAGTGTTATTCTCAAAGCAGATGTGCGTAAATGGAAGGAGGACTGCAAAGAAGCCCTGAAGAATACAGAGACTGAAAAAGGAGAACATTCAAGATTTAAAAGAGAAAACTTAAAACTGAAAGAAGAAAATTTTCAATTGACAGAAGAAGTCAAGGAAAAGTTTGAAGCAGAGCACCGACTGCAGAACCAACTGCAAGGTCTGTGTACACACCTCCAGTGTGCTGAGGAGAAGCAGCAAACGCTACAGGAAGAAAAACTGCAGGCTGCTAAAGAGGTACAAGCGCTGCAGGAACGTCTGAATACCCAGTACGTCCCCACAGAGCAATGTGAGGAGCTAAAGGCCATGCTGCATGTCTTCAGAGCATCAGTGGAAGCGGAGCTTCGATACCAGGTTACTCTGTATGAGAGGGAGCGTGAGAAGGCTCAGAAACTGGAGCAAGAGCTGGAGACACAAAGAGACTGTTCCATTCCCTTCAGTCAGTACACCAATGAGAAAACAGACGCAGCAGCAACCTTGACGACAAAAATTACAGAGCTCCAGAATATGAAGGAGACTCTGATACAGACTCAGAGGAAGGAAAGTGCGCAGATTGATTCCCTGAGAAGAGACTTGCATGACGCACTCAAACAGGTTGAGACTCTGCAGGCCAGTAACTTACAGATTTCTCCAATACGGAAAAAGGTATTGGCTCTGCCCAAGCACCAGTATCCCAAAGTAACTAATGCCCATGAAGACAAGGGTACAGTGAGAGTTGGGGACTCCACGCAACTTCAAAACAAAATTACGAAGTTTGAGCCACCTAAGAAAGCACTAGCCAAACCTACAGCTGCCCAACAGGCAACAAACAGAGGTAGGAGTGCAGAATCAAAGCCAGAAGAATCCTTAGCTGAGGAAGCTTAAAAAATAGGACGTTCTCTGGAAAAGGAGGTGGAGGTGCAACTCAGTCCCAAAGAAGCTGAACTGCCGACTCCGTGGTGTGGAGAAACTGCAGAAAGACCGCTTCAAGAGCAGAAGACTCTAAGGGCTAGTCCTAACTGCTCTACAACTGTTGCCATACACTTTGTCTACAAAAAGAGGAGTGCCCGACGCAACAGAAATCTCATGACCGCGCACGCGATAAAAAGACTTTACGTGGAAAAAGTCCTCCTCGAGCAACTGAGGAGTGCTGATCTCAAGCACCTTCGGGAGGAGACAAAAATAAACTGGAGAAAGGGCTCCAATCCCAGCGGGACAGAGGGTTCTCTTCCTCCATCCACTCTCATTCAAGTCACAGAAAGATCTCGAATGAGAGTGGAAGGATGGGCTTTGGCCGTGGTAAGCCCGAGCTTCCCACAAACAGGGGAGGTATGTAACAGGGGACTTATCCCTGTTCACAAATGTGCCTCGAATCCAGCAGTGTGGTGGTTAACTGCTGGTAGCAAATTAACTAACACCACCTGCCTGATTAGAGGTGGTAGAAAAAGCCTGCCTTTGAGACAGGAAGTAACTCCTTAGCTGTGACTGAGAGCTGAACTTGGGAGAGAGAGCAGAGATTGTCTTTGACTCTCACAACAGTCTTGAGCCCTGCCAGAAGAAACAACAGAGCTGCTTTCAAGACACAGGGAAAACTTCTGAACCTGAATGCTGACACACCCTGAGGGAAGGGAGCTGAACCAGAGAAGATTTTCCCTCCAAGGAACAGATAAGACTTTCATTATTAAGAGACTGCTTATGTCTGCTTATTTCATGCTATATGTTTTGGGGCTGCGAGACATGCTTGACTTAGGGAGTTGTGAATTAATTGCATGGTATTTTCACTAGAAATACTCCCAAGGGAATAGAAGCTTTTGTTCCCCCCCCCCCCTGTGTTTGGATGATTTCCTGATGAAAAAGGAAAAGGCACAATAAAGCCTATTATAATTTCACCTTATAAAGTCTCCAATTGTGTACCTCTGTGAACGTCCGTCTACAGGCTTTAGCATGAGAGACATAGAAGATGCTTATAACAATGCTAAATTTTTCACACGTGCCTCATTATTGCATTCTAATTTATCTAGTAGATCAAATAACTCAAAAAATGCAAAGAAAATACAGAAAACCATTAATTGGGATCCATCTACACCGTTCTTCATTACCCAGCACAGTAGACAGGCCTCTCATATAAGATTTATTTATTACAAACACTGGGGAGTTCTTACTCTGGATATAGATATTCAACATTCAGTTGAACAAGGACCAAGATTTGCTTTCAAGAAAGCAAAATCTTTGGCCAATTATCTATCCCCCAGTTTGCATACTTCAGAGTCTGACACTGCGCAAGTTAATAGCAAGCCAGGGGGCTTCTTTAAATGTGACAAATGTAGCATTTGTTGTTATGCTAAACAAATGAAAACCATCAACATCATACATAGTAAGAGAACACATAAGTTTCCATGTTTTATCAATTGCAATTCTAATTTTGTGGTATATTATTTGACTTGTGGCTGTGGTCAAGGATATGTTGGCCGGACCATTCGACCTCTTAAGGTCAGAATCATGGAACACACCCGCTCTATTAGGAGCTCTATCATGCTCCCAGTCCCTCGACATTTTACTAACTGTCCTTCAGGTGAATTAATTGATTTTCAATTCTCTGCCATTGATTATATATCAGCCCCCATACGTGGAGGTGATAGAGTTAAACAACTCAATAAACGTGAGATGTTTTGGATTCATTCTCTCAATACATTGTCCCCTTTTGGGATTAATGTAGAATGGGATCTAAAGCATTTCTTGTGAATATTGGCTTGTGACTGGGAAACATGAATACTGTTTCTTTATTTTGTATCCATTTAACTTTCTTTATATAGTATCCATTTAACATTACTTGTATACTAATATAAGCCACATTCGTATATTATACCTTGTTGGGACAAAACATCAAGATATAACTGTTCCATTTATTGCAGGATATTTCATATTAAGAAGTTACTTTTAGGCTACTCAGCAAATTATTATGGTCATTGAATTTAATTTGTAACTTTTAATTTTCATAGGATTAAAATGTTAATGTGCCATTGAGTTAGGAATCACGCATGATTTATCAATTTATAGTATATATTTAGATTAGATTTAATTATTGATCTTTATTCACATGTGGGTTTTATTTAATTGATTATTTGAATACACTAGTAGATTATCAGCTCTTCAATGTTTGCATTTGCATGTGGAGAACTGGTTCCCGTGGGTTTTTTATACCTGTGGGGCACACATGGGGAACACAGGTTTCCTTTTCTCTGGCGAGGGAGTACCTATAAAGAGACACCTTTTTGACCCTAGAAGCACTCTTTGACAAAGCGCCGACAGGCGAGAAACACGTTAGAGGTTTCTTACTTTTTACATTTACAGTATGCTTTATGCCTCAATAAAGTTATTGTTATTTTTTCAATTGGCCTCCAGTTCTCTTCATTTCAGTGCTCCTTTTTTCAGCAATTCTACTTCAACTCTACCTTACTCTAGGAAGCACGCGGTGGGATGTCGGAACCCCGATCATGGGGCTTGTGAGTACCTACAATATATGACTGTCTTTACCGTGGATGATTGCTGCAATCTTTGGGATTGTTCAGTACACTAGGGGTCACTTACCTGACATTGCTGTTGGTTTCTATTTGTGACTGTCAGCTTTGCTAGGGTTAATGGTTGTACCCTATCACTGTGTTCCGGCAGATGTTATACTTTCCCTAGCAGCTACGGTTTACTCACATTTTTCTGTCACTCCGCTTAAAAAGGCTTACAATAATGTCTCTCATATTGATATGTCCAGTGTTTGTAGGTCATTCCTCTATTTGTTGTTCTTTTGTTTTTCGCCTTTAACGCTTTAGCTGCCATATGGCCGACCTCTAATTTATGGAACTTAAATAATTGTTTAAGTCAGAGTACACCAATCCTTAGATGTTGTTGATTAAATTACTACTGCAGTATGAAGAATATACCTCACCATACAGTATATACTGTAGTACTAATTGAAATATTCACTGGGGAAAGCTCTATGCATGTTGTGGTTACTCTGCTGCTCACAACTTGGCTTACTTTTCTGCTGCTATTGTTGTCTTCTCTCCACTCTGAATGGCAGTGCACAGACCCAGTCATATGCTGCAAGACACTGGCCCCCAGTGCTGAGCTTCTTTCACATATCTTGAGATGACTCACCAGTTACTATGGTGACCTCCAAACGAAAGACAATAACGTATGTGTCACTTCACATTAAAAAAAATAATATACATTTTTAACAAGCAAAATTCAAGCGAAAGGTATGTCATTTACATTTGCCATCCAGGCTTTTCAAATCCTATATTATATGGATAAGGTGCAGAAATTATTCCTTTATCATCTAAAATGGAAAAAAAATGACAGAACCTATTCTCCTTTTGTATTTTTAAATAAAGAACATACTGTACTGTACAGCTTCCTGCAGGAACATTGCCACTTCCACTGATCTTATTTGTTCAACCCATCCTTCATTCATTTTATCAATCTGTTGTCTTGGAGAAGGTGAATCCTGTCAATGATCCCTCTAATGGAATACTTGTATCAAGACAAAATTTATGTAAAGAGCATCATTTTCATCTTGTGTCTCTTAACATTGATGTCAAGTTGCTTTGCCCCAGTTCCTCCCTCACTCCCCCGCCCCCCCCCAAGTACATCAGCGTGATGGGAGTGTCAATAGAGGTAACCAGGAAAGATTTAGTATACAGTAGATTTAAGGATGTATCAAATTCTGCATCACTGTGTGGGATTTTATTGATTTTTTACTACATACAAATATTCTGCTATGTGGAGAGGGGCGGACCAGTCAAAAATCCATTCTCGTAATTCTGCATTTTGACAAAATCCATCAGCGGAGCAAGATAAATTAAAATGTAATAGTGTCTCCAGTTGTATATATCCTCCCTAACGTCCCTCCAATTCAATTAAGGAGACATGTCTGTGCTGAAAGTAACTGGCTGAAGTAACTGGCTGGGAGATATGCGAATGGCTATGCAAAGTATATTTAAATTAGTCCATCCCATGCGTTCTACAAGCATTTGAATACCAACTACATAGAGTTGAGCCTAGGGCACCAACCTAATGACTGGAATGGTGTCAGACCTAACAGGACTAGAACCCACAACCACTGCTTTTCTAAGCCACAACTCTAGCAGACTCATATAAATACACTTTGCATAGCATTAGCAAATCTCCCTAATCTCTCCTTTTTCAGCATAGGCATGTCTCCCAAATTTATTTGGAGGGACGTTTGAGGAGATATACCATATATACAACTGGAGACACTACTAAACTTGAAAGTTGCTCTCTCGTCTTAAAAATTGGGTTTGTTTTTTTGACGCGGATCCAAATCTGTAAAAAAAAACTTTCCGTACTGCTAGGTCTAAAATGATATGGCTTATATACTGCACAAAAATTAACATTGTTTCTTCACTTTGACATAGTTGAACCATGACATTCTGTGTCCCATCATAAGTGTCACATCTAAAGTGTGTGGAAGAGTTAATTTTGGAGCTGAAATTGGAGGTGACACTTGGAGGAAGATCGGGACTCTGCACAACAACTTTGCAACTGTGAGAACTTAACTTTCGAAAAGCTGTGATTCTTTGAACTCTTTCTATCCTCCAGTACCTGGAAAGTCTCTCCTCCTGAATCTAGCTATGCCCTCCCTATTGCTTTTTCTGTTTACTGTTTCCTCACTCCTTTGTGAATGTCTCTGTTCTCTCCAACTTCCCCACTCCCCACTGCACCATTATTTATACACCTCTCTCCCAACAACTTCTTTACCTCTCAATAAAAAGCACCCACACAAATCCTCTATTCACACCCTCTATCTACTCCTTCCTGCTGCTGGGGATCTCCCCTAATCCTGAACCCAGACATACACACCAGATTTCTCCGATGCCTCCCTGCCATCTCTTTCCCTGTAAATTGTGTTAACCCTCTCATTTTAATACTGACTAACCTTAAAACTCGCCCCACAAATAAAGCATCCCAATAGCCTGCACTCATAGCTATTCTTCCACACTCAGTCACTCCCACCACCCATTGTGGCCAAGCACTGCCATCTACAGCACTTATTCCCTCACCTGCAGTCTGTGTAAGTTCCCCATCAAACCTCTTAGATTGTAAGCTCTTCGGGGCAGGGATTTCATTTCCTATTGTCTGATTTTGCTGCACTTATTGTATTATTATAATTCCCTATACAATATTTTTTGTGAAGCGTAAGTACACTTTTGGTGCTATATGAATAAAGACATACAATACAATTCTGCAGTACCTCACAATAAAATATATATTTTTTGTTTGTGTTGGTACATCTCCCTCTTCTTTTTGTTACTGCCTGCAGTGAAGAAATGTGCTTTTTTTTCTGAAAAGATGTCAGGGTTCAATTTTCATTGTAAACCTACCCAGAGTCAACCAATGGTACAAGAAAACAATAGGGGAACCAGTTCAGAATCTGGGAACCTTTCTTGATTTTGCATGAGCAAAGTTATGTTGCAGCATGCAAAGCTGATATCCTTTACAAGTTTGTATTCAACTGCACAGCCCATAGCATTAGCCTTGTAACTTTTACCAACTGTTCTTGTGAAATTAAAGAACACAAATAGATTTGATCATTGTTTATTTTTTGTAAAATGAGCTAGTATGAAGAAAATGTGGTAGTTGTTTTCAAGAAGTATGAACAGCACTGCAGGAGCATTGGAGCAAAATATTTTTTAACTACTGTAAGCCTTACAGTTCCAAGATACACAACATCTTGGGTTTTACAGTTTGAGCTAATAACATGGCTTCACTAGAAATTTCCTGTCCATATAGATATATATGCTTCCAAATTTCACTGGCAAATTATGCTAAAAGAGCATACTTTATTACATGGTGTCTCTGCTTTTCTTTTATGTCATGAGGAAACGAAAAGTACTTTTTGGAATGTAGATTCTGTTGAAATCTTTCGCAGACTAACTTGATTAGCATGTACTGTACAGGGGAGTACGGAAAACGTTTTTCAGAAGAATGTCAGGCTGAAAATTATTATACAGCTTTGACCCTGAGAAGGATAACACACTCATCAGCATTTATCCTCAAAGGTAGTTTCAAAGCCAAAAAAAGACAGGACATATTTTCATGTATTAATTAGAAAAATGGTAGACCAAATTAAGACACTGATTTACATGATGCAACCCTTATTGCACACAACTGGGCTGGGACCTCTTGCACCATTATAAACAACTCATCTCTCCACTTTAATAATACTCGTCCTGTGTATCTTTTCCCTATCTCACCTATGTACTTGTCTGTATATGCTTCCTTCCTCCTATGGTGATGGCAAAGAGCAGCTGAATAAGATGAGAGGACTCAAATTTAATTTACAACTATATTTTATGAGAACTCATGTAGGTCCAGTTTAGGGAGCCACAACCTTCAGCATCCTCCATCCTGATTGGTGGCATTACCCAACAGCAACCAATTAGGAGGAGGTGTCAGGAGCCTGGGGGTGGCACCAAGGAGAAGAGGAAAAAACATGGAGTGGAGAGAGGTGTGTCTTTGAGCGCGTGTCGAGCACATCGCACCTTTCACCATTGTGTCCAGTATTTTTGGAGAAGCCATCTGGCAAACCTACAGTATGTTAGACCACCCGACGTGAAACACCCAAAGGAATAGGCAGAAGCACACAGGACTTAGAAATATAGTAATATATCAAATGTAGTTCATTAATCCAGTAATTACAGTAAAACAAGTATCCACGGTAATAATAGTGTAGCTTGATATGAGAATGTCATTGGGGTGGAAAAAGCTGTCTGCTTCCTTTGTGTAACAGTAAACAAAGAAGCCTCAAAGCAAATCCAATGTGACAAGCTTCCTCAGTGTCTCATTCTCTTCACTGCATAAACTGGGGTTAAAGCAGAGTAATACAAGTCTTATATTTTCTCTGACATTACAGCACTCTTGCTTAAAAATGAAAGGGCACAAAGCCCATGTTAGATCTGAACCCAAATTCTCCACATCATATATATATCTTAATATAAAAATCGAAAGGTTGGTACTAGCTGCGGTGAATCTAATTGGTCCTCAGCCTCTGGCCAATCAGATTGGTGGCTTTATGACATCACCCGGCTCTATGACGTCACCCAACTCTCTCCCTCTCTAACTCTCCCTCACCGGCTCCCGGATGGAGGGGAAGCGCGGCGCGGCCCTCCTGCCCCAGCCGCCAATGCTCACTTCCCTCCCCGGCGGGGGGACAGGCAGTGGGCAGGCAGCCTCTGGAAGGGCCCCCTTCCTCCTGCAGCTGCCCCCGGTAAGATGGTGTTGCACAGCGGACAGGCGGGGGGTGGTATTCAGTCAGGAGAGAGGGGGGAGGGAGTTAGTCAGGAGAGATGGGGGGAGGGAGTTACTCAGGAGAGAGGGGGGGGAGGGGAGGGAGTGGAAGGAGGGGCGGGAGGGAGAGTGAGGAAGCGAGTGGAGAGAAGGGGGCGGAAAGGGGGAGTAAGGGCAGGGGGAGCGAGACGGGGGGGGGAGAGAGGGAGTAAGAAGGAGAAGGTGGGGGCGAGAGGGTGGATAAGGATGAGAGCGGCGGTGGAGAGAGTGGGATGGGAGGAGTCAGGAGAGAGGGGGGGAGAGAGGGAGTCAGGGGAGAGAGGGGGGAGGGAGTCAGGAGAGAAGGGGGAAGCCTGAACAGCTGTGAAGAGGGGGGGAAGGGAGTTGAGAGGGAGGATGGGGGTGGCAGAACATTACATCACGGGCAATGCCGGATATATCAGCTAGTATATATATATGGACTTTTAAAAAAACTTATAAAGTCTAAAAGCATCTCTAAGGTAGTATTTTCTGAAATACTACCAGTGCCATGAGCTACAGGGAGGGAGTCGGAGATTAGAGAGGTTAATGTATGGCTAAGAAAGTGGTGTAGGAAGGAGGGATTGGGATTTTTAGAGCATTGGGACTCCCTTTCTGAAAGGTGCTATTTTTATGGTAGGGACGGATTGCACCTCAATGAAGAGGGATCTTCTGTGCTAGGGGGGTGAATGCTAAAAAGGTTGGAGGAGATTTTAAACTAGGACAGAGGGGGGAGGGGAATGAAAGAGATAATTAACTAAACAGAATTGTTATGAATGGGGGAAAAGCTAGGGGTCATGGAGGTAGAATGGGGGCAAGTGGGAGTTTAGCAGGCAGGGAGACACCCATATTAAATACAGATAATTCTAGAAAACTTCTAAAGACTAAATACAATCTAACTAGAAAGGCAGGAGCAGATAAGATAATAGCAGACTGGAAAAAAACCTTAAATGTAATAAGCCTACCACATAAACTAGGGGAGCTTGAATTAATAGCTACAAGGGAGCAATATGATATCATGAGCATTACTGAAACATGGTGGGATGAAACTCATGACTGGGCAATTAATTTAGAGGGTTAAACCATATTTATTTATTTTGAAGGATCGAGCATTAGAAATGGAAGCGGAGAATGCTTATAAGTTAAACCGGATCTAAAACCTATTATAAAGGAAGATGTTTATGAAGGGAATGATGAGAATGTAGAGACCTTGTGGATAGAAATTAGCAGTGGAGGTAAAAGTATAAAGAAAATGTTTGTAGGGATATGCTATTAACCACCCAATGTCGGTGAGATTGAGGAAGCCAAACTACTTTTGCAAATGGAGAAACCATCAAAACTGGGTCATGTTTGCATAATGGGGGATTTTAATTATCCTGACATAGACTGGGGCAATGAGATTAGCATTACAACAAAAGGAAACAGGTTTTTGGGGGTGCTTAAAGACAATTATATGACCCAAATTATTGAGGAACCAACCAGGAGAGGGGCAGTACTGGATTTGGTCATATCAAACAATGTAGAAGTAATAACAAATATTCAAGTCCAGGAACATATGGAAAATAGTGATCATAACATAGTCTCATTTTAAATAAATGACCAAAAAACATATTACAGTACATGGATTTAACAAAGTCTTTACATTTTAGAAAGGCAGATTTTAATAAACTGAGGAATAATATAGAAGGAATAAAATGTGATAATGTTTTAGCAGGGAAAAATAGGGAAGATAAATGGACAGTCTTTAAAACATTGTTAGAAAATCACACTTATCAGTGTATACCCCGTGTAATAAGTATAAAAGAAACAAGTCTAAATCAATGTGGCTAAATAAACAGGTAGGAGTGGAAATGGAAAGGAAGAGACAGGCATTTAGATTCTTAAAGTCAAAAAGGATGGAGGCATTGTATCAGAATTATAAGGAATGCAACAAAAGTTGCATAACGGCAACCAAATTAGCAAAAATTGAAAATGAAAAAAGGATTCCAATAGAAAGTAAGATCAACCTTAAAAAGTTATATAAGTACATTAATAATAGCAAAATTAAAAATTAAAATATAGGAGGACCCTTTCAGTGTGAGACGGGCAGGCACATTATTGATGATAAGGAAAAAGCAGAGGTATTAAACAAATTCTTTGCCTTTGTATTTACCAACAAACAATTGCTTAACTGAGGAAGAAGTTCACAGGTGGCTTGATAAAATAAAGTAAATAAGTTACCTGGCCCGATGGCATATATTTCTTTAGGAGCTAAGTTTAGTAATAGCCAACCTATTACATTTAATATTCAAGGACTCTATTTCCACAGGCTCAGAACCACAAGATTGGCGTAAAGCAGATGTGGTTCCTATATTTAAAAAATGTTGCTAGATCACAACTGGGCAATTACAGGCCTGTAAGCCTGAAATCAATAGTGTGGAAACTACTTGAAGGTTTAGTACCGAATAATATTCAGGAATACCTAATGGAAAACAAAATTATTAGTAACAGTCAGCATAGATTTATGAAGGGTAGATCATGCCAAACTAACCATATTAGTTTCTTTGAGGAGGTAAGTAGGAATTTTGACCAGGGTAATGCAGTTGATGTGGTCTGCTTAGATTTTGCAAATGCTTTTGATGCGGTTTCACACAAGAGGTTAGTGTACAAAATAAAGCAAATTGAATTTAGTAAAAAATATTTGCACTGGATTAAAACTGGTTTAAAGATAGACAACAGAGAGTTTTCGGAAATTGAACTTTTTCAGGTTGGACTAAAGTTGTGAGTGGAATACCTCAAGGATTGGTACTGGGGCCACTGCTTTTTAACTTGTTTATTAATGAACTTGCGGTTGGTATAAAAAGAAAAGTCTCCACCTTTGCTGATGACACTAAATTGTGTAAGGTAGTAGAATAAAAGCATGGTGTAATTTCTCTCCAGAAGGACTTGGATAGACTGGAAACTTGGGCAGATAAATGCCAGATGAGGTTTAATACAGATAAATGCAAGGTTATGCATTTCGGATAAAAGAATAAACAGCAATTTACAAATTAAATGGGGATAGATTAGGAGAATCGTTGATGGAGAAGGATTTAGGAGTGCTTGTAGACAGCAGGCTTAGCAATAGTGCCCAAAGTCATGCAGTAGCTGCAAAGGCAAATAAGATCTTATCTTGCATTAAACTGGGAATGGACGGAAGGGAAGTAAACATAATTATGCCCCAACATAAAGCATTAGCAAGACCACACCTTGAATATGGAGTAACATTTTGGGCACCACTCCATAAAAAAATTATGAAACTGGAAAAAGTAAAGAGAAGAGGCACCAAATAAACAAAAGAGATGTATAATCTGATTTATGAAGAGAGGCTAGCTAAATTAGTTTTGTATATATTACAAAAAATGCATCTATGAGGGGATATAATAACTATATACAAATATATATTGTGACAATACACTGAGCTTTCAAAATAACTATTTATCCCACGGGCAGTACAAACGACATAGGGTTGTACCTTAAGGTTGGAAGAAATTAGATTTCACCAGCAACAAAGAAAAGGGCAGTTAAAATGTGGAATTCCTTATACATGGTGACTGTGATGGCAGATACAAAATATATCTACTAAAAAAGGTAGGACATCTTTTTAGAATGGAAAGGTATGCAGGGATATACCAAATACGTAAACATGGGAAGGATGTTGCTCAGGTAATCTGATTGCCAATAGTTGGAGTCAGGAAGGAATTTATTTTCCCATTATGAGAAATCATTAGATGATATTTCACTGGTGGTTTTGTGTTTGCCTTCCTCTGGATCAATATACTGTAAATACAAATATAGGATAAGTACAGTTTCTGTCGTCTAAATTTAGCATATGTAGCCAGGTCTCCCCAGCCTGTCAGTACCTCCCTCACCTGGTTGGTGATCGCTGGTGCCGCCGAGTCCAAAGGCGGCTCTACCCGGCGATCGCAGAGGTGAGGGCGGTCAGGTGCCGGCTCGGGGGTTGCCAGGGACGCGTTCTGCCGGTTGCCAAGGCCGCACGCGCGTCACAGGGATCCCGGCGCTCTCGGAGCCGGGCTGCGAGGGCGCCGCCATTGCCCCTTAGCTCGCGCATGCGCAGTGGTCGCGCAAGCGCAGGAAGTACCTCAGAGGCAGGGATGAGTCGCACGAGAGTAGGGAAGGTAGTGAGAGAGTCACGGCAGCCCCAGATAGCTTGCGCAGGCGCAGGGCAGTGGATAGAAAGCCCGCGAAGCCCTAGCCTACCAGGGAAGGCTCTGAGCAGGGACTACAAGTCCCATGAGCCTCTACGTGCCCCACGTGATGCCAGGGAGCCTATAAGGCTTAAGATGTCCCTGCAGAGTGGATACATTTCGCGCGCTGAGGCCACGTTAGTCAGTTGGAGCCAGGGAGCTGTGAGGGAAAGAAGGGTGCGGGGAGCGAGTGCAGCTCCTGCGCCCAGATAGGTACCCACACCCCAGGTAGGCCCCAACTCCCCACCAGATTAGTGGGTAATTGACTAGGGACGGCCCAAGATAGGGACGCTGCCCTTAGTGTTAGTGTGCTGTCTTGTCAGGGTCACGGCTGTCAGTGCCGTGAGGTCTGACAGGCAGGCACTGTGTTGCGCAGCACGTTGGCTGCACGCATCCAGTAGGTCACAGCTTGTTGCTGCAGGCGCTGGGACCAGTTAAGTAATAGTCAGGACTGGGAAGAGTTAGGGGAGTGGGGCAGGTTATTAACCCCTGTAGGCCCCTAGGAGTTTCCCCCTAAGCCATCAAGATTGCTGTGCTGTAGGGACGGCCTATAGTACAGTATTGTCCATATAGTTATAGGAGTCAGTTAGGGACTCAGCGGGCGCTGCCTCCGTGCATTGAGGTGGGCGCAGTTCATCGTTGCGGCTGCAGAAGTCCTTCGGGTGGGATCGTCCTGGAGGTGGTTCCGGTGTTCTTCGGTCGCCGGATCCTTTGCGAAGCCAGTTGGAAATCCGAGCACGGGAGTGCTCGGGCAGGTACTATTAAGTCAACAAGTGCACCAACGGGCCCTTAGTTTAATAGTGACTGCGCAGTCACCCACGTTCTCACCAAGAGTGCGGGACATTGGGTGGGGATTCTATGGACACTGGGTGGGATCACCTGGTGTTGGGAAAGCGTCCTGCGCGACGCAGTAAGTGTCTCCTCTAGAGAGGGACACAGGTTATTATGGTATTGCCGTGATATGTTGTCTTGCATGTTAGTAAAGTCACTAGTTATTATACATCACTGTGTATTGGTTATTTGTATGTGTCCTGCGAGGAACCACTCCCCCTATGGTGGGAGCCATCGCAGGTGGAGGTGCTGCACCGAGTAAGTGGTTACTCATAGTATCATAATTGCCCCAGGTTCCCCGTGGCGGAAGCTCAGCCCTCCTGTGAGCCAACAGGTAACGCACCACACACAAGTAACACTGTATGTTCTCTGCGCCCACACTGTAATCTGCGATTGGGTGGGGGAAAACCCGTTACATTTGGAGGCGCTACTGAGATTTCCTGGGATGCTCTGTTCCAATTTTTTTTCCAAATTGTCCCATCCCTATTTTTCACCATGGTCGTAAAGTCCGGACACGAGGTCCTCGCCTGGGCCATAGAGATGCAAGTGCCGCCGCTCCACACGCTAGCGGTGTGCCGTGTACCTGTAGATACTCCGTCATCGGATATACGAGCGGCCTTGAGGCAACACCCTAATCTCCGGGGTGCTACTACCATAGCAGTGTTAGATCAACATTGGGAGGACAAGGAGTATTGCTCCGTGTTAGTGAGTATCGGGCGAGATATAACTGAAGATCAGGGTCCGTCCAGCTTGTGGTTCGAAGGCCCGCCCGTTTCCTGTTGTTATGTGGTGTACCCTGAAATGCCCAGTAAATCAGACTCTCCGTTGTATGGGTTCTGGCCGACAGAGGGAGGAAACGTATCCTTTGTGTTGTGCCAGTGCTTGCAAAAAAAACAGGGGAGGAGTGCATATGATGTGTTTGTAACAAATGCGACTGTTCATTCTGTGAAGCAATCTGGGGCCTCCACTGTGCCATCTGTGAGTCACCACTCATGACACCCATGCTATTGCGGTCGACAGAGCCGCCAAAACAGGGGAGAGCACGTGCTGCTGATTGCAAACCTGCCCTAAATTGTGTCGAGGAAAATTGTCCGGGATTGGCGGGAAAACCTATGCCCCCGCCTGTAGAACCCGCAGAGGAGGAGGAGCCTGACATCTATATTACTATGAGTTGTGCTGAAGTTAAGTCTTTCATCAGAGAGAAGTTACTTAGTGCTTCCTGCGACCAACAACCAGCTGTGGAGGTTGTGGAGGGCCCGTGTGCCCACGTGAACATTCTAGACCCGGTTCCCGAGCAGGAACCACCTGCCCAGCTAGCTATGGAACCGAGCAAACCATCGGTGGCGATGCGCGTACCGGAGAACCACCCCAGTGGTGATACAGAGGAGACGGAGGAATCACAGGGTAATGTGTCTATGCCCCCATCTTTCTTTAGTGATTCCAGCGACCAACCGTTTGTGGTGATGCGCCTGCCGACGGACCACTCTAGTGAAATCATCGAATCAACTATTTCAGCGGATACAGAGCCTGCTGTGAGCCCGTGTGCCCTAGAGGAGGTGTATCCAGATGTTGCAGACCATGCTGTGGGCCCGTGTGCCCTACAACGGCCAGTTCGGCCTACTCAAATGGTACCATCGGTCCCCGGCTTGGGATCAGTACCCGCTGACGACGACAAAAGTGAGTCGACTGCCCCAGGGGTTTTGGGGGTGAGCCTCCAGGTGACCGCTGAGCACAATAGCTCCTTAAGTCTGGTCACCAGGGCGACGGGCTCCCCTCGGCATCGCGTCCTGGCGGAGGTGTCCTCCTTAGAAGGTAGCTGTCCAGTGGTGAGAGTGGACCTGTACCTACCTGATCATGTTCCAGAGGAAGAGGAATCCCTCGCAAGCCAGCAGAGTGGTGAGGAACCTCCTTACTCCCTACAGGCTCCGGTGGAGGTGGCCGTGACACATGCTCCAACTAAAGTACATGCTGAGCCGGAGAACGTAGCTGGACATCCGTGTGTCATCACCACTGAACCGAGTGTGAGCCCGTGTGCTCCGACCCAAATGGTCCCAGGACTGGGATCCAACGCTCCCGAGTTTCAAGCCAGTGATTGAACTGTCTCCGAAGTGTTGTGGACAGGTCCTGAGACAGCCGAGGTGGGAAATGACAGTGTCCCCGAGGACCTGTTGGCCACCGGGAATCACTGCAGTGGTAAGGTATCTACCCTTTACCCCCTGCCAGGTGAAACAGAGACTTTGCCGAAAGAGACATGGCCCAATTCTTGCTTCCCAGTGGGAGCCTCGCCAGTATGTAGGGACAAGGACTGTGTGGCGATGGATGTAGTAAAAATTGCCTCCTTTAAGCCCAAAAAGGAGCGCTCCATTCACCATGTAGTGGAACGCGGAAAAGGTCCTGGCCTCCTGGTCTACCGCATTCATGCCGCGGATGACCGGGTAAAGGCCCGGTTAAAAGACACTGTGCTATTCCTTCCAATAGGGGGAGGAAGTAGTACTGAACCGGTGACTGTTACCCCAGAGTGTACTCTCCAAGAGGTTTTTCTGGGGGAGGCTCAGGGACGCAAAAGGGAGGTACCCCCACATGATCAGTTAGGGGCACCCCACAAATGGTCTCACCTAGTCTCGGGTATAGTATGTGAATTGCCATGTACCCTGTTGTGTAAAGTCGAAATGATAAGTTGTATTTTCTATGCACTGCATTTTGATTATATAAAAATTGTGCCGAGTGATGTCGTTCCCCAAGAGAGGGTGTTGGATTTTTCACCAGGGGGAGGCTGTAGCCAGGTCTCCCCAGCCTGTCAGTACCTCCCTCACCTTATTGGCGATCGCGGGTGCCGCCAAGTCCAATGGCGGCTCCACCCGGCGATCGCAGAGGTGACGGCGGTCAGGTCCCGGCTCGGGGGTTGCCAGGGACGCGTGCGGCCGGTTGCCAAGGCCGCACATGCGTCACACGCGTCACAGGGATCCCGGCGCTCTTGGAGGCGGGCTGCGAGGGCGCCGCCATTGCCCCTTAGCTCGCGCATGCGCAGTGGTCGCGCAAGCGCAGGAAGTACCTCAGAGGCAGGGATGAGTCGCGTGAGAGTAAGGAAGGTAGTGAGAGAGTTACGGCAGCCCCAGATAGCTTGCGCAGGCGCAGGGCAGTGGATAGAAAGCCCGCGAAGCCCTAGCCTATCAGGGAAGGCTCTGAGCAGGGACTACGATCCCCATGAGCCTCTGCGTGCCCCACGTGATGCCAGGGAGCCAATAAGGCTTAAGATGTCTCTGCAGAGTGGATACATTTCGCGCGCTGAGGCCACGTTAGTCAGTTGGAGCCAGGGAACTGTGAGGGAAGGAAGGGTGCGGGGAGCGAGTGCAGCTCCTGCGCCCAGATAGGTACCCACACCCCAGGTAGGCCCCAACTCCCCACCAGATTAGTGGGTAATTGACTAGGGACGGCCAAAGATAGGGACGCTGCCCTTAGTGTTAGTGTGCTGTCTTGTCAGGGTCACGGCTGTCAGTGCCGTGAGGTCTGACAGGCAGGCACCGTGTTGCGCAGTACATTTGCTGCACGCATCCAATAGGTCACAGCTTGTTGCTGCAGGCGCTGGGACCAGTTAAGTAATAGTCAGGACTGGGAAGAGTTAGGGGAGTGGGGCAGGTTATTAACCCCTGTAGGCCCCTAGGAGTTTCCCCCTTAGCCATCAAGATTGCTGTGCTGTAGGGATGGCCTATAGTACAGTATTGTCCATATAGTTATAGGAGTCAGTTAGGGACTCAGCGGACGCTGCCTCCGTGCATTGAGGTGGGCGCAGTTCATCGTTGCGGCTGCAGCAGTCCTTCGGGTGGGATCGTCCGGGAGGTGGTTCCGGTGTTCTTCGGTCGCCGGATCCTTTGCGAAGCCAGTTGGAGATCCGAACACGGGAGTGCTCGGGCAGGTACTATTAAGTCAACAAGTGCAGGTACTATTAAGTCAACAAGTGCAGGTACTATTAAGTCAACAAGTTTAATAGTGACTGCGCAGTCACCCACGTTCTCTCCAAGAGTGCGGGACATTGGGTGGGGATTCTATGGACACTGGGTGGGATCACCTGGTGTTGGGAAAGCGTCCTGCGCGACGCAGTAAGTGTCTCCTCTAGAGAGGGACACAGGTTATTATGGTATTGCCGTGATATGTTGTCTTGCATGTTAGTAAATTCACTAGTTATTATACATCACTGTGTATTGGTTATTTGTATGTGTCCTGCGAGGAACCACTCCCCCTATGGTGGGAGCCATCGCAGGTGGAGGCGCTGCACCGAGTAAGTGGTTACTCATAGTATCATAATTGCCCCAGGTTCCCCGTGGCGGAAGCTCAGCCCTCCTGTGAGCCAACAGGTAACGCACCACACACGAGTAACACTGTATGTTCTCCGCGCCCACACTGTAATCTGCGATTGGGTGGGGGATAACCCGTTACACATAGATTGAACTTGATGGACGTATGTCTTTTTCAACCTCATCTACTATGTAACTATGTAACTACTCTGTGCCCCTGGCTGCAGTGAAAGCACTGTTTGGTTAGCAATAATGGTGAAAAAAGGGGGTGCAGACTTGTCTGAGACATGCAAATACAGTGGTGTTTCTATTTTTAGTGGTTTATAAAATGTTTTTTTTTCTGCGATCCAAGTATGAATGGCTATTTAATATCTGCAGAACTAACCTTAGTACAATTGGCTGCTGTTGATTTGTGAATTTGTACCAGCCTACGGTAGCATTCCTCTAAATTGACTCATGCTTTTACACTAATTATTTATGATTAATTGCAGTGTTTCTTGTACATGGGTGACATCTGGGGTATAATCAGCAAATAATGTGCTAAACAGTTCATGGGGTATGGCTACAAAGCATTTCAGAAGACTTTGCCAATTGTTTTTGTTGTCTTTGCAGTGATAGATCTGACATACCTGCGTCAGCTCTGTTCATGCATCTTCTTGTCAATCCCTTTAATAGTACATGCCTCAGGGCAATTCTAAGGATTCACATTACGTTCTTTTAGCCTATTTTTCTAACCTTTCTATTGCTGAGTAGTGATAGCGTGGCTGCCCCATGCTGGATTGGGTGCTAGGACACATGTTGCCCAAATTCTGCTGATCTCCCCTCATTTCAGTGTGTACAGATAATCAACAATGATGTATATCAAAATAGATTGGTATACAAAACACTCAGACAGTAGAAATATTAAGACATTTCAAAATAATATAGTATAATTGTCACGTATGGCACAGCTGTGAGCACGTGATCTGCATACGGGACAAGGGTTAATACAGAGCTCTCAAGCTAACCCATCTTTCACCTCTGCAAAGGTCTCACGAATTAACAATATCTCCCCTCAATCCGTCCCCATATATCATCTGTCACGAACATCACATTTGTGAGCATGTGACTTAGATATGCAACCAGTGTTAATACACACGGCTACTCTAGCCAACTCACTTATCTCCTCTGCAAGGTACTTTAAATTAATTAATATTAACCCTGTACTAATTTTTTTTTTTTTTTTATAACTTCAAGTTTATTGGAAAATTTTCAGTATAAATAGCATCGCAATACAAATAACATGAACAATCACCATATTACAGTCAATTACGATACTGTTAGACTCTCCCAACTGGTGCAACTAGTGCTCACATGTAAACATAATGTCTCTGATACCAGCTGGGATCTTTAGGCCATTTAACCTTAGGGGAATAAAAAATTTAAATTCGGGGGGGGAGGGTGGAGGGGGGGAGGGGGAGGGCGGTGGAAGGTTTTTCTTTTTACTTTGCTACTCTTTTTTTTTTCTTTTTCTGTTCTCCTTTGTTTTCCTTTTCTCTTTCCGTTCTTTTTCCTATCTTTTTCTTTTCTTCCTTTCGCCCTCCTCCCTCCTCCGTATTCCCATAAGTGGCTGGCTGACTTGCTATGCACAATTTGTTTGCAAACCTCTTGGGCCGCCCGCAGTGTTCACAAGGTATGCCCTCAACTAGGTCTCGTAATCCGGTCCGCGCTCTTTGAACGAGAATGCACTTGGGATTATCAATGCCAAATCGTGGCTACCTCCACCCCCGGGATGTCTGTCTGTTCCAGCCAAGGGGTCCAGACTTTTAGATATTTGTTGCCAGTGTCATTGACCAGACTCGTCAATTTTTCCATCTGGAAAATGTACCATAATCGATTCCGAATTTTAGGGATATTTGGGATCTCTGGTTGTTTCCACATAGCTGCAATCTCGCACCTCGTTGCTGTTGCAAAATGTGCAACTAGTTTATTGCCTGATTTTGAAAGGCCCTTCCATGGTCTGTTCAACAGGAACAGCCACGGATCAGGGGGAATTGTGAGGTCAAATATTATCTGGTTCCAATGTCTAATCTCTTCCCACAGGTGTGAGATCCGAGGGCAAGACCACAGCATGTGCAACAGGTCCGCCGATTCTCCACACTGTTTGGGACACAGCGGGGAGTATCCTGTGACAAACCTTGATAATTTTAATGGGGTGAGGTACCACCTCATCAGTACTTTATATGCATTCTCCTTCAAAGTGGTGCATATGGAGCTCTTAGCAGTAGCCTCTAAGATAGCCGTCCAGTCTTCCTCCTCCAATTCCTCCCCTAAATCTGTTTCCCATTTAATTTGGTACGCCAGTTTTTGTCGTTGCTGTGAGCTCCCAGAACCGACCACTTCTCTATAAATCTGCGATGTAAGTCCCTGTGTGTCTGCTTTCGTCAGACAGAGCTTTTCAAAAGTGGGTAGGGGTGGGAAGGGAGAGTTTTTGGCGAAGAACGCTCTGACCTGGAGGTAGCGGAAGAATTCAGAATGTGGGACATTTTTCTCAGATCGGATTTGTTCGAATGATTTAACCCTGTTCGGTATACCCTCCAGATCTCTTAGCCTAAGATATCCGTATCTTTTCCAATGCCCTGCGGCGTTTGCCACTAGTCCCGGTGCAAAGTCAGGGTTGCCCCACAAAGGGGACATCATGGAGCGTCTTGAGGTCAGGGCATGTTTATATTTCGCGGTCTCCCAAACCGACAATGAGTTGACCACCGAAGAGAGCGGCCATTCAGCCCATTTAATAGCTGTTTTGGGTAACCATAGCAAATTATCTATCTCTAATGGGGCACAAGCCCTCTTTTCCAGATCCACCCATCTTTTCAGTGCAGGGTTGGTCTGCCATTGTGTGAGTTGACACAATTGCGCCGCCTTATAATAAGAGACCAGGCAAGGTACCGCCAGGCCTCCTGTCCGTGTGATTTTTTTCATAATTGTCTTTTTTACTCTCGGTTTTTTCCTTCCTCAGATAAACTCGGAGATATCAGACTGAAGTGAGAGTATGTCCTTCAGTCTAAGTGGCACCGGTAGAGTCTGAAACAGATATAGGATACGGGGGAGGAGATTCATCTTGACACTATGTATCTTACCTATCCAGGAGACATTATAGGGCATCCATTTTTTTAAATCTGCTTTCAGTGTCTTAATTAGCTTAGGGTAATTAGCGTCATAGATGCCCCTGTAATCTTTGGTGATGTAGACTCCTAGATATTTAATATGTTTTGGTTGCCAATTAAAATTAAAGTTCAGACTCAGTAGCTTTTCGGTTTCTTTTGGGAGGCTGATATTCAGGGCCTCGGATTTGGTTTGGTTTATTTTGAATCCTGATATTCTATTGAATTTATCCAACAGGTCAAATAGGTTCGGCAGGGAGGTTAGAGGCTTGGAGATCAGCAGCATTATATCGTCTGCATACAGGGCAACTTTATGTGATTGTGAATGCACCGTAATCCCTGATATATCCGGGTTGTTACGCATCTGCGCTGCCAAAGGTTCCATACATAGGGCGAATAACAGGGGGGATAACGGGCACCCCTGTCGTGTGCCGCTTTTAATTTGAAATAGATTATAGGGGAACCCCTGATGTATGACCTAGGCAGCGGGGCCCGAGTATAGCGACATTATCGCCCTACTCACCCTTTCCCCAAAGCCGAAAGCCCAGAGCGTCTGTTTTAAGTAAGGCCAGTCAATCCTGTCGAACGCTTTTTCCGCATCCAGACTCAACATCATAACGTTTAATTTCTGATTAGTGGCTATTTTTAGCAGATCAATCATTCGTCGGGTGTTGTCCGCAGCTTGTCTACCCATTATAAAACCGACTTGATCTGGATGAATGAGTCTGGGCAGGATATGACTTAATCTATTGGCCAGTAGTTTGGCGTAGATTTTAACATCCGTATTAATGAGGGAGATTGGTCTATAACGTTTGCAATCCTGCGGATCTTTCCCTGGTTTATAAATAACTGATATTGACGCCTGGAGCATCTGCTTCGGGAACGGGGCTCCTGCCAAAACAGCGTTATACATTCGGAGCAGCCACGGGGCTAGGTTCTTTGTGAACGCCTTATAATACTGCCCCGAAAACCCATCTGGCCCCAGGGCCTTTTAGGGTTTGAGGTCTGTGATGACCTGGGTAAGTTCTTCCAATGTGAAGTCAGCCTCCAACCCCTCCCTGTCCTGCACGCTCAGCCCTGTAAGGTTGGACCGTGCTAGAAAATCTTCCATGGCCCTTGCCGTTTTGGGAGTATGTGCCACTTTCTCTCCATTATATAAATTTTCGTAAAATGATTTTAATTCCTCGACTATGCTTTTTGGGTTGGATGTGGAAGAGCCGTCCTTCAGACGCACTGCCTGTATGTTGTAATTGGGCTGTCTAGTGTTTAGTTTGCGCGCTAGCATGGTATCCGGCCTGTTCGCCTTTTCGTAGAATTTCCTCCGTGACCAACTCAGAGATTTATCCGCCTGGGACACCAATAGTAAGTTTAGTCCAATTTTGGTGTTCTTTAACTCTAATAGGGCCCTCGGATCTTGTTTCAGTTTGTGTCTTGATGTAAGAGAATTTAATTTGGTTTGGAGGGCTGCTATCTTGTTATTACGCTCTCTCTTTCTACGGGCTGCAATGCCAATTAGCGTGCCCCTTATGGTTGCCTTATGGGCCTCCCAGAGGGTGAGGTCCGAGCTCACTGAACCATAATTAGTCGTAAATAATTGATCGATCTCATCTCCGACTGAGCTACATATATCTGGGATCTTAAGGAGAGACTCGTTTAGCTTCCAATTTGCACCGGGTCTATCAGGACGAATTTGGTTGCACCTCAGCTCTATAGGCGCATGGTCCGACCATGAAATATCATAGATCGTTGCCTGGGCGACCAAGGGGACCAGTCTACTAGATATGAAGAAGTAGTCGATTCTGCTGTAAGCGTTGTGGGGGTGGGAGTAAAAAGTATAGTTTTTTTCCGTGGGGTGGAGTTCCCTCCAAATATCCACT
This sequence comes from Ascaphus truei, assembly GCA_036426205.1. Lineage (NCBI taxonomy): Eukaryota > Metazoa > Chordata > Amphibia > Anura > Ascaphidae > Ascaphus > Ascaphus truei. The sequence goes on along the minus strand of CM071567.1, from coordinate 26,375,274 downwards.
AGCTGGGCTTTCTTAAGGCCTATTTTCAGGTTGTCGATCACTTTCTTATGACAGTTTCTAGCGATACCTGATCTGTCTAGCTTCGGGTTCATAGTAAGGTTGAAGTCTCCTGCTAAGATTATGTGTCCTTTGGCTACCTGATTAAGTTTCTGAAAGAAGTCCTTAAGGAATTCGTGGCTTTGTTCACCCGGGGCATACATCGAGGCTATCGTCAGAGCCTGTTCTTGTATCATACCCACCACTATTAAGTATCTGCCTTCGCTATCTCTGCTAATTGTTTCTAAAGTGAATGGTATCCTGTTGGGGAAGAGAACTCCAACCCCTCTCTTTTTTTTCTGCAGCGGACGCCAAATAGAATTGTGTGAATTGTCTATCTAGGAATTTGGGTACACTGTTACGGCTAAATTGAGTTTCCTGTATTAGGAGGATATCGACCTGTTTTGTCTTAAGATCCGTAAATGCTACTTTTCTTTTCGTAGGGTTGTTGAACCCCTTTACGTTATAGATATAAAATTCAGCGCCATATGATTAGGTCGGTGTCTGGGATCTACCTAGAAATGTTATTATTCTGAGGTGGTCTAAATCTAAATCCTGTACTAAATTTTAATGATATCTATTCACCTCCGCAACCCAAGAAATATGTGAAAAATGTCTTTAATGTATACCTGCCAGGGTCTCAGGTCCCTGTTTATTATAGAAAAAACAATGCACTTAACACACAACAATCTGTTATAGCAAAATGTACATTACTCTCTACAGAGCTTGCAACAGTTCATTCAGAGCTCAAAGCATCCCTTATTAAATGTTTTAAAATATTTAAAAATACAGTGCTTGGATGACAGTAAAAGAATGACAAGACCACACAGTTACAATAAATACAGAACAGTTTCTTAAAATAACAGGGAAGAGACTTCTGGTATGGCGCCAGGGCTGTGAGGACGCACTGAGAGGAGCTCCACTGGTCCGACAAGGAGAGCCGCAGTAACCGCTCACCGATAGCCGGCAAATCACCTCCAAAATTTAAAGGCACAAGCTCCCCAACAAGCGGAGGTACTTGTATGGAGAAATACCTCTCCAAAACCAAACAGATGACCCCAAAACAGCAGCAGCAGCGCCAGGAAAAGGGAGAGAAAAAGAGGGAGATCCCTAAAATGGCCGACAGCCACGAGGCTCATGCAGGAGAATCAATTCAGACCGGGGAAGCAGGCAACCAGACACAAACAAGAGCAGAGCATGAGAGCATTGCTAAGGCTGTAACAAGAGAAATTCTCCCACAATTAGACCAAAAAAATTGACAAAATAAAAAATCCATAGACGAGCTGAAAAACGAACTGATAGCACACATCCCCAGAAGTGGAGGCGGCTGAAGCTAGAATCAGCAATGTGGAAGACGAAATGTCTGAAACGCACCAAGCAGTAGAAGAACTGAGAAAAAAACCTGCATATTGGAGGAAAAAGTAGATGATCTTGAAAATAGGTCCAGACGAAATAACATCAGACTGATAGGAGTGCCTGAATCAGTAAAACAGTACCAACTGATAGAGTTCTGCGAAAAATGGATCCCGGAGCACCTTGGGCTCTCCGCAGACCATGCGATAAAGATTGAGAGAGCACACAGAATGGGGGTCGCAAGGCAAGATCAAGACACTAAACCTAGATCGATAATAGCAAAAATCCTCAATTTTATGACAAAGTAAGGATTATCAAAGCATTCAAAGAACTGGACCAATTGACATATGAGACCAAGCGAATTATGATTTTCCAGGACTATTCAGCAACGGTCTCAAAAAGAGGAGGGAATTCAGCAGGAAATTGCACCACCCTATTCAAGCAAAAACGGAAATTTGCGCTGATATATCCGGCAACCCTAAGAATTTATACCGACACAGAAGTGAAGACCTTCACCTCCCATGACCAGGCGGAAAAGTATGTGGCAAAGATGACAGCAACCAGGGGTGCAGAGGAGGATCGAAACGCCGCAAGAGATGATGAACGCTGAAGGAGACGTTTGCAGAGCCCAGAAGTCCATTTCGTCCGAAAGTGACTGAATTAGTATAGATGACCCTTTATTACTAAAAAAAAAAAAAAAAGTGGATGTATGCGGGTGTGTATACAGTAGGTACATGTATATGTGTGAGTAGGTTCGTGTATGGGCATTTGTATGGGTGCATGAGAGTGCATATGTAAGCGTATGGTTATATGGGTATATATATATGTACATGTGTACAGACGTGCCTATATACATAGGATCATACCCCACATGGCTCCCTTGCCCTATAACTCTGTACTAACAGATCCACGTATATATCTTGGACTTGATGTAAAACATTGTTCAAACCAGGAGGGGGGAGGCAGGAAAGAAAGAACAAGGGAGGGGGAGCAAAGGTTGCCTCAGGTATACGGGATGGGGGAAGAGGGGGAGGAGGCGAAGAGAAGAAGGAATTGAGAGGAAGGAGGGGAAGGAGAAGGAGGGGGGAGAGGAAAAGGGTAGGGGAGGAGGGAAAGGGAGGGAGGGGAGGAGGGAAAGGGAGGGAGGGGAAGAGGGAGGAAAGGAAAGGGGGTGGGGCGGGGAGAAAAGAGGGAGGGGGTGAAGAGAGGAGAGGGGGGAGAAAGGGAAATGAAGACGCAACAATATGTTAATGTCATGCACGAACCTGAATGTGTTTTCCTATTGTTTTCCTATCGGGATACACTTCCATCGAGCTCCAGGTATCGCAACTGGGGTGAAACAAGAGGAGACAGACGCCAGACAGAAACTGAAACCATAACAGCAAGAACAAGACCGATCCCCAAGGGGGACAGAGACGAGAAATCATGCTACCGACGAGAGGTACACAGATACACAAACACACGAACATAAAAACAATGGGACCAAGACAATAGAGGGAAGGGGTGTAAACCCACACTACATAGCGCTCACAACACAAACATGAAATTCAGTGGGTCAAGCAAAAGGGACACAAAGACAACTCAACATACGACCAATCTAATTAATAAATAAGGCCAGAACATCTGAAGGGCAAGAGAAAAGAAATATAAAGGAATTATAGAAAACCGCTAAGGGAAAAAATAAAATAAAAAATAATATATCCCCTATCAGGGACGCGGAGGATAAAGTGCACACACAAGGAGATACACCTGATATTCAGGAAGTCAGAAAGTACACCTCTGGAAAAAAGTGAAGTCCAGAAAAGATAAGAAAGTTAAAAGTTTAAAAAGTTAGAAGTTACAATCTAGCAATTTACGGCAGAGATCATGTTGACACGCCGGTTTAAAAAAAAAAAAAAAAAAGAGTGTTGGAAACAAGCAGAAAGGAGTAAGAACCCCCAGAATAAAATAAGCAACAAGAAACAGGAAAGAGATAAAGAATACATACATAGAGGGCACCGAACACACATATATATAAAATGCACACACGAATAATAACATGGAATGTCAAGGGACTTAACAATCACATAAAACGCAAAAAATTACTAAATTATCTAAAAAAACAAAAAGCAGATATAGCATTCCTACAGCAAACGCACTTAAATTCAAAATAATGCAGTAAACTCCAAAGAAATTGGGTAGGACATAGTATCTTTTCCCCGGCTATAGGAAAGAAAGCGGGAGTAGCTATACTTATAAATAAAAACCTCCCCCTAGAAATAATTAACACAGAGAGAGACAGCGAGGGAAGAATTATAGTGGCAGAGGTTAGGAGTGGGGGAATAGATTACCTCCTTAGCAATGTATATGGACCAAATGACCACAAGTCTTTGTTTTTTCAAGAGACAATAAACAAGATACTGAAATATAAACACAGGAACATTGTCCTGGGAGGGGACTGGAATGCAGTTCAAGACAAGTTCTTGGACAGGTCACGCCCCATAGACAGCACTCCCAAAGATAGTATCCAAAAACATGAAATTGATTAAAACAGCAATAGGGGTAGTGGATGGATGGAGAACACTTAACCCATTGGAGAGGGACTTCTCTTTCTACTCCAATGTACATAACTCATTTTCAAGAATTGATGCAATCTTTATAACACCGAACTTACTTAACAAAATAGCACACATAGACATGGGAGAGATAATTATTTCCGATCATGCGATGGTACGCCTAGATCTAGACATGGGATTAGTTGTATAGTGAACCGTGATGTTCACAAATCCGGCGCTCAGAGGTATATCAGGAAGCTGAATAGCATCAGGTATGATATCATGCAAAGGGAGTGACCGAGTCACAGGCTGACCTCCAGAGTTTAAAACGTGAGATGGCATATGTCTTTAAATCACTCGCTTATGCATAAGCTCTAGTAGAATGGATGATGAAACTCACGATTAACCGGAGGGCCCGGCGGTATCCCCACAAGGTCTGCCAATTCAACCGGTCTTCCTCACCACGATCCAACTGCGACTCCCCCGTCGCAATGGGTGATGGGGACTCGGTGTAGTCAGAATCCGGCTGTTGTTCCAGCAACCCGGCGTGCTACCGATGGCGTCTTGCTTAGCTATGGTGCTCCTCCCTCAGGAGAAAAGATTGATGCACCTCCAGAAGAACTTGTGCAGAGGCTGAGAGATGTGACTAAAAAACTTTATTGTGGCATGGAAGTGGAGCTCTGGCTGATCCTCTGACGTGTTTCAGCCGCAATGGCCTTTGTTCAAAGGCCCTCTTTGACAAAGGCCATTGCGGCTGAAACACGTCAGAGGATCAGCCAGAGCTCCACTTCCATGCCACAATAAAGTTTTTTAGTCACATCTCTCAGCCTCTGCACAAGTTCTTCTGGAGGTGCATCAATCTTTTCTCCTGAGGGAGGAGCACCATAGCTAGACTTGGGATTAGGTAGAGCAAGCCCGAACACCTGGAGATTCCCAAACTACATGAGCGACAGCGAAGACTTTGTAAACTATCTAAAGGGGGCTTGGGAAATATTTGAAAATACAAATCAGGAACATAAGACAAACCCCATACTTTTTTGGGAAACATCAAAAGCAGTAATTAGGGGCGACATCATGTCATATGTCTCTAGAAGGAAGAAACAGGCAACCCAGGAGTTCTGCAAAGCAAGTAAAGAACTTAGCAAGGCATTTAGAGCATTCAAAACATACCTAACATCTCAAAATAAAGAAAGATTTAACCAGAAAAAAATCCACATGTGAGGTGTGGCTAGAGAAAAAAAGAACTGGGGAAAAAATCAATAAAAGAAGCCACATTTTTCAGACACGGAAACAAGACGGGAAGGCTCCTGGGAAACCATATGAGAAATGATAGGTCAACTAAACCCATTACTAGAATATATGATAGGACAGAAATAACCACAGAGGCAAAAAAAATAAATGAGGTGTTCAAAGAATACTATAGCACACTGTATAGAGAGGGTGAGGTAAACCTAGAAGCAAGGGAAACTTTCTTTAAAAACATTAAGCTACCTAAAATAAGTCAGGAAGATATCAACAGACTAAACTCTCCAATTACCCAAAAAGAGATAAAAGACACAATCTTAAAAATTGCAAGGCCCCAGGCCCGGACGGGATGTCAGGAGAATACTATAAAATTCTGAAAACCGCTACAACAAATATATCACAAGGCACTCAAAGAAGCCACGTTTATGCAAACAAGCGAAATGGCCCATATTATGATAATACACAAACAGGGGAAAGATCCCCTGAGACCAGAATCGTACAGACCAATCTCCCTGATTAACTAGGACGCCAAAATATTTACCAAAATCATGGCAGATAGGCTAGCGAACATTCTCCCGTCCTTGATACATCCTGATCAATCGGACGATCCGCAGTTAAAAATATCAGAAATGTCCTAGCGGCAATAGAATGGGTCCGACTACACAAAACAGAGAATACAGCCCTAGTTACTATTGATGTTGAAAAGGCATTTGACAACATAATGTGGAACCATGTGTTCTTCGTGCTAGATAAATTTGGACTAAGGGGAAACTTTAGCAACATGATAAAAGCAATGTACAATACCCCAAAGGCTAGAATAATACCAGCAGTACATTTATCAGACCCATTCCAATAATATAGAGGGACACGACAAGGGTGCCTGCTGTCACCCCTGCTTTTTAATCTAGCAATAGAACCTCTGGCAATATACCTGAGGCAAATGGAGGAATTTAAGGGAATCATGATAAATAAAACAGAACTGAAACTATCAATGTTTGCAGATGACATACTAATGTTCATGACTAACCCTGATGAATCAATCAAAAAGGTACTACTGCAAATAGAGACATTCTAAAACAGAAATGATGTACATTAAAGAACGCCCAGACACAAAGGAACCATATAACTTCCCATTAAAAGAAACGAAAAAAACCATTAGATACCTGGGAATAATGTTGGAGGCAGAAATCTCCAGACTTTACAATAACAACTTCAAACCAATCATAAAAAAAATAGTGCAAAACTAAAAAAACTGAACGACACAACCCTTATCACTCTTTGGGATGGCAAGCGCGATCAAAATGATATCGTTTGCCAGACTTTTATATCCCATGCAGACTCTTCCCATGCTCCTCAAGCATGTGGATATAACTGAAGTAAATAGAGCAATGACAAAATTCTTGTGGGGAAATAAGAGAAGCAGAATAGCTCTAAAAAAATTACAATTACCAAAAGAAATGGGAGGCATCAACCTAACGAATATCAGGAACTATAATATATCAAGTATGATGAGACATGTAGGAGACTGGATATAAGACACTAACCATTACTCCTCCCTAGAACTAGAAAAAGAGTCCTCACCGGAGACCTCCCTGAGAGAGCTAATACACACAAAATGGAGAGACATCCCAGTAACCCAAAGAAATAATATTCTAATCAAAGACACCATAACAACGTGGAAAACGGTCGGGAAAACGTTTTAACTCTCCTACACAATCTCAAGATATATACCAATCCAAGACAACCCCAAATTTATACCAGGGTATACCCAACCATCATTCCAAGTCTGGAAAAAAAAAGGCATCACGTGCCTAGAACATGTGATCAACACAGACAAACAGGAATACATGACATTCTAAGAGTTTGCACAAAAATGGGACATTCTCCAAAATTTAATGCACAGCTTTTCATAAAAAACATCAGAATAGATGAATATTTTAACTCGAAAGAGCAGGAAAAAAGCAAACTATCAGAACTATACAATATTATAAGGGATCAGGATATGGGGACCACCTATTCCAACACACTCGGGGCATGGCAAAAAGACTTCCCAGAAATACAAAGCATGGATCAACTAATACAAGGTATCCAAAGGGTACACAAGATTATACCATCAGAGACATGGAGGGAAATGCAATACAAAATAACACATAGGGCTTACATAACATTCATAAGACAGATAAAGACTAGAACAGAGGACACCACGTTCTGTCCAAATGCAAGACACCTAAAGCAGACCTTAAACATTGCCTCTGGACCTGTATACATATATCCAGATAATGGGACCAAGTGTTAGAATGCATGAAAACAAAACTAAAGATCTCATGGGTGAAGGACCCAATACCTATGTTATTCGTGAGCATAGAGAATTGGACAGAGGGTAAACAAATCAGCAGATCAGTAAGTAGACCCACTGATGTTATACTTGTAACCCTTTTTGTGAACCGGCCGACCCACCCAATCTCACATTGGCCCCTCGTGGTCTAACCGGTCCCTTTCCCTGCAACACACCTGCTCCTAAAGGGTTACTGGTACTGCATAACACCTGTGGCTCCAGGAGATCTGAGCCTCCGCTAGCTGGGAGCCTGGGGAAACCCTTACCATTACCTGGTGCAGCGCCTCCACTTACCCAGGATCCCCGTTATGAAAGATAGCTCTGGGTAAGAAATACAATAACACACGTATACGATAAACCAATAACTACACTTTACTTAACACACACATATAACTCATTACATACTATAATAACATAACCTGATGCTCTATCCGCATCACCTCAGCCCAATGTCTGGTGTTCCCGCTCAGTGTCCTGTGATCCCCCACACCCAATGTCCCGCACTCCTACGGAAGATCGTGGGTGACTGCGCAGTCACTAAATTAAGCTAGGGCCCAGTTGGTGCACTTATAATACTTCAGAGATACCTTCCGAGCACTCCGATGCTCGGGACCGCAACACACTTCTCAAAGGGTCAGACGTCCGTCTGATCCTTTCCAGGTACTCTGCTGGTAGACCCCAACGAGGGTCCCACCGCTCCACGGGAACTGCAACGGGATCACGGCAACACCAACCGCATGGGAACAGCAACCGCCGCTATCCCTTCCTATCACTAACTACTACACTGCGCCCAGCACATGCAGCTACAACACACACAGACAGCTGCAATCACACACAGCCACCTGGATCCCGCAGCAAATCCAATGCACTCACGCTGTGCCTATTTGCCAGTGCGCACAGCCCTCTCCGCTGTGGCACTGCAAAACTGCACCTTCCACACCTAAGGGTCACCTCCCTAGCTATGGCCGTCCCTCTTCAGTTACCCCCTGCCCTTACCGGGAATTGGGGCCTGCCTGGGGATCTAGGGAGAACCCTTACCTGATGCAGGAGCCACGCGCTCCCTGCACCCTTCCTACTCCTTCCTTCTCCTCTGCCTGACTGACGCATGCAAAGCCCGGGAAATGTATCTATATTCCCGGGCTGAGCTTCCTCCAGCCCTATTGGCCACTCTCAGGCACCTGATGACTGTCTCCCTAAGCCTCCTGGGAGTTGTAGTCCCCAGGGGCTGCCTAAAGCATTGGGGCCGCGTGCGCACTTGCCCTGCGCATGCGCGAACCCCTAATTGCCGCCGCAACCTCACTATCCTCTTCCCTACTCTCGCGCGATCTCTCCCTGCACTGGGGATCCTTTCGCGCGCTTCCGCCCTACTGCGCATGCGCGAACTAACATGCAATGGCGGCGCCCTCTCTTCAAGCCGCCGAGCCGGTGGCAACGCGATCGCGGCCCTAGCAACGGCCCGATCGCGTCCCCGGCAACCGGCCTGCGCCGCAATGCATCGCGCTACTCCCTGCACTGGCCCCCACCCTCGCAAAGTGCCGGCGGGTCCGTCGCAGCCTCCGGCGGCACCCGCTACCACACGGCACTCGCAGAGAGGGGCCAGGGATTTAAAATTTACCTTGGGCTACATTCTCCCCTTCGCAGAATCCCAACGCCCTCGCTTGGGTAGCAACCATACAGTGGGTCATATAATGGAAAATGCATAGTAAACAGTACATCACATACAAGCAATTCCCCATTTGTAACCAACATACCCGCATGGATACCCGAGGCCAGCTGAGTCTCAGAGTGGAGTGACCCTAACAGACTGGGTGAGGGTATCCCACCTTGACTCCTGTAAGTCTTTTGGAACTCAAGACCTGTCCCTTGCACCAACCCACCTTCTCCCTCTCGCAGAAAAAATAGTAAGGGGTCCTGGGTATTGACCCTTGCCGGATCCTCCGGTCTCGTCTCACGGGAGACAGGAAGGCTCAGTCTCTTGCCTCGATCCACCACATGGCGAACATAGCGCTCCATCGCGCACCTGGGAGAGGCCACAACTACCAGAGCGGTCTCAACAGAGTCTTTGTCCTTGTCTTTGTCTTTGTCAGCAATCCCTTTAACGGTGACTTCTTCCGCGGACGGCACCACTTCTTCGGGTAGGCCCGTTTGGAGACTCCTCTCACAGGAGTATGTGTCGCTCCGGTCCGCTACACCGGATACCTTGATGAGGTCGAGTTCATTCCACGATCTGCAGAGATATTCTGGGGGAGACACCTCCACCAGGACGCGATGACGGGGTGAGCCCATCGCCCGGGTGACCCTACCTCTGGAGTCACCAGGCTCCACGATCACCGAGGAGCTCACACCCGACATCCCTGGGGCAGTCAACTTACCCCTATCGTTGTCGGCAGGTACTGATCCCAAGCCTGGGACCGCTGGTACCTCGGTGGTAGGCCGGACTGGCCGTTGCAGGGCACACGGGCCCACATCATGGTCTGTATCAGTTGAGGTAATTGGCTCGATGATCTCACTGGAGTGGTCCGCCGGCAGGCGCATCACCACGCTCGATTGGTCGCTGGACTCATCACACATGGGCGGGGGTACAAACACCTTACCCTGGCCTTCCGGGATCTGTGATTCTGGTCTCGGTGGTTCTTGCTCGGGAACCGGGTCTGGAACCGACATCTGGGGTTCCAACTTCTGGAGCTCCGCCTTCAGCGGCTCCGCCTCAGCGTCTGGTAAGTTCATGTGGGCACACGGGCCCTCCACCACCTCCATTGCTGAAGTAGAAAAATTAGTAGCGGCTTCACCCACCTCGGTAGCACCATCAGGCGCCTCTTTCTCCGCAGGTCCCGCCATCAGAGGTTCCTGCTCCTCCATTTGAATGTCCCCTTTGAGAGGGTCTGCAACAGTGGTCTGGAAACACGGGTCTCCGGAGGCCTCTGGAATCAAAACAAACTGAGGACAAGTATCATTTACTGTAGGAGGGAGGTCCGGCTCCTCCTCTTCTTTCTCGGCTGGTTCCGCCGCCTGGGGCAGGATAGGCTTTAGGAACCAGGCCCCGCAACACTCACATTGGGGCTCCCACGCCAGTGCCTCCCTCCGGGAACAGCCACATTTGAGGCCAAAACACTGGGTAAACGCTTCTCCGTTCACCTCAGTTGGCCTGAAACCTAGTTGTAACTGAGACGGTTCGACTCCAGCTTTAAGGGCTTCACTCAGGCAGGGGCACATTAGCATCGTGATCTCCATTCCTGGAAAATTCCAGGGCTCATACACATCAGGGTGTAACCCCTGGCAGTCTCTCTCCTCCTCGGGGAGGGAACACTCCATTTCTGCAACAGAGTCCTCTGCCGCTGGCGGTTTGGGTTGCAGGAACTGCGCCGCACAGTCAGGACACTTAGGCCCTTGGGTCAGCTCACCAACGGCACACTCACATTCATTCAGACGGCCGTGCAGGCATTCTTCCCCGTCTACCACGGTCAGCGTGAGAGCAACTGGTGACTCAGATGCTCCGTCCAGCCAGCCACCCATCGCTTTCCATTCTTTTAACGCACACGGGCACACCACCATTGGCAAGACTAAATGGGGGGCCCGTTCGATTCTATACAGCCAAGGGTGTTTTTCTCGGCATCCCTTGCTTTCCTTAGGGGGAACAGAAATTTCTGATTTCTGCTCAAGACACTCCCTCCCCCTGGTGGACTCTAGAGGAGGGGCAGCACAGTCTTTTGGGGAATGTTGCAAACTCGGTACAGAGTCACTCACAGTGTGGGGGCGGGGCTCGGGTTTTCCCGCCAGTCCTGGATAACTGTTGGCAACATTTTCCCGCGCGGCCGGGAACTTAGCACGTGGCTTCCTCCGCCTTGAGGGCTTCCCCATGGTGAAACAAAAATAGGACACAATTTAGAAAAAAACATACAGGGCACCCCAAGTCTGATCTCTCAGCAGCGCCTCCAAATGTAACCCTTTTTGTGAACCGGCCGACCCACCCAATCTCACATTGGCCCCTCGTGGTCTAACCGGTCCCTTTCCCTGCAACACACCTGCTCCTAAAGGGTTACTGGTACTGCATAACACCTGTGGCTCCAGGAGATCTGAGCCTCCGCTAGCTGGGAGCCTGGGGAAACCCTTACCATTACCTGGTGCAGCGCCTCCACTTACCCAGGATCCCCGTTATGAAAGATAGCTCTGGGTAAGAAATACAATAACACACGTATACGATAAACCAATAACTACTCTTTACTTAACACACACATATAACTCATTACATAACATCACATAACA